>JAWNPP010000151.1:0-600000 GCA_035047445.1 Drosophila siamana | reverse complement strand
TCCAACTTTTCAATATGTATTAGAATTCATTTGATAGACGCTCTAATAATATTTTCACTCCCTACTTTTAATCGCTATAAAACTTTGTTTGCAGTTTGAATTAGCTACACTTTATATTAATTAATGTTAGAAAGAAATGTTGAGCTAATTCAGTTAAAGTAACTCCACAACATTGTATCAATCAAAGCTTTTTGCAATGACTTTTAATACAGATATTTTTATTACTTCTTGCGTTAGTTAAAATACCTTTTAAACACTAATAAAATATTTTCTTGCTTTTACAGCTGCATGCCAATAATTTAATAATGCTTCGTTGTCAAGCAGCTACACAATTTTTGATCATTTGTATCGACTAATTGCTGGTTTTGCTGTTCAACATTTTCAGCAATGCTGCTGCTTTCAGTTTTATCGGCTGTGCTGCTGACTGATTGACCAAAAGGATATAGACCCAATATATGTGTGTGTGTTTCAATGCAGACCGCAGAACAGTGGCCCATCAACTCGATCAACTTGTCCATGGGACTCTTGAAAGTCCAATCAGTCGCCTAAGTACCGAGAGAGAGGGAGAGAGAGAGAGAGGAGGCCGGCGGACAGAGTGCTTTGTTCATATGTAAACGACAATCAACTTGAAAAGCAGCTACCCCCAAAATCGTAATGGGAATAATTTGCAGCAATTTCATTCAAAAAGCCTCTTACACACACTCACACACGCACACACACACATGTATACATATAAGCCCAGTCACGTAAATGACAATCAAAATTTGAGTTGAGCAGAGCAGAGAAATAGAGTAGAGAGTGGAAGGCAAAGCAGGAACACAGGCAGACGACAGGAAGCAAGCGGCCTATATGTATGTCCTGAGTCCCTGAGTCTGCAATGTGTCGAACTGACCAAATCAAATGCGTGCGCCACACAAACGCATAGAGACGTGCCCCAAGGCTGTCAGAGTCAACACATATAATGGGCGTTATCTGCAGTGGCAGCTCGGCAAAAAGCAGCGCTGGAGTGAAGTGGAAGTGGAAGTCGAAGTCGCTCTCCACCGTCCTACGCCCACAGAATTCCCCATAGACCAATACAAATACAGTGTGTGGCAACCGCAGCTGAAGCTGCTTATAATCTAAGCACACACGTGTGTGCATTACGCCTATCAGACCGTGTGTGTGTGTCTGTCTCGGTCTGTGTGTGAGTGAGTATCCTTGTAACACATTCCACACATAGACAGGACAAGCGTTAGTTACATGGCCCAACCGCCACTTTGTCATATTATGAATCCTAATTCCGTTGGAGGCCGTGACCTGCGGCAGCTCCAATACCGCTTCGTCTCTCTCACTCTCTCTCTGCTCCCTCTGCCTCTTACCGCCCGCAAAACGCTCTCGAACTCTCTCCTGATGACGGTATGATATGGATACTTCAGCTGTCACTCAAAATGTGTTCGAGCAGCGCGTTGATTGCAAAGCGAAGCAGCCTTCGTTTCACGTCCCTTTCCTCGCCAAGGTCTTAAAGATATTTCGCTTTAAGCTTTAGCATGGCTTTTATTATGTCTGCTGCTTTATGGAAATACACAGCGTAAGGGGGAAGGGGAGAGAAATTCTTCTACTGCAGGAATTTATAATGACAAGCGTGAATTTTTATACAGCCAGTTGACGTTCTGGGGGCTGTGGAGAGGGACAGAAACGCTGCCCAGGGGGCATTGTTAGGTCTCGCCAGTTGCAATAAAATTGTCTTGCCAGGGTTGCCACCCACACACACACATAGTCTATTAAAAAGTTTGCCACCCCCGCGGGCCAAAACGAAGCAAAGAATTCAAAACCAGCAAGCAAAAAAATAAGCAAAAAAGAAAAGCAGCAACGAGTTGTCTGTCTTTTGCTTTCATATTGCAGGAGCAGTGGCTTCATAATGAGCTTAGTATGCAAAAAGGGGCGGACAGATTCATTTTCGGACAGTTTTACAATATGATGAGGCGACGCGTCACGACGTTTGGACAATACCATCAAAAAAAATACAATAAAAATTGGCTACTGGCAACTTTAAAATTGCGTGGCGTGTGGCTGTGAAACTCTGGTTAGTTGCTTTCGCAAAGTTTTCAAAAGAAAATTGATTACATTAGCTCTAGGGAACTGGGGAAAATGATCTTATTATGCCTCACACATAGACACACACACACACAGAGAGCAAGCTGGCAAACATTTTATGTAGCTACACTCTCCATAGCCGTAGTTCCTTTGGCATTACTCATAGTTATCAGTGCTCGTGGAAAACAAGTTGGCAGCGCCACAAAAATCGATAGTAAACGAATTACGCGAATATTGCGCTGTTTCTTCGTCTTCTTCTTCTTGTGTCTTTTAGAGTGCTAAAAAGTGACAGCTATTAAACATGTTTTTCGACTGGTGGTTGGGGCAAGGTTCATAGAGTGTTCATAACATCGACCATAAAACACGGTCTGATAATCATGGAAGCCATACAAATATGATGCACATATTTTGGTTTATTGTCGAACTGCCATTCAATGCTAGTTGCTGAGAATTCAAGAAAACTCTTTCGATTCATTCGCTTTAATTAAAACAGCCTGAATTTTTATCCCTTAAAATTTAAATTAAATGGATATTTATAAACCTATTTAAAGTATTTTTTTATTGGCATCCCAAAAATAGCCCCCAATTTATGGCTTTTAATTTGCTGTCGCAGATAACTCCTTCAAGCTTACATTTCACATTTCTTTGCCAATTAGCAAAGTTATTTTTCCGCTGCCTTTGTATTGCAAATGCTCCCTTTTTCTCCCTTTTTCTACCTTTTCGGCTCTTTTTTGGTTATTTTTTTGTTGCCGAATCTACATTCCAGTTGTAAAATCTTTATGCAAATGCGAAGCGATAAGCGTAAAAACATCCAAAACGATTCACGGCGCAAAAAATAGACCGCAAATTTTCCATGTCAATGCATAAGTCGCTTCATTAGCCAAAACCCCTCACAAACCAAAAAAAAAGTCTCACGCGAGATGACATCAAACAAAAATCTACACAAAAGCCAAAGGAAAATACAACACTTCCCTCAACTAAATCATTAAAAATGCGACGCATAAAAAGCCAACAAAATAAAAGTGAGGAAGTAAAGGAGCGGGGAGGGAAAAATGGCAGAGCTCAAAGCGAAAAACAAAACAAATAAAGGCAGGAAAGGCGACATGTTTTTGCTTCGTTAATAAACTGCAACGAATTTGACAGCGGTTCGTGGCTGTAAACCACAAGAAGGGCTGTCTAACCGCAAGGCGACAAGACACAGCTCCGTCTAATGGTTGCACGCTACACGACAAAAAACCAGCCAAAACTGTCAAAGGGTTTTATGCATGCCCCGCCTCCTCCTCCACCAGTCCCCCGCACAACACAACTCAACCCCCCAAAAGAACCTTAAGACAAAAAAAGAATCACTTAAAGTATTTTGCCAATAAATTTAAATCACAGTCAGAATGGGAAGACAAGGGAGCGTAAGAAGCTTGCCAAAACAATAGACAGTGAGGACGAGTCCTGGGTGAGGAAAAGCTGCTCGCGTAGGCGCAAAAAAAAATGTATAAAAACAAACGACGAAAAAACGCCCTGGAGATGAAGTCGAAATGCCGAAATTGTCGACATTTTAGTACTCTTTCGATCACAGTAAAATGATTTTAATATATTCTAATACAGTCTACGAATATAATAAATTTTTATGCTAGTTAAAAATATAAAACATATTTAAATGCAATATCTGCAAAACTATGTAGTTTTAAACTTGCACAAATTAACCAATTATCTGACTAAAAGTGTTGTGTTACATATTGTTTGGTGAACTGAAAATACCCTCATCAAAGTTGTCAAAGAAAACCTGGAGGCCAAGGAAATGGCGCATCAAAACCCAAATAAAGCGCTAAA
Source organism: Drosophila siamana (assembly GCA_035047445.1). Lineage (NCBI taxonomy): Eukaryota > Metazoa > Arthropoda > Insecta > Diptera > Drosophilidae > Drosophila > Drosophila siamana. Next base: position 596,103 of record JAWNPP010000151.1, on the reverse strand, counting down.
AGGATTTATTCGCGCGTGTTTATAAACTTGGGAGTGATAACTTAAGACACCTGAGGACCCCTCAAAAAAGAATGAAGTAAAAGTCATGTTGTTTAGGGGCAGTAAATCGGCATATTGAAATATATATTCAACTGTAGCAAATCCACAATGCAATCGTTAGAACGAAACTCGCATAATTTGTATGAGTCGCGCATAATTGTTAAAAATGATTTACAATTTGGGGGTCGGGCAACTGCTTGTTCCTGCAATTTGTCAAATGTTTTATGCGAATTTGGCAAATATGTTTTTTTCGCTTTGCCTTCACCCGCCCAACATGTCTACTTTAGAACGCATTTCGCTATTTTTACAGGGCACAACTTTTGTAATGGCCTAATAAATAGAACCCCCTTTCCAACAAAAAAACGAGAACAAGCGAGCGGAGATGACGGCATTGTAAAGGTTTTTGGCAGCGCATAATTTGCACATATAAACCATAATCTTTGTTGGAGTGAAGGCTTTCAGAATAAATTGCGCATATCCTTGTTTTGTTGCCCCGCTTCCCCCGTCTCTACTGCTCCAGAGGCACTCCACTGTTTCAATGGCAAACAACGACGTTGTTGAGTTGAAGATAACTTATAAATCATGTAATCAGAATAGCTACAACAACAGCAGCGTGGAGAAGGCAACAGCATGAAAAACTGAAATTGCTTTTGGCTGGAAGCAAGAGCGACCCCCACGGGTGCCCAGAGGGGGCAAGGGGAGGCGAGAGGCTAGAATGGTCTAGCTGAGTGGGTGAATGTGCTTTCAAAGTGTGTAATTTATTGTGCGTTACATAACTTTATGATAACTGGCTTGGCTCGACTTGTTTCGGCTTGGCTTTGGCCTCGACTCGGGTAGTTCGAAATACTTTATTGATGCCCAGCAATAAAACAAAGAATTAAATTCTCTAAATAAGAAGCAAATAAAAACGAAAACTATGCTGCAACTATCAATCACCAGGTGCGAGCTAGATAAACTAACAATTTGTGCCAATAGTAAGCTAACAAAAAAGAATATCTATTGCAAATTACTTTCATTGCCAGAAATCTTTTGAATTTTCAATGCTTGCATTTGCAAACATTTATTTAACACATTGTAAATTCTTTAAATGTACGCCAAGTTCACTGATTTTGTTTTTGAGTATGTAGATATATAGTTGTTTTTATAAAAATTAATTAATTTTTTCAGTAAATGTGCTTTCATTGTCTGTAAGTTTTTTTTTTAGAATTGAATGCTCACAATTAATTCTAGTGTATTTCCGTAACAAAGGTTACAAATATCTTCTCTCAATTAGAATTTATTAAATAAATGGAATAACTTCAGCAGCTTTTTTGGACAAAAAAACATGAAATGTTCACAATTATTTGAAATTTGTATTGTTACAGATTGACGCACACATCTTTTACCGTAATATAAATTCAACTCAATCTTTAATTAAAAAATATATAAAACTTCTATATTAAGTTGCCAATAAATACAATAGTTGGCAGCCGCATTTTTGTGCTATAAAGACATCAACTCAGTGCATAATTGAAATGTCTTGAAATGCTAATTTTTCTTGACATTAAGTTGCAATCATGTTATTTTGCCCTTATAAAGTGTTAAGCCTTTGACTAAACCTCCAAACGGCCCTCGCAAATGCGATGCGCAAACACGCCACCTAGCGTTGAGTGCCTGAGAGCAACAGTAAAAGCAACTGCAAAAGCAAAAACAAGAACAACAGTGATACATGGCAAATGGCATAACTTCGGGGCATGCAAAGACCTTGGCAATGCAACAGAGAGCGAAGAGGAGGAGGAGGTGAAAAGATAAAGACAAAGACAATGGCGGTGGGGCACTTTAGGTTCAAGCGGGGGCCAGCTGCAATATATGAGGCATGCACAGTTTCCATTTAACTATGAATAATTCTGCTTGCAGCTTGTTGTTATTGTTGCTGTGCATTTGCTTGTTAATATTTTCATTTCCGTTGCTTTATGAGCCGATTCCGTAACGCCTAGACGCCGCTAGAGACGGCGACAAAGAGTGAGAGAGAGAGTGAGAGAGAGAGAGAGAGAGAGAGAGAGAGGGAGAGAGAGAGAGAGAAGCGAGTTGAGTGCCCCTCTTTTGCAAGGACAATGGCAAGAGCAACAGCTTCAAGTACAATTGAGGCAACAACAACAGCAAATGAGGCTATAACAAATCCTCCACGTCTCCCTCATCACAATGTGATGATGATGCGCCTTATCGAGAATGTCAACGAGTAGAGTCTGAACGGCAGACTGAAGTCTAAAGTCTCAAGACATTCCGCCATTGTTTGCATAAAATTGCAATTTACAATTATGACAATAAAACGAAACGAAACGGAAAGAAACAAAGACAGAGACGGACAGAGAGCAACGCATTGGAATGCGGCTGAGGATTAAGCTGACGCTATGATAAACCATTTAAGGATGCGTTTAAACGACAAAATTACAGAGAGATAAAACACAACAAACACAACAGCAAATGGACGTGGAAAATGTAAACGCTGCTAAACGAGACAAAAATTTGATAAATTGCCTCAAGAAAAAATAACACAGAGAGAGCGAAGTAAACACAATATTGCATGGCCAACCATCATGGAGTGTTGGCAATTTCGGGGGCGAATTTTGTGCTGAATTGTTTATCTATGCCACTGGGGAGCAAATGACCTTCTCCATAATTAGGCACATCCCCTAACCCCAACCTCAAGCCACTATACACAGAGCAATATTAGTTAGACATGGCTCGAAGCGGCATAAATTACTCAAGCGAAGTCAAAGTCTGTGGGGAGTTGGCGAGAGACGCGCGCGCAAATATCATTAAATTAGTTTCTGCAGCTCAAAATGAGAGATTATTGCGCAAGTGGCGGCGATAAATTAGACAAATCTTTATGAATGAGTTTCTCGATGCCGTTGCGTTTAAAGCGTAAGCGCAAGCTTAGCGCCGAAAAGTATGCTAGACTTTAGTTTGAGAAAATGGAGCACTTACCGCCATATCTGCAATTTGTTTTGTCAGCGGGTATATTGCCATTGGGTTCCAGGCGATCCAGATACTCCTCCGAATTGTAACCATTGTATGGAACTTTATTACCGTGATTGTGATGGGCGCCGCCGCCGCGATGATGATTATGATGGTGATGATGATGATGTGTCGAGTCGTCGCCATCCTCGCGGGAAATTGCTGCAATAGACAACACAAAATACGTATTAATATAATGCTAGCATTGTAACTACTATTATTATTATTATGATTATGTTCAGCATAATTGGATTTTATGCAAAGTCAATGGCCGTCGCAGGCTTTAAATTTGACTCGAGTTCAAGCGGCCGCTTGACCACGTTTCAAATTTAAAGCAAGGATTCCTCTGGGAGGCCTGGAAGCCAATCAACGCCTTTGTCTTTGTCTTTGCCTTGGCCGCAAGCCTGTGGGCGTCTGTGGTCCTCACAGCTCTGTCAATTGATGGGGTTTTGTGGCCCATGGTTGCGACTGCTAATGGCTTCATTTAGTCACCTCGACCCTCAAGTTGTCAATTTTGAAATTATTTCACAAAAAACGCCAGCTTACGAAAGGCTTAAATTTCTGCCCAAAAATACCCCCTTCCCCGCCCAAAAAACAAAACACAAACTGGACAATTTGGACTTGGAGGTAATTTGGGTTTCACGACGTGTCGAATATGCAAATGAGATCAGCGCCAACAAAAAATATATGCATACATACATACACTCTAGCTAAGCTTTTGTACAAATTTGTATTGGAGCGTGAGGTTGGGGGCTGCATAAAACAGCCGCCACGCGACGGGGCACACGGCAAACAAGGCGCGCCTTCTAATTTCCAAACCGGAAATACAAAAGGCACAAATAACGAAACGCCCCAGGCAAACAGCAGGGCCAAAAGACGCGCACCAAAAATACAAAAAAAAAAATGCTAAAGAAGAGTTGGCCACGTTACCTGAAACCCAACGGAAATTGGCTGGGTATTAGCTTGCTCACATATGGATTGACTTTTGTTTTTTTTTTTGTTGCTGTGAAACGCGGTCGCTTTTTGAGCCTGCAATTTGCTAACGATATGCATACAAGGTGGGGAATGGCAAAAGCTCGCATCGACTGTGTGTCTCTGTCTCTTGTATGCAAATGGCTGCGCCAAAAAAGGATTACACGTTTAGTGTGGAGCTCAGCAAAAATGAAACGGGGCAGTCAATAAACTGTGATCAAGTCTGGAGCCAGTGCATGAAATATTTGGAAATATTGGCAAGCGCGCGGGTGGCGCAAATATGTTTAATTAATGGCCATAAGAACTCGCCCAAGGGAGTGCAAAAGCAACAATAACAGCAATACTCCCCCCACAGAAGACACACAGATGATGTCAGCTCAACATTTGGTGAATGGAAAGCCAAGCACAAATCGCAAATCACAAAATTACCGCAAATTGTCGCTACAAATAAGCAATTTATTTGCTTATATAACTCATGTGGCACACAAACACATATGTTGGCCACACTCGCAATGCAATTCCACTAAATGTGGTCTTTTGGCCTCCCTTCGGTTTGATTTTTGGGGTTGCCGCCGCCGACAAGCAAAAACGAAAATCTCATAAACTTGTGCAAAAACACGCAACACGAAAAGAGAGCAGAGTGTGGGAGGATAGTGCGACGTGGCAGCAGCAGCAGCAGCAGCAAATGTAATCAATAAAATATGTCGGAATGTGACTGGAGTTCGTTTAATGTTGGCTTCCCTCTGCTTCCTTTTGCAATATGAGAGTGCTACTTCAGTGCCCTCAAAACTGTAGCGCACAAATAAGCAATTAAGTAGATTAAAATGGCGGCCACTTTAGTGCATTAAAAGTGTTGCCTACTTTTGTGCACCTGCCAAATTCTCGGTGTCTATGTAAATTCTTTTAAAGTTGAAATTCGCATGGGAAAACGTTGAATTTGTTTTTTTTTTGTTGCTGTTACTGCTGCCTTATGACTGATAGCAGGCAGTGTGCAGCTGGGGCTTAGTTACCGGCCCAAAGCCAATTGAACAAAGCTCACAAATTGACGACAGACAATGGCAAACAGTAAAAGCAAAATTAAATCAAAGCAAAACCGCACCAACAAAATAAAAGAAAGAAAGATACAAAACAGGCTAAAAAAAAGGGAAAATTGCAATCTGTGTAACTGCGTGTGACCGAGAACCAACAAAAAAAAGGAGAGCAGTCAACATTCAGACGGCAGTCGGGCAGTTTAATGCGCTTTAGTCACAGGCTAAAGTTTTATTGTTCGCATTTCGGTTCGAGAATCCTGCAGACTTATCGGCCAGTTAAACGTAAGACAACCAAAAAAAAAAAGCGAACTGACCATCGAGTCGACTGTCTGCAATTGTGTTAATAGAATGGGACACAATCCCCAAAAGGGATAGAAATATTAAGAAGGCAGAGCTTGCAGAGCTTATTTGGGGTTCTCTCTGCTGCTCTAGGCGTTAAGTGCTGCCGATAAGGTGCCGAAAGCAAAGAATATTTAGATATTCCCAGGAGTGTAAAAGAAAGAAGTTCAACATGAAGCAAATTGTATTTAATTGCAGCAAAATGTAACTTATACTTTGCAGTTACAAACAATAGAATTTCATAAGCATAAATAATAAACGAAAGTATCTAAAAATGTGGCTTCAAAGCACTTTCACTTAAATAAAAAAATAAATCAAGTATACGCGTGACTTTGTTTTTTAGTTTGTCGGCAGTTGTATGTGTCGGCTTAAGCGTTCGATTTGCAGCACTGCTAATCCAACAATGCCAGCGCAAATAGACAAAAGCTGAGCGCACACACACATGCTTGGCTTATGTCAGCTGAAAAGACAATGGGCCAAATCAGTTGAGCTACTGCAAAGCCGCAGGCGGCAAGAGACGAGTTGGCTCTCAAATTGTCCAGACAAAAGCAATTTAATCCAATCGCAACACATCGGTTGGTAGCCAAAAAAAAAATAAAGCTGAGGCGACACTTGAAACGCTGACAAATAAGTCGCATTAACGAGCATTTGACCAAAATGAAGGCGCACAAAGTAAAATGCAATTTCCGTGAAAGTGGCCAGAGGGAGAGAGATCGGAGAGTAAAATTAAATGTTAAATTTCATTTGTTGCCGCTGCTGCTGCTGTCGAGATCCTCGACATGGTGTCATGTGGTTGTCATTGTATTGACGAAAGACAATGAGACTGTCATGCAATTAAGCCATGCAATTTAATCAATTTATCAATTAAGCAGCCGAACAGCGCAGAACCGTGGAGGACTTCGCCTGCCAGCACTTTTTGATGTAACTCTCATCAGTGTATTTCATTTTTGTCCACCACTCGACTCTCTGACATTTTGGCATTAAAAAGCCAATTTCATTAGCATTTCAAAGTGGCGACTGGCGGTCGACTGAACTCCACGATGTTGTGTTGCCCGCTTGTCGCTTGTTCGACAGAGTCAATAATGTTGTTAATTGCCCACTGGAGGAGCCGACGTGCGCTTCAAATGGGCGTGGCTGCAACTGCGACGTACATACGTAACGGCAATGTTATGCCCGCTGGCAATTAACATTTGTAAATATGCATAATTGTTGCGAAAACAGCAAAAGTAAAGCAACAAAATCAACACACAAAAAAAATTGTATTACACACACTGATGGACAATGATGGAAAGCAACAAGCCATGGGCTGAGCTGGGCGGCGGTCGGGGTCGGGGTCGTGGTTATTCAATTGAATCTGTTGGCCAGACAGTGTTTTAATTGATGAAAGCCATTTGCATAATTGCAAAGAAAAGTTGATCGAACAACCAGTGCGTGTCAAACTGGACGCACTCTAAAACTGTGCTAACGATTAAAATTAACATCAATTGATATTAAACAAAATAGTTTTATGAGTCGCACATTAGATACAATAATTATAGGATGCCATCCATATTTGTCTATTAATATGCATAACCCTGAAGTTTAAGCTTCACAACTTTCTGACTATAAAATGTACAAAGTACATATTATTTATTTTAAAGAACATTTCAAAATTTCCGTGCTATCAATTTGTTTTCGTTTTTACATAGTTTAACAGTTGCTGTCAGCTTGTACAAACTGCCCTTACTAGCTGCAGCAAACGCCTCTAAACCTTTTGCAACTGCCTTCCAACTGTAATTGCTGTTAAACTTTATAAGCCAGCGCATCGCATCGCATGATAATTTTGCATGTTTGCGCATAGTTTTTAAGCACAGGCGACGAAGTTCTAGAGGTCTGACAGCAACGACGTCGTCTCGGAGTCGTTGTACGGAGCATGAGGTTGGCTGTGAACTTTTTAATTTAATTAATAGACGCCAACGATGCCGCAACGAGCACAAAACCCAGAGACAGCAAAGCAAAGGCATTGAATTACACAAAGTTCAGCTGGAGCAGTGGACGGAGAACTCAAACTCAGCCAGCAACTTGGACGGGTTTCCAAATGAAAATGAGCTGGCATACAAGGTGTGTATGCTCGCTGTATGTGTTTGTGTTTGAAGACGGCTTCTTCAAACTTATGATTAATTAAAAATAATTTTTTACTCCACGTACTGAATGGAAAGTTATTGACGGCGGATTTTGCAGCGAACACAACAAAGCTGTAACCGCAAGAATGCGGCACGTGGCACGCAAATTGGCGAATTATAGTGCTCAACTTGTTGGGCCCACAGAATGTCGCCGCAGAATGGAAAGATTTGCGTTGCCGTCGAGGGACAGGTGCGACAATAAAACTGCTTCTTGAACGTGGCAGGCAGATGAAGTCCATTCTCATTCTCATTCCCATTTTCATTTTCATTTCGTAGACAACAATTTCGTCGCTCACACAGGGCAGACAATTAACTTAAATGGCTGCAAAAGAGCTGCGACAGTTGAAGCTCTGTGTGTGCGGTAAGTGGTTTTTCCCAAGGTGTCTCGCTCTCGTCCTTCGTCCTTCTTGTTCTGCGTCCCCTGTCAAAGTGCCTGTCGTAAGTCTTTGACTGAAATTGAAAAGTACAACAATTTTGTTGCCAAATGCCACTGACAACTCCTCGAGCTATGCCATGATTTTCCCCTTCTACACCTTTCCTTTCATTTTACACTTTGCTTTCGCACTGTCCTCGTTGTCACTTCAAAAGCAACGCCAATTGTAAATCAGTTTGTGGAGTCGCCACCGATTTATGCCTTTGTCATTCTGTGCGCAGTTCGACATCCTCAGACATTTGACAGTTGTAAATCTTGGCCAAACAAGTTAACACTTCTGCCAACTTGCCAGGTAGACAGACATCCAGCCAGATAGATATACTTAGATACATATATAGATGGAGCGTCGCACAGACAATCAGACAGGCCCGACAGGCATTCTGCGAAGTGCGATACTCTCGCCAAGTTAGCTAGACAGACAGCCTGACAGGGAGGCAAGCAGACAAGACGCAACAGCGACCAAAGGAAACTTTATCCATTTCACCCGAGAGTGCCGAGAGTTGACTAAATTATGGCAAACTAAATTTAAGCAACATTTCAAAGAGTTCAATTTATGCGAGCTGCATAAAAAAAGCGCTTGATAAAGTCGAGAGCTTCAGCACTTGGGTGCAACGATAGAAAAAAAAAAAAAAAAAACACAAGAAAAAAACTAATTCAGCATTATTATTATAAATGCTTATTTTGAATTTTATGGTTTTGCATTGGCTGCATAAATCTATGTATTCAATTATTGATATTTACGTTTATTTTAGCTGGCAATAAGTGGCAAGATAAATTAAAATAAGTATACAACAAAAAAGAAACAAGCGAGAGATTTAAGCGCCTAATTAAATAATATTATCGTAACCACTTAATTGAAATTTTAAAGTTCGTTTAAAACTAAACTGATAGCTATTCATATTTACTTCCTTTCATTTTATTTTTTCAAGCCTACTTTAAATTTCTAATACAGATTTTTGTTTCTTTGCAAAGTCTGTAAAATATTCTCCAATTTCTTTGACTGCTCTTTTTACTGATTTAGCTTTAATTCGACTTCCATTTAATGCATTTACCTACAGACAGCTATTAAATATGCACAGAATATGCGTAGCTCAAACAACTCAAGACTCTGCAAATAAGTTGCAAATTAAGGTTGCTGACTTTTTTCCATCAAACTTTACTTTGATCCCCCTCAAGGCTCAGTTTGCCAAAAAAAAGGACATGCCAATAGAAGGCATAAAATATTTAAGGTTATATTGCGACGAGTTCGATTTCAACTGGAGTTACCTCAACAGCCACTAAAACGTTTTGCCAAAATTATCAGTCCCAAGTACAAAAAAAAAAAAAACAGCAAAAAGTTATCCTTTTCCATAAAGAAAGAAGAGAAAGAAGCACACACAATGATATCGAGAGCTGGGTGCCCAAAATCGAGGCCTTAGGTGGAAATCGATAAATATTTAAGGAGCCACCCAGGAGACACGTTGAGATTCCGTTTTGTGCGGACTTCTGGCAGATGTCAGAGGTGCCCAAAAATCGCATTTAATTTAAAACTCATAAATACGAAATGTGCCGCCAGATAATCATAATAAAATTTGAGAACACAATTTGTTCGTTTCGCAGCAAAATCGAAAATGTAAAAAAGCAACAGCAAAAAAATTGCAAATGAGATTTTTTGAAGCCAAATGGAAATGGAAATAAATATGGAATTTCGAATGGCTGCAACTTGACAACTTCACAATTTTTGTATAATTGCATAAAAAGGAAATGATAATTTCTATTTGATTTTCTCCCGTCGAATTGGTTTTTTTTTTGCTCCCCCCAAATTCTATTTGACAATCTTCCAAATGATAGCAAATAGCAGAATGCAAAATTATTGAAATTTGAAATTTCAAGTGCAATTGAGTGTCAAATGGGTTTGTGGCAGACACAAAACTAGACTCGACTGACGACAAGGGACACGAGAGGAGGAGCATTCAGCCAAAAAGGCTGCAATAGAAGTTTGTGGAGCCAACTGGAGCGTGTTGAAGTGCTGTTGTTGTTCCAGGAACTTAAGTGAAATGAAGTGTCAAGCGTCTGCACGAAGTCTCCGTCATTCACTCTGTCTCTCTCTTTCTCTCTATATTGCGTTCTAGGTTTCGCGTTAAACGTCTGCGAAATGTTGCCAAAATAATTAAGAAAATGTTTACCATTTATAGCCATAATGACAATCAAAATTGGGAGACGCGACAAGTTGGCAAGATTTGAGAACTTGCGCTGACTTGAGCAAAACTTTGACACCATTCATAGTTACTAAAAAGGGTCGTTGCGCTGGGCAGTCATTTTACTACAGAGCTTTGCAGTTGAGCTAAAATTTATTTTACTCTTTTTCTCTGCTATCTTCATAATTTCTGCGCTTGGTTTAGGTTTAATCAAACTAATGAATTTCATTAAGATTTAAAAACATTCATTATAAATTATTTCTTTTTTTGTCACACACTCTTCCCTATCTCTTTTATTTTTTTTTCAACTACTGCACTCATTGCATTATTTTTGTAATTTAATTTTATATTTTCGTAGTATTCAAATATGCAATTTAGTTGCCTCAAGCATACGCTTATTAAATATTTATTCCCTTTTTTCGCATTTTACAGGATATTTTTGGCTAAGCCGGCTGCAAAGTGAGCTGTAATCGCTTTTTGTGGCCCGTTGACATTTACGAGACATTTCACTGAATACCAAATTGAAAATTGCACAAAAATGAACAACAGCACGTTGTCAGAGGGAGACGGAACGAGTGTGAGAAAACGAGATGGCAGACAAGTGAATGAGGAATGACAAACTAATTGAGCCTAGGCAGCATTCAAAGGCAGACACGCTGTCTGACGCTGGCAAAACTACTTGAGACACTATTGCCAGAGTGAATTGGAGCAGAGATAAGAGGGGAGAGTGGAGACAAGCATCCCCTTCAGCCGCATTATAGTGCGTGAGTCGAGGGCAACTTTAAACATCACAAAGAAAGTCGAGTGGCAAACACAAGTTTCTGTTCTTTTTTTCTGTAATTTATGCAAGCTTCAGTGCAATGTTTGTAAGCGCGCGGCTTCGAGTTCGAGTGTCGGCAAACATTTTTGCAGCATTTAATTTGGCAGCGCGCACCTCAAATTGCAAGCATAATAATGAGCATTTGTGCTTATTATCATTAAGCCAGCGACGCGCCTTCAGCCTTCAAGTGGCCTCCAGGGTCTCGGCTAATGGCCCGCGGCGTTGCAAGTTTTTCCATATACATTTATAAGTACATAAATATATACATACAATTTTTTTTTCTTATTTCCCAAGCGCAACAAAAGCTACCTCAAGTTGGTAAATATGAAGTTTGATAAATGTTGCCGCAAGCAGCAGGGGGAGGGGGATGGGGCAAAGTGAGCCTGGCCAACCAGTTGAACTCTTGAAGGCTGCAGAGGTCGCCGAAAAAGTTTTGCAGGCACAGTTCTTTATGAGAGCGTCGCTTAACTTGCCATGATGTGGACGGGACGGAGGCGGAAGGGAAAAAGTGCATGCCTTTGGGATTACACCGACGTCGCACAGTGTGACGAGAGTGCCCGAAAAGCAGACTGACAGCCGAGTCAGTGCCCCGAGCTGTGATAAGCAGTTTGCCAAGCTGGCTAGCTACTAGACTTTGGGCTTAGCAACCACCCCTTAAAAATTATAAAACAAATTATCTATCCTTTAACATTTTGAGTGAAGTGGAAAAGTTAATAAACTTGCTGGCATCTCAGTTTAATCAGCAAATGCAAATCTGTGTTAAAAAGTTGGCGTGCAAATCGGTTGACGTTAAAGAATAGTTTTTCGAAATGCTTATAGAAGTAGAAGAATTGTATTAAAGCTGCAACCTAAACAAACCATAAAACAAGTGAAACGAATTAATTACAATCCCCCCATTTTTTTTTTTTTTTTTTTTATTAATTAAACCACAAAATAAACCTACACCACAATATGAAAAAAAAAAGAAACCAAACCTCATCACAATTAATTACAATAAACAAATAACCGAAATATTTGATAGTTTCTTTGATGGAACCAAATGAGATAAAAACAATCAAATTCGAATATTTCTATCCTAATTAATGTGTTTTCAAATGTTTAAGCTGCAAGCATTGTAGAAATTAGACAAATTAAATAAGATTAGAATATGTTTCAGAAATATTAATTTAAAGGAAAATTAATTAAAAGTAATTAATTTGCATATGTTTAAGCTGCAAGTCTTAAAGTTTTCAATCAGCATATACAATAAAAAATAATATATTTCTTTCTTAATTGACTTATATATGCAAGCCTTAGCTTCTTCAATCAGTTTTAAGCCTTCAAAATTGTCCGTTTCTCTAATTGTACTGCTCGGCAACCACTGTGGCTCGCCCAGGCACGCATCTTCACAATTCCGTAGCGACTACTTGGTGGCGCCACAGCGGTGCACGAGTTGGTGGCCCTTTGTTTATGTTCTTGCCGAAAAGTGGCAATCGCTGCGCGACTGCGGCAACTGTCGTTACGTGCACAAGTTGAGCTTTTAAAATAATTACAAAACCGAAAGACACCAAATAGACACGCGGCAGAAGTTTTCTATTCTTTTTGTGCCAGCTTTTACGATTCCCAGTTGGGCGACCAAGAAATACAAAAAAAAATTATTGTAGCATACTTTCGTGCGCGCTCGTTTAATGGGTTTGACAGGCACTGGCAGCTGTTACACAGTAGTCAGCATATTGTCCATAAGTACGTACTTATACAAGCCAATGTGGCCGTTACACACACAGACACATGAGACACATGGATAAAATGTCATCAGTTACCGGCTGATAAAAGCCAAATGTGAGAACCCAAAAACGCAGGCAACTGTGTCTAATGCGCCTTGCACGGCGAGAGTCCTTCAGCTGCACAGGATGCTGTTAGTGCTGTTCCTCGCTGTCAATAACTTCATATGGTGATTGCAAGCAGCGCAAAATCTTCGGGCCACGCGACGCAACAAAAGCCAACGAAATTTATTATGCACAGACGATAAAACGTTTTGTGTGTGTGTAAGAAAACAGGACAGAGGCGAAAAAACGCAGAGAGAGAGAGAGAGAGAGGAAACAATAGACAAGCCTTGGGGGCAGTGAGGTGTTAAAGTTATCCGTTGGTGGTGGGAGGCATTAAAATGTCGCAAACATAAGTTGACACTATTTCTTCAACAACCTGCAGGAAAGAACAACACCAGCAACAACAACAAATGCAACAACTTAGAAGAGTTTTTTCTACATTTTCGAGCCACGTCAGCAGGAAGCAGTTCTGCATTGTCGTTGAGCCGTTGTGGGCGTTAATGGGTTAAAAGTGCGCTTGGAGCGTGTATAGATTTTATAATGTGTTTGCCAGGGATCTCTCTCTCTCTCTCTCTTTCGCTCTTTCCTTTTGCCACACATGCAGTGCATGAGTTGCAAGTTGCCCAAGAAAGGCGACACCTGAACGCCATTTTCAAACAGTCGACGCGTTCACTTCCGCCTCTGCGCTGAGTTGGCAACTTTGAAGCTCACAGCAAGCATGCGTGTGCGTGTGTGTGAGTATGTGTGGCTTGATTACAAAATACAGTTTAATGTTGATTACACATGCAGGCTGCCAGACAGCCACAAGCAGTCAACCAGTCAGCCAAGCTGTTGCTGTGGTGAGCTGGCTTATACGAGCATAACAAAACCTCCACCCGCCCCCACAACTCCTCCCGCTGCCCACTGCTCGACAGCAGGTTCAGCTGAACCTCATTACGCATACAATGTTGACACTAGAGATGACTAGTTGCGTCCCGTGTAAATCTGACGGCAGTGGTTTTGCAGCTGCTTTAAAAAATCCATCTCCATGGTCACTTTAAAAGCAGCTGCTTGCTGAGTACATATTTTAATCACAAATGTTTTCAAAGTCATCTTCTTTTCTCACAATTTGTTAATTAATTTATTATTTGTTATACAAAATATTACATTCAATTGAAGACATCTCTAAAGCACAATTGATATTGGTTTATAATATTATGCACATAATTTGCGAACTAAATTTTCTGTCATTAGAACTTCTGCAAAATATCTATTAATTAACACACATACCATTGCTGTTTGCATTCCACACAAATATAAAATTGTAATAATACGCTCCCTAATACTACTGTCCTATCGGCATTCAGTTTAATAATTCCTTCCTCAAATTAGTTCGAAGCCAAATATTAAGTGTATTTTGAAACAGCTTTCAAACACTATTAATATTTGTTGTAAAATATGATGTCAATATAAATATTTCATAATAATAAGTTTTCTGCTGAAATTACTCAGATTACGCAAAATTCTTATTAACTTATACACACTTTACTTATTGTCTTACCAGCATTTACTTTAATATTTATTCTTGATTGTCTTATGAATCTCTTAACAGCATTGAATTCATTTATCTTTAAGGTTTTTGAATATCGAATATTAAAGGAATTTTAGAACATCTCGAAAAAGTAATAAATATCTGCTATAAAAACGATAAATTTTATGTGAAATCTATTTTTATTCTGTACATTATCTACTAATGAATTCACACATTACTCAATAGCCTATCAGCATATAATTTATTAATTCTCATTCCGAATTATCTTCACATGTTTGTGTATTTATAGCTGCCCATCTCGGCGATTAATCAGTTTACTTTCGCTTATACCGTCACACGTCACACTCTCATTGTTATTAACCAAAAGCGTTACAGTTATTTTATTTATTTTTTTTTTTTTGCTGCATAGGCTTTCGGCTAATGAGGCTCTCGAAAGGCGAGCAGTGAACTGCGAGCGAATCACGCAATCAGCTCGAACATGCAAATTGAATAATGATAATAACAATAATAAAAGTCGTGCATGTTACATGCTTGCGTTACATGGAAATGGGGTGTTAATCACTTGGCGACATTTTCTGTTTATTAACGCAATACACAATTCGTTGGTGATGATGTTGTTGTTGTTGTCGCTTTGTTTGTTGTTTTACACAGCTCGTTTGGTTTTTCATTTAATTTGCGACGACAACGCGCAAAATGTGTGTAGACATTTTTCGCAGAAATTTTTTGTTGCTGCGGAGCCGCAAATTTGATTTACGCTGCGAACAATTGTCGTGACAATTTTCATTTGCAGCCGTCACAAACGTGATGAGGCATTCAGGAACGACGACAACAAAGACAACGACAACGGGAACCAAAACAATCAGTTTATAACAATAATGATGACGACACATTTGGAATGTGTTAATAGCAAAATTATATTAAGTTTTATAAGCATTTAGCACTTCAGCACACAACAAATCAAATCAGCTCACAACTCGCAACTCGCATGAAAGCGAATCAAAGTGAATCACGTGATCGGCCAAACAACAACTTGCAAGTGAATGTTCGAAACTTTTCGCCCACAATTTGATCATGGCCGCGTAATTCAAGCTCATGTTAAGTATACGCCGCTTTGTACTCGCTGATTGCTCTGGCAAAAAGGTGTCAAGCTGGAACTTGAGTCGAGCGAGCAGCAAACTTGCACAAAGTCGAGTGTGAGTGTCAACTGTTGAAACCGTAGCTGCAGACACTCAGCTTCGCTTTCAGTTACAGCTGAAAAACCACGCCAAAGACACCCCAGAAGGCGACAATTCGAAAGGGGCGAAAAAATCTGCTTTCTAATGTCAGAAACAGGTGAGATTTCTCCATGAAAAATGTGCGACTTAATAGAAATAACTTTAAAATCAAAGAAAGAAGTTTTCCACAAACAATCATATAATTACATTATTCTGGTCATTTTGAAAAATTTTAAATCTTAAGATTTAATTCCAAAAAATTACTTTGTCAATTAATAACTAATTTCTGCATATTCTATATAATTTTTTAACACTTTCTTTATATTTTTATAAAGCATTGACAAACTGCTTTCTAAACAAAAGCAGTTTTCTACTTAACAAATGTTTTATAATATATTTAATTTAACCAAAGAAAGAAGTTAGACAGAAAAAATCAATCAGTTGGCTGCAAATTTGATTGACATTTAATTTTTAGAAATTACTTTATTCTCAATTAAGAAGCATTAACTAATTCTTATATATTTTCTATATTATTTTAAACGCTTTCCAATTAATTTGCAATTTCAAGTCATAATTTCAAATCCCTTCAGAGTTTTTATTTTTATAAAGGGTTGATAAACTGCTCTTAAATATTTTTCCTTTTAAAAATTGCCACAGATGTGAAATCTATTAAGAAATAATTTAAATTTAATACTGAACGTAACTTTGATAACAGAAAAACGAACAATTTAATTCTTCTGCACTAATTTATATAGAAAATTAATTTTTATCAGTTATTTGATTGTCACCTAAGTTAAAAAAAATTTTGTCTATAATTCAACAACTTAAACAGATATATGCGTATGAATATTTTTATTTTACAGCTCATATTTTTATAAAAATACAATAATAAATATTATATTACTGCAGTTGCTTTTTCTATTCATTTAGCCAGCAATGAAAATACATCAAAACATCTATGATGAATTGACCTGCTGCGCCAATTTCCCCATAAAAAATGAATGTTAATTGTGAATATATATATTACTCATTGACAAGCTTCAAATGCAGTCGAGCTGCATGCTTCACATATCGGCTCAAATTAGCTGACAAACTCAGGGAACAGGGGGCAAAAAAAAAGAAAGAAACTTTTGCTATTGGTAACTGAGAGAGAGCGAAAAAGATTTCGCATCAATCTGACCACCCACGGGGCAAGAATAAAATTGAATTTCTAACGCTTTGCCTACACTTTTATTTTCCTTTCTTTTTTGTTGTCACAAGGGGCGGGAAACAAAATAAACACGCACAAATTTTGTGCAAATGAAATTTAAAACTTTGGCATTTTCTTTAATGAAAATAAATATGTGCTCAGAGAGGGACCGAGAGCTCGACAGCTCGAGAGTTCGAGAGCTCTGAGTCCCTGGCCTGGATTAGCTCGTCAGCCAGAAAGTTGCAACTTTGACAACTTTAATTGGTTTAAAATTAGAAAATGTTGGGGGTGCGATGCGCCTCCAATAAACAAATGCAAATGGAACTTGAGCTTCCGGCTAAAAAAGTGTGAAATAAAATACGCTATAATATATATATATGAATATATATTTTATATTTGCTGGGCGACCAATTTTCAGAGCATGGCTGAAAGGAGAAAGTAAAGTGGGAAAAAAAAAGAAAACAACGCGAAACAACATCAATGGCTGTCAAGGGCAACCGACATTTGTGTGGAGCACAAGAAAACAGAAACATAAAAATAAACAAAAGCTCGCTTATCGAGTGCTTAACTCGGGGGTAACTTAAGCGCTGCACTTTGGAGCGGAGCTTAACAGTAATGCGGAGGAATGGAGGGGGGAGGCTTGGACTGGTCAAAGAATTGTGCCTACCACAAAGCAGCGCAAAGCTGAAAACATTGCGCGCTTTCCGTCAGACGCATATCGATTGCAGAGGCCATCCCCTAAAATGCTAAACAACCCCCAAGGGGGTGGCTGGCAAGCAGGCACGCAACGCAACGCGTTGATAAGCAGCAGTAGCAAAAACATGGCAACAAAATGTTGCAATGCCAACGTGTGGCAGCTTGTGATAGCGTCCAGCAACACACAGGCAACTCCACTGGGTGGTTTCTGCATATTCTGAATGATGTATGAAGTGGAAGGTGGTTGAAAGGTTGTTGTGTGGCTGCTTTGCTTTTGGGTGGTTGCTCGACAACCATGCAAATTCGGCACGCTGCGCTGTCGTACAATGAACCGCGCCACCCTTCGGCCGTCACCACCTTCTGCGCTCCCCCCTCGCCTGAGTTGTATCTCAAAAAGAGCGACGACAACTTTCCGCCGGCCACAAAATAGTGTGTGCAATATTCCGGCCAGCACTGTAACAGTCGGCGTCCAATGTGCGGCACGTGTCTGCACTTTGAGCAGCTCCAGCTCCAACTTCAACCTCAACTCCATTAGCAGTCGTTGGCTTGAAGCAACCCTCGCGAAAGTCTCTCAACGTGCAGCTTCCCTTCCGCTTCCTCTCTTGCTTTGCTTTTTATTTTTTTTTTTTTTTGGCTGCTCACCTGAGGCCCAAAAGCCAGTGGCAAGTGTTGTTGTTGTTTGTACGTTTTTGTAGGGTTGCCCTTTACATTATTTTGCTGGTTTTTTTTTGGTTACCTACTGCACTTCAAATGCAGCCAGCGATGCGTGAGAAGCAGCCAATGAGGCAAAGCTTGAAAATGCTTCAAAGCACAGAGAACTCAACAGGAAATTTTGCCAACGAGAACTCAAATTCTTAAAGTGTGTCAACTGCAAATACGGAAAATGCTGAATTTTTGCACAGTAGAAGGAGAAGAATTGTAAATTTGCTAGCTTAAAATATGAGGGACTTCAAATAAATGTAAAAAAAATCAAACAATTTTAAATGCTAAGCAAATTTATTCAGCATTTACCAAACTGAACGATTTACAGCACTTCAAACTCTTGTGTCCATTCGCATTTATAAAAAAAGAATTTTAATGCTTGGCAAATTTATTAAGTGTTTACTGAGTAAGAAACACTTAGTTAAAATTATATCTCAGACGGTTGTCCAGGAATAAATCGCTTGTTATCATCAACTTGTATTCGTAATTAAATATCAGACAGCACTTCAGTAATTTCTAATAATAGGTAAATCTGTTGTCTATACAAATTTCATTTAAATTCAATTTCTTTTACTTTCTAAGTTTGCTGTTTCACAGTTGACGCCACATGCTGTCAAAGTCTATTCTATATTACCATATATTTGATCAGCTTATCAAGAGTTAACTTTCTAGGCCTAATCCTGGGAATTTGCTTTGAACTTGTTTCCAACATATCGTTTTTAATTTACTTTTGGCCTGCTTTATTCACCTCTCTCTCGCTCGCTTCAGTCTGTCTCGCTGTAACTTTTAAGCGGCTTCAACTTTGCGCTCTCTCTCGCTTCCTCACACTCTCTTCTATCTCCGACAGTCTCCCAGACAGATACTCAGCCTTAAGCCTATAAAATTTCAACCCCACACACACATCAACTTCTAGTCTCGACAGTTCTCAGTTCGAATTGCAGCGGAGCAGCGTTTTGTTCTCAATTCGAATATCCCTCGCTTTAATCGCGACTCTGATTTTCGGCTGGGCACGTCTTCCAGTGCGCCTCATTATTTTTTATAGTCTCGCCATTATTTCCTTCGCATATGCCAGTTGCTCTGCAACTGTAAAGTGGCATTTAACGCACATTCAAATTGGCATTCGCAACCAGCATTCTAAGCTGTCTTCTCTCTCTCTACTCTTTCCCCCCTCTGTCACTCTCTTTGCTCCCTTTGGAGTTGACAACTCTGCTTGCAATTTGAGTTTGGCGCGCGACTCTCGGCAGATTTACATGAGATTTGCATAAATTGAGTGCTTCCTTTGAGGCTGTCGCTCTGCTCTCGACTTGTGCGTCATGTCCCCCGCTTCCTGTTGCCCGTTGTGCCACTGCGTGTAGCACATAAGATACCCTCTATGCCCTGAGGCGCGGCCTTTAGCTGCTGAATGATGAATTTAAATCTTTTATGCAGCTGAAATTGCTGCCGTTTATCAACAGTTAATGTTTCAATTAGAAGCGCCTCCCTTCTTGCCCCGCAATTAGTTGAAACGCACCACAGTCAAGCGTTAAGTATTTCTTTTTCAGCTCAAAACACACACAGAAAACAATAGCAGGAAAAAATGAAAATAAAAGGCGTCCCGCTGGGAGGCTGCAACAACGAGTTGAGCTTCTTCGATTTTGATTCGTTGTGATTGCTAAAGAGAAAGGGTTAACAGCATTTTGCACAGCTCAGCGCTTTTCGCTTGGTTGTCGTTCAATTTGATTTCTCCATGTGCTCGCTATGGCTCCTGGCGGACCTTTAACATCATTTTATGCGACATAATTGGCGCAAAGTCAACCGGAAGCGATTACTTCCAGCAGCCAAAGTGTGTGTCTGATTGCGTGTGTATTTCTGTGTGTGTTTTTGTGTGCTTTTGAAAGCAATTCAATTTGTGTGGCATACTTTTTGGGGCGCTGCTCAAAAAGGTTGCGGGCGCTTGCAAACTAAAACTGTCGCATTGCGTCAGCTTTAGTTGACACGCGGCAACTGCCACGCTTCACACGGCCACGCCCCCCAAACGGCGCCCACAAATCCACCCTCGATTTCCCAACTGTTTGGCTGCAACTTTGGCACTGTCTGTTGCATTAAGAATGCACAGTGAAAGACAAAAAGTTGGAGGCCAAAATCTTTTTCGTAAAACTTGTCAGCTCTGAGCTGAGTTCTATTCATGCGGGTTCAACAAGATGGTCAAAAAGCAAGCTAGAAAAACAAAAAGGAAAAATAGGAGAAAAAAAACTGCACTCACAGCAAAAGTTTTGCTGTCAAGCGTCACATTTTAAGACAGTCCAATCGATATATGGCATATAGTTAGATAGAAAATTTCTGTACATGTGTGCAACCTTCGCATGCAAAGTCAATTATAGAGTGAAGACAGCCACGTGCCACAGCAAATTGAAATTCCCACGCTGCACTCGCAAAATATGTCAACCGAAAGAGACAGGCCAACAAACACAGAGACAAGAGAGAGAGAGAGGGTGAGAGAGAGAGAGAGAGGGACTACAGCATAGTTTATTAGCTCGTAGCAGAGCAAAAAAAAGAAAAAAAAATAGTAATAACAATATTAAATTACCAAGGCCACAGAACACATAGAGAGCTAAAAGATAACGAGCGAAGAATGCGGTAGAAAATGTCGAAGGGGTTTTATTATTGCATTTTTTTTTATAATTTTTTGCGACCGTCTACTTTGCATTGTTTGGCTCAAGACATTGCAATGATGCCAACATAGACATATATGTATATATGTACGTTACGTTACGTAGCTATAGCATTATCCATAGAATATGTGCTGGCAAAAAGGCAAAATGCCTGCGGGTCAGGGATGGTTGAGGTGGTTGGTAGCTGGGTAACAACAAATCAAGTTGTTGCACAACGACTGCAAAAATGAGCTGCATACAAGTTGTGTGTTTGCAATTGCAAAATAACTCAACAATGAAAATGACAGGTGGAATGTTGACCTTAATGCTATAAGAACGAAGAACAGTTGCTCTTCTTAGGGAATTTCATTTAAGAAACTTTTACAGCTTCACTTTATAAAGTTCGCTTATTTTTTTGCCATTCATTTGCATTTACTTAACAACTTTTCTATGGCAACAAGCTAATCTAATTATAAAAATTTAAATTTATTAATTCTTACAAAATATATCTTATTTTGCTAACAAATTATTTTCTAATTTAAAAAATTTCCAGTTCCGTTTATTGACACAAACTGAAATTGTTTGCAACACTCCCTACAACATTTAGATTTAACAATACTGGAAAAACATTTCATTTCAAATATGTTGCTGTTGGCTTCAAATTATTGACAAATTTAGATCATTTTTAGCCCATTTTTTGGCTCAGTACAAATTGTTTGTTCAAGATAATTTCAAACATATTTTTTAAGTCCCTTTTTTAACTAGTTTTCTCTGCTGTTTAATACAATATTTCACGTCACGTTACAAGCCTTTGCACATAGTCGACACATGCTTTTTGTACACTGCCATAACTGCACTCTTGGCAGCGCACCACAATGCAGCAGACGAGCACTAATGTTGCACACAATCGTCCGGGCGAGGCATCCTCATCATCATCATCAGCAGCAGTCGAACAAACAATTCGAGCAGTTGGAGTTGGAGTTGCAGCACTTGGCGAGCTTGAAGCATGCCACCGCACTGTGGCATATACAACGTATACGCTCACTGCATCCTTTTATACAAATTGTCAACTAGTTGTGGACAAGTGAAATTCGAGTGATGGTCGCAGTAGTTGCAACTAACTGCAAAGTTCAACTGAGCGTATGTGCAATGTTTGCAAATGACAATTTACGGCTGTCACTGTGCCCCTCTCTCCCCTCTCTCTCTTCCCCTCTTTTCCCCACTGCTAATTGCTAACAGCACGTAAATACTTCAAAAAAAGTCTTTGGCTTCTGTTTGCGTTCAGCTATTTTTAAGTGGTATTGCCATAGCGCCCAAATGTCGACTACACAAAGCACACAACTTCTCTTTATTTTTTGTTGTTGTATTTCTCTGCTTTTCAAATGCGCCGTGATTTGTATGCTTTTCATTATTAATGGCTAAGCAAACGACGAAGGACACACAACGACATTTTGCCGCCATGAGTCATATGCTAATTTAGCCGCAAACTACAACAAAAGTAAAGACTGAAAAGAACAGACAAACCGACAGCGACAACCACACCTGACTTATTTCTCAGCCGCTTTGTGGCTGGCATTGAACAACGTCGCGTTGTGTTGCGGTGGCGCACCAAAAATAGGACAACAGCCAACAGCCAACAGCTGTGTCCAAAAAGATGTTGTCTCCTCGAACTCGAACTCGAACCTGTTCAGTTAGCCAGCTTTCGTTTGATTGATGGCTGCCCAGTTGTTCTTGTTCTTGTTGTTTTGTCTGTTCGCCGCTCAAGGATGTCGCCGTTCGTTTCTTTTTGCGCGCAAATTACTCAATTGAAAACAACGGAAAGCACTCAGGCAAATGAGTTACGAGTCCCCTACCTAACTACCAACATATCTACACTTTCTCGCTCCCCTCCCTTCACAAACAAAAATATTTTTATATATATTTGTATTTGTAGGTGCCATATAGTCGAATTCAGTATCTTCTTCAAACTCGCCCAAAAGTTCTTGTCAGCCAAAGTGCCAATCAGTGTTTCTTGTCCGTTCTAATGATAAAGCGGCCCATAAAAAATGCACAGATTACACGCTATGCTATTGTTTTTGTTTCCCTTCCGATCAGATTTACAGCAATTGAGAGCGATTAGAAATGAGGTGCGCTTAAAAACCTGCTGGCAGTCAAATTTAATGTCATTTCTCAAAGCACTTTGAGTGATTTCAGTTAAGGGAAAACTCCAAATCAGCTATCGAAAGCTGTTAACGATTGATTGGAAAAATGTTTAATACAAAAATATGAAAAATAATTACGCTTTCTATAAAATGTCGAATAAATAAAATGCTTAGTTATTATAAAAAGATTACTTATGATTTTCGAAATTTTTTAAAAATTATGTTTAAAACTTATTTCAAATTGAATTCAATCAACTTACTATTTAAATGTTTATGTATAATTCTTTATTATATTTTAGGCTTATTTGGCATTTTACATAATCAATTTTTATTGTATTTTAGTCATATTTTGGGATTTTAAATATTTAATTTCCTTTGAAAATCTTTAGTGACTTTTAATTTCCCCAACTTAACAAATTCATCTATATAATTTGCTAAACTAAAATGGCTAATTTAATATTGAATTTAACGTACAATTATCAGCCCTTTGGTGGTAATATTGTATTAAATATTTGTCTATTTTTCAGTAATTGCTCATCACTCACTCAACTGTCTGCTCTTGATATCTATCCACAAAAGTTAAACTATTTTAAATTCGCGACCACGCTCAGCGTTTCTCAATGATTTGCTCGGCTTTTGGTACGCTTTGCTGAAATACTTTTCGCACTTGAGTCGAGTTGATTTTTCAAGTTTCGTCGACTTCCTTATGCGGCTAATCCGCAAACAGTTCGATAATCTGGCAGATCTAGCCACAGCAAGGCATTGTGCCAAATGCGAACGCACTTCTAATGAGCTCATTTCGCAGAGCCCAACTTGAATATGTAAATAAAAAAACAAAAAAAAACTTCCCCAAAAACTTTTGGAGTTCGAGTAATTCAGAATTTATGACTTCATTGCAGGTTGCTACGAAAAGAAAAAGAACAAAACAAAAAGACACAAATCATGCAACTGCCGCAAAAGCCGCAAAAAGGAAAAAAAATATATACATATAAAACAAAACACAAAAAAAACCTCTTGAAAGTTAAATAAAATAAAGAGAGGCGGGCGCAGAAGAAATAACTAGAGAATAAGTAAAAGAGACGCAGGTAGAGCAAAAAGCAAAAACTTGTTTATGACTTGCAAATTTTGTGTAAATGCCGAAATGCGCGAGAGCTGCCTACGAGCCACAAGATACCAGATACAAAGCTACAAAAGATACAAACGAGCGAAGTGGGCTGCAAGAACTTGTCGAAACAGTCGCAGGGCAAATGAAGAAACAAATCAAGGCGCGAGTCTCTCGATACAGTGACAGAAAGAATCAACTAGAAATCGCGCACTTGAGTAAATAACACGGGCGGAAATCAGAGGAAGCGACAAAAAAGAAGAGGCGACAAGTAAATGAACTTTAAAATGGATACGCACCGGAAGGGCGCAAGACGAGCGCACGATGCGGCCAACTAATGTAATCAAATCAAATCACAACGGGGTCTCGGGGGGGCCCAGCAAAACTAACCAAACAAAATGAAACTCAAACTCAAACTTCAACTGAGTTGGCGAGAGCAATGGACTCGTCTCTGGAAATATTGTCATTGAAATGCAGCGCTTGTGGCTGTGGGTTTGTGTCCTGGGAGTTACCTGAGCTATGCAAATAATGATAATAATAATAATAATCGTAAAAATAATAATAATTTGCAACAAAAGACAGTCAAGTGGTTTGCGCTTCACTGCATTTTGCATAGTTTCTGGCGGCTTTGTTGTTGTCTCTGTCAATATTTGCCAGCACCATCAACGACTTCAGACCCTCATCACTCCTTCCTCTCCATCCCTCCCTTCCTTCTCCCTATTCGATCCTGTTGTTGTCTGTCAAGCTGATGACTTGGGCCTGACGGCAGACGACAAAAACTCATCGATATGCAGCAGCGCAATCTCCCGACCCCAAAAACAACAAAAAAATTTGTGTTCTCCGCTGAGAATTGCGCAGGCATCGAAGAAAGAGAAGGAAAGGAGGGACTCGAGCGCAATCTTGGCCACAATCTGAGTGAGCTCCTCATTTGCATTCGCACATTCATTGAATCATTTGTTGATTTGCGTGCAAATAAACTAACGAGACTGACAACGAGTCCAGAACAACAGAAATTGGGCGCTGCTAATGAAGCACATCCAAGAAGTATCCACAGTGGCAAAAAAGCGCTGAGTGTTGCCAATATTTCAGGCAAAAAGCTTGACTGTGTGGCGTATACGCAACGATGTTTGAGAGTCACTGCTAGACAAGTTATTTCGAATAATTAATGTCTAATCCACTTTTGATTTATATCAAACACTATTTATTATTTATATAAATATTTATTACTTAAAGCTAAGCCTAAAGTTTGCAAAATTTGCAATTTGTTTTCTCGCAGTTTTCATCGTAAATTTCAAAGCTTTTCAAAAGCAATTTTTTCAAACCCCCAAAAATACGATTTTTATTTGAAACTCCAACTTCATTTTAAATGCCAAGCGAGCCGTAAGAAACCCATTCCAAATAATGGCCAATCTAAATTCTTATAAACATTATTACGACTTCCCTTCTGCCTCGTGCCCTTCTGCCACATTTCCGCCACACACAGATCTTTTGGAGCCATTTTCATAATTTTGCCACTGACCCTTTGCAGCAACGCAGAGACGACCCAAAAAACACATTTCGAATATTTTGCCATAAAAACTAAATGGAAAATTATTTTCAATTTGCAGGTGGAAACAACACTTGCATTACATCGGTTACTACAACGTTTTCTTCTTCCTCCGACAGAAAGCAGACGCTTCCGAGTACAAGTATTTTCTTCTGCTTCTCAGTGACTTCTTTTTTGGGTTTTTTTGTTGGTGTTTGACGGCGTTAGACAACGGTAATTGTAGACGGACGCTTAGTATGCACGTCTTGTGGTTTGCGCTGGCCACAGCGCGTAGTCCACAGTCCACAGCTTAAATGTGGGCGTGGCATTGCTCTTCTTAAGCCAACGCAGCCAGCAAACAGTCGGCAAACAGACAGCGGTGCAGGAAGCACACAACAGAGCACAAGACAATGCAAGCGAACACAACACTGAGGCAACACAACGAGGTGAAGCAGGAGTAAAACTTTAATGAGCGGAGCATACGCAACTAGAAAATACACTGCAAGGTTTTTAAATTTAACAAATTTCGTATATTCATATTTGCGTATATGTCAATACTTTTTTTGTAATTAGATGAGTAAATTGGACTTTTAGCGGCTCTATTTTACAGTTTCAAAGTAATACCTGCCATTCTAAGTAGCTAAAAATCTACTAATTATATATTACTATATAATATATATATATTATATATTACTATGCTATTTGACACTCTTTGAGTTGAATTTATAGTACTAAGTATACGCAAGTGAACAAAAGAAAAACACGCATGAACAAATTTGTAAGTATACTTTAAAGCAATTAAGAAAGTATGTAATCAAAAACAAGTTTGCACTTCTACAGATCGTATTTAATTTACAAAAAGTATTTATAAAGACAGCCAAGGCTGACGACCAAAAATTACATTCAATTGTTTAACAACTTTACATATTCTTTTATACAAATTCCTAAAATAAATTAGACTTTTTACTTTTATAGTTTAACTATTTCCTTGTGCTTTACTTTACTTTTACTTTATTACTCCACAACTAACTTATACCCATTAAGAGCTACCTGCAGGGTATAAATAAAATGCTAGGCCGTCTCTAACAAGCGAGACAATGGCCACGGGCTGCAGCAGCTTGTGGAAAAGGCTAAATAAAAGTAGCCAGCGCAGTGGGAGGCTGCAATGCGAGGCACGCAGACAAAAGGCAGCGACAACAGTTACAAAAAAAAGAAAACAACAATAGGTGCCAAGAGCAGCGCTGCTTGCAAAACTGTAATTAAAACTGTACAGCTCAAACTGTGTTGTAGGGAGAAAAGTGCAAAAAAAAAGCGGGCCACCCAAGTGCAGAAGAGTGTCAAGTGCAACGACGACATGTGGCATGCAACTGGCACATAGAGTAAGTGGGAGTGGGAGAGGGGCAGGTGATGGTATGACGGAAATCATTTTACGCCATGACAGACAATAAGCGAGCCAAGCAAGCACACGGCAAAAGGACGGAAGCCATTAACAGGACAGCAGCGTAGGTGGCAAGGCAACAAGGTGGTAAGGTGGCAAGTTGCCTATGGAGCAGAGATATATGAAGACGTTGGCATGGAAGGCAACTCACTTATTTTGCGCTACAAAGTCAACAGCCAACACCTTGAACCATTTCAGGGAGACAACCAGACGAGGCCCAAACAACAAGAATTCATCACGACAACTCAAAATAATGAAGTGCCACCGGGTGGCAGGAGGCAAAGAGACAGAGAGAGGGGCGTAGGCAAGCAAAAGTCATTAGCGGAAGACGCCTGCTTGCCGCGTGTGGCAGACACTCGACGTCAGGAAATGCAGCAGCAACAGCAACGACGACGACGATGACAACGACGAGTTGTTGTTTTTGTTGTTGCCCCAAGGGCCAAGAAAATTTTTAGACATTGTCGCTGTCGTTGCCCCATGTCAAATATTTAACACTTGGTTTATTTTGCATTTGTTACTCCGCTGCCGCATGGAAATTAAATGTTTACGCCTTTTATGGCAGCAAGTGGGCGACAACACACAAGCCCCAAAATGCCATCATAATAAAGTCCCACACACACACACACACACACAAATCCAGGGAAAAACCGGCAACGTTCACAAAACATTTTCGAATGCAATCAGCATTCATTGAAGCGCCAAATGCTGCAGCAAATCACGTAGCATAACATTTTGTTATTTGCTGCGGGGCCAAAAGTCTCCCGAAAAACCCGCAAAATTCTAGACGAATAATGCGCATGGAAATTCATTTTCATGTTGTTGCCACAAAAGCGTTTTCCGAAGTCACGCAGAAAACGAAATAGACAATCGATGACAAAGCTGGCAGATAAACCAATGAAATAGCATACGAAATGTATATGGAAAATGCTTAACAAGATGAAAAGTTGCTCCAAAAATGTAGCATCTAAACCTTTGAATACTCTAAGAAATCGTTTAGTTTCTAAGTGGATAAACATGTTTCAGATACATAAGAAATACTTTAAAATGCCTGCAGATCACTTCGAAAATATTCTTAAAATTCTGAAATTATGATATATGTAATTTGTATATTCAAATTTCGGCACATACTATTTATATAAATTCTTTTTATAGCTCACAATTATAAACCTGCGTATATAAATATATTAGAGTTCAAGCGTAATCTATATTTATCACATAGAAAGCAACTTTCGAATATATAGCACATTATATCACAGAATATGATTAATCTAAAGTATTTCTTTCCTGCTTGCAACTATACAAATTGATCGCCATTTGTGTTATACTCCCCACAGTATAACACAGAGTATAACAATGGAAGTTGCGCGCTAGAGCAAGAGCAACAGAGCGTCTCCATCACTCTCGCTCTCTGTCTCTCTCTCAATCTAGCGCATGGTGTGGAGTCACAGAAGCGGCGACAAGACGAATCACATTTCTATTAAAATGCGAAAAGCCTTTTGCGGTTGTCGCTGTTTACACTCTTTGTTGGCTGCTGTTGCTGTTGCTTGCTTGCTTGTCTCCCTTTCGCCTTCCCCACGTTTTTTCTTCTTCTACCCACTCGCATTTTATGATGCCTCCTTATCCAACGCTTCTGCTGTTGCTGCAGTTGTTGTTGTTGTTGTTGTGCCTGCCTTGTTTATGCGCTGTCTGTCTGTTACGCTGTTTATCGTTCCCTGCTGTTGGCACTGCACTTTGCATGCAAAAAACATAATAATCAGCAAATGTGATGGGCGAGAGCAAGAGCAAGAGCGAGAGCGAGAGAGAAGACGCGCGCATAAGCCACCGAAAATAAACAATGCAAATGGAAAGAGACATAGATAAACAATAAATAAACAGAGGCAAGCAATTGAAAACTGCATAAGCGAATGCTGCGAAGAACGGGACTTGGTAAAGAAGAGCGGGCGAACGCCAAGTGGGCATTAAAACGCGAAACGAGAACAGAGTCATTGAACGTGCGAACGAGACAGCGCACATTAGTGGGCCGCTCAGTGTGTGTGTGTGTGTGTGTGTGTGTGTGTGTGAGTGAAAGAGTGAGTGAGTGAGCGATGCCAAAAGCTAAATGCGA
This sequence comes from Drosophila siamana, assembly GCA_035047445.1. Lineage (NCBI taxonomy): Eukaryota > Metazoa > Arthropoda > Insecta > Diptera > Drosophilidae > Drosophila > Drosophila siamana. The sequence goes on along the minus strand of JAWNPP010000151.1, from coordinate 567,056 downwards.
GACAGGCTGGCGACGCGACGTCTGAAAATTGTTGTTGAAATTGTTGCTTGCGTCGTCCCCTAGAGCTAATTGTAAAATTGCTCTCAAACTGGATGTATGTTCGGTGGTTGGAGAGCCACTGAGCCGGCATGGCCTCTCTGCCTACTAATTCAATTCTGAACGCGTTCCGCTGCGGATTTGCGCTCAAATGTATTTGTAAGTAGTTTTGTTGCAATAAAACAAAAGAAATATCGCCGCTAACAGCAGACAACAGACACCAGACACCAGACAATGGACATAACAGACATGGTGAGTAGTGCAGCAGCAGCAGGGCGCAGGGCAAAGCCAAACAGCAAACAGTAAAAGCGAACACAAAACAACCGAAAGCCAAAGCTAAACTGAATATAAAAATAACACAAAAATATTGTGTGATGAAGCAGCAAATACGCTGGAATACGTATACGCAACAGCTAGCTTATTAACAACTAGATGGCGCCAGTGCAAAGCATGCAGTTAATGCAAAAGAAAGGGATAGAGCGATAGATACTCCACACATAAACTCCAGCGCTTCTTTGCCAGCTAATAAGCGTTAGATGGCGCCACTGCTGATCAATACACTGAAGTACAGCGCATGTTCATAGAATTCTCCAACACAGCCATCTTTCACACGTTTGCAGGGTATAAAAACAAAAGTTGAAAACATTGAAAACAGAATTTTACGATTTACGTTGAGGCAGTGAATTTCACTTAAAACGCTTTTATTATGGTGCGCTGCCAGCCAGCAAATACATAAAAAATAAAAGAGTATATGAGTGTGTTAGTGTATGTGTGCGAGTGTGTGTATGTGTGTATTGGTGTGCTGGTCTGTTGGCTATGCTCGCATTCAGGGCACGTTCCAGCTAACGTTGACGCTTCGCTTGCCAAATGGGCGCGAGGCAGAAGAAAACTTTGCTTTTTACTCAAACACGCACACAATCAAATGTCTCTGTGTGTGTGTACCTGTAATGGTTACCCGTTCGACAGCAGCTTAACAGCTACAACAACGACAACAACAACAATGAGATGCAGCTACCGTTTAAAAACAAATTATCGAACATGCACAAGACGCCACAGCCTGTCATTGACATGAACTTCCACTGAAATAATAACTAAATGTAAAAAGAGAAGAGCGAGAAAGAGAGAGGGGGATAAAGACAATGATAGGCAGTCGTTGATAGTGGAAAATTGTTGACATGCCCTGTGGGAAGCCAAGCGATAGATGGATGACTGCTTGGGAAAACACAACCAAAAATCAACAAACAATGCTGAGCCCTAAGAGAAATAATACAAACTCCTCGATAGGCGGCCGACAGCTAAAAGACTGTCAATTAGGTAAACAGCTAGGGAGTAGAGCGAGCTGCTGCAAGAAGGGGAAAGAAAATAGGTAAATGACAATGAGAATCGGCTCGAAAAACACATAAGGTCATCATGTAAACGCTGAAGAGGATTAGTTGGAAAGTTGTCAGCAAGTTAGTGTCAATGGCAATGAAAAAGGTTGAAAAGAGGTATTAGTATTATTTATAAAGAAACGTACTTAAACAACTCTTATAAACAAGAAGACAAACTTATATATTTTATTATACAGAAAACTACTAGCAATAAAAACACAAAAATATAAATTCATCAAAAAAAAGTGAATTTTTGATTACTATTTTCTTTATTTATCTATATCATATAAATTTGTTAAACATTTAACATTATTTTAATATATTTTTTTAGCTTTAATGTCTACTACATTAATTTCCTAAACACTTCATTTAGCCTGAGTTAATGACACTGTAGTTTGATTGAAATAAAATCGTTTAGCCTTCACTTGTATTTATTTACGTTCCCCAAAACAATTGAAAGTCTATAACGAAACCATTACGCGAACTTGGCTGCTTCACATCTGCTTTTTCGATACACATACTCTATATATATGTATATAGACAGCAACGCACTTGATTCAAGTTCGCGCAGTAAATTACTCAAATTTGTTATAAAAACATCACTGGCACCTCAACTTAAGTATTTATGATTTTTTTAGCACATTCGTTTAATGCGCTTTGTGCTAAACATTTTGGCTTTTAATGATATCGCAAGGTTTTTTTCTATTCGTTTTGTTCGCTATTTTTTGCCGCTAGCACGTGAAAGGTCATTTGCGTGATTACTCATACGTCGTGTGGCCGCAAAGAGAATCTTTGTGAGTGCAGAAAACTGTGAGATAAAAAGAAGTTGGCAGTGTGCTTTCAATAGCTGAAGAGGCTCCATCCTATCAATGGCCATGGCAAAGCGGATTTTATGCCATATCTACAGAGTGGAGAGGAGGGAGGCAGCAACTTCTGCTTTTTCTCTTCGCAAATCAGAGCGCAAATACAATGGCGGTCGACACATGATGCGATGCTGCTGTGATGTGTGTTGATAGTGGCAACCTACAATGAGGCACAGACACTTGAATGGACCTGACTGAAACTCTGGACGAACCGAGCGAGCAAGAAAGAGAGAAACATATGCGGGCAGTTTGTTGGCAGTCATTGAGAAAAGATAGAGCGATTGGAGTTGGAGGACGGGGGCGGGGGCGGAGAGCGAGAGCAGGAAGTAGAGGAGGCCATTAGCTGCTTATCGCAATCAAAGAACGAAGCACTGAGAAGCGAAGGAGGGTGTGAGGGGGAAGCAGACAGCGCAGTCGAGAGCAGAGGCTCGACTCAAGTGTAAAGTTATCAAGTGCTGCCTGGGACAGCAGCGGCAACGGTTGCTGTCAAGGGTTAAAGTCATAGACAACGTCGAGTGTTTGGCTTTGGCTTGTGACATAAAATGTTATCAAAAAGGATTATGACAAGCGCACAGACACCCGCAAGGAGAACGGAGGGGTGAGAGGAGAGAGGAGAAACACCAAGTGTATCAGTGGCACAAAGAGGCGAACTACAATGATATCTCGTTGATATCGTTGACAGTCCACAAAAGCAGCAACAGAAATAAGAACAAAAACCGTGGCGAACGCCATGAAATATTTACACAACTCATGAAAGAGCCTTGGCAAAATGGCGAGAAAAACTTGTAAAATATGAAAGTAACAACAACGCAAGCAGAAAAATAAGTGAAAAAAGAACAGCGACAACAACGTTGACATCTCAAGAATCACGAGAGACGGGAATAAGTGTCACATTGTTGTCGCATTTCGCCTTAAATATGTAACCGCGATTCGAATTACCGCCCAGTTTGAGCAGCGTTTAAAAGGATTTGTCGTTGGTAATATATAAATATATAATATAAGCCTGTGTCTTAACATTAATTTCAGTTTTATAACGAAATTCCAATTTAGAAACTTCGGCTTAAAGCAATTTCTTCACAACATTTAATATATGAGTTTATTGCCTTTTTATTTTAAAGCATATGCATTTTAATTTCAATTTGCATTAGAAATAAATCAACAATATTTATAAACGTTTTCTTTTGATGTTTATAACGTCTTAATATACAACAAATATATAATATTTCACTGTTAGTTATTATTTTTCATTAGTTTTGCTTTTTTATTCTTTGTTAACTATGTTAACTACCGCACAACGTCATTAATTATCATTGCAATTTTCTAAGTTGTTTGCTTTAATTTCAATTCAATTATCTTTGTTAAATTTGTAGCAAGAAAATGCCATTAATTACAGTTGTTAGATTCAATAACATTTCTTTTTCTTGCCCCTTTTTCTTACTCACTAAAAGTAATATTTTCTAAAGTCATATTTCTCAATATGACACCACTTTCCCCTGGCACAGCAGGCGGAAGAATGAGCCTAAAGAATGTGCAACGCGTGTCGGGTGAAGTGAAGAAAAACGAAAGAGGGAAAAAACAACAGACGAGGAATAAGTCAAGAACCAGACCCGAGAACCGAGATTCGAGATTCGAGACCAAACACCAGAGTTCTCTGGTTGTGGTTGTGGTTGAGGTTCTGTTGCTGTTTCTGGAATCGTGAAAGACACTTGATGCGCCCATCAAGTGGACAGCGCGGTCAGCCCCGAGAGAGACGAGGAGAGAGGGGGAAATTGAGCTCAGTTAAATGCAATTTACTTAATGCCTGAAAGACAGCAACTACAGGCAACAACAACAACAACTTCGCCTGCCTCGCCGCAGTCTGCGTATTACTTCATAACTTTTATTGCCGTCGAATGAAGCAGTTGAGCTTGTCGAGCATGTACATAATTGGAAAGAAAACCCGTTGAAATTAAAGCAGCAGCAAGCACAATAACAACTAACAGCAATTAACGATAGTTAAACACGACTCCGGCAACAACAACAACGATGACTACAGTTAGCAGCAGCTTCAGTAATAGCCTTGACAACGAGACCGAGAACAAGAAGTACGACATGAAAGTTGCCAAATGGAAGTTCGAACAACTTGTATGTGACATTCTTGGCTTTGGTTAGCTTTGCTGCAGCAGTCACATCACAAGCAGTTGCATCCACAGCAACCGTTGCAACTGCTCAATAATGCAATGAAAACATTTAAGTTGCAGCCAACTTTGCGACTTGCTTTGCAGTTTCCCCCAAAACTAAAGTAAAAATAAATAAAAAAAAGTATACAAAAATTGAGCTAGAGAGCGAAATAGTATTTCTCAATTGCAAAATTTATGAGCTACATTCACTAGCAAAATCGTGTGGAAAATAACAATGAAAATTGCCAAAAGCTAAGAAAAACTCAGCTGGCTGAGTTGTCACGCAGTCAGCAGCAAATTGATGGTAAAGAAAGAAAGAGAGATCGGTGGGTGTCAAAGGGGAGTTAAGTGGAGGGAGTCAACAGCATAAAGAAATTCCAATTTGGTAGATTGTTGGTTTTCTGATGGACTGACAGACAGACAGACGTTGCGAGGCATGTTGCAACACAGTTTTGGCCAACTTTTTCTTTGCAGCCGAAAAGAAAACTTGCCAAACTGTGGATAACATCACTTTAACTTGAACACGCAGCTTAGCTGGCACTTTGAAAGCCATTGCAAATGAAGTTGCAATTGGCATTTGGAACAGCAATAGCGCCAAATTAAAGGCGAACATAAATTCCAAATATTATCAAATACAAGGCAAAGTTGTTGGGAAAAACGAAATTACTAACGAATAATAAGTATTATTAATAAATTTATGGAAATACGAAAATACTTCTATGAACATAAAAGCTTATATGTAAACTAATTGCGTTTTAGTATTTTGTATGCTGAAATAATTCTTTCCACACCTACTGAAATACTGGAAACTATTAAATTTCCACACAAAACTACTACTACTTAATTTCCATATAAAAATACTAGGAACAATTGAATTTCAAGCAGGAAATAAAACATTTCAAACACTTCTACGTATTTAAGCAACTCGAAGACTTCCTCATCGCTTTGCAACTGACGGAATAACAATTATTACTCAATGCCTAGTCGAGTGCGCCGCAAAGTTCTCAACTTCAAGCTGTGCTGTAAAGCGACACCATTTAAGGGGCTGAGTCCAGGGCAGGGCGTGTTTACACTGCGACTTATCGAGCATTATAATCATTGTTTTGCCGTCATTGAATTTGGTTCATGGCGCCGCGGCCCTCACACAGTTTTGGGTTGAAATTCACAATTCCAGGCCAAATATGGTCACACTGAACTAAACTACACTCTGACTAAGCCAGCATTTTCTGCGTCTCTCCCTCTCCCTCTAAATCTGTTGATATCACTCTGGTAAAACAGCTGTTGGCTAGATTGTTTGGTTTGTTTGGTTGGCTGACTGACAATTTGTGGGCCGCTCACATAATGCTGTACTGCAGATATAAAAGCGGGTTTTCTTTAGACAAAAGCCAAACTCGTTTTAGACCGCGAATATCGAGAGGCACTAAAACAAGCAACGATTGTGGGCGTCGAGAGACAATTAGCCGCATGCCGCAACCCGAAACTGGTTTTGTTTTTCAGTATTTCTATTTTTTTTTTTTTGGTGAGTCAACCAACAGCGTTATTCGGCAGCTCGGTGGCGCCTCTGGTGGTGAACGATCGATGCATTAAAACTATGCAATTCATGACGAGTGAAAAACCAATGGAGAGTATTATCTAGCACATATTTTTTTTTGTTTTGTTTTTTTTTTTGTATTTTTGGGGATTATTTTGCATTTATTTTATTTTACGTTTGTTTGCTGTCGTTCCTCGCCGTCCGTCTGTCTGTGCGACTGTCAGTCACAGTCAGTTTCAGCTGCTGCATTCAATTACCATGGACAGCTGGCAGCCTGGCGGCAGCTTTTGCAGTTTTCCCCCCCTTAAACACCCCACTACAAAAATGTTTGACCATTAAATGCTCTGCCAAATGACTCAACATTGACAGTTTTGTTCTCCCCTCTATGTGTGCATCACTGCCGCTGTTTTGACGCAACGTTGGCAGCTCTGACAGCACAAACACATCACAAATATTTCGATATATACACTATTTTTTTTTTTGGGCCGAACTCACTTCAGGTGTCTAATTTCGTCTATTGGTTTCTCTAAACTTCACAAGTTTAGCAGCAGACTGGATTTAAATTTCATACGTCCTAGAAACTTTGGCATAATAACTTTTGCACAGCAGTTATGGCTTCTGACGAGGCAACCAATAAAGTTTGCCGAAATTACTTTTGAGTTTGCCGCATTTCCTCAAAACTTAAGGACCTTGCGCTTAGAAATGCACTAAATATATTTTATTATTATTCATTTTGTTTTTATGGCAAAAATTGTTCAACTAGCCGAAAATTACTATGCTTTGTAGAGTGGTCTTGACTCACTGCTAATGAGAAACATGAGAAGAAATGCGAAAAGTTGAGGAATACCAAAGAACAAGGAAACTTAATCATCGCTTGTGAGCGAAAAAATTGTCGAAATGTCTTTAAACACAGAATATAAATATTTTTTATATAAAAGTAAGTGGAAACTTCATTAATTTAATAGTTCCTTTCGATAACAAAGATATTAAAATAATTTGGCAGCATGAGTAGAAATATTTATATTATTATTGAGAAATATTCCAAAGAATTGAAATTAAAGAATATTTTGTCTTCTTTTGTAAGAGCATAAATATCGAAATATCTTAAAATAGGGAGTATAAATATTTTCATCATGTAAGATGACATTCATTATGCTTAAGAAAATTATAAAAGGACGAACTAGGAGAAAAAATCTTTCCTCATGGGAGCAAAACCATTAAAATGTTGTATATTATTATAAAGGAATATCCAAACAAAAAGTACTTGGAAATTACATTGTTTTATAGACGAACAATAATAGCGAAATATCTTAACACAAAAGCAGAAATATGTATTCAATATCAAACGTAAAATATTCTATTCAAAGTAGAATATTTTAATTTACTTTTACACAAGATTTCAAATATCTGCACGAAGATCAGACAAAACTATAGCATTCACAACAAAGTCGATTAGTTTTCTATGAACCTCCAACAATCTGCCAGACAAATGTCAATGTCAAACGAAGAATGAGAGAACGCTGTGTGCAACAGTTCAAAAGGCGTTTAACCTCGACGCGAATCTTTGCATCTTAATTGTAATCATTTCCTCAAGTACTTTGCAGTTGCTCAACGGAGCGCGCTTTAAACTCGAGAAGTATTGTTATTATTACTATTGGGATGATTCATGCACGACATTTTCCCATAGCGCTCAATGCAAAAACGCCCAATGCTCTCACAGAGTCAAGACTAGAGACAACTTGATGTGGCCATTGTTAGATAGATCTATGTTTATACACTCGTATATATACATATATATATATATATATATGTATTCTTTACATAAATCTATTGTGTGAAGCGAACTGCACCCACACATTTATGGTATCTGCGCTTTTGGCTTCTGTTGTCAGCTATTTTCAGTTCTCTTTTTTTTTTTATTTCACTCCCCATTTATGGTTAGCTTTTGTTGTTGATTTATTGCTGTTTTGGTTTAGTTTGTGTTCTCAACTCACTCCCATTTTTTTCTTAATAACAAGACAAGACAACATTGTAAGTCTATCGTTTATCGATAGTTTCGATAGTTTATGGTACTCACTTAATCTGCCAAAGCTGTGCGATAGCCTCTTTTTGAGCTTCTGCAGGGCGCCGCCTTTCTTCTCCCGCATCGTGACGCCTGTAAAACAGGAAGAGAGACAAAAAACATAAACAATTAAATATTGAAATTTACATTTGCTTAAATAAAATAATAGCTAATTTTATGCGTTTTGCTAGCGGTTGATTGATGACTTGTCTGCCGGTGGTTGAAAAGCGTTTTATTTATTTATTTTATAATATTATGCTCCCACACAACAACAACAGCAACGACGAACAACGGCAACAACGAACAACAACAACGACAATTATAAAACAACACACAAAAGTTGACATTACAAATTAACATAAATCAGTGAAGCGTGGTGTGCCATAATAATAACTACATAAGTGGGGACTGCGACCCTCAACGAGGAAAGCGAGGTGACATTCGATGGAGGGGCCCGAGCGCGAGCTCCTAAAACGCCACGCACACTTGCCCAAAAAAATAAAATTCAAATGAAAAACTGCTCGAAAATAGAAAATGCGTTTTCTGTTGGTATTTAAGGGGCGCCTCCCGCTATACTTTGTACTATATATTTATTTGTGTGCGTGTATTTTTCGGAACTCCCTGAATTGATGTGTTCGTAATTGAGTTGTATAAATCGCTAGCAGTGCTTTTGTTATTGTTTTTGCTGGCTGATAGTCATCATAATGCTCGGTTGTGCTCTTATGTATAATAATAACATTTAGCAAAGTTATTTCAGCGTCCAGTGAGCCATGCAAATTGCATAAAGTTTTACGCCACAAACACACACAAAAGATATATACGATATTTATAGGGCGTAGTTGTTGTATCAGCTGTTTTTGAGGGCTCCCCCCTTTTTGTTGTCGTTGTTGTTTTTGTGGGTTTTGTGGCTGTTTAGTTGGCTCGTTGATTGGCATAATAATTTGACTAGCACTGTGCAAATAACTGTGTAATACGCTTGTAATCAAGCGATTGTTTAACAGACCACTCGCCTCTCCAAATGCATTTCAATAAAATGCTGCTTTTCTATCTGCAGCCGAAGGTAAATTATTTCGTAGCTTTTTAGCTTCGCTTTGCGATTAGAATGCAGCACAAAACGTAAGCAATTTCCCAAGAAAAAAAGTCGATTTAAGCCATAACGAATATTGTTTACAATTGCAATTATTGTCTTGCATTTACATCTAATACTATTGGCAAATACCTACGATAATTTTCACAATTTAAAAGCTGCAAAAAGTGCTTTACAATTCAATGAAATAATATTTATTTCAATCGCAATCAATAAAGTTATTAATGAACAGCTAAACTACCATCAATAATAGTTATATTTAATGAATGATAATATCAACTAAACTGGCCACAATATTTAGAAAACATTTTCAATTCATTTCGACGACTGCTTAATTGTTTATCTCTACTCGGAAATCATTGTTTATATCGTTCGTTTCTATTAGCTATGCATAACGCGATGCCACCAACACTTCTTTCTCAATTGGAATCTCTTCATTGCATTCCAGGCAAAAGTCAGCTTATCAAATGTCACTTGAGTCGTCATTTATCAAACTCTGCCAACGAAACTGACGCTGATGGAAATGTTGCCCCTCCTCCCTTCCTTCTCCCACTCTATATGTGTTCCCTTGACCAAGCAGCAACAGAGCGGCCATAAAGTATATAAAAACATATATGTATATATTATGTTTTTTCTTCACTTTAGAATATTTTATTTTTGCAGCACTAAATAAATCATTTGATAAGTGTCTCTCGAGTGTCTCGACGTAACTATTATTATTGTTGTTGCGTTCAAAAGCAATTTGGTTTAACAACAATACAGACAGCAATTTATACATAGACGTATATAGACGCATATATAGATTGCATTGAAAGCCAACACTTCAACTCAATTACAGGCCCACTCACAGACATAACTGTGAGCTCGTTCTGCATTGTAGCCGACTTTAAAATCAACAAACCAACCGTTCAGAGTTATAAGCGAGCCCGCATTAACAGCCACCAACAAGCAACTGCTGCTATGGCATTTTAAGCTGCTTTTATAACCAATAATGATCCTGGCTGAATGCACAAACAAAGAGCATGTGAATCAATCAGTTTGCATGTGAATTATGGGCACAATAATTGGATTAGTTGAGGTAAAATTTGGGCAAAAGAATTCGAAGTTAGACAGCGAAGATCTTTATATAAAATATGACTAAACTTGTTAAATATAAAATGAGAGAATGAGATTTCATTTCCTCACTGAACAATTTACATTATTCGCTTTTACTTGTCTGCTGATTCACAAAGCAATTTGTATCTGTGCGAAACGCTGAGTATACAGTTCTATCTATAACTAACAGTCTATTCAAATAACACACACATCGTTCAGAAGTCTATAATAATAATTTCTACGTTTTATTCATTATCACATGCTCAATATGCGAGGCACCTTCTCGGACCTAGAATCTGCCCAAAATCAGAGTCGTTAACTGTGCAAATGCAGGCAGCGCTTTAATGTACGCATTACGTATACGCCCTGTTTTTAGACGGCATAATTGGCGCATAAAATTGCAATATGCAAATGCACAAAATGGCGCCAAGTTAATAGTTTGTGCAACTGACAAATTGTTTAAAACTACGTCGACGACGACGATGACGATGAGGAGATCCAAATGCAGCAATTGCATTACATTAGAGCAAAATGACTGCCAAATAAGAGCGGAGAGCCAATTGTAGTTGTTGCTGTTGTTTATTAAAAGCCCATTAAAGTTGTTTGCAAATGGCTGCGAAAAGTTTTTTGGCAAATGGAAAGGCAAACAAGCAAACGAAATGAGTTGCAACTGCCAACTTGCAACTGGCAGAAAAAAACTTCGAGATGCACAAAACTTATTTAATTAAGACGGCAAAAGGCGCAGCCGAGACAACTTTCAACAATGATTGCTCGCTACATGCAGCTTGTTGCTTAATCAGATGCACACGCGCTCGTCAACATCAAAATCAAATACGTCGAAATTGCGAAATCGAAATCAAAAAGTTTGCATATTGAAATCAATGTCAGCGGCAGCAGCAGCAGACAAATTGCAGTCATTGCGCGACAGGTGACAGAGCGAGAGTTCAATAGCCTCCAACAGTCTAAGGGGGCGTGTCCACTGAGGCGTGTGCTCAGCGCACAGAAATAGCACAGATACACACACATTTACACACTAATACACCTAGACGCACACAGCAAGGCGAGGGAATAATTCGTCTAGCTTTTGACACTCAATTAACATTTCACAAAACTGCCAATTGGACATAATTAAATGCACTACAATTACGTGTGCTGTGTTAATTTCGACGAGTTATGCACGACACCAAAAAAAAAAAAGAGATGATTAACAACGCCCCATTAACTGGGGGTTAATTACAAGTCAGCAGTAGGAGAAATTTCCACTCCAAGCAGAGTGTAAAGTAGACAATGAAAAAGCTCTTAGAGGAGTTTGAGTTTATCAATTGTTTGACTTGGTAAAAGGTATTAAAATTGATCGCTTCACTTGATTTATTATTTCAACATAGCTAAACAAATATTTGACATAAGTTTAAATAACAGACAGATCCAACTCTAGTGAATTAGTTTTAAATTTTCATTTATTTAATTTTATTTATCAAAACCAGCTGAATTAGTTTTTCAATTATGAGTTACATTAATTCTCTATCAAAGTCAGGTGAATTAGCTTTTAAATTGAATATTTTTGTATTTATATAATGATATTTTTAATGATTTATATATAATTTTTTATTAAAGTCAAATAAAATAATTTGAAATTAATTAATTTATTTGTTTATTTAATCAGCTATATTATTCTCTAAGTCTACTGAATCAGTTTTTGTTTATAAATATTTTCATTAAGTGAATAGGTTATTTAATTCTTTACACAGTTTTGCTTTTAGAAATATTTTCAATTATTTAATGGGATATTTAATTATTTACTAAAGTCAAGTGAAATTGTTTGTAATTAATTGATTTTTTCATTTATTAAATAAGACTGCATGTGTTTGTATATATTTTTTTAACATTCCTTTCGATTGTTTGTCAACTGTGTTAATAGCCCAATTGCAATTAAAGGCGTCAAATGTCAATAAACATTACAAAAAGTAAATAAATAGAGACAAATGGTTTAAAACTTTGGTCGCATATTTGTTTTGGAATGTCGAAAAGTAAAACATTTAATCAAAGGCAAAAACACACACTTTAAAAATAGACGCATTAATAGGCATTAATAATGCTGCGATTTACGATAGTGGGAAGTGGCTGATAAGTTGACTAATTTCGATAAGACTAAATGCAAACGATTAACTGACACACATTTAAAGGCGAAACGTGACTCAAAATTGATAAAAAAAAACGAGAAATAAAAAGCAGCGAAAGTAAGTGACACAGTTTTTTTTCTTCGGATAAAAGAAATGCGCGGAATTGAAAATGATGAACACTTTTCAAATTTCCTGCTAATTACGTAATTACCAGCAGAGACAATAGAGTTGGGGAGTGTGGAAGGGGGATGGGGACAACATGTCGCCATGCCGTGCCACACGACGTATACGTGACATTTCGGCCACGCCATGCAACAGCAGCTGACTTCGCTCTCTCGCTTGCTGCCTGACAGCGTTGCGTCTCTGACATTTGTGGGCGCACGGCCAAGTGGCAGCGAAGACGCTGCATGAGAAAATAAATTCTCTGCGCTAGAGCAGTTTTCATGCGAAATATTTTGACACTTGGCGACAGCAGCTGACTAATTGCGAGAGCGGCCAAAAGCGACTGGAGCAGCAATTCTCTCACTCGCTCTCTGTGGCTGGTTGTGGCCAAAAATAGCAGAATTGGCTAAAGGTTTAAAGTGCAGGCGAAAAGCAACAGACAGCTGACGGAACCGATGATTAAATGGCTTATAAATGACGTGCACAATTTGCCAACTCGTCGCATTCACCGCACAAAAATAGCATTTGTCTGACGCCTGACGTTGTATGCAATGTCGCCTGCCGCCTGTCGCCTGGTCTGTCTTCGGTCTCCTCGTCGCTTGCCACGTGAGGCGCCAGTCGAATCGATTTTGGAGGCTGCCAGAGGCATTGACACGACCTCATGCACTTCTGTCAATCGACTGTCAGTGGACAAAGGACACGCAAACGCCGTGCGTTGCCACCGACAAAAAAGTAAGGATAATTGATAAACCTGTGGCAGGCGACACCTTTTTGCGCCACACCACATCCCCACACCATATCGATTGATAATACGCAATCGCATTAAAATTGCATGTAATGCAAATAATTAATAACCATTTCACCGTCCTGCATTATCCTTTCTGGTGGTCAAACGACAGAGATTAGCGCTTGGTCGACATCGACGTAGGCAGTTGCGTTGTTAATTGAAATGCATTTGCAAATATTTAAATGAAAATTGCAAATATTTGTAAAGTATTCACAAAACAATTGCCTTCGTTTTTAGCAAATTTACATTTAATTTGAACACGATTAGCTCAAACAAATGAAGGGAAATATTGCAATAATGCGTAACAAATTTATTTTTAGATTAATAAGCATAGAAATAAATTCATTAATACACTCCGCTAATGCAAAAGTAGTTTTGTGTTTAGAAGCTGCACATTGAAGCCTAATAAAGTCATAACCAACTCTTAATGTATCGCAAAAAAAAGACTTTTATGTTTGCCCTTTTTTTATCAGCAATTTTACATTTAATTTGTAGTTGAATAGCGCAGATAAATAAAACAAAAAGCGGCATAAATGTGTAATGTTTTTATCTTAATAAATATATAAATAAATTCATTAATTCATTCTGCTAATACAAAAGTACTTTTGCATTTAAATAGAGTCTCAGTTTTGGCACATTAAAATATAATATTTTTATGATTCACAATAAATGGAACTCGGAAAAAAGACTTGAATGTTATGGAAATAATCATATTTTTTAATTGTTATATTTTTTGCACCAATTTTACATTGAATCTGATCAAAATAAATAATAAAAAAATATGGCAAAATGCCATTTTTGTAACTCTTTCGCAAAATGCAAAGACATCAAGAATTTATTTTTGTAATAATAAAAAGTGAAATAAATTTCTATATTTTTATTTGGAAAGTATTTTTGTAACTCTTTCAAACAGCATTCAATTTATAATCTGGAACAACTGCAAATTAAAGTCTAATATTTTCATAACCAACTCAAACTCCAACTGGAAAAAAAGACGATTGTTATGGGAGCATTTGATGAATCTATAAATCGCATGTCGAGTTAAACTTGGGCGTCGCCCCGGTCACAAGTATGCAATCCATAATGTTAACAAGAAGTTTTTTGTTTCGTTTTTTTTATGCCCCCCAAAGAGCAATCTTATCAATCAACGCACAAGTCATAAAATTTAAAAACCATCAAAATAAAATGAGCCAAAAATAACACAAACACACGGAATGGCAGATAAACAGCGGCATTAACAGAGCCACTCCCCAGCTCTCTCCCATCGCTCTCCACACCCCTCAACCCACCTCATTTAGCATATTTCCTGACTGATTTTTATGCAAAACAAAGTACAAGTTTTATTACCATATAGAACTATTTTTTATCGCCGCCAAGAAATCGCGACCAAAAAAGGCGACAATCTTTGACTACAAAAAAGGGGCGTGGCCCGGCAGCGAGATGGGGCGTGTGCGATAAGCCCCAAAGCGAGCAAGGCCAAAGCAGACGCACGGCAAAAGTTGCGAAAAGAAAGTTAAACCGTAAAAACGAAAAAAAAAAATATTAGTCAACCAGTTGCATGTGGAGGAGCAACCCCCAAACCCCCAAAGCCCAGCCCTCGTTTTTCATACACTGGCCACCTGTTTTAATAGTTTGCACACACGACAGCTGAGCAGCTTTTTGGCCAAGTTTGCGTGCCTGCTGGCCGTTTATCACGTTGCCAAATCGCCAAATGTGAAGCCAAAACGAAACTTAATTAAAATTTACAAAAGTAAATGAAAACAACAACAGTTGGAAAATCTTAATTACTATAAGCCTAACCTGACTTTCTAATTGATTTAGCCATCAATTTATGGCCAACGACATCATAACCCGTCCAAAGCTAATCAACAGTCAACATTGTCACCAGGCCCGACTTCTAATCGCATTTGTGTGTTATTTACAGCTCACTACAACTACATACAAGTCATGTTGTATATCTGGAGGCGGTTTAGGCTAATTACTACAAGTCGATTCTCTAATTAAATTCTATTCTATACAAACTGAAACAAGTTCCTGTACGATGCTCAATAACTCATCGACAAATCGCATCCGCGAGGTTACATTTAAAAATTGCGATAAAAGGGCACCTAAAGTTAAAGAATATATCTATAATTTATATAAAAATCAGAGCGGAACAAATTACAGGAGATAATAAAATATCGCTTGCTTGACAAAATAAAGCACTAGCAATAAATAATACTGTTTTCTTATAAGTAATCAATTTCACTTTCAGTTGAAACTCATATTTTTCTTCATATTAGTTTCAGTATAAATGTTTTTCATCTATCTTCATATTTTTCTTGCATTTTCTATTAGTCTTACCATAAAGTCTTACCATGTTCAAAAATGGAAATTTTTGGTTTAATTAAAAAGACGTAAATAATCGATTAACAAAATACTTCATTGAAATAGATATAAAATTGCATACAAAATGTAGTCTAATGGAAGCATTTTTTATTATAAAATAAACTCATATATTTAATTTTTCTTTACTATAAATGAAGTAGAGAATAAGAGAGAAAATTCTATATTATATTATTAAGAATATAAAAAAATTAGCAAGCATCTTATTTCATTGAAATAAAGTTCTTAAATCTCCGAGTTTTTAGACTATTTAAGAGTGATTTATATGTTCATTTCTTATAAAAATATATCAGCCACTTGCATAAAATCATTTGTGATTTGCAGCAACTTCTTGAGCAGCCCTCGTGTCGGTCGCACGGCAAACTGTTCTGTGCATTGTAATGAGTTTTGATTGCGTTGTTTGTCGGCCGTCTGTCTGATAACGGAAGTGTATTTGGTTTTATGCTTCCCAGCTCTCTAGATACATCTGTGTGTGTGTGTATTTAGCTTATCATTCGCATATAAAGCTGATTAAACAAGTGATTTAACAGCTGATTAGACCTTGGAGTTGCCCCTGGGGCCCTCGCAGATGCCAACCAGCGACGTCAGCGAACGATCGTTCGCTTGGGTCAATGTTCTAATAAAAGCGTTCAATTCAACTTGAATTAATTTCAATTGCACACCAGCATCACACACAGCAACAACAACAACAATCACAGCTGCTATTAAAATCAAGCGACTTCGCAAAGTGTTCCGCGTGCGGCTTTAAGCCGGTTTCATTGTCGAGAATTGGAGAGAGAGAATTGGAGAATCGATGACTCCCATTTGGGGTAATTTCTGTTGCCAACTCGTCCATAAAATATGCATTTCAAGTGTTGCACACAGTTTTTCAATTAAATGCAAGTTTTTATTATTTTGCCCACTTCTTCTTTGTTTTTTTTTGTTATTTCGCCCGTTGTTGTCCGATTTCATTTTTCGTTTTATCTCAATGGGCGGCGTGTCAAAATATTTGCGCTTAATTTAAATAAAGTTTACTTTGATGCACGACGTTTGCTTTACCCTCAACCTTCTCCTCCTCCTCCTCTCCCATATGTCATTCTCTCTACAACTGTCTGTCTGTTGCAGCCTTTTTCATATTTATACAGCATTTTAAATAGGCTTTTACGCATATTTTAAAATATTTATTTGGCATGCCGCATACAAAATGAAAAACACACACACATGGAAATCGGTGCGAAAATGCATTTTCCAAGCTGATACAACACAATTTCTGGGCAGTAACATATACACATTCAACTATTCAATTAAAGAGATTCCAAACCATATAATAGTATTTCTTCGCCTAAATGCACACAAATATATAAAATAGATGGATTGCCTTAATTGGCAAATCAACTGCAAATTAATCTTTTTTCCCGCAACTCAATCAATTTAGTTATCAAGCGTTTATTGCGAGCCATAATTGCTAGCATAAGGTAAATAGATTTAAAATAATTTTTATATTGTCGTCCAAATTGTATTCAATATTTCAATTTAATAAGTAACTTATTCATTTGAATTGCAATATCCAAACTTATTATAATAGAGCTGCAATCAATCAGTTTGTAAATATTTCAAGGAATTCTGTTTTAAAGATTTCCAAGAATTCGGATCAATGTAATATATCAAATAATAAATAAATAGTTAGCTAGAAATTTCTGTTGTTGAAGAAGTAAATATTTAGTTTACATATTTCGAATGCTTTCGACATCAACACTTAATCTCTAAAGCGATTATATATGTACGTAATATTTAATATATTCGATATTTTCTGAGGAATTCCATATAAATAAATAAATTTTCAGAAATGTATCATGTTAAGGAAATAAAATTTTTATTTACATATTTCACTGAAGCATTTAAATTTCATAAACATTTCAAAACATTTGTCATGTTAAGGAACTCAATATTTTGTTCACATATTTCAAATGCTTTTAACTTAAACATTTTATCATGTTATATGAATTATATTCAATATGATTTGTAATTTATATGAATTATATTTCGTTATAATTTCGACTAAATTAATGAGTTAGAAGAAATAATTTTATTTCAAATGCTTTTGCATTTAATACATCATTATTTTATGAAGGTCTTAATAAAATAAAACAACACAAAGCAAATCACATTTATTCATTGCTTATCTATTATAAAATTCTCTTATTTTCATATCAATTATCTAGCTAGCTTTCTCAGACAGTTCTCTTAAAAAAAATCTGTGATTTTCATTCATTTCCATATTAACTTTGCAACTTTTCCATTGAGGAAATAACGCTCTTCAGACGCGTTTAGCTTAAGTTGAAAATAAACAGCGATTTGTTTATTGTGGGCATAAATTTAGCGCAAATCAAAATGGAAATGGAAATAAAAATGAAACGCGTTCAACGTTGATGACTTCAATAAAGCCAACAAATTTATAAATAAAAATATCAAATTATATTTAATACTTGTTTAAACAATTTATTGCGTGGGCCCAACCAGCCAGCCAGCAGGCAAAACGGATTTAATGATTGTTTATTTTAGGCATTCCACTTATTTCTCTATCTCTATTGCATTCCTTGATTCCTTCCCTTTTCCTCGCATCTTTTTTTTGTGAATATAATTTGGAAAGTAAACATAAAAGTTTAGCGAATATTATTTGGCTAAAAAAGGTATTTAATTAAATAATTTTATTTCAAAATACGCACCGCCAAAATTGTTGTTGTTCAACTTTGTGGGTTGATTGATTAGTTCGGCAATTTTGAGGCCGTTTATCGCCGTGGCGTCAGTTGAAGAGTTAAAATTTCAAATTGAATGCAGCAGTTAAATTATTAACTGCTAATTTTTAATTGTTTTACTTGGTTGTTGATTTGTTTTAGATATTTTTTTTAGACGATTGCAAAGCTTTTGTTTATGGCAAACATTTTGGGGGAGTTCAAGTTGTTACTTGATTTTTACGACACTTTTTGCACAATATATATATATATATATATATATATATATATATATATATAGTATATATTTTCGTATATAACGTGTGTATTTTTGGTTGTTATCTATCCGGGGATAATGGCGAAAAGCGTCTCGCATGTAAACGAGGTCAAATTTTATCTGTAGACAGCGACAACAATAAATATTGAGCTACGACCACAGACAACACAACAGCAACAATAACAACAACAACAACCATGACAACAACCCCAAAAAGGAAATGTGAAAAAGAAAAAGCTACAAGAAAATCTGCTACGTCAAAAGGAAAGGAAAAAAACATAATAAAAAGGAGAGAAATCTTTTTTTTTTTTGCTTTTGTTTTGGGGTGGTTTGTTTTGTTTGTTATTATTATTTTGCTTCGAGGGTGTTTCGGCTGTGTGAGTTCTATAATCTTTGGATTTTGCTTTGGCAGCTCATCAAATCGATTTGCGTGGCCATAGATCAACACTTCGCACATAACAGCAATAATTTATAACTTTGCGCACAGTTCGGGCATAATTTATAAGCCAAAGAGACAAACACAAAATGTAATTTAAAACTCGACGCGAGGTTAAGAGTTCAACTTGAAAATGCAAACACTTTGACATTTAACTTGAACACACACTTGAAACGATATGAAACGAGACGTAGTCGTCGTCGTCGACGTTCTTGTCGTTGTTGTTGTTGTTGACGTAGACAAAGGAATTTATGTTTGGCACGTTACGAGAGTATTTCAATGTGAGAAGCACAGCAGCGTTTTTTATTTTTTTTTTGCCGGTGCACACAACCTGCCGCGTTGAGTTTCGCACACGAAATGAGGTCAACGAGATACTATACTACGTTACGTTACGTTACGTTACGACGTTTCTACGTTTCGACACGACAGCCCAACATGAAAGTAGCGCAAGGGCGCCACCTGCTTTCATATTGGGGGTGGGTGGCGTGCCTGCACATGCAAAACCAGAGAGCAAGAGCGCACACGTTACGTGTGAGAGCGCTTTTGCTCTGTGTGTGTCTCTTAAGTTCCACATACTACAGCAAGCAGACAAGCCGGCTTGACGTGCGTACGTACTACATTCCACCTCGCATTCGCTCGCTCTCGCTCCCTCCCGCATGCATTGATAGAGCGTTAGCGAGAGTGGTGGGGGGAGGACGCCCGGGCAAGCGTGGCATCTTTTGACGGCTATTAAAATACACTGGCTTGACTCTATTACGTATACGCAATGTTGATTACATGATACGTGGTGGGTGGGTAGTAGGTCGAGCGGCAAGAGAGGAAGAGAGAGAGATGAGAGAGAGAGAGGAAGATAGAGGCAAAGTTATGCACTTCTGGGTCAGGCGGCAACTCAATTGATAAGCACTTCAAACTGCAGCTACCATGGCACATGGACATGCATGCTGTAACATAGTCATTGGCAGCAGCACAGTTTGGCAGTGACTGCGCACGCATTTGCGTCACACTCAACAAAAAACGGTGATGCATGCAAATTGCAATTGCGACACAACTTTCCAGTCAGCTGACAACATTTTTGGCAAACAACTTCAACAACAACAACTCACTCCAAAGATAAGACGAGTACATAGTTAACAGTTGATGGGAGTTGTCTCTAGAATTGTATCTAGGTCAGAACATATGTTTTATAACTGAACTTCTCCGCACACGGAGAAGGCCAACGGCATACAAAAGATCGCGAACAATCTTTATGCTAATAACAAACAGCAAGTGTATTATTGTATTAGATTGTTACACTTTGATAGCCATTTTTTTGCACGTCAACTTGGTCGAAATTCCGCTAGATGTTTCGACTGATTTCTGTTCTTTTTTCCTATGCTCTCTTTGGACAAAACTTGTTTTGATCAGATTTCGATGTAAATAATAATAGATAAAAGACGGCGCCTAATATTTATAATTTGCACGCGCGATTTCAGCACTTTGATAAATTATACAATTTTGATATTAATTGTATACAAAATTAAAGTATTGCTAACAATTTCTAACGCATTCCAATTTAAAAATAAATTATTATCAACTTTTATTTATCGATAATTAAAACAACAATTTTATATATAAATATACATACATGTATCAAGGTTATCAATTAGCTGTGAATTTTTAAAATTTCTAATAAATGTCTAACAATTCTATACAATTTCTCGGTTAATTAATTTTAATTAACTGCTTCCCTAGTATTTACAAGACTTCGATCTGCTCAACTATGTATATCTCTAATAAAATATATAATTGTAATTCATAATTTTTTTCAACATTTAAATTAGTTCAATTTTATTTAACTTCTTCCTGTTCTTTATTTAAGCTCTGCTTTATAAATCTCTTCAAAAATATCTGTCAACTCTTTTTTTTTTAATTTTTTTTTTAAATCAGCTCAAATTTATTTGACTTCCTCAAATATTTCCTGATTGTTTTCATGAGTTTTTGCTTGACAGATCTGCCCAATAATATTTCTGGTGTCGCAACTATTTTTTTTTTGCCATTCAGATCAGCAAAATTTTTGTGAACTTCCTCAAATATTTCCGGAGCTGCTCCTCATAAATTTATGGTTTAATTTTTTTTTGCCAGCGAGAATTTGCTTTGCAAAGCTGTCGTTATTGTCGTAACCCGCTGAATAAATTGAACGCACGTTCAACTTGTACAAATTGCCGCAAAAAATGAATACAACAAAAAAACTGAAGCGTAAAGATAACGCCGAATAAAAATGTAAAAAAAAAGCTCGCATAACAAACTTTTGAACAGCCTTCAATTACGCGAGGAGGGGAGGAGAAACGTGAAGTGAAATTGTTTGCAAAACGCATTTTGAATTGAGCTGAATAAAGCGAGAAGGGGATAGTGGAGGAAGAGGGGGATCGGGAGACTGACTGAGAAGCTAGGGTTTGCAGTAGAAGTTTTGGCGTAGTTTCTAATTGGACTTGCTGCTTGGGCCGGCTGCACAAATAAACAAAACACAAACAATACAAACACACAAGCGAATGAGGAGGAGGGGGAAGGGGGAGAGGGAGAGAGAGCACACGCGAGCATAAAGCAAATAAATAAAACAAATATGAAGCACGGTTGGGAAGAAGCAGAGGAAGACAACGCCGACGACGAAACCAGAGCGAAACTAAACAGCGCACAAAATTATTAAATATGATTGTTGTGTGCATTGTTATTGTTGCTGTTATTTAGTGTTGATTTATGATGCTGCGGCAAAAAAAGAGTCAACGGAAGCGCCGCGCAAAGCACGTAACAAAAACACATTGTGACATCGTACTAGAGGCGTTGTTGGTTTGGGAGTCACTGCTCAATGCTGTACGACACAAAACACGACAACAGCGACTTGTCGAGTGTGCAAACGAGAAGGCGCGCGGACTATTGGCGGCTGCTGCTGTTGCTCACGTCACAAAAACGATTCGAGTGTGTGTGTGTTGGAGCTGGGCAAAAGAGAGCGAGAGCGCGACGCGTCAGACACGGCGAGCGTTCAATTGTGAACTGAACAGCACAGCAGTAGAAGCAGAAACAGCAGCAGCAACAGCAGCGACGGCGGCCGCTGCGACAGCGCAAAGCGAACAAACAGTTGCAGCGTCGCGTTTGAGACGTCAGCAATGTGCTGCTGCCGCTGCATTGGCGCTCGCTGCCGTGGTGAGTTTCATGGCGTTGTACAAAAACGTATTTCATTCAGTGTCAGCAAGCGCAGCCGGCAAAGTTGTTGCTGTGCCATTTAAACAGCTGCACAGCTTTGTGCGCTTACGTCATGAGAGCGCAGCAGCAGCAGCGACAGCGGCAGCGGCAGCGGAGCACCCAAGTAAACAAATGAAAAATGAAATAAAAAAGTTCAACAGCAACAAAGGCAGCAAACAAAACAAAAGCGAGCGCTGCTTATGAGGAAGTGTAGTCAAAATAGCAACAACAACAACAACAACAATAACAACGGCAGCAGTCGGAACAGCAGCAGCAGCATCGCAGTCAGCAAGCATGAATCATCAGTCGAGCGCAGCATGTGCGTGGGCGGGCAGCGGGCGGGTGGAGGAAGCTGTCTGCGAAGGCATCCACAACAGAATCCAATGAAGGAATGCGCTGCGAATGCCAATGCAAAGACCAAAAGAGCACAAAAGCATCAGAGAGGCAGCGAGAGAGCGAGAAAGAAACGAGCTTGGCTCTCTTCTTGCTTGGCAATGGCATCCACACTACCAAACGAAGCGAAACGAAACGAGACAAAACGAAACGAAACGAAAAGAAACTCACCACAACCACGCGCCACTGGGGCAACGCCGCCGTTGGGACTACACAACAGCAGCAGAGCAACAAGAGCAACAACAATGCGAGGCTGCCCAAAAGAAGAGCGCGCATATTTTTGCTCTATTTTAAATTATTAATGAGCGGCTTGTTGAGTTATTAAAAGCTTGGGAATACAACAACACACACACACACACACACAAAGTAAGAGAAAAACAAAAATGTGGCCAAACGTGCACACAGTTATCCCCAGGTGCAAGGGAGACAGCAAGCAACAAGAGAGACTAAGGTGGGAGTGAAGCTGGCAACCGTAGATTGTGGGAGAAGGAGCAGCAGTCAAATCAGCAAGAACACTGCAGGAAGCGAATTCCGCAAATTTGATTAGGAGACCTCCTGTTGGGTTGATTGTTGTTTTGTTGTTGCTGGGCAATCGACATTTGATTGTGGTCGGGCAATAAAATGATATGACCCCAGACCTGGCTGTAAACCTGGCTGAAACCAACACAATGCATTCAGTTGGTTAGGTTAGGGTCCCTCGACGCTTTTATTGCAACTGTAAGTGCAACCATAAAATTGTCAAATAAATACACAAAAGTATAAAGCATAAAGTATAAGCATAAAAATAACAGCGGAAATAAATAGAAACTCAATGAGCCAGTTCTTCTTCAAGCTCCTAGCGAACTAGTTCAAATTCCAGAGATTAATTCGGGGTTGTGATTCCTTTTTTATGTCGTGTTTCAAGTGCAGCCATAAAATGCGCAATAAAAGCCAAATAAATAAATAAAAACTTTTGTTGGCATTGCTGCTACTTTTTATTTGTTTATTTCAACTAGTGCACAATTGAGCAAAATGCTTTACATTTACCTTGAAAAATAAATTACAGATTGAAAATCAATCGTGTTGGAAACTTCAATAAACTTTGCTTCAGGTTTATTACTTAGAAAGCTAATCAATCACATAAAGTTCATCAAATAAAATTGATATTTATTGTTTAGGCTACTTCATATATGTATATCTCTAAAATTTCTTGTATTTTAAAATTTAATAACTCACTTTAGGGCATTTGCTATAATTATTTGAACTTGAATTAAATACGAAAAAGCTTAATTAAAGCCGTGTTCGCTTTCTGTAGAAAATTCCATTCCTCTAATTTGTCAAATTTGATATCGTAACTTGATATCTCGAGTTAAGCTGCCTGCAACTACATAATTAACATTTCATTTCGAAATCTGACTCTTTTTCATAATAAATAGGCGATTTGAACCGCAAGCAAGGTTCTAAAGGCAGCGTCAAACCGTAATTGAAGATTAATCGGGATACCCCGATGAGGGGATTCTAATCTAGCGAGTGTTAAGCCACAAACTTGCTGCAACCACAAAATAGAACCAAGTGCCTAAGGCGCCACACACACACACAGACGAACACACACGGAGTCGTCTCGCATGCTATTCAAAAGTCATTAATCTTTTCGTCAGCCGCAAAACTCAATTTTCGACCCTTGACGCCCACTTCCAGCAACAACTTGACCCGACCTGACCTGACTGTGATGCCATTATCAGCACCCTAATCACAGCCAGAGACTCGCAAAGTTTTCTTTCAATTATGCAACCTTTAACTGCTCTCTTTTTTTGTTTTGTTTGAGCTACTTTGCATTTTGAACGCCCCGCGGGCCCAACACAGGTCGCAACCGCAAAACCGCACCTGCGCAAAGCGTTTGAGCTACAGTGGGCACTAAATAAATGTACGATGGGGAGGAGCAGGCAGGTAAACAAATAAATTTGTAGTCATGCCTCGCCTGTTAAAACAAAGTGTTGCATTTGTTTAGGCTCAGCTGCAGAAGACACGCACTCAACGCGACTCGAATCCCGTGTGAGCAAAGAACAACAACAGGAACAAAAACAAGTAGAAGTGTGGGGCAAGAATTGCGTGCGAATTGGTTTTAACTTTTGCTTTTTATCTTCAATGTGCAACAGCACGAAAAAGGCACGCAAAACGCAGAAATATTGCGACTCCTTTGGGTCTCTGGCCACGCCACATTACGCATACGCCACGTGGTCCAGTCTGAGAAGTGCGTGCGTGCGTGTGTATAAGTCCATTTAAATATGCATAGAGCTCACGGAGTGCGAGACTCCAACTCCAACTGTCACAACTTGTGGCACAACGATAAGTCGCAGCTTTGGGAGCAAATCTCACGTGAGTTTTGGGTTCACCAGTAAAAAAAGAAAACAACAAAAACCAAGTGAGCGAGAGAAGGAGCAACTTTGGCTCGACATTTTTTCGTTTATCTGCAGGCAAATTTAATGGAAAACGACGTGTGTCGAAATCCACACTCGCCACGCCTACGAACACCAGAAACAAACAGGTAAAAGTGTTGTGTTCACAGCGTGACTGATTGCCCGATACCCTGTAGTAAATCATTTGAGGAATAACGAGAGTGTTTTGTAAAGAAAATGGAAAGATTTTTTTGGATATTTTCTACTCTGTTTTGCGCTGCATTCGCAAACGTTCTATTAGCACTGAAATGCAGAATTGTAATAGAAGAGTTGACGAACATTGTTTGAATATTTTAAATTCCTTTTTACGCTTCATTCTGTAAGGTTTAATTAGAAACTAAATGCCAAATTAAAATGGAAGCATTGGCAAAGCTTACATGAACTTTTTTAATTCTATTTTGCACTGTAAAATTTCTATTGGAAAAATGGCATTTAAAAATTTATTTGCAGTTGGCGAAGATTATTTGAATAGTTTCAATTAATTTTTGCACACAATTCACAAAAGGTTTTATAGCAATTAAAAGTAAAAACGTAATGTAAGAGTTGACGTTCTTCATTCTGTTTAATGCTGCCTTCGCAAACGTTTTATTAGCAGTTGAAATCAAAGATGGGATTGAGGAGTTGACAAAGACTACTTGTATTTATAATCCCTTTTTTCGATGTAGTCGTAAACGCTTTATTGCCAAAGTAATGTAGAAATACAATTGAAGAGTTGGCAATAATTATTTCAATATTTTAACTTTATCTTTGCGTTGAATTTATTAACATTTTATGCGTGTTCTTTAAGAGTTTGCTTGGTTTATATTCGTAAACTTTTCCTAGTCAATACTTGTGTTGATGCTTAAAAAAAAATTTTTTTTTTGTCTCTAGTGCAATTCGACACCTCTTCTTTATGAAGCATTTGTTAACGTTTTAAACTCGCATTGCCTTCAAACTGTCAGTTGCATATTTTCAATATTTTTGACTGTCACAAGCAGTCTTATTTATTTGCCCGCACAGAGAAACAGTTTTTTCAATTTCTTTTGGGGCAATTTCGTCAACGTTTTACGAGTAATTTAATTTATTTGCTGCTCACATTTATTTCGTTTCACACTTTTGGTTGCTGAAATTCTCCACCAAATATTTTGGACTAAAAGTATTTTCAATTCCCTCACTTGCCACATTCAATGTCAACGTTTATACTGATTGCTTTAGCTGTCGTTAGACGAGCCCACAAAATGACTGCATTACAGGATATTCGAACTTTGTGGACCGAATGCCGAGCATACGAAATGTGAATAAACAAAATGAATTTATTGCAAATCGAAATGGATTAGAAAACGCAACCAAAAGACCACATGAAACTGCCAGCAGTCCAATCGGGGGTGAGGGGGTAAAAGCTGGCCATATTGACACTTGGCTTGGGCGGCACGATGGCCAACTTAATTGACTTTTGAAGTGAGATGACTTCGGTCCAAAAAGTTGCGAGAGAATATAATGAAAACATTTACAAAATTGTGTGCACATAAAATCAATAAGCCCAAATAGCTACAAATAAACTCAAATTGGAGCAGAGCCAGCCCCAAAAGCTGCCTGAAGCCTGCTGCAATAAAAGCGTAATTGAGCCGCATGCCACATCCCCCCCATCCGCTGGCCATTGTGTCACGTCTCAACGCTCTCTCCCACCTGACTGCATTCGGTTTTTTTGCTAATGATGTGGATTAAGTGCGCTCAACTTGCCACTAAAAGTTGCACCCAGAAATCGCTCATTTTCTAACGGGGTGGCAACGCTGCACTCATAATTCATGCACTTAAATCAATATGCTTAATTCATGTGTAACAGCAACGTTTCTCTCTCTCTCTCTCTCTCTGTCTCTTTCTCTGTGTATTTTGCTGTGTTTGCGGTTTTTGCGGCAACTGCAGTTTGGGCGTCACTGGACGCCTTTAATGAGATTTTCCGCTTCGAAATGAAAAGCTGGTTGAACGCGAATTAAGCGAGCCGAGAGCGCTGAGCATTCAAATGGATAACATGAGAGTGCGTCCTAATTGCAATTACAATTTGCATTCCTCGACAATAGATTATGCGAATGCGTAAAAATTTGCTGGCTGCACTCTTGTAATTGCATGTCAAATCAGGAGGTCGAGCATCCTGCAATTAGCTCCACAAAGTTGTGCAAACAAACACAGAAAATAATTCAAATATAAACGAGATATATCGTTGAAATAAATAGTAAACTATTTGATATAGTTTAATGAAAAACTGAAGTTGTGCAGACAGCACGGAAATTGCACATATAGAAACATATCGTAGAAATGAAATGATTAACTTTCTCATATATAATTGAAAAATATTTTAATGAAAAACTAAAGATTGGCAGAAACTAATTCAAATATAATGAAGATATTTCGTAGAAATAAGTAGTAAACTATTTGATATCTAACATAAAAATAGTTAAATGAAAACCTGAAGTTAAGTGCCGACAAAACAGAAATTAAGTTAAATATAATGAAGATATTTCATTAAATTAAAAAAAAAAGTATTTGATAAAGCAAAAAAGTTAAATGAAATACTAAAGTTGTGCGGAAACCACAAAAACTTATGCATATATAATAACAAAATTTTCTAAAATTAAATCATGAGCTTTCCGATATGTAATTTAACAATAGTTTATCATTCAACTACAGACTACACAGAAGTTAATTCAAATATATTGAAAATGCATCGTAGAATTAAATAAAAAATTATATAAAATATAGTTAAATGAAAAATTAAAGTTTTGCAGACGACACACAAATTAGTTCAAATATAATACAAATATTTTGTAGGATTAAATACACACTTTGTAATAAATCATTTAAAAAAAGTTAAACAAAATAATAAGCATGATTTATGTGATGTATTGCAATAAACACAATTTGAATTAATTAGCACATAATAAATGATTTAATTGAATTGACAAAAATCAAATTGATATTAAAAGTTTTAAATGCTTCGCAAATTGCAATTTAATAATTTTAATAAAGAAACAAAAATTTCTAATTAAATCATGATAGTTGAGATTAAAGTAGCGTTAATTTGTCTGTCAATTGCAGTTAGTGATTTATTTGACCGAGTTTTTAATAATGCATACAGCTGACACACTTTCAAAACGTCAGCCACATAAGGGTTAAAGATTTCGCTATTCAATTATAATTTGTGAAGCACAACGAATTAAAGCAAAACATCCGCAATCGATTCGCAGCTGCAATTAAAATTAAGATGCCCCCAAAAGACGATGGATGCTTAATGCCTTTATAATGAAGTTCAACAACTTGCAAATCCAATCAAATGAATTGATACCTAAGCAATATATTCGACAATGGCGTCTTCTTCTTCCCTCACTGCCTCCATCTTCGGCAAACAGACACAACTTCAAGAACAACTTCATTAATCAAGCAAACGACTGAACGACTGAACGACTGAACGAGTGAAACGCCAAAGGCGAATGATGGCAACAAATTCTCAGAAATTCTTATGTATACAGTAAAATTTTAATGTGCAACACTTCCCGTTCACTGCTGTGAAAACTGAGCAACTGACCCAACACAAAGATAACTAACAACAACAACAAAAACAACTACCACAGATATAGATACAATTATAACAACAACAAGTGCACGAATAAGAACAACAAATAGCATTTGCAGCTAATAAATTTCATAACTCGAAACCCGGAGATATTTATTTTCATGTACATTGCCTAAGAGCGCAGCCCAAAGACAATTGCAGCAAAAACTGCAACGAGCGAAGAGTGTAACAGACAGTAAAATACCCTGGAATTGAGAAAAATCATAGTCGGATGTTGCACAATAATTATCATAAATTAATCAATTTCAATATGCAAAGAAGAATTTAGATTTAAAATAAGTATAATATAAAATAACTACAAGTAATTTCAATGCATATATATGAATATATATAAGATTTAGATTTATATAAGAAGAATTTAGATTTAAAAATAAGTATAATATAAAAGAACTACAAGTAATTTCAATGCATATATATACAGAAAAGAATAATACTCCAGACTGATTATAATTGAACATTGAGCTACAACTAACCTATATAATTTCCAGACCAGACAATATTTTTACAGTGATTTTGTTTTGGACATAATAAAAAAAAAGAAAATAAATTATGATATGATTATTTCCAATTGAATATCTATTACAACTCGTATTGCACTTTACAAGAGGAAAACTAAAATGTCTCTAAAAAGTCTTCAATTTAAAAACAAATTTATATTCAATTATTTTCGTGTGTTCAATTTAAATGTTCAATTTAACAACATTTTTCTTTTCAATTATTTTCGTCTATTTCAAGCCAAAGACTTTTTGTGTTTTTGATTTAAGAACTAATTTCATTTCAATTATATTGCTCAGCTTCAAAGCAAAGACCTTTTGTGCTTGAAAGTGAAAAAAACTCCTACTTTAAAAGAGTAGAGAGTAGAAGTTTCGTTCGTGCTAATCCTGAGAAATGTGTAAGTCAGTGTCTTTTCTTCTGGTTTCTTCTCGCCGAACTCAATTTTGGCCATTTATTTACAGCGTATTACTGTGTCGACAAGCGCCACAAGAAACGAGGACAAAGGCAAAAGTTGCAAGCTCAGTTCTAAAACAGTTTCACCCCAAAAAGATGCACAAAAAGATTTGTGGTTGTGTTTTAAGGTCAGACGACGACAACGAGAGAGGAGCGGGCAAGAGGCAAGGGGAATGCCTTTTTATGAGCCACACAGTTTCAACCGAGAGGAAAATAAACAAGTGCCACTAGGAGTTAAATGAGAGCAGTGAAGTGAGACTCCATTTTGAGCAGCATCCTGGCAGCAGGATGCAGCATCAAAGTTCGCTTATCAACAGCTGAATTTGGCCTGGCTAATTGTCTAATTATGCAAAAATCGTCGGGCTGTTATGCAAGAAAAGTTTTTGCAACAACGAGTCTATATTGAATTATTGTTGGCCAAGACAAAAAAGTTGAGAGCTGCCCTCGAAAATGAGTTTTAGTTAAATTATTTTTCGCAATTAAAACACTTGAAACGCCATTTGACACTTGGCCCTAGAAAAGCGGAACTTCCCAGTTTCCACTTCCCTCCCTTTAATAGTTCAAGTTCTGATTCCAGCTCTGGTTCTGGTTCCAATTCAAATTCTAGTTCTAGTTGCAGTTCCTCTTTTCAGCATGCAAATGATTTCCGTTTCGCTTTCGTTGTATGCAAATTGCTTCGCCCCCAACTCGACAGCGTCGCACACATGTTCGCACCCCTCCCCCACCCTCTATAATGCCCCCTTTCGAGGGGTCGCAGCCTTTGCCATTAAACAGTTGCGCGTGATTTTCGTTTTTCGAGTTCATTTCTCGTTCTCACGCTCCGTCTGATGACTCAAAATATGTTTATAGAGAGGGGCAATTTTGCATTTTATGTGCTGCCTCCTCTGTGTTTTTTATGCTCTTCCGTTTTTTTTGACGTTTTTCTATTTCTCGTGCAGCAAATTGAATGAAACTGAAACCGAAACCGGAAGCGACCACTTCTCTCTCTCTCTCTCTCTCTGTTTCTATGATTCTCTGATTCTAAACGGTGATTCCAATTGTGAGTGGGCGTCGAATTCAACACGATTCAATGGGATTCTTCAACACGACTCCATGCGATGCAATGCGATGCGGTTGCTGTGGCAACAGTTCACGGCCAATTGAAAGTAGTGCGATATAAACAAACCGCGGCTAATAAAATTGAAATAAACTAATAAAATGCCTGCACTCAGGTTGAGCGAAAATAAACTCGATTACCTGCTCTCGTAGTCTTAGTGCAAATGATTCAGGATCGACCTGAAGAAACTCACAATTTAAATCAATAAAACCTTGACTTGAAATGCGAGCAGCAGCAAAAAGTGCGAATATTAAAAAAAAAAAAACCAAGCACAGAATCAGAGTCAAAATAAGTGATTGCACTAAAAGAGAAGTTGAAGTGAAGTCTATAAATTATAGCAGCCATATCGACACTAAAAATATAGTTTCATAATCATGACTCGTGGTTGAAATATTCTCTTAAAGACAATTCAAAAAAGACGCTTTTTAATCGTAGAAATTACAGCCGCATTGCAAGGGAAATGGGGCTAATTCAGTTCATCTAAAAATGCTTTAAATAAGCACATATTACTATTAAATATCGCAGAAATTTAGCAAACTTGACACCAAATAATGAATCTTATATATCTTAGCATTGATTAAATTTTTATTGTAAAATGAGGTAAATTTTGTTGATCTAATAATGCTTTAAATAAGCAAAAATAACTCTTAAATATCCCCGAAATATTGAAACTTTACAGCAAATAAAAAATCTTAAATGTCTCAGTATTCTTGCCATCGTAAAATGGAGCTCGTTTAGTTTATTTAAATACGCTTTAAATAAGCAAATATTAAAACAATTTACTACAATTACAAAAAAACTTGCAACAGGGAAAACTGCGAAATTAAATTAAATATGAATTGCACTTAATTCGCATTCGTTTAGTGTTTGTTTAAGGACATTTAAATCTACATTTTTCGTATTTATTTTGTGGTTGCTTTTAGCTGGAAGCTAAAGCACAATTCGCAATTGGCGCACTTGTTTCATATTTGCCTTTGGTGTAATTAAATGCCATGCAATTCAACACCGTTCATTGTCGCGTAGCTTTTGCAGTCGCATTAGTTGCAGTTGGCTACGCAGACCCCCCTCCACCTCCCTCCATCACTCATCCGCCTACTTGGCACCCACAACTAACGACGGCCTTAACCCTCAACCCCATTTTTGCTACTTATCTAGAGGCTGAAAAACGACACCCATGACGTGTGTGCAACAACAACCAACAACAACAAGCTATAAGGATGCCTACGAAGTGGAAGTTAAGAGCCTCTGACGCTGCCATTTGCTTTGGCTCTACTGCGTCTTCGTCATCGTCTTACGTCTCACACATGAGCTGATTACAAGGGCGGGCCGACGTCCCGCTCCCCCCCAACTGTAGCCACTCTTATCATCATCATCATCATCATCATCGTCGTCGTCTTCTTGATTATGAGCAACTTGCGCGGTCGTTTAACTTTTGAGTCGGCGATTAAACGCAGAAAATTCTTGGACTCTCCATTTCCATTGCGCTGCGGTGCTTATCACGTGTTTACTACACTGTAAAAAATTGCACTAAGCGCATTAATTGAATTGTAATTGTCGACGACGACGACGACGAAGACGACGAGTCGAGTGTCTCAACTGGTTTGCCAGCCGTGCAACCACAACCACACACAACACATACTCAACACTGGCATTTCCAATGCATTCTTGGGCTTTGTGTGGCATTCACTTCGAATACCGCCCGTCCGCCCAGCTTAAAGGACGTTGAAGGTGAACAACTGGAGTTGCAACCGGTCTACACACACCACAGACACACACACACACACACACTCATACACACATACAACAAGCTGCACTTTCCTCGTCGCGCACAGAACAATGCGGTTCTAACCAGTTGCCCACTCAACTCAGCTCAACCCAACTCGAATTCACACTCACACTTATTCAACTCACTGGCATTCACTCTGCAAAGCCGGTTGCATGCACTGATTAGAACGTGTGGCAAGTTGCGAGAGTCTCGGACAGCGAACATAAATTCGCGTCAATCATACGCCACGTGGGCCGCATTACAAACCCAGATTTGGGGATTTGTGACTGTGTGTGTTTTGTGTGTTTTGTGTGTTGTGGCTTTTGCTTTCGGGATTTACTTGCGCGTTTTCAATTATTTCGCTTCTTTGCTGTTTTGTCTCCACTTTTACCCCCTTTTGTATGTTGCATACTGCATTTTTGTACTATGCTACTGCTCGCATTTTTCTGCTGTGGCACAATCAATTTATTGCCCCTCCCGTACCGCATTACTCACGTTTTTTTATTTGCCACTTGCCACGCCCCGCCGCCATTTATCGTTTAAGCCATTTAACCCTTTGTGTATTTATTCTCTCTCTCTCAATTCCAATGCCTTTTAATTTTCTTCTAGGCCAAGCCCAGCTCACAGCTCCCAACTCACAGTTCGCAGTTCTCAGTTCCCAGCTGCTGCTCATCGCATTCCCCGGTCTGCAGTTTTGTGCCATTTATGGCAACGGCTCGGCTTCAGTAAATTTCTGACATAATTGAGCCGTCGCAATTTACAACATCAATTGGGCGGTCGAGCAGACCGAGGAGGCACAAAATGGAGGGAAGCGAGGGGCAAAATTAATGAGTTGGCCATGGCTGCAAAAGGGTTAAGGCCCAATCAAAGTGTAACACTGTAGAGAGCACAGTGGCACAATAGACTCGTGTGTGTGTGTGTGTGTGCAACAAGCTCTGGAGGAGTCATAGAACTTGCCACATTAATTGCACTCTGTGGCGAGTGCAATAAAAGGAGCAATATAATATGGCCATAAAATGCACGGCGACAATTAGCAACTAACAAGGATTGCAAAATAAAAGCAAATTAAAACAACTAAATTATGTTTAAAATGACACATTGATATTTACGATAAAGAACAATATATATGTTAAAAAACAGGCCAAATCTTTCTAGTTATTGAACTACAAGAGAATAAAGAAAAGTATAAAATCGAATTTAAAATGATACTTTGATATTGATATTGATAAAGCAAATTAAAACAAGTTTTTGCACAACAAAAATTGTTGGGTTAACAAAAGTTTCCCTTTGTTTTAAATATAATTTCTTTTATACTATTCTAGATTTCATTTACTTAAAATGTATGTTGAATTGTGTAGCTGTCGCTGATCAATAAAGTATTAACAGAGTTCAGTAACTTGAAATAGATTCCCAAGCGCAGTAATATGTAAATTGTGACCTCAAAACTGTCTGTCATTGCAAATGAGAGATAAATTCGCAGCGGAGATGCAATTAACAATCGAGCAGCGATAAGAACTGTGAGAGAACCAAACTTAACTTGAAAGTAAAAGCTGAACAAAGCTGTGATAAGATAGTAAGATTTAACTTGAAAGCAAAATGTTGAACACAGCTGGGGAATTACTAGCAAATAAATATGCTCAAATTTATGGCTGCCATAGTTGCAACTTCAATTGCATTAAGTCATCGCTTGCTTAACTAATTTCCCTGCCTCCTCTCAGCTGAAATTACTTAATCATCTCTCGATGGCGCTTTCAACCGCATTTTCCAAGCACACGTCTAATTAGTGCACAAATCACTCGCTCGTTATATCAAAATCTGCCAACAATAAACTTTATAATTTGCACACAAAGCAAAGCACACAAAGACAAATAGAAGAGATAAAGAGCGAGAGGGAGAGAGAGTGGGAGAGAGGGAAAGAGCGAGTGACACATGACGCTGCTCTCGCTGGTGAGCGAAAAGCTCACTCTCTCGCGTAACTGTAACTATCCGAAAAGTGACACAAAGCGCATGTAAACAGAAGCCGCACAAAGCGACAATAACAACAGCGCACAGCACACACAGCGCACGGCAAAAGCTGTAAAGTTACATAATCAAACTAATAATAATTATCAACTCTATTGTCAAGGCAGCCTCCCCCTTCCCCCCTCCATCTCCATCCTGCTCCTCAAAACCAAAAACCAAAACATGGCACAAGCTAAAGAGTGAAGCGGAAAGAACTTTCGACGTTCTGTTATTGTTTTCCGTGTTGTTTTGTTCCCCCTTCTCCCCACTTCCGCACTATTGCCGCCAGCTGTTCACCACTCACCCTCTCCTTACCCCTCTCTCTTTCTCTCTCACATACTCGCATTTGACATTGCGATGCCCGAAGCTGCCATTTTCTATATGAAACCAAACAACAACAACAAGAATTGGCGGCCTGTCGCACATGCAGGCCAAAATGGTCGCCAGGACAATAAAATGTCGTAATGAAAGTTTTGCAGCCATTGAAGAGCGTGAGACACAACATCATCATCATCGCCATCATCGCCATCGTCCTGGGCAGAGTTATAAATGGTGTTTAATGGGTTTGTTGACTGGTCGCTGCTATGTCTGCCCCCCTCTCTGTCCCTCTATCCCCCTTCGACTGTCTCTGTCCCTGTCTACGCTCAGTTTGGTTTCGCTACGGTTTGGTTATGGCTTGTTAAGGACCAAAAGCTTTATGGCTGTTTTGAAGCACTTTTTCACTCAACAAACGGCATGATGAATGCATATGTCCTTGAAAATGCTGCGAAATTGTCACATTTCTACTACATCGCTCGCCTACTAGCTTCGCGGAGGGTGGAAACGAGGCTCAAAACATATGTGTGGCTTCTGTTCCAAAATGGAACCGTTTTTTTTTTATTCTTTTTGTTTCGTGTCCATTCGTGGTTTGGCTTGTCACTTACCTGCAATAAAAAGAACAAAAGAAGATATATGTAGTAGAAAATTCGAAAACGAGTCGTTAGAAAACAAAATATGTGTAGTAAAAAATATAAGCCTTGAAAATTACTAGGTATAATTTTATATTACTTTAAATCTCAGAAATTTGCAATTTCAATTAATTTTATTTTAACATAATGACAGTAATTGTTCTTGGAATTTAAGCGTGAATCAAGCTTAAACATTTGAAATACATAAAAGTGGAATCCCTAAACTTTAAGAAACCTTAAGCAGCAGTTCAGCATAATTTATGCATTGCAATGTTTAGTACAAATAAAATGTCAAATATATATTATTAAATCTTAAGATTTTCTATAAATGTGCGATGCATTTATATAAAATAAAACAAATTGTTAAACCTTTAAAATTGCTTAAAATGTTCGCTTTTATTGCAACAATTAGGCCATAAAAGTCAGACAATAAATAAACTTAACAACAAGCTGCAAAAGTTTCATCATCAAAGATTTCTGACGGTCATCAAAGCATAAATAAATTTGTGCAATATTTTATTTTGGCTTGAATCAAAGGCTGTTTGGATAACTAAGCAGCCAAGCTTGTGTAACTGAACCCTTCATCAAATCGAATGCAACGGATATCGGCTATCAATTTGCATGGCTTTGCAACTCAACAGCTTTCTTCTGCAATCACAATTGCATTGAAAATATTTCGAATTTACATTTTTTTGACCATCAATTAGGCTGCGATGTTGTATAAATATAAATACTAGGCAACTGTTGTAAATGCATAAATATGAATGCATATCTCATTTCACGTATTTCAAGAATGACCAAAAGACAGACTCGACTTAAGTTGAGAATATTCGTCGTCGTCCGAGTTCCATAATAAATTTTCCACAGTTGGGCTGTGAGACGTGCACACAGAGAATTTATATGAATATTTTGCCAGCAAATTTGCATATCATAATTGTGAATTGTTGGCCTATCCTACAACATGCAGCAGCTTCCTCTACGCTCTTCAGTTGCTTCTCTCGTGTTCGTTGCAGCCTCTCGTTGTGTGCCGCATTCAATCAGCTCGTTGTCTGACGTTGACGGCTCTCGGCACGCCTCTTCTCGCTTTTATCATTGGCATTTTATTTACGTTTCCCCCCACTTCACCTCTCGCGCAGTCGCCAGTCAGTGAGTCAGTGAGTCATTCAGTCAGTCATTCAGTCGCGCTCGCTTAGATGAGATTCCCCGCCTCCTCCGCAGTCCGCAGTTGGCTTTGTTTGGCCTGCGGCAAGGCTAATGTCAAGGTTGACTCAGCTGTCGCAGCCTGTCGAGGCCTGCGGCATCCGCTTGGATTTGTGTTGCATTCGAAATGGATTATAATTGAGTCGAGCTGCCGCTACAATCAAGCCTTAACCCACTCGCAAGCGAATGGGTTGTTTCCTAACCCCAACAAAAAAAAAGGCTTCATTTTATTGCAGGAAATTGCGCAAATCATGTGGCACAATAAACTTGTTATTTAAGTTGCAGTTCAAAGAAAACTAAGTAAAGAGATTAAAGACAACCCCGTCTGGGGATGGCACATAAGGGTTATTTTGATGTTATGATAAAAGGATATAAATGCATTGAAATAAGTGAAAATAATGAATCTGAATTATAGAATTGCATAATTGAATTCTGATTAACGAATGTTCTCGAATGTTCAATTGATTTGCGAAAGTCCACAAAATATTAATTAACGCGAATTGAAGGAATTTGCAATAATATTGTTCTTAAAAAAGGAAATTGAATAAACATAAACAAATTATTAACAATACAAAACAACACTTTATATAAAATGTACACTTCAAA
Organism: Drosophila siamana; assembly: GCA_035047445.1. Lineage (NCBI taxonomy): Eukaryota > Metazoa > Arthropoda > Insecta > Diptera > Drosophilidae > Drosophila > Drosophila siamana. The sequence goes on along the minus strand of JAWNPP010000151.1, from coordinate 529,761 downwards.
TTTTAGATTTTTGTATTCAAATTTCATTGCTACTCTCGTCGTTTAAATGCCTTGATCAGCTTATGAGTTAATTCGGTAGAGGAGCCTACAAAATTGCACTGAAATCAAATCAAAGATCAAGAGTAGAAGAAAAAATGCTGCATCTAAAGTTTAACAAACTGCTGAGCAAACAATTGCTTCATTTATGGCATTAAACATGTCCACTTAGCAAAAGTTTATGCAAACAGGGTTAAAAATGAAATTATCTTGCGGCGCAGCAGAAGAAGGTCCGAGTTGGACTTGGCTGGAGTCAATTTCTTGATCGGATGAATGCAGTGAGTGAGTGAGTGAGTGTGGCACGGTATACATGGCTTGTTAACCCCAATTAGTATGCATTTGTGTTGGCAACTTTTTGCTGCCGAATGCCACGCTGATTGAGTGTCGAAGTGCGGCGACTGCAACTGCAGTAACTTGCAACAGAAACTCTCTTTTTTCTCTTCACTGGCATGCCACATGTTAATTAAAACTGAACACACACACACACACACACAGACAAACAACCAGAGAGAGTGTGTGTGTGGCATTCTTCTGGTTATCAGTGTAGCTTTAACTCAAAAGCAAGTTCTTCTTCAACGTCATCTAACGTCATTTGGCTGGGGGTCTGGGACTCTGGAGTCTGGCTTTTCTTTCACTTCAATTAGTGGTTTCATGTTGTGCATGGCAGGCAGCTCTTGAGATTTATATCAGGCATATGTAGAGCATGCCCCTGCCCCAGACACTGGGACTGCCACTGGCTTTGGCCCTTCTTGAGTTGCATGTCTGCTGTTGCTGCTGCAGGATTAAATTGTATGCCGCGCTAGCTCACAGTCTGTTGCCAGTCGTTCATCAACGTCTTGCACCGCTCGCCTCAAAGTTTCGTCTGCGGCTTCATCTTCATCTCCGTCTCTATCTGCTTCTCCGTCTCCATCTTCATCTTCATCTTCCTCGTTTTCGTCTTGGTCTTCAAGTTTAGTTGCAACTGCAACTTCAACTTCAACTTCAACTTGGTCTTGGTTTCGGTTTGAGGTTTTTGTGAGCAGCAGGTGCTGTCGACTTCTCTGCGCTTCGCTTATAGACAAAGTGTCAAATGAGTAATGCAAAACAGTTGGAAGCGCAGTCACAACCACCCAGCAGCAGCTACTTATGCACTGAGAGAAATAATCAACTAATTCTGAGATTATTTGTGAAAATCGTTGTATAGAAATTTCAGTTAAAGCTGCTGTATACTTATTTGTTTTTTTAAATGGAAGTCGATTTGAAAAAAAGCTGTTTTATTTGTTTTGAATCAGGAAAAAATTGCTAGACTTTTCTTTATACATTCACAGATTTTTCTTCTTCAATTTTATTCCTCTAATTATGTTTATAATTTGTTTGTAGACAATTCTACACTTTCCTTTCCTTCAAACTCTAATTTTGCTTATACAAACTTGTGACTTCTATATAGGTTTGTCTACAAAGCTCTAAGTCGATTTTAAGCCTATTATTTTCAGCCCTATTTGTTTATATCTTTTTTATATACTTTTTCTCGCAGTGTTGTCAATCGTTGCTTGTCATATGAAGAAGAAACTTTAACTACAAGGCCTTACTTTATTATGACACGCAATTTGGGCGCCTGAGTGTGAGTTGTTCTCGTTGTTGTTGTTTATTGCTCTTCTTGTTGCTGCAAGGATTTGGAGGCCCAGCAGAAGAACAGGAATTGGAATCGTACTTGGAGTCGGAATCGCAGTCGAAGGCGAAGGCGAAGTCGAAGTCGGCTGCTGATTGCGCCTGGCTGGCTTCCTGTTTGTGCTTGGTTAGTTAGTCAGTTGGCTGCTTCCCCCAGCTGTCATGCATATGAAAGTAGGTCGTAAATCTTCAACACTTCTCGCTGCTTCTCCTACGGCTTGTTCTTGCTCTCGTTGCTGTTGCATATTTGATGGACAGCCGCTGCACCAAACTTGGGCAAAAGGAGAGAGAGCGAGGAGGGAGGGGAGAAGAGACCGTTGTGGCAAACACATGAAGTGCACATTTGCTCTTTGATTAATAACTGCAAATTGCTGAAATAGATCGAGTGATTTTCATTGCCGGCTGTCTCGCTGCTGATGCAGATGCAGCCGTCACTCGTAACTCACTCAAAATGCTCGCCACCTGCGGAAATTTGAATTTTGAATGCATCTCCAATAACGCAACGACATCTGCCTCAAACGGCACTTTTGATAGATTGCGAATAAACGCGCAATAATTACACATGCAATTACAAGACACTGACAAATCTTTAGATGAACATCACCAGTCATAATAAGCGCATTTCATTTGAGTGTAAAAGTGCAGCCCAAAAGTCTTTAGTCTGCATTAGCAAAGCAGTATTGAACTGCTTCTATTAAATTACAAAAAAAAAATTATATAAAAAAAAAAAAAAAAAAAAAAAAAAAAAAAAAAAAAAAAACCATTTTTTTTCATTTTTTTATATATTATTATATTTTGTATACGAATACCAATAAATTTGATCAAATATATTTCAAATTAGGTAGAGTCTTATTAGACATTAAATAAACGAAATGTTTTTTATATTAGAAGATTAGTTTGTTATACGAATAACTATTAATTTAATAAGATATGTTGCCATTTAATTCGAGTTTTGTTAGCTGTTTTTGTTGACATAATATTTCTAATCTCATTTCTAACGATAGTTGATTTTTTACATCAATTTCTTTACCCATAATATAAATTATCGCATCTGTCTTGCTGTCTATCATTCTTTTGTTAGCCCTTAGCTATTCATTCACCTACTTGATTCAGCAATCGATTTTTTGCCAACCTTTTTTAAGCGCACACTTTTAAAACAAACTTGTACATTTTTGCATATTTCAGCAGAGCAGCAACAACTTTAATTTGCCCTAAAACAACAACACAGTTGTGTCAATCCACCCAATCGACCTTTGACATTAACCTGGTCATCTCAGCTCTCGTGCATTTCATAACGCAACCCAAACCCTACAAACTCCCCCCACAAAACACAAGCCACAACCCATTGGCCCATTGTTCCAGTGTCCCATGCCCATTTTACCATTTACCATTTACCATTCGGCCAGTTACCGCTTGGCCACTCATAATTAGTTTCATTTTTGCAGCTGTCACAGAATTTGCCTTTTGGGCTACATTTGCGTTACGTTGTTACAACATTTTACATGTCCCGACCGCTCGCTGTCCTTTCTCCGTAATGTCCTGCGCTGTCCTGCACTGACCTGTGTCGCTGTCGGCGTCGGTGTCCGTGTCTGTGTCCTCTGTCCACAATTTTAATTGAATAAAGTGCACTTTGCACCCATTCCCAGGCCGTTAGTTGACACAACTTGTCACACTTTCAGTGCGCAGCAGGCGAGGAGGTGGTTGAACAGTGGAGGGGAGGCAGAGTCGTAAAAGTGCGCCAATAACCCACTGCACTTTATAACCCCGAAAAGTGAACCTCTTTGGGCGTCTTAGAGCCTCATCTTGTGTAGGCCTACTTTACTTAAGACACGTCGAGCTTGGACCGATGTGTTGTGAGTTGTGTGCTGGGTTGCTTTGCTACTATCTGCTCGCCCCTCTGCACGCTGAGCGAGTCCCATTCATTTTTGTTAATTTATAGCCAAGACAGCGAGAGTCGGGGATGAGGCGAGAGGGCGATGGGAGGCTGCCAGGCACGACCATTGCACGTCGCAAGTGGCAATGCTTAAAACTTTGTGCTACGTGACTCGACAAGTGTGGGGCGGTGGCAGCGAAAGCGGGGCGGAGGAGACGGGGGGCGTGTGCAACATTTAGCCCAATACGTGGCTCAATATCCGCGCACGCACGCACACATACACTCGCACACACACACAGATTGCCAGCGCATGTCTTGTTACTGTGGCATATTCTAGCTCTCCTGTCTGCCGTCTGCCTAATTTCCTTCTCAGTAGCATCTTCAACTCGACACACACACACACAGTTACACCCCCCTGGCACACACACACACACACATCTACATAAAAATCAGGTCATGTTCGCTGCTCAAAGTAATGGAATTTGTAATGCGTTTTCCGCTCCCAACCTGAACTCTCAGAGTTCCTCAAACCCAGCCAACAATTCTCGTTCGTCTTCCCCCCAAAAACTTCTCGCCGCGGAATGTCGTTTTGTGTGCTCGTCTCTCCCCAACCTGCGTCCTCCCTTTTTGCAGCCAGCACAATTAACTTCCCTCCGCCATCGACTAAAGTCCTCTTCGGCCTCTTCCCAGTCAATGGCTTCCAGTCAAGTGCCAGCGCATCGACGACGCAGAAGAGTTGTTGCTGCTACCTACTCCGACTTCCTTTTCTATTCGTTTGCTCGTTTCGCTTGTTTGCCATTATTAACAATCTTTGTTGGTGCTTTTGTGAGCACGCCATGTGTTTCAGGCAGCCCCCAACCAACCACCTTCTCTCTCTTTCTCGCTGTCTTTGGTGCAAATGTATTCAATTAGTTAACTGAGAAAAATTATATCATTAGCTGCAAGCAGAAAAGGGGGAAGGAGGAGCCAGAGCAGGAGGCTGGGCGTTTTTTGGTTTGGGCGCCCTGTGGGCAGCTTCTTTATGCTGCCATCTCGACAGTTGCGCGCCATTCAAGTTTATTAAAATTAATAATTGCCTTGACGTTGTCGTTGGGTGGGCAGAGACTCTCGGTGTGTGTGTGTGTGTGTGTGTGTGTGTGTGTGTGTGTGTAGGACGCGCCTCGAGGGATACTTTGAGACTTTTGTTGGAATAGGACAGACAGACAGGTGGTGGGCAGTTTTGTAATGATGTCGGTGCGGATTAACAGCCATCAGACTGGCAACGAACGATAAACTACAACAACAACTTACGGGCACTTTCGACTTCCTGTTCACCTTTTTTGTCTGCCCAAAACTAATTTTATCTCTAATTTGTAAATTACAATAATTTATGCAAATTTATTCCATCAGCACCAAAATTATGTTCTGTTTAGTTTTCAAGCGCACATTCTGAAGGGATAAGTGCGTGCTCATCACCAGGGGCAACACCACGAAGGACATGATTATACACATATAAATAAAAAAAGGAGTGGACGACTGGGAATAAATATAATAATCAAGTTCCTGCCATTAGCAGCAGCTATTTTATTAAAACAATGCTTAATTTGTTTGTTTAATTCAATTTAATTCAATTCAAAGTTATTAAATTGCCAGAAGTTTGACTAATAAATATTAAGCGAGAGTGGGGAAAGAAACGAATGAATTTAAAAAAGAAAATATTATAAAATACTGCACAAAAGCGATTGACAAACTCTTTGGGAATTATAGTAGTATTTTTGAATGTAAAGCATAATAATATAGAATAATAATAGTAACCAGTTAAGAACATTACATTTATATAAAGAGATATATAACATAAGAAAAAATAAGCACCCATCATTTAAAATACTTTATTTCCATTACTGCGAAATATTTTATCTAAACGATGCTAAATTTTAACAACTGAAACCATCAAATGTGAAGCATCTTAAATGCCTGGAATTGACGATTAGCGCACATATAATGTTTAGAACTCAGCTGGTCGTGAATGAAATTCGCTATTCTCTGAATATTTAATGGTCGTTCAATTGATTTTCATTTGGCAGCATTCAAAATGCCTCCCCGAAAAAGTTCTGCTGACCATTGAATTTTTATTGCAACGCCACCAAACGCAACGCAACACAATTTAATTCAATTGCGCGACTATTAAAAGCTGCTCGCTGTCGCTTTAATCCGATTAAATTCAATTGAGCAAACATTTGTGAGCCACGCCATAAGCAAATATATATTCACTTACAAGTCAATATATATGTATTTATATATATGTATGGTAGATGTATATATAGGTCATATCAGATGCTGTTCCAAAAGTTTTGCAAAGTGCGCCTGGCCTAATGGCGAAACTTGCACGAACCAAAAAAAACACTTTGACTTTAGATTGGCAACAAGGCGGCCACAATACCGTTAGTCAGCCACGCCCCACAGAGCGCACACAACAACAACAACATCGATTTGCAAGTGGTGTAAGTGTGGGCTTCCCACTTCCCCATTCCATGTGGCAGGCAGGCGCATGCTATTTTCGAGTGCATGCCACAAATTGCAGCTATCAAACTTTAGGTTGGGAGCATTTTGCTAAATGTTTAAAAATACAAAGTGCAAAATGCTAACAAACAAACCAACAACTACGACAACTACGAGTACGACAACAACAACAAAAACAGGAGCTGTGGCGACACCGCGAAAAAGAACATGGCACATTCCAATGCTAAGCAAAATTTTCTATTTTCACACACTCGTTGGCCCAAATCCAAGAAATATAGCCAGCGGATACAACCAACTATCTATATGAATATCATCCAAGCACACACAAACTCTTCGAATACATAGATGGTATTTTGTGCTGTGCTCAAGTGTGCTAAAGTTTTCTTCTTCAAAATGCGAGCAAAGTGCGGGAAATCCGCGAAAATATCTGCCGGAATAATAGTAAGAATAAGAATAATAATAAAAATAATAATATTATTATTATCATGCGGTCTGATTGCGTGTGAGCTAAAGTGGCAGACAGCGCGAGACATCGCCAATTCTGTGCCACACAAACACAAACACACTGTGGACACACGCGGCGTATGAGTAACGCGCTTGCAATGCAAACGAACAGCCCCCAAAAAAAGAAAAAGAAATGAAAGCAAAAGGCAGCGCGATTCATTATGCGCAATTATAAACAATAGTCATATCTACGCCACTTTTTTGTTGTTGTTTTCTGCGTAATTACAATTTATAGAGCAATAGCACAAGTTCATGAAAAACAAAACAAACCGAAAACAGAAGAAAAAAAAAAAACAGCAACAGCTCAAGTTCAAGCAAAAGTAACTTGTTTAATGCTTAAATCGCCAGCGACTTATTAAGTCACCCAGTTCCAAGTTCAGCTGAAGTCGTTAAAGCTGTAAGGTCTTCAAGCCGTCAAGTACTTTAAGACATGATTGTCATTGCGTAATAAACAATTGCGTAAAAAATCAAGTGTAAGCGACAAGTTGACTGTCCATAAAAAAACATCAATATAAAAACCATGTACTTATTACTCCATTCAAAAACACAGAGAGAGGTCAGTTACCATCGCACAACACTTTGATGCAAGCATATTTTTCAGACTGCTCTTCTACGAAATGCCATCAACAAGAAACCATATAGAAGTAGACTTCCAAAAACTTTAAGTAAACTTAAATATTACTAGCAAGTTTAATTCCCAACTGGAATTTTGTTATACGTTGCATTGTAGCACCAGTAAATTGCAATTTATTTGGTGTGGGAAAATTGCAACTTCCTTCATTTCATATTGGTCAAAAAATTGAATGTAGAAAACTATGATCAAATTTTACTTCCTACGCAGATTGTCAATTTTCCACTGAACTCTGAAGAATATTTATTTGATTTATGAAAATGAAATGATGTTCAAATTGAAATTGTGCTTTCATAGTTCAATCTGTTAATTAAATCAGTCAGAACAAACATCTTTTCCAACAATAAATGATCATATAACTGCAGCTAACTTCTTTTCAATGAAAAACTCTCGATGAAGACAGTTCATTGATTCTTATAATCTTTTACATTTATTTAATAATCATCCTTTTACTTAATTCCACACAAATAATAGTGTATATTTAGTTCAGCTTTTTACCATCTATACATTTATGAACACTCCTAAATACAAGTCCATGTTGGAACACTAAAAATGCCACATTTGCCAGCTGTTAACTAAGCAAAGTTACAGCTTAGACAAGTTTCTAGTGCTTTCAACCGCATTGTTAAGCTCGACAGCAGATCCAGACAAGGTACTTACACACAAGGATTTGTCTAGAGTCATGTATGTGCCATCCAATTGGTAGCCGTGGCAACTGCTAATTGAAATAACTGGCCAACTGTCCCGGCAAACGGGAGCCAAAGGCGAAAAAGGCGTCGAGCACTTGAAGGGGATTTGCACGAAAACTGTTTAATAAATATACAAATGACATGCACTGAAGACTAGCAGAAGCGCAAAGAGAAAGAGAGAGAGACAGAGAGAGAGTGAGAAAACAAAGCGAAATGCTGGGCAAACCCTTTGACTTTTGAGCTGGCGACACGCTGGCCGAAATGCAGCAGCGATTTGTAGCATGCGACATGTCGCATGTGGACACCGTGGGGCGTCCACGCTGTTGACACTGATGGACACAGGGAAAACTTTTCCAAAGTACCCCCAAAAAAAACAGAAACAGAAAAAAAGAGGGAATGCGGGCGAAAGAGGAAGACAAAGAGAGAAAAGTTGGAGTTTCGTGTCTTTCTGCGCTGTTTGCATAAAATATGTAATTCAATTTATATTTCTTGGGAGTGTGTGTTTATTTGTTCTTGTTTGAGTTTGTTTATTTTTTCTGCTTTCTGGCTTGTGGCAGGCGACAATTAGAATTTCTGATAAGCCCCCATTAAAGCTGCTGCTGCTGCCCGTCAATCGCCAAAAACAACTGCGGCAAACGCAAAGCCAGAGCAAAACTTTCGAGGTGGAATTAGTGCAAACAGACGCATAAATAACATACAGAACAACACCTAAGACTTTGATGCCCAGCCACATAGATTCGATGTGTGTGGTGTGTGTGTGTGTTGTGTTTGTGTGTGTGGTGTGTCTACTAATGTCTGTGAAGTGGCTTTAAATGCAAATATTTTACATTGATATGCTAAGCAGATGCGTCTGTGTGACTTTCGTCTCGCAATAACGGGGCGACTGTCTCGAGTTTGTTGTTGTTGATGTTTCTGGAATGCTGCACATTGCATTTTAAGTACACACCGAAAGATCAGATAATGAATGCATTGAATTTACTCGATTTACAATCAAATCAGCGACTGGCAAAACTGAGTAATTGAATTGGAAATTTAAAGAGATGAAAGAAAATAGTTTAACAAGAAATTTTGGTGGATAGCAACAAGAAAATAAGGCATTTTGACTTCATATGACTTGTTAACAAATAAAATATATAAGGCATTTAATTTATTTATGTGTTAATTTCAAAAACAAATAATTATTTCATACCCAAAGCAAACTCCACAAACTTAATACTCTTCCTGCGTATTTTATGCAAATTTCTCAGCATTTCCAGGTTCAACAACTTAAACTTCACAATTTGCGAGTCTAGCCAAAGCAACGTTTAAATATTTAACAATATTTATCCAGCGCATAACAAGCTCATTCATGTGAACAGTTCAATGACCAAAGACTATAGAATTTTGTTGTATAATTTCGTTTAGAAGTTTCGCCTCGTCAAATCTGTCATTTGAATGTGAACGGTTTTTTGATACATATATGTATGCATAAATTCACGCCTGTCTCTTATCACAGTTGCTGCCTTTCACCCGAAAATCATATTAAAATGCATCAATTATGACTGAAAAATAGAAGAAAAAAAATCTGTTCCAAAAGCAAATCAAAAGTATCTGCATAATTTTTGCAAGCAACCAAAATCCAATCAAAGCAAAAAACAACGTGAGTTGCCTGACAACTAAATTTAAATAACAGCAAAAGAAAAATAATTAAATCAAATAGAACTAAAATAGAAAAGCCAAAAGTAGAGTTGTGTGCGGGACACAGAAGGCAGAAAATAAAGTGAACTGAAATGAAATTTGTTGCATATATTTCGCTCAGCGCCAACTAATTCAATTAACACAATAAAAACGCCACACAAAAGCCAGAGAGCCTTTGATTGCCAAGTTGACTTCAGGAACTGAGTAGAACGTTGGCAAACTGAGACTGTCCTTTGTTAAGGTGCGCAGCTAAAGGCAAAGACCGGGTCCTTGCCCTCACTTCTCGCTCTCTCTCTCTCTCTCTCTCTGTCTCTTTTTCTTTCTCTATCGCTCTTCCTGTCGCTCACTGAAAGAAGCTGCTGCAAAGCGAAACAAAGCACGAGGGCAGCCCAAAAAGGAATCTAATGTAGACCAGCCCCAACTTTAGCCACACACACACGCACACACTCTCTTCAAACCCCCGTCACTGGCACTGACACTGGACTGCTCGGTAAATTTGTACACAGCACACGCGTTGTGGAGCGCGTGAAGCTATTCGCTGCATGCTCCAACACATGTGGGGCAGCAGGAAGGGAATGACTGCCAGCCGTCGACGATGCAGAGGATGACGCTCAAGGCTCAAGTGCACTAAATGCAAGCGGCAACATCCGTTTCATAAACGTAAAACCGGCAGCCACACTGGCAGAAATTTATAACTCAAATGTGTAGCTGAACGTTGCAATAGCTATCAGATAATTATTCTAAAAGTAAAGAGTGAAAAATATGTAAAAAATATGTTTTTCAGCTTCTCAGAAATTCAATTGAATAATATTTTATACTATGCTCAATTTAAATTTAAAAACTATATATTTATAAATAAAAAAGTTGAATCTCTTTTCTTATTGATATTAAATATTTACTCATTAAAATACTCACTATGATAACACAAAAAGTTTGCTAGTTCTTTTTCTTATTTCCACTTCAGTTGCTTATGAAAACGTAGGATGCTTTTTTAAGTTGTCATTTAAAAAGTGTAAATCTATAAATAGAAAAGTTCTATTTTCTACATTTTTTGTATTAATTTACTCATTAAAATATTCACAATTTTTAGGCACAAAGTTTGCTATGATTTTTTTTTTCATTTTCACTTACTTTTTTAAAATGGAGTTTACTATTCATGCACTTCATTTTCGCAGTGTTGACGACTCCCCAACTTCTTTTCAGCTTGAAAACAAACCTGTGCAGTCTCTGAACTCTGCGCCAACCCTGTGACAATTTCTATGGCAGGAACCTCATAGTTTTCCTTCCCCCCTTTTGCTGCTGCCATCCGCTAGTTGCCTCTCAGCCTTTTTTGTTGAAGCCATTTCACGCTTTTACGCCGCAATTGTTGTGGGCACTGCACACTGAAAGGCGTTGCACATAAACTTGCGGCAACTGTGACTTTAAAAACTAAGCCACAATTGTGTGGCATTCTCTCTCTTTCTCTCTCTCTATGTGTGTGTGAGTGCAGTTTGACAGCTATTGGCTGGCAAATCGTTTTTAGGCCGGCGTCAAAGCATTGTGCGAGAGCGCACAGGTCACTGAAATGCCTTTTGGGCTGCCTGCCAAAGTTCCATGAACTTTGCTAACTCCAATCAGTGCATGTCAAACTGTCGCCACATTACTCATACGCGCTGGCGCAAAAAAAAGATTGTGACTGTGAAAAACTCATTAACAAATTGCCTAAACTGTGTGGTGTGCAGTGTGGGTCTAGAAGAACATGACAGTCGACAATTTATGTGGCAATTGGCACTGTCAGGCCGCTGCTCCCCAAAGACAGCTCCACCTGACCATGACGTAAATGAACTTGGACATCAAGTGGGGAAAGCAAACATAAACCGAGCCGAACCAGGGGAGTGCACACACACACACACCACACAACACGCACACAGACACACTCCTTTTGACTACATTGCTCCACATTTCACTCCGCGCCGCATGTCACAAAGTCGCCACGTCACGTCGCCGACGGGAATATAGCTTCACCCTGACAGGTAGGTAAGGAGTTGGGACTGGCAACAGAGAAGCCATTAATAACTGGGTTATGTAATCGAAAGAGTGCGAGATGAATGGCTGGAAATGTGTAGCAAGCTGGAGGGCAAGATAAAAGCTGCTCTTAAGTGAATGGAACGCCAGACAATTGAGAATGATAGAATCGCAAGCAAAATGCCAAAACTTCAGCTACATGACGAGTCTGCAGCGAGCATGAATATGCTTAAGTAAGCACACAGTTGGGGGTAGATTTACTTGGCTATCAATTTCATATTTGAACTTTAACAAATTGAAGTATCTGTATGGCGAAAATAAATGAGCTTTCGATTAGCTAATGTCCATCGTCTGTTCAATTTTGCTTCCGCGTTTTAGCCAATTGCCGAGCTGTCGCTTAACGTCTGGACAATTGACAAACACGTTTTGCTTTTTTTTCCGCTCCATCTCTTTGTCGTGTGTGTGTGTGTGTTTGTGTGCCATGATTTCAATTTAATTGCCATGGCATGGCAAGTGTCAACAATTATCAAGTATACGCCACCTGCGCGCAGCCTACTAGAGACGTGCGTCAATTGCCGAGGAAATTAATTGAGCGCACTCATGAGACTGCCAATTAGCGGCACATAGCAAATTTATGGCTCAGTCCAAGGCACACACACAGTGGCCAAAGCGAAAACTAGACAAAACGAATCGAATAGCGACGACCATCAAATAAAATCGCTCATATTAAGCTGCTGCCAATTTGCTGTGTGTGTGAAAACGCCAAACGCGTGTCCGCCCCATAAAAAACACGCTACTAAAAGTCCGAAGATGAGAAAGAAAATAAAGCAACCATTAAAAAAAATAGAACAGCACGCTGAAATCTTAAAAACGTAGAGAAAATAAACAACACAAAATGATGTCCAAAGAAAAATGTCAAAAATTAGCAACGAAAATAAATGAGCTAAATGTGGGAGAGCGGAAGAGATAAACTGGCGTTTCAAGGGGATGCTAAAGAAATTGGCGAAAACATTTTCTATAAACTTGCCAAGCAACACACAAAAAGAAAAAATCACAAACTTTTCTGACACAAAAGTGACAAAGTTTTTTTTTTTTGCCCAACTCTTTTTATTTGTTGTGTCGTTGGCTTCGTTTTTTCGGCGCGTAATTTTCGCTATCTTTGCGCTGTGGCAAAATAACGACAATAACCAAAATGGTCATCATAATGTTTCAAAGTAAAAACCGCATCCGCCACAAAAATAATGTAGCTTCCAGCCACAAAAAAAAAAACACCAACTCTTTCAAACCTAGCAAAATTGACGCTAATTTTGACAACAATTTGTAATTTCTCATCCCATCCTCGACTCGACGTTGAGCGTTCGGTGCTTTTAGTGCTCCGGCACTTGACCAGAGAGTTGCCAAGATGCGGCGGCCACACAACTGAGGGCTAATTAAAAGCCTCAAACTGCCTGCAAGTTAAAACTTTATCTACTCTCCACAAGCTGATAAGTCCCGCACGGCAATTAAACATTTTTGGTTTCCCGCAGTTGCTTGGATTCGCCTCCATTCTGTCGGTCTGTTTGTTTGGAAAACAAAAGATTCTTTTTTGGGGCTATTTTAAAAATAGCTCATGAAGATACCAATAATATCAAAAGTATCTGAAAGATGTGTAGTGCATCTTGTACAGACAAACAAACAGACAGACAGACAGAAAGACAGACAATCAGATACGACGACAGCGGCAAGTGCTTTTGCTTTTGTTGTTCATTCTTTTCCCCCGACCCCCCTCTTAGCATCATCTCAGTCCGACAAACAAATGGAAATGCTCAAGCAGCCGCTGAAAGCAAAAGTTCTTGTTGCCCACGCACACTGCACACAGATAAAGCGCCAATGAATGAGCCAGAGATAGCACCAGTGGAAATATAGTGCGTGTGCGACAGAGACAGATAGAAAGAGAGAAAGAGGGAGAGAGAGAGAGAGATGACGAGTAGAGGCAAACAAATTACAGCCTTCAAATGACAGCTGAAGACCAAACACATAAGAACAATGACAACCGAGCACAATAACACTTTGCCTAGCCAAACACAATAACAACAAAGCGTCATAAAAATAAATAAATATTGCTATATTAAATCGACTAATGAATACCCCTTCCATAGACATGGTTTTTGGTAATTGTAATAGACTTCAAGCAAGAAGGCACTACTGACAATATGTGGGAACATAAATGAACACTTTTTCGTAGTTCGGACTAAAAATAAGTTAAGCATTAAATAATTTCCTTATATTACAGACACCTTTATTAATCGTATTCCATCTTCTGACTAAAATCAAATAAAGTATAACATAAATCAAATAAAATCATCTGATTGAATGCATATTTTTAGCTCACCAGCAACGCATTTAATTTGAAATGAAAAAACACGTGTAAACTTGTTGTTAATTTCTATATTTCATATTTAAAGCTATAGTCTGCGTCCAAAAACACGTGTAAACTTGTTGTTAATTTCGATATTTCGTATTTAAAGCTATAATCTGCCTCTCAAAACACGTGTAAACTCGTTGTTAATTGCCATATTTCATATCTAAAGCTATAATCAGCTTCTAAAATTAACATTAAAGATCAGCGCAGTCTTGGTTTCCAAATTTATTTTTAACATCGTTTAAAATAATGCACGATACGCAAATAAATCATACAAACAAAATATGACGTTGCGTTAATAAATCGCTTGAAACGATGATAAAAATCGACGGAAATTCCCGGAAATTTAATGAATGTGACGAGTTTCCACAAAGCCCATTCAAATTGCGTTCGTGGAAAACCTTGTCATACTTAAAGCTTTGCCAACACACACACACACTTACTGTCAACTTGCAGCTCTCGAGCACCTGAACAGACACGCCCCGAAAATTGTAGGGTACAACAACTGCGCACGGGGAAGAGGCTTAGAAATTTTGTTATACAAAGGATGGTTTTTTGCATAGGAATGCTAAAAATAAGCTCAGCTTGCCTTACTCTCTCTACGCAACAGTAACAAAACTCAACAACAGCATTGTTAAAGGTTATGTGGCATGTGGGCGTCAACCGGGGGGCGTGGCAGGGAAGAGAGCAATCAAGCGTAGTTTTTTGGAATTTTTCAACTACACAACGCATGCTAAAAACTACGAGTACAACTGGCAGAATGGCAGCAACAGCTGCCCAACAAAACACACAAAAAAAAAAGGTAAAAAATCATAAAATGCTTGAATGGAGAAGGCGTGGCAAAGGGGGCACCAATTGTGGCAGACAGCAGGAACAAAACGCAATACTCATAAAAATTTTTACGCACATTGAGCAAACGGAAAGACAAGGAAAGGAAAGAAAAGGAAGGCAAACGCGTGTGTGCCAAAGGCAACCGAAAGGATCCCGCACTCAGCCTTCCGCCCGCTCAATCGACCACCTGCTAAGGCCCAAGGACGACGACGACAGGACACAGCTGCCACAGTGTGTTGGGTGTGGGTGCAAATTGAAAAGAAAAAAGAAACCAAGACAAATTTAAGTATTACAATTTTTGCACTCACATTTTCTGCAACTGCCAGTAAAATTAAATGAAAATTGTTTGGTAACCATATGAAAAAAATAACCAACGCACACAAACCCAGCCGGGTAAGGCTGGCAAACGTCCGCATATAAATAAAAATATATATGCACGCATTTTGCATGTGTGGAATAGGATGTGGCAGCAATTCGGACTGAGGGCCCAACAGCGGCAAACCATTTGCAATTCGCATTCGCCCGTCGCCATCGCATTCGCATTTACATTTGCATTTAATTAATGTACATTAAATATTTACAAATTGCATTAAATTACCGCACAGCGGCGGCAGGGGCAGGAGGCAGCTGTGGGAGGGGGGAAACGACGCCCACACAGTGGCAAATGCAACCGCGAGATGAGATGAGCGTGAAGATGACGTTGACGCAAGAGCGGCAAATGTTTGCTCCACATATTTGAATGGAGAACGCAACGAGGCATAGCTCTACATGCATCTATTCCATGCCACTCCACGCTCTCAATCTCTATCTCCCTCGCTCTTTCTCTAATCGCGTGCTGTCTCGCTCACATTGTCGTTGACCCAACAATTGCATTTTGCGGTGGATTCGACGCGCAGCGTGCAAATTTGTGCAGATTTGTGGTTGCCACTTCTAGACCAAATGGACACTTCACACCACGCGTAGGCGACACAGTGGAGCCGCATCATACAATAGATGAGCGACAGAAATTAGTCGAGGAAGTTCAATAAACAGTAGCTCAAAGAATGGTAAAATCTGCTTATTAAAACTCGGCAAGTTTTGGTCAAAATATTGTATTATAAATTGGCAACCTTTATGCAAAATATTGAATTAATTTCATATTTACTAGAGATGGCAAATGCAGTTTATTAAAAACCAGCAACTTTTTAATTGCTTTAGAGAAACTTCCTCACAAACAAATATTATTTATATGTTTTAAAATTTAATAACAATTTTGCAATAGGCTTTTTATATTTCATAATTGAGTTTTTATGGATTCCGCATAACGGTATTTAAGAAATTATTAAATATTGATAGAAAAATGTATGGCAAATAGTTGTAAAAATATATACGCAATTTAATCAATTAACTTTTCTCTAAATCAATTGTCTGCATAGTTCAGTAATTTATATTTTTGAAATACTCAAATCGCTTTGATAACAAAAAAAAAAAAAATTGCGGAACAAAAAGTAAAAATTAATTTAAAATTGTTTTCAGTTGGGAATTGAATTTCATAAAACGGCTGCATATTAAATTTGCATAGGCAGCCAGAGCAGGAGAGAAACAAATAAATATTTGAAATGCTGAGCAGAATTCTCTGATGCTCCTTCCACAGTGAGTCAGTGGTGTCCAGGGTTAGGAATGCAAGTTTAATTAGTTTGAGATGCTCGATGAAAATGACGTTGAATTTGGCAATTGGAAACTGTTTGCGGTTGCCAATGACATGGACTGATTAAAGCATGCTGAGACGGAAATTACACTCGAGCACATCCAATCAGAGAGAGAGAGAGAGAGTGAGTGTGTGGGGGAATTTGAAATAGCTGCTCACATTCTGGAAACTGTCGATGCGTAACAAGCGTTAATATAATTGCAGTGCAATGGGCAGCTATTCCAGCCCATTTGGCAGACGTGAGCCGCCTCCACAACGCAGCGCGGCGTCAAATATGTAAAATACAAAACTGAATACACAGACAGACTGTGTTTGTATCTCATGGATGCAACGTTTGCTAGAGCTACACAAAAAAAAAGAAGAAACGCTAACAAAACCGATGAAACATTTTGGTGCTGACCATTTGAGGTGCGATGCAGGAATTTGATTACAGTAAAGCGAGCGAAGCGTCAATTAAAAATGCAAAATAAACGCAACAAAACTGTCGTCGTCGTCCATTTAGCTGCAGCTGATGAATCTCAAATCGCCGCGATACGTCACAGAACATTCAGTGTTATTCACGTGGAAATTGCGCACTAATGAGGAGCCGACATCGAGTGCAGCCAGAGATTGGAGTCGCCATCGTCAAGGAGGCGCACCGACAAAACTGAACGAGTTTTGATGCGACAACGCACCATTTGATTTATGCCAAGAGGCAAAGGCAGGTGGGCTGCCCCGCCCCCAGTCTCAGCCCCAATTCTGCCCCCATCCGTAACAGCCTCAAGACTGGACTCGCCTCCGCCCCTTTCCTGTGGCAAGTTTGTTGAGTTGCTAGATGCAAAAGTCGATATGTCTATGGTGCCTTATATTTTTATATTTCTTCTTTTTTTTGTGTGTGTGTAATCAACTTCCAGGCATTTCTTTTGAGCAATAAAAATTGTAATGAAGCGCACAACATAAAACAGAACGCCAGAGTGGACATTAAAAGCGAAACCGGATTGAAGTAGGCGGGCCAAAAGGGATATTTGATGGCTCCCTTCGTGCCTGCCTTGCTGCCTGGCCAAGCAACTGGCCAACTAAGGGAGTGCGAATGGGGTCTTGGCAAACGTCAAAGCAGTTTATGCCGCGTAATTAGCGGCAATTACCAAAAGGGGGGCAGCGCAACGAGCAGCATGAGCAGAGGTCGAAAGGGTCAAGACAACGGTGATTCAATGCTTTAAACACACACAAACAACAAAGGAAAGGCAACAGGACACAATTAAAGGGCGTTGGCGTATTACAACAAATAAAAATATATTTTAAAAAAAAAATTCTTTTTTTTTCCTTTTTTAAAAAAAAAAAAAAATAAAAAAAAAAAAAAACAATTATTAATAATTTTTTTTTTTTACCCACCCCCTATTAAAAAAAAAAAAAAAAAAAAGCAACAAGACACAATTTAAGGGCGAATTTCAATAAAATGTGAGAAGTATTGTATTTTATAGTTAACTGAAAGTTCAGGAATTTAAAGAGTAAAAAAGTGGCTTGCAATTTACGCATTGTCTGCATCAATATTAGTCTTATTTTTAAAGCATATTCTGCTAATATTTAATATCTCTTCCCTATTTACTCACTTCTTTCACATTAAATTTAATAAACAACGAAACAAAGGCAAAAGGACACACCTTAAAGGCCTTTGGCGATTTACAACACATATAGAAAGTAGTTTTATATAATTGTAACCAACTAAAAGTTAATTTATGCAATGACTATAAAAGTGGTTCGCGATTTACAAATTGTCTGCATCAACTTCAGAGTTATTTTCAGAGCTATACCAAGTTAATTATATCTTCAGAAAAATGTGCAATTGTTTGTTATTATTTCTAATATCTCTTCTCTTTTTACACACTTCATTCACATTTAACATTTCACATATCTTAGCCAAGCTTAAATTAAACAGCTTAAAGCGCGCCTTCAACTGTATTAAGAGCATGCGAACAGCGTTAAATAGAAATTAACATGACTTTTTTTCTTTTTTATTGTCTTGTCTCGTTTCACACGCCTCAAATGGCGTTTGCAGAATGCAAATTACGCTAAGCGAATTAGCGCGGAAGCGCCAAAGTGCAAGACAAGACACTGAACAGGTGCGAAGACTTCATGGGGGAGCGGCGATGCAGGGGAGAGGAAGGAGTAGCTTGAAATGTAAGACAAATTAGTCTGCACCGTTGGCAGTTGGCAGTGGGTGAAAAGTAAGCCGGCAATAGGTGAATGCGTGAAGCGGGCAGCAGATCGACTATGAAGCCGAGAAGATAATGCTGCTGGCAACAAGACGGAAGCGCCGGAAAAATTAGGGAATGCACTGTATTTTTAGACCAAGTGCAAATAAAGGGCAGAAGTGCTTAATAGCTGCTGGAACACGATAACGTTAATGTTGGGGAGTATTTTAGGAAGCACTCGACAAATAAGTCTAATCTAAATTTGTATCTAAAAGCTAATACAACCCCCCTTAAAATTAATTAATTTGCAAAGAACAATTGTAAAAAAGTAGCCTAAGATTATGAAAATGTTTTAATTGTAGCTGACATTAAAGAACATATAAAGAGGAAAAAATAGATGCAACTTTCCTTTACACTAACTTCAACTAGTAAATAGCAAGTACAAAAAAACCATTTCCAATTGTAACATTTGGGAAACATTTGAAGACTTCCAACTAGTATTTGTTATGAAATTCAACGAAATAACCATCCTACTTAACTTTAAGTCAATTCAAAACAATTTTAGATTTTCTTTGAACTAGAAAATGTTTTAATAGTCGCACAAATTTGAGAGCACATTCAAATAAATGCAACTTCCCTTTATCTTAAAAATTAACGTTCTCGAAATGTAAAGTTGGCAAACATTTGAGCACTTACGACAAATTTCAGGAAGAAAACACACTAAGATTTGATTGGAAATTCAACGAAATATGTGTGCTACTTGCTTTAAGAAAATTCACCACAACTTTTGAGTTTCTGCCAAAATAGCAGCGGATATAGCTGAAGCACATTGGGCAATAAATGATCCCAACTCGGCTCGTCTCGAAAATTTGAAATTCAATTAAGTGCCCGGCAAAGTGGCAGCTGTTAGTACGTTAAGCGACAGAATTTGTAATAAAGCAATTTGAAAGTGCAACAGTCTCACGCCGAAATTGCAGCAACGCAAAAGTGCTGTTGTTGCAGCCGTCCAGCACTTGCCACAAATCAAAAGTGCTGAGCCCTGAGCAGAGCACACCGAACGAGGTACCTGCCGAGAATCGAGCATCGAGCTTGGACATTGCATATAGCATAGCATAGCATACATAGAGCACATGACAAACTGCCGCCACTTGCGAGGCAAATGGCATGGCAAATGAAAAATGATGCCCAGCCGGTGAAATGCATTTGCCGAATGAGCTCAGCACGTGAAGTGGAAACAAAATCCAACGCACTCCCCCCACTAGAAGCAACTCAACTAAACTCAACTCCAACTCAAACTCCAACTTCATTCAACTGCCTCCCAAAAGACAATATGTTTTTGCTTCCTTTTTATTATTATTACTATGTAATATTAATGTAATATTCTCAACGGTTTTTTATTCGCACCACTAATTGCAAATTTTTGCGTTAAGCTAGGTGCAAAAAAACGTTTGTTTTACGCTGCTTTTTTTTGTGTAATCACAAAATCAACAAACAGAGAAATTCAGATGGGAATTGCATGAAAATTCTAGCATTTGCATACCCCGCAGTTACAAAAATAAGAGGCAGTTATTACATGACTTATTAATAAAATTAACTATACATTAAAATGAAGTTCACGTTCTAAGACTTCAATATTACTTTGACAATAAAAATGTTGAACTTTCAGCGTATTAACCCTTAGTATTCAACCACAAATTGACCTCTGTAAATATGTGCTCAACACTGTTCTGTAAACATAAGTGCAGGATATCTACTTGTAGATCAGCGGTTGCGCTTATCTATTTTATGTTCATTAAATATTGTGCGAAGCTATCTGCGATAAAAAGAATTTTTTTTTTGCTGCCATTTGCTAAAATGAAATTATAAAGTGTTTCTTATTATTATTGTTATTGTTGCTCTCCCATCCCGTCGATTGTTGTTACTGTTGTTGTTGTTGACTTTTTGCTGTTGTGCACTAATTGAAAAAGGCAACAAGAATAAATAATTCATTCTGTACGTGTATTACGCGTATTTACCCTAGGTAAAGTTGCATTTGCTGATAAGCACGAAATCACAAAACTGATAACAAACAAGATACAATAATATAGTGTAAATACATATGAATGGGGCCCATGTTGCCAGCTAATGGCTGATAAAACGCACTCAACGTGAACCCGACGAATTAGTTGTGTGATAAATGTGAGAATATATCCGAACATATCTGAAGCGTTGACTGCACGAAGTCACTTAAAGTGATGTATATATTTCTACAGATTTTAAAATAACTATTAACAAACATCCATGATCTTTAAGCATTTGACTCAGATTCTCCAACTCTTCAATTAATTCCAATAAGATATTCATTAATAAAACTGCAATATTTGATCTCACATTAGCATGCATTTTTAATGTTAATTGTATATTTATAAATCAATTAAACGCGCAAATAAGGTAGCTGCATATGTAATGAATTCATTTTTTTTATAGGCATAATGTTATGATTGTTAATTATTAATTATTTTGTATTACAATTATGAGTCTGAAGACTTTAAAAAAAGGTTGTTCAAGTAATCAATAACAATCATGAAAAACCAAAGAAACATCGTTCAAGACATATAAATTAATTTCGTACACTCATCAAATGAATTTGTGAATCACTTGACTCCAACTTGGCGACTTATCGAAAAATGCTTATCAAAAAAATATCGCCGTAACAAATTACTCGAAAGTTTGTTAATGAAGTGGCATTCGAAAAAAACTTAATAATAATAATAATAATAACTGAAAAATTAGCCACGCTAATACAGGCAATTAGCATTGAGCGTTCGCTTTGATTTAATTAAATATTGTTCATCAGCCTCAAGTCGATTCAACTTTTCCACACGAAATTCGCAGTTTCATTATTGTTTCTTTCGACTGCTGCCGTTTTTTTTTTTTTTTTTACGAAGCTGTGACCATCAAATGAGATTTGCTTTTCTGCGCTGTTTCTGGGTTTCTTTCCACATTAAAAGCAGGTTTTCCAATTGGCCTTTGGCATAAGCCAACGCAAAAGCCAAAGCCGGCCCAGAAACTGCTTGAATGGCCCGGCAAACCGCACAAAAGTCGCTCTGACGGCCGAACATGAAAAAATAATAGTAGCATAAAACAAGTAATTGCTACCGCAAAGCGTCGACTGCGAGATGCCCTAGATTCTCAGTGGAAACTGCAAGTACAACTACCGATTTTTTTAGACAAACCAAAAAAGAAAAGAAAAAACAATTTGAGTAACTTAAAAATCATAATTTTGCAATCGTTTATAAATAATGGTAAAATATATCCTCATTATTTACTGGTCACAAAAAGTTGTCTCTATTATGTGTTCATTTTTCTGTATAAAGAAGAAATACATTTTCAATAATTCTAATTCAGCTGGCTTTTTAAAGTAATTCTAAATTTACTTTTAATTTGTGCATTCTATGATAAATATAAATAATGATTTCTTAAGGTAAGAAAAACGAGAAATGAACAATTTAAATAAATTTGAAAACTCAAAATTTGACTGTCGTTTAAAAGTAATTCTAAAAGAGGCCTTGCTTTATTAATTTCTCTATATTAATTTCACTAATTGTTACACCCCACTGTGTAAATGAATTGCAGGGTATAATGCAAACAAGCGCAATACATATAGGTTTGTCTTTCTCTACGTATCTTTTTTGTTTGCCTGCTTTTTTTATACTCTGCGTGTAAAATCAATAAATTCGAGCGGGTTCAGAGGTGACGACAACGTCGAAATGCCTCTGACCTTCATCAGCGCCGGCGAGCACTTTGGCGACCTTCTCTGCAGCTCCCCCTCCCACTACTCGCTTTCCCCACCTCACCCCTTCCCTTCCCGCTCAAGCTCATTCAGCGCCTTCTCGACAAGTTTGCAGACTGCGGTCAATTAAACCTACACATGTGTGTGTGTGTGTGTATATATTTCTTAACGTATTTTGCACGCCAAAAATGCTTAATTATTGTTGTTGTATTCTCTTTATTTTTTTATTTTTTGCTACTTTTGGCGTGGCTTTTATGCTGCCGAGTTTTTGGGGTTTGATTTGTGCGATTTCTGCTTAACTTCAACGTACAAACATGTGTTTGTATGTATTTCCCCGGCCAGCATTGTTAATCATTAATTTCTTAGCCAATTCATTGTTGTTGTTTTTGTTGCTCTTGCGTCTCTGGCGAATTCTTTTCGGCTTCGAAACAATGTTTCAGTTGTTCGCTTTAATTAATAAACATTTTTACGGCCGTCGAAAGTTACGTAAGCTGCGTGATTTCGTTGAACCGCAATGAATTCCCTATTAATTGAGATTAGCAAACTAAATATTTGGCGTTAATGGCATCTTTCTGTATATAAGGTGTAAAGAAACTAAAAATCTTTTCTCAGCAGCTTAGTAGTCACTGTTCAGTGTCAATGCTTTCTAACTAATATAAAATCAGATTGGAAAACGTTAAGCTACATATTGTATTAGAAGTGTATATATTAGGGTTAAGCATTGAGCTATAGCGCCTAATAAATTCCAGCATCATCATTATCTAGTCTCAACCATCTCTAACAGTTTGGCAGTCACTGCCTAATGTCTAAGGCTACCAAAACTGTAGCGCACTTGCCTTGAACTTTCAGGCGCCAACAGCAAGCACGACAATTTCATTTGTCTTTATTTATTACGACGTTCCGTATTTAGTTTTATTTTCTCTACTTGTCGTTGGCTCAATTTAGTTTTATGGGTCAGACGGTACTATAAATACTACGTAAGAGTATATTCATATGTACATTTGTATGTATATTTGGATCAGACTTACCATCTTTAGCCGAGCTTGTTGTTGTTGCTGTCGCCGCTGTTGTGGCCATTGTTGGCGTTGTGCTGGCAGAGGACGATGATGCTGCTGCCGCTGCGCTGAAAAATGTTGTTGTATCCGCAGCAGCTGAGAGGCTACGCGAGCAGTGCATTAGTCACGTTTCTTCTAATTGTTGTTATTGTTGCCCAAAACTGAAGTAGTCGACGACGAACTTGAACCCGCGGCCGTTGTTGTTGGTGTTATTGTTTTTGTTGTCGTAGTGGGCGCTGATAAGAAAACGACGCGAAAGCGACACACATATGTATGCAACAACAACAACAACAGAGTTATGTGTATGTGTGAGTGCGAGGAGAACAGGAAATAAATGCACGACGACGACGACACACTAAAAAACGCAAACAAAGGCAACGTAACGTGAACACAACGTAAACGCGACGAAACGAAACGCAAGAAGACAACAACAAAAACGACAGAGCAGATAATAATTTCTTTTTGCCTCGCTTATTTTTTTCCTCGTTTCGTTAATTTTATTTTACTTTTATTTCATATTCATTTTCGTGGTTCATTCGCTTGAAAGAAATCAAAAAACCGAAACCGAAAAATGAGCCCGCACATCAATTAGGCCAACTCTTGATTATAAATTTTTCTTTCTTTCTTTCTTTTTCTTTCCCGCTCTCGCTCTGTTGCATTTAATTGATTATTTGTATTTCATTTTTGCTGTGCTTCTTCTTGCTTATTTTTTCTTTATCATACTTGTAACTCCCGTTCGCCGTTCTGCGATCCCGATCCCGTTAACTGAAACGATCCGTTTGATTGCAAGCCCAATTCTTATGCTGTTGTTATTGTTGTTGTTGCCGTGACACACACACACGCGCACACAGACGGACGCACACAAATACAATGGACAACTACTATATAAGCAGCAACACATGCACGCTAGTTTGTTGTTGTTTTCACGTTGGCGCTTGTTGAAGGAATATAATAAGGAGTAACAGCACAAATATATATTTATTTATATTCGTCTTAACGTATCCGTGGCGCCTAATTAAACACTGTTATTATATTGGCACTTTGTTGCTTGCTGTGCTTCTGCTTCTGATGGTGCTGCTTCTGTTGCTTGCTCTTCTCCTCTCACTCAATTGGTCTGGTTGTAGCTGTTGTTGGTGTTGCTGTTGTTACTGCTGCTTGTGCTGCTGCTGCTGCTTGTGTTGTTGTTGGTGTGGGCGCAAACAGCGCTAGATGTTTGTTGTTGTTACTGCTGTTAGCGCGCATCACAATTTTGTTTGGGTACAGCACATGCGGCTATCGTGCACATTTTTTCACACATTGCACACGTTTTTTACGAACAATTTTGTTTATTTAACAATAATATTAACGCGAACGCGCGGCGTTTTTACCATCGATGCGAAATACACTAGAGAGAACGGGACGGAGCCAGCTGGTTATGGTACAGCGTGACCGCAATTTAGAAAATATACTAACATGCATTTCCTAAATATACCTCTTGGAAAATGCTAGGACGGTTACACTTTATTAGAAGTGAAACACTAAAATTGGCGCTACTTTTGAAACGTATTACTATTTATCTATAAAAATCTCGGAAAACGCAATGATTTTTTTTTTTTTTTTGGTAATTCATTTTGCATAAAAAATAAAATTGATGTGTTCAAATGCCAAACCAATTAATGAGATAAGCTCAAAGATTTAAATAAAAACATAAATATACCTTCACACATTTTTTGGTATATAAATAGCTGTTAAATTAACATCGTGTCACGCACTGTTTATCTATAATCTTATGTTAAGGATGACCATTTGCTTTATTTTCATATGTAGATTTTAGGGACTAAATTAAAATGGCGCCAGTTCGAACATTCGGTGGTATGTGCTTAACTAATTTATGAAAATATAAAGTTTAACTTTAAGAAATTATGGGAAATTATAAAATGTACAAATATATTATATAAATTTAACCTGAACATAACCAACTTTTTAACATAGCTAATTTGAGCGTACAGCATAATAAAATAACTGTTAAGCGAGAATTCTGTTAAACGTAATGTTAATAAGTGGTGAGATGGTCACCCTGCTGGTATCCAATTGGATATTATCCATTATTCACCAGTTAATATTAATTAGCAAGATTCAAGCGAGCTCGCTATAAATGAAAATGCTCATGGAAATAATATATTGGTGCGAGCAATAGTAGTTTATTACATTTTGGCTCAGACGTTAGACTTTTACCCCTGTCCGTGACCCATCCGCTTTTGACAGCGAACATTTCGGTCTACGTAAAGCTGAACGCTTTCTTGAACAGCGGCCATTTGAATTTGAATTTTAAATTGCAAAGAAACATAAAAAAAAACACATAGTTGACAATTGTTCGCAAATATGTGTGGCATTAAGATGCACAACAACAATGAGAGGTGTGAGATTGCGAGCAATTTCTTGTGTTTGCCATTAATACACAACAATCCACGCAAATTGTGCTCAATTTGCTGTTAATTTTCTATTTCTCATTTCTTACGCCCTGGGTTTTGTGTCGCATTCTGACCTTGACGCAAAATAAATATGACACAAATATTGCGGCAACAACGCAAGATATATATGTGTATGTGGATATAATAAATATGTATAAATACATTGCAAGCTAAAGTGCGGTAATTTGTGGCGAGATCGCTGTCAACGCCTTCTCTCTGCCTTACTTTTTTCTTTTTTGTTTTTTTTTTTGTTGCTTTTAAGTATTACCCACTTTTTGTTGTTCGTTCACTTTGTTGGTTGTTGTTGTTGTTTATTATTCCGATTCCGCACGATTGTTAAGTGAAAGTTGCCACCGTTTGGGCAGCGCTGGGATGCCACGCCCCATTAAGCTAACTGTCGCCCACATGTGGGATGTGAGCAAGGTGTTAATTTCAGTTGCCAATTATTTTACTTGGACTCCACTCGTAAAATGCGACCTTAATGCTGACTACTTGTTGTTGTCGTTGTTGTTGTTGCTGTTACACTTTTGTATGCTAATACGTCAGAGAAAGAGACGATGTCTGAAAATTGAATTGTTCAGACGGCTGTGTGCGATAACACTAAACAAAAAAATAAATGCTATTGCATAATTATTTGTTCGATTTCTCAGAGCTGGCAATTAAAAAAAAATCAAGCCCCAAAAAAACATTAAAGCCGCGTTAAAGTCTCTCGAACTTGTTCTGCTTGTTGCGGAAATCAATTAAGCGAAACAGTCTATAAAAAAAAATCAAAGACACAAAGTCAATGTCCTTTCACAGGCGGCTCAGCCAGCGACTGAAGAGACAAACAAAAAGACACAACAACTTGGCTTTGACTTTGGCTTTAAAAGGGCCGTCGAAACGAGTTCTGCAAAGTCGACTTGGCCTAAAGCGGGGCGCAGAGTGCGGCAAATTGGCAACACACACAAAGACACTCGACTTGCATTGAAATTGCAGACAATTGCCGCCTCCCCTCCCGTCCCCTCCCCTCCGCCCCGCGCCACGCCCCAAAAATAGTGTCAAGTTCAGCTATTACTTTTTATTTTGTTTAGCTTTTTAGTTTTTCCACAGTCGAGGCGACTGCTAAAGGGAAACTCTCAGTTTTGTTTTTCGTATTTTTTTTTTGTTTCTCAGTTTTGTCGATCGTTGACCCATTTAACTACATTTCTAAACTTTTTTTGTGGTCGCCTCATTTGCATAGACAATTTTCGATTTGTGGCATTTCTAATCAATTATTAAAAAGGGGAAAATGGGTGAAAACGCATCTTAACGACGAAGTCTTCGGCTTTGTCTTTGTCTCTGTCTTTGGCGACCCTTTATGCGGCTAGTGTGCAGCATGCAACATGCAGTCAGTCGGTTGGTTGGCTGCTGCATTCAAACTACTTAATTGGCTCTAAAAATAGACCGCGCACTGCGAGCTGGTTTTGTTTGGCCACATAAAAAAAAAACGCATAAAACAAGTTTCGTGGTCACGCCACAAGCGAACCAAACCCAAAGAACCCGAAGAACTCAAAGAACCCAAAGACCACAAGCCAGAAGACCACAACTAAGACCAAGATCGAGTTGAAGCTGGAGTTAAAGTGGCAAGAAGACAACGACTTTCTTGTAAAATGCTGAAGACGCCCATTGGCAGCGTCTGCTCCAATCTGGTGGCTGATCAAATGGCCAGCAACGGAAAGGAATGAGAGTGAAAAATCAACCAAAGACAACGACGACGACGACGACAACGCTGCATGCATTCGATTTACAACTGCAGATGATGGGGCAGCAGGTGGGTGGCAGCGGAGCATGAGGCGGAGGAGGAGGCGGAGGTGCAGACGTTGCTGCTGCTGGAAAATAAGATGCGATATGCAGTCGATCGAACGTCGATAAAATCAACGCGGCAACAACAACTGCATAGTGGGGCAAAGTGCTTGTTGCAACAGACAACAGAATTAATCGATGGTCGTTAAAACACAAATAAACCAAGCACCGTGAATTGCAAATACTCTTTCCGACAGCTTGAAGACTGTCAAGATATTTTTTCTTTGAGATGAGCATAACAATTGCTAAAATACTTTAAAATATTTGTACTATTTATAACTTTTAATTACTGCAAAATATCAAGCAACGTTTTATAACAAATTATATCTTTTAAGTCAAATAATATACGTGTATATTTCATAGAGTAGTCTATCTATATAGACACACAGAGATTATTGAACTTCAATTTGAGTTTCTCACTAAGTTTTAAAGTTTTACAATAAACATAAAATACAAATTTTGTATCACAAGCTTCAATTAATAGTAAAGTGAATAAAGCAAAATAAACAAATAAATTCTTTCAGAGTTCAGTTGAATAATATTTTAATATATCACAATAATTTTAGCTTAAAAAACGTAATACATTTGTTACTTACAAGCTTGAAATATGTGTAAAATATGCCTTATTTATTTTAGAATAAATCGTACTTGTATCAAGTAACAAATCATTATATTTCACGTTATTTATTTTATATTTAATTAGGCGACTTCTCGCTTAATTAAGTCGATCTTCTCTATAATTATTTCACATTTCAATATTTAAAAAAAAAATAGAAATATCGTCAGCTATTCTATAATTGCTCATCATCAAGACGAACATAAAAGCGGTTTACTTGGAAATAATTCATAGTATGCGCTATAAAGAAGTTGGCAGTTAAGATTCGACAAACATTATTATTTATCAAGGTCTCTCGCAGCCTGATGAGTTTCTACAGAATTCGTATTTTACGTAGTTTGCATAGAGGAATTTGTATTTCTAACCGTTTTTGATTGCTTCAATTTTAGCCACGCTTAAGAGTTTTATTAAATGTGAATCATTGAAATCTGAATAGTATTTATCTTAGTTTGGACTTGGTTAAACAATATTTATTAAATTTAGTTTTCTTATATCGAATATTTATTTGACATTTAAATTAGAAAGCCAAGAGTAAAAATAATAAATTATAAAAGCAAATATAATTAGTCAAATTTTGAAAGCAAATTAAAGTTTTAAAGTTTTAGAGCAAAAATAATACGAGAAATAATCATTTTATTTATGTTGTTTAATTGGTTATAAGAAATAATAATAGTAATGTAGAATTTGCAATGAAATTTAAGAAATAAATATTATTGAATTTGTAACAATAATTTATTTCAAACTCAGAAATTACAATCTTATTTAATTGTTTAATAAATAGTTATTTAAGTTGCACAACACTTTTAAGGCAAAAGCGGGAATTATTTGTGATACTTTTTATATACGTATAAGAAATTAAAATTGTTATTTAAAGATTTTACTTACTTAAGATCAATGCGTTCGATTTAGATTTAATAAATAAATTCTGGTAAGAAATGTGACAATTTCTTTAAGCTCTACCAATAGAAAAAGTTTTTAATTGGAGTTCGCGTAATTTGCGAATCACAATTCTATTTGTGCATTCGACTGATGGGGCTTTCCTTTTATTGCTTTGATTACGTTGAATTTCAATTTCAGCCAGCACTCAAACAATTTGAGCTATTTTTAAACCATGTTACCAAATACGTAGAGTTTGCCTATATATGCCACAAGCAAATCGTTGCGTTCAGTTGAGCAGAACAACTTCTTGTTCTTGAAGACGTAGCCAAAGTGCAGCGCGATGGCGAAGTGAACTTCATCTATTTGCTAATGGGTAACCTTGATCAGTTCAACTAGCAAAACTTGTTGCCTGTTGCCTGCTGCCTGTTGTTGCCCCCAACTCCTGGCAAGTGGCTGGCTGGCAAAGAGATCTGGCCAATTATTCTCGACGATTTCTTTGGCCTCTTTGCTGGCCCTTTGGACGGCAGCTTTGGACCGCAGCTCAATGCAGTTCAATGACATTTAGCACAAGAATTGAGCAACAACAACAGCAACAAAGTACTTCACTTCACTCTGCAGATTCAGATTGTCTTTGAACGCAACGTTTCGATGTTGTTGCTGCTGCTGCCGTCGCGGCCGGCGTCGCTGCCAGCGTCGACGCAGCTGCCAACGCCGCCGACGCGCTGTGCGTCGCTGTCTGTCTGAGGTTCGGGTCGGGGTATAAATGCGGCGAGGCTAAAGAAATTTCAAACAGTTGTGGCCGTGAGGCGCAAGCGTAACATTTACACCTTAAATCTCTCGCACGCGAATACAAAAGAAAACAGGAAAACAAAAACAAGTACAATTTCAAAAAATGAAGCCAGTTGCTTTAGTGTTGTTGCTCTGCCTGGCGCTGGGCTGCCAGGGACGCGTGCTGCCCAAGGAGCCGCTAGACATACCCGTCACCATTCTGAGCGAGCCAGAGCCGCAAGCGCTGCCGCTGACCAAGTCGGAGGCCGAGCAGCCGACGCTGGAGGTAAAACAGGAGCAGGAGCTGAAGCCAGCAGCCGCCAGGCTGGAGGAGAGCAAGGAGCAGGCGCAGCCAGAGCTTAAAGAGGAGGCCAAACCTGAGATCAAAGAGGCAGAGAAGACAGAGCTTAAAGAGGAGGCCAAGCCTGAGCTCAAAGAGGAAGCCAAGCCAGAGCTCAAAGAGGAGGCCAAGCGAGAGCTTAAAGAGGCAGAGAAGCCAGAGGAAATTAAGCCACAATCTGCAGAGGAAATCAAATCAGAGCCGGCCGAAGAGAAGCCTTTGAAGCCAGAGGAAAGCAAGCCCGAGCTGAAGAAGGAGGCGCGCGAAGAAGTCGCGATTGCAGAGACCCAGACAGCAGCCAAGACCGAGCAGCTTGAGGAGAAGCCAGCAGAGATTAAAGCTGAATTGAAGCCTGAATTGCTAGCAGAAGCTGCTCAGCCCGCTGCTCAACCCGCAGCTCAACCTGACGCTCAACCTGAAGCTCAACCCGAAGCACAACCCGAGGCTCAACCTGAAGCGCAACCCATACTGAAAGCACTGGCCAGCGAGGAAGTTGTGGCCGCTCCCGAGCCCGTTGATGCCAGCGTCGATGCCAGCGTTGATGCCGTGCAGCCCCATGTGCGTCAAGCCACGCAGGCGACGCCCACGCAGAGCTCCACGCAGCAGAACTTTGTGCAGCAGCTCATACAGAACTCGCCCATCGGCCAGTTTCTGAGTCAGTTCAATGGTCAGCCACAGCAGCAGGCAGCAGCCGCTGGTGCTCAACAAGATGCCGCCGAGCAGCCAGCAACGCCAGCGCCCACAATTCCCGGCTTCTTGAATCCGAGTGCAGCGATCACGTCGGCACAGAATGCAGTGCAGAATGCGGCACAATCGGTGGTGAACACAACGACGCAGGCATTCCAGGGTATTCAGCAGTTTGCCAACAACTTGGGCACCCAATTTCAGAACACTTTGTCCGGCCTGACGGGTCAACAGCAGCAGCCGACCACAGCGCGTCCACCGGGTCCGATTCAGTCGTTTGTGAACAACGTTTTCGGTGGCAGCAACAATGCGACCGCAGCGTCGCCGCCACAGCAGCAACAGCAGCAGGGACCGCTTCAGGGCATCATCAATTTCCTGGGCGGCAATCGACCAACTAGCGCACCAGCTGCCGCTGCTCCGGCTCCGGCGCCCGCACAGACAACGGCCCAGGAGACGGGTGTGGACGACAAGATCGAGCCTGCAGGCGAGATTACCGAGCAGTCGCAGTCGGAGAATGAGGTGCGCACCAGCGCCGAGGCCATCGATGATTCCTTCGAGGAGGCTGTGCCCTCCAACGAGGTGATCACCGTCAACGACGATGCTTCCGGCGATGCTGCAGTTGCCAACAACAACAACAACGCTGTGGATGGCGAGCAGGAGGCCACGTTTGTTGACTCTGCCGTCGCCCTTTGAGCCGCATTTAAGTGAAGTACGATCGTCTCATCTGTTCATCATCTTGCATCTCCAGCTGCCATTTTTTTTTATTGTGGTGGCACTCGCATTGACTGAAGCCATTTTTGTCGCCATTACTTTTTGGAAAACACAGAACGCAGAGTGCGAAAAGCAAAAACGGGAAATTCTCTCCATAGTTGTTTAAGTGCATGCAGCAAACTATTTATTTCATTTTCGCAGGAATTTATATTTAATAAAACAACCACAAAAAAAAAAACATCATTACGAAAACATGATAAATGCAGCTTGTTTTATATTTAAGGGAACTTTTGTATTCCATAGTTTTTCGACACAAAAAAACTTGAGAAGATACAATAATTTTATGGAAGATAATGGTGAAATATTTTGTATTGATGAGGAAACAGCTCATGTTCTTGTATGGGTAAATATATTTATTGACTTAAAGTCTTCAACACATTAATTTAATTATTAATCAGTCAATGAGATAAAAAATTCAAAAGATAAAATAAATAGTAGAGTTTGCCTTTAATAATACGTTTATAATTATTTAGTTTTATATAAACTGAATTAATTTACCGATTGTAATTTGCTTGGAATATAGGGAATTGAATCTAAGAAATTTATTAAGAGCAAATATTTTTCTTTAGCATGCAAGGATGAACACAAATATTATACAGACATTAAAGAAATCTGGTGAAATATAGTATGCCAAAACAATTTATTAGAGTAACTAACATAGCAACAACTGTAGGCTTCTGATGATAAAAATCACAAAAAGTGTGTATTTTCTCAAAAACAAAAATGGGAAACGAATGTCTACGAAACCATATCACATCTGTCAATTCAAAAAATATAGATAACGTTTATTTTAGCACATGTAAAAACCCAAGTAAAAACCCAAATGAACAAAACGTTTACTTACTTGACTCACTGTGTAAGTCATGGAATCTACCTAGCGCATTCTTCAGATCTTTCGCAGGAAATCACAAAGTACACAAGTTTCAAAGGACCGACAAGGATACGTAAGAATATCGTCCCTATCTCTAAAATGGTGTGTGCAAACAGTGCTATCTAAAAGGACAATATTTTTATAGCCTTGTTCACATGTTGGCCTAAACAAGCAATTGCATTAAGCAAATCTTGTAAACAATTTGATCTTTATTGTCTTTCCAGTAGATTTATTACTGCAAGATGTTGAAGATAGATAGTAAAACTATTGCTATCTCTCTCTGCTCTCGATTTTTTAAGCGCTCTTGATTTGTTTTCAATTAAAACAAAATTGTTGTTTTTTTCAAAAAATTATCTCATATTTATTTAATTTAATGTTGTTTCGGTTTTTGTTTTTTAGTATTTTTGTTACACATTAAGGTGGTTCGATAGCTCAAAAATTGTTACAACAACTCAGGCGCAAAAATGTTGACTTAGTATATAAGGCTAAGGAGGGGAGCAGGTTTGGGGGGTTGAAACGAAACTGAGCAAAACGCTTAAAACTAAGTAATTTTTTAGAAGCAGCTAGGGAGGGGATCGATGGTGTTGGGGATTGTTAAACAATAAGAAAACTTATGCCCAAATATTTGCGCTAAATTTTATTTATATTTGCTTTTTGCTTATGCGTTTTTTTTTGCTTTTGGTTTTTAGTTTTTTGGTTGAAATTCCATTTCAATTGATTTAGTTGATTTTTTCTTCATTTTGTAGTTTTTGTTTTTTGCTAATAATCGTTTAACTGTTAAGCTGCCTTCATAAAGATCATTGAGCTCGAGAAAATTTGTTTTGAAATAATTCTACTTAAAGTTATATGTTTTGTTAAGCTTAATGAGGTGATGACTCAGAGAGCGCAGGGATCGAGGGAGGTGCTGGAGAGGCGGCAGTGTTCTATTGATATAAAAAATGTTGCATTATCTGGTAGACGAAAAAGGGTTTTTTTTATGTATCATTGAGCAGCGATTGGGAATCTTGAGATTGAATACTATAATGTGTATGTGTGTGTAAGTTTGTGTGCGTGTGAGATAGAGAGGGGAGAGATTTGGAAATATGTAGAAATATGTCTCGATTTTTTTTTTTTTTTGATTGTGTTTGGTTGGTTTGAGTTTCTTTCGAAGAACGTTTTCAAGTCTTTCATTCTTGTGAGATTTGCGACATTACATACTTGTAAGTTATTATAGATAAGTGCAGTGTAAGCTCCATATACTGGAAACAAATTCCGATATAGTGTAAGAAGTCGCTGCTTTAGGTATATATATATATATATATATATATATAAGTACGTATAGTAATAGGTTTTGGTTTTTTGTTTTTGGTTTTTTTGGTTTATATGCGAACTCTTTATCTAATTAAACGTTTATAAGTAGGCCAAACATAACAGTATTAAAGCATTTCCATTTAGCATTTCGCTCAGTGTATACACATGGTAAACTAATATCGAGATATATATAGGTATAGATGTATAGATGCATGTGCGGGAGGCTATGTATGTAGTTGTTGTTGATGTGTGTGTGTGTGTAAATAGACGAGTAAATAGGCATTTAATTTCGATTTGATAAATACGGCAGGGAGAATTATATATTTATATAATTGTATATAGGTTCCTTACATTGAGATTCCACTCGGTAGATAATTTTTTCGAAGCCTTTTGCGTGGTTGGTGGTTGGGTATGTACGAATATATAGATATATATATATATATGTATATGTATATGTATATATTTGTGTATGTATATGTGATGCGGTTTATATGTAAATATATATGTATGTATGTTTATTGTGAGTGTGTTTGTCTGTGAGTTCATTACATCATATGTCTGTTCAGATACGTTTATATATATCGTATACGATACAATGCATTCGCTATGACATTTTAGCTGCAGACCCTTGCAGAGGTCTATATGGTATGTTTTAGGAGAATTCAATTAGGGGATTTCATTTCATGAAGTGATCATAAGGTGAAATAATTTTCTAGTCTATTTCAGCTCATATTCCTGATAGTTTTTTTGTATATTCTTTTAAAATCGAAGCTGGCTGAAATTTCTACTGAAATTTGAAAGCTTATTCCGATTAAAGTGCGTAAATTCAAATTTAACTACATCACAATAGCAACGATCGGAATAAAAGTAAATTTAGTATTGGAAGCTTTTTTAGTTGTGTCTTGAAAATTTTAAAAATATCAGAAAAGTATTTGAGTGTATTTAGTGTGAGAAACTTTTTGATTTTCATCAAAATTTTAAAAATGTAAACAAAATACTTGAGCGAATTTAGTGGGAGAAACTTCTTCATTTGCATCTCATTACAATTTTAAGGATATAAGAAAAGTATGTGAGCTTCAAATAAGTGACAATCTGCAAGGATATTTCAAACTTCGGCTCCGCCGAAGATAATAAGTTTCGCATGGTTCTCAAGCAGATGGAAATCTGAATTAAAATCGAGAACTCTTCGCTTTGAGGGTATACATAAATATGCATATTGTTGTTTGTTTGTTTTGTATTGTACGAACGAGTAAAAGATATATGTAAGTGAATAGGGAGAGTAGATGTAGGAGTATGTAGGCTGTTTTGTATGTTATGTTTGTATGAAGGTCATCTAATGGGCAGGAATGAGTACAGTTGCTGCAAATTTTTACTAAGAAGGTACAGTTACACTTGTATATAGGTTAGTTATAGAGCGGCTGCTATATTATAGAAGCTAACATTAGGCAGGTTCTTGGCGGTATTTTCAATCGTTTTTCTTACTATTTTTGTTTTAATTTTGAGTTTTAGCCGTGCAGTTGCGGAAATAGTAAGTACGTTTAACTTAATGTAGAACTCTCGAAAGGATCATCTTGTTTGTCTCGCATTTTCTTTCTCATTTTCTCGTTTCATTCTCTGTTTTTTTCTTTGTTGTTTTTTTTTTTTTTTTTTTGGTCGCATTTTATAAAAATAAAAATTCGTTTTTTGTTTTCCATTTTTTTGATTTGTTTTTTTATGTTCTTTTTTTTTGGTTTTGTTTCACGCTAATAACAAATATTGCACAATTGGAATCTAGAAAATATAATGCGCTTATCAAATACATTATCAATCGATTGTTTGTTTACACATATCATTATATAGCATACCAGATATATATATATATATATGTATATATATTTAGTTATCGTTAGAGCCTAGGCAGATATAAGTAAGTATTATTAAATGGGGCGATTAACATGCAGACACCAAAAGGTAATGCGAAATTTGAATATCATATGGAATAATCATATGCTTTGAATAAGCCGGGGCAAGCGGTCGTTGCAAAGTGTTCAGGAGGTTGCAGTGATAGGAAATTGCAGAGGAAAAGCGTGCTTCGGCAGTCCGAATACTAAATAAACTTGCAGAGGAAAATTGTTCATCCAATTGACGGTTAGTTCAATTAAAAAAGACTTCAGGAATATAAGGTTATTAGTATCAGGAAATTAGATTCACAAAGATCTAGAATGATCGTAAATACTATGTGAAATAAGTTTGGTAAAAATTTAAAGATTCTCTTTAAAATATATTTAAAGTCCACTTTAGATTTTATATTAAAACTTGAAAATTAATATACATATTTATTAACTTCATTACGTAAAAATAGCTCAGAATTTTGTAACAACTTTATGATATAATAGTGCTCAGATCTGTTCAGTAGCAAAACAAATGTAGAGTTTTAAATATATGACAGCCTAAGCCGAATAACTAAGATATTAATTGGTTCATATGCGTAAAGACGTAAGGACAGAATTGCACACATTTTTATATTAAACTCTGCAAGTTTATCATCAAGAAAAAAGGATAAGATACTCGATTCGAGGAAGACTTGTGCAGCTAAAGAA
The DNA here is from genome assembly GCA_035047445.1 of Drosophila siamana. NCBI lineage: Eukaryota > Metazoa > Arthropoda > Insecta > Diptera > Drosophilidae > Drosophila > Drosophila siamana. Next base: position 493,215 of record JAWNPP010000151.1, on the reverse strand, counting down.
ATCGTTCAAGTGTCGACGGCGATCTTGATTAGTTGGCTAACATTTTATACAGTTTTTACAGCAGCAGGAAGACCTAAAAAGTAAGTATATAATAAGTATTGGTAGAATCGCATAAATGTTCGCCGCTAAAGCTGAACTAAAAGTTTGATTAGATTGCTGGCACTCAAACGCCTTGACTTGCCCCCACTTTGGTAGCTGCAACGCAGAAGCTTCTTTGCTAGCTTAGACATAGTTTAAAGTATTACATATAGTCATTATATTTATATATTATATATATATATATATATATATATATATATATATATATCGTACATTAACTAGCATATAGTTCACATTATAATTTAAGTATGCACGTGGCCACGACACTAACATTTCTTTTTTTTTATATTTTATACTAGCGCTAAACTAGAATACAATTTGGTTTCTCCGCTCGCCACTTGCCGCTCCTCAAGCTCCGCCGCCTCCAACGCTGCGCTGCTTATAAATTCGTTTCAGTTCTGTGCGGCGCCAGGACACTGGGCGTGGCTGCCACAGCGCCCCCCGGCGTGGCCATGCGCACCCGCTCCCCCACACCCGGCCCCAGCAGACGCGTCTGCCGTTTACCAACCCCGCCGTGCCCCGCCGCCCCGGCCTCGCGATCACGCATCGACCATTCGTTCTGCTTGAGCAGAAACTGCTTCACATTGTACTCCATCTGGGCGATGTCCACATGCTGTGTGGTCGTGTGCAACTCCGCCTGCACCGAACGCGTCTTGTCCGTATCGTTCGGATAGTATTTGTAGTTCAGTATATCACACGTCGGCTGTTCGGGACACTGCAACGCCGGCGAACCGCCCGCCGACGAGGAGCATTGCTGCGACTCCACTCCAGCTGTAGCTGTGGCTGGCACAGTGCTGGTGGTGGTGTAGGCCACCGGCAGGCCGGAGCGTGTGGTGCGGCGATAGTAGGTGGTGCAGAGTTCGGCCTTCTTGGTGGGCGGCAGCAGTGGTGCAGTGGCCACCACCGCTGCCGGCTCTGGCAGCGAATTGCTGGTGATGTCCGTTTTGGGCGACAGCGAATCCTCGGTGGATTTGCCGGCGTCCGCATAGCAGCCGTTGGTCAGCTGCTGTGGCGTTGTCTTGTAGCCGGAGTCCATGCTCAGCTTCTCAATGGAAATGGCGTCCATGTGATCCAGCGTCGAGTACGACGATTGACGCTCAGTGCCCGAATTCGAGTCACTTGCCAGCGTCGGCTGCTGCAGCGCTCGCTGCTCCAGCTGCTGTGTGTTGTGCTGCACCCACTCGGCCACGCGATTCAGCTGCTGGCGTCGCAGCAGCACACTCTCCTGATAGTCGATGGCATCGCTCAGCGAACTGGAGTTCGCCGAGTGCTTTGGCGAACCAACTCCGGCGGCGGCTGCTGCTGCTGTTGCCTCTGCGGCGGGCGTTGCATTGGCTGCTGTTGTTTGGCTAGCGTCTGCCAACTGTTGCTGTTGATGCTGGGCCAGCTTTTCAGTCTCTTTTTGCTCCACCTGCGGCTCCAGCACCGGCTGCAGCGCCACAGTCTCGTGCGGTGCCGCAGATGCTTGCCACGCCTCGACGGCGGCTGCCGCATTGCTCTCCTTCGATGTGATGATGTCCTTGCCATCGTTGAGCTCCTCATCGAGCAGCCGCTCGCGTCGCTTGTAGATCACCGGCAGGTGCGTATCAATCGACTCCAGGTTGTCCAGCAGTATGTTGCTCTGCCCATTCTGCTGGATGCGCATCGCGCAAAGACGAGGACCGCGATATTTCGGGTTTTCCGCCTGTAAAATTGGGAGACAAAATTAGTTGGATTCATTAAAGACAAAGCGAAGGGGAATAAATGTAGATATGTTGTTAAATTAGTTCAGACACAAACCATAGCTTGTGTTGCAACAAGTGCTTATCGCTGACACAAACCAATTGCAGTGTGTAAAATCGTCAAAAAAACTCTTTCAAATCATAAAGCTAGAGGTAATTTGGAGAAGTATAATATGTTTATTTGCTTTGGAGAATATTTTTCTTTCGTATTCATAAAAAAACAGTCTGCAAAATAATGGTGTCTTTTCAGAGTTTACATTATTTGTAGTTTGCTTCTGCAAGGTATTTTAATGATCCACTATTCAGAAGCTTAGCGCAATTTGAAGAATTGTTTCCTAATTTTCAAAGCATTTTAAATACTTAACAGAAAATGCAATCCATAAAAAAAATATACAACATTATTATAAAAAAAAAAAAAAAAAAAAAATAAAATTTATAAAAAAAATAATCTTGAACATTATTATCAAAATTTTAAAATCTAAACATACAAAAAAATGACTTAAGTTTGCTAGACATTGTTGTGAAAATTAGTATCGTATTTTTCGAAGAATTTTGTTTTGAATATTATATAATTTATAATTTTTAAAACTAATAGGCCACAATATCAGACAATTGTAATGTTGATATTTTGTTGTCTTTTCTATATTCTTCAATAATTTTAATTCTCATTTATATTATGCACTGTAGTTTTGTTAATTGCTCTACAATTTTCAATTTCACTGTCTCACAGTGCAAGCATTAATTAAATAAAATAATGCCAAAACAAAAACATTTAAATGCCATTTGAGATTAAACAACTTGTGTGTGCAAATGTTTTCTCCCCAACTTGCGTGTAGATTACCTTAATGGTCTTGATGAGATTTCTGTTGAATGTTTCGAACATTTTGGCGCCCTCGCAGCTGCTGGTCTTATTGCTCCACAGGCTCTGCACGCTGCCCGAGGTGTTAGACTTCAGCTGCGCCTCAGCCACAGCCCCTGGCCCCGACGTCGACGTCGGCGTCGGCAGCTGCGCCGACGTTGGCAGCGGCTTCGCCGGCTGCGGTTCGCAGACATCCTCCGGCTTGATGGGCTGCGGTGCTGACGGCACTGCTGCTTGCTCTGTCTCGAGCAGATTCGACTGCGAGATACCCGCGAGCAGCGGCTTGCTCACCTCATCCTCCAGCTCTGGCTCCAGTTCGTTGCCAGTCGCAGTCACCGCCGCCACAGTCGTTGCCCACTGTTGATGCCTCATACTTGTTCAGCAGCTGCAACGCGGTGCCGCCGCCATCGAGAAAACGTCGCTGATACCCAGAGCGCAACTGGCCCAAATTACTTGTCTCGAGCAGATACTTTTCGGCCGCATAGGCGCCCAGATGTGTTGTGGGATACATCATGGTGGAGGCGGTTAGCTTGCTGGCCGCATAATCCTGGCCAGCGGTGCGTTCGCAGAGTCTGTGATGGCCCAGTATGGGATTGACCATTAAATCATCTTTTTTGGGCGGCGTAAATAATTTGTCCATGTCGTTCAGATCAGAGACGGAACTTTTCGTCTCCGAGATGACCGAATCACTCGACTTGACCAGCTTCATCAAGTAGGGACTGTTGGTGCGCGACGGTGAATTCAGATTGCTGTGACACCGCAGACACAGCTGCGTCAGCGGCTCGTTGACGGTGGCCAAGCTGTGCGGTGTCTGCGTGGCCACCGTGTAGGAACGTGAGACATCCGCCAGCACCGTGAGATCCTGTTTACTGCACTGACACGTGTCGCAGTGCTTCACATCGTTCGCCTTCAGTTCGTCCTCCAGAAACTTTGCCATCACTGTGGGCGAAATCATATCTGGATCAGAGTTCTTGGCCTGACCATTCAAGGTTTGTGTCGAGCTGAATTTGTTGTTGTTGTTGTTGCTGTGCTTGCCATTGCTAATGCTGTTGTTGTTGTTGTTGTTGTTATTGTTGTTGTTGTTGGCGGTGTCCTTTGCAGTGCTGTTGTTGTTGTTGCTGTTCGCTGTTGGCGTCGCTTGTGGTGCATTGCCATTGGCAGCATCTGTTTTGGGGGCCAAAACAAAGACGACTGTTAACTTAGAAAATTTATTCACAACATTCAGCAATATTTGTCCCATAAAGAATGCAGAAAACACTACTAAGAACTGACTAAATAAATCAAGCTTGAATACACTCTTAAATAAAAGTGTCCTTAGATACTTTGCTGAATTTCTAAACACACCATGAATCTGGCTAAAAATTCAAAATTATTTTTATATTCAAATAAATTTATTGGACACTGCTATGCAGCATGAAAATCTGATATAAGATGAGACTGAAAGACTAGCTGCTAAAAACCTCTAAATATTTACAGACATATAAATTAATGCCCACATTATTTATCAGACAATATCGAGAGACTTTCTGAGAAATTTGGAAAATAAATCAAATATATTTTGAAATGTAATTACATTGAAATTTATTGTTTTTCTTCATTGCTTCTGTAGTTTATAATGACTATGTGTAGTTAATATATTAATTAATCTGCTTCAACTGCATGAAGGCTAAATTTGATGTCCAATTTATTACCCAAATTGCCTCACTTTAAAAAAGCAGCGACATTTTCTTAGTCAATTTATAATTATATAACTACTATAACTGCATTCATTTATAACACAAACAAGGCCGAATATTTCCACAAAATGGCTATCGTAAATATTGTTAAAATAAATACACACACAAACACACGGTTAATTGAATACAAACCAAAAACACAACAAATGTCGCAAAGTTATTTATAGTAAATTTAAGCTGTAATTGAAACTACACCAATAAATTAAAAATGAAATTAAAATGAAAATGAAACGAAAATAATGAAAGCGTTTACTGTAAAGTATTTACAATTAAAACCAAAAATAAGTCGGATGGAATGTCAGATGACTGCCAGACTAGCAGATACCTCATGAAAACTGTTTGATTTCAACTAAATGCAGACAACTTGCAAGCTACTAAGCGATAGATGGCGCCAGTTGTACGTTCTAAAAGTACTACAATTTTAACTTGAACCATATTTACTAAATGTCTAATGGTATTTAGAGGTATGGCCAATTAAAATCTATAGGAAAAAAACAAATAAGAATTTAAGCTAAAGAATTTATGGGGATATTTTTTAATTCCTAACAAACTTTATAAAATGTATGCTATTTTTTTCCGCATAAAACTATTTGCTGACTTCCATCGTTTCTTTTGAATACAAAACTGAAAAAATATTGAATTTTTTTTTGCCCGTTGGCACAAAGTTATTTTACGCCGCGTCGACATGGGCAATCAATACGTGGTATAGAAATAAGAATAAATAATTGAAATGCATAAATTGAACGTGCGAATGTGTTTGATGCAGTCTGATGATTAAGTTGAGTTCTCGAAAAGGAATTACGACGGGTTGTGTGGCTAGGAAATAAATAAAAATAGAATAAATAAAATAATAATAACGCCAACCAATTGCATTTAAATAACGAAATCCAATTCGATTTGCGCCTGGTTTGGTTGGTTGGTTGGTTGGTTGGGGGGAAATCAAACTAATAATAACAAAATCGAAATGAAATCAACATGGTCTACTAACACTTACCGAGGCCCCGCATTGAATACACCATGGCGGTGGGCGGAAAGGGGCATGGCGCTGGTGGCGGTGAATCCGAGACCGGAAGCACTTTATAGGAAGCCGTGGTGGCCACGCCGACACCACTATTACTGCACTCGGAATCGGAATGCGAGTTCGTCTCCAGACGCATGTAGGCCGACACCTTTGATTGTATCTCGATTGGCAGCTGTGAGTGATTGAAGCGAAACACATATTCGTTTTTTGATAAGCATAATGTGTGCATGGATGGACGGATAATGGGACGGATAATCGGCTAATGGCACTGAGAGCATAACAGACGGATAACACTCACCGAGGACACTTTCTGCGGCACAAAACTGTCCGGCTTGCACTGCAGCAATTGTATGGCAAGACTAATGTCGGCCTTGTAGCGTTCCTGCAAAGCGAGAGAGTGAGATGTAAAGTGAGTACAAGTGGAACAACAATACAACGAGATAAGAAAGTAACGGATGCAGAGAGCACTCATTTCTATGTGTGTGTGTGTGATGTGGTGTGTGTTTGTGTTCCCCCTTTTGACACTTTTCGCATGCAAATGTCAAATTTGTTTGCCTTTTTGGTTTGCCTCCGCCCGCCAAACCCTTTCCCCATCCCTCGTTTGTCACTTTCCGCCCAAAACCATTTCTCAGCTTCTTGACACATTGTTAAACAAACTTTTCTGTTTTGTTGTTGGCTGTTGCTTTTGTGTTGCTTTTGGTGTCAGCGACAGCCGCCAAAGTTCTTTTCTTGTTTTGTGGCACACACACACACACTTACAAAAAACTTTGGATGCTTCTTAAATTTTACAAATGCGCTGCACTCGAACTTGTTAAACAACAGCAACAGCCTCCAACTGCAACTGCAACTGCAACTGCGATTGCGACTGCAACTGCCACATCAACATTTTATCCCGTGCTCGACACTCAAAATACTCCACATCGTACGACAAGTCGTATACAAGTTTTGAGTGCTACTTCTGTGTGGCTCTAAAGGCCACAAAAATTTGCTGCAATTGTGTCGCAAAAAGACATTTTATTGCGCGCATCTAAGCTGGCAATAAAATGATGTCATTAACGATACTCACAGTGATGCTATTAAATACTGCAAAGTTGTGGCTTTCTTCTGCTGTTTGCATTACAGGACACTAATATGCCGCATTATTTGCGCTTAAAGGGTATTAAAGCAACAGAATCGACATTCTACCGCATTTGCTGACCTACATAGTAACATGGCAACAACGACAACAACAATAGCAGCAGCGTTACTCGCACAATGTAGCGAGACAAAAAACCACTGAGGCATTTCGCACCGCGTTTACCAACACTTACACGCTACGTCACACCGCTTCTGTCTGTCTCCTTTCTCTTTCTGTCCCCCGGCATCGCAGTGCAAAACTGCAAAATGCCGCCACTTGCATATTCGTTTCGAGTCCCCTCCTATTTTTCTCTTTTCTACTCCACTTCTAGTTTTTTTTCGGGGGTTTTTGCGATGCCCTCCGATTTTTCGTTTATTCGTTCGCTTTTTATTACTCGTTTTTTTTGTGAACGCTGCCTTGCAGCGATTTTTATAATAGAAGAGAAAAAACAAAGAATGGGAAAAATTATATATAAAAAGTGCATGCAATGGAAATGAAATAAACTCCAGCCCCAATGCCAGATGCAGCAGCAGCAGCAGCAGCAACTATGCTGCAGTCTATAGATACGCGAGTGCTATATATACGTACATATATTTCAATTTGGGGGCCACGAGAAGTGACTGTTGGGTTAGCGTGCGCTTTAAAAAGCTGCAAAATTAGCTGCGATAATTGAAACTTGATTGACAGCACACGATAGAGATGCAACTTAATTTAATACTGCACACAAAAAGCTGGAAACAACCGAGGGGGAAATGAAAAATAATTTGAAAAATTCATTTACTGCAGCACAAGTGTTTCCAAGAATCAATACGAGCTCCTGTTCCTGTTCAATAAGATATTCTACTCAACCTAGCATACAGAATCAATATAAGTGCTTCTCTAAATTACTTAGTTCTTTTACTGAACTATACCAATCAATATACAATAATTGCAAATTCATAAGACGTTTGTACTTGAAAGCCTCATATTCTAAAGGTAATTAATATTGTAATCTTTGTAATTACTCAATACGATGTTTAAATAATGAAGACATTTTGTCTGCCTATCTTACAAGCTTACTACTTAGTAATATACATGTAGAGGTAAACTTACTATTTTAAATATAATAGTTTAACATAAAGTTAAATTTTTTGTTTACACTTTTATCTATATATCATTCAATTCGTAGAGCTATCAGCCAATGTTATTCATCTATCTACCAATTTATCATTTCACTATGTTTACTATTATTAAATTTTCGAATTTGTAGGAAATTTTCCTTGAAAAATCAATGAATTTATTTGTTTATTATTTACATATATATTTAAGTAACATTGCTTGTTTTAATTTATACATTAATCTATTATAGAATTAATGAGTTTATTTATTGCGCAAATTGTTAATCAATATGCCATTTATTTGCTTCTTACTATTTTCTGTTACATTCGATTATTAAAAATTGAGCAATGTAAAACATTTTAATGAAGTTCTGTTATCAACTTTTAGTTATTGTGAAGCAATTGTGTTAAGTTTATGTAATTATCCATTTAGATAATTTCTATTATTAACTTTTAGTTGATATTTTTACTTACTGTTTTTACATTAAAAGCAAATAAAATTATCATTTAAATATCAATCCAGTTAAATTTGTTAGGAGATTGGTAACATAAATGAGCATTTTAATACAGCATTATTAACAACTTCTTGTTTATGCTTATTGAAAAAACTCATGCTTTAAAAGCAATATTTATGCCAAGCATCTAGGATGAATGTTATGTTGTCTTTGAATAAATATTAACAAGTGATATGGTGTAATTGGTTACAAACATAAAAACGGCCGCTGCATTAGCGTTAACAACTGACATTGGCAGCAAAAGGTCAGCGGGTGGAGGCCATGTGGCATGTGGCAAGTGCCGTGTGCCACGTACCAGAGCCTGTCAAGAAACGGCCAAGTAAAATGGGACGGAGAAGAGAGCCACAACAGGCTGCAAATTGAGGTGCAGTTTAAAGGCCACAGGCACAGAGACTGAAAAAGAGAGAGAGAGAGAGAGAGAGGTGCGCACAGGTCTCAAGGAGGAGAGGGAGGAGAGAGCAGGTCACAAGGACGAGGACGAAATGCAGTGGTGGCAGTGGCAAAATTTACGGCATTGCTGCATTGACCAGGGCAGGCTGCATCAATCACCATTCAAACTCAATAACATGGAACGCTTGGCGCATGATGCAAATAAATTGTTCAACTTTACACACTTTAATGAAGTGCCCATTGGGGCTACCACTCACTCATATAGGCACGCGCAGGGGGTATGGGCGTGGCAGATGCCCCAGCGCCAATGGACAAGTGCGCTAAATTTAAAACGTGCAACAGCGACGTGGCCATCGATTGAGTTCGGTTTTAATTAAACCAAGCGCGGTCAATGGATGTCTGCCATATGTGTGTGTGTTTGCCTTTGTGTGTGTGTGTGTGTGTGTGTGTGTGTGTGTGTGGTGAGTGCACAGTGGCACCACATGCATATTTAACATTGTTTAATTGTGTTTGTTTGTCGCTGTGCTACGTGGTGCATGGCAAAGTAATAAGGATAATTGAATCATTAGCGCTTGTAGCGAAATTGTATGCATTTAATTCCAATAACTAAATCCCCCGCAACTCAACCCAATTTCCCGCATTCGCTTCACTCGCATTTAAGAGACTTTCCTAATCAAACATCATCAATGCTGCATTAATTGCACAGCCATTGGGCATCGCTGGGTGGCGAAAATGCATGACGCAAACATGCAAACGAATGTGGTTAAAACGAGCGGGGAAGGGGATAAAGAGGGGGAAGCGGGGCGTGTTATGGGCACCGCATTCAAAGGCCACAAGTTTGATTGCCTTTTGTGTCGCTTTCCACTGCGTTTCCTCTGCATCTTCTCGCTCATTTTTCTCGTTCTTTTTCATTTCGTTTTTTTTTTTTTTTTGCAGCGACTCCTCCGCACTCTCACACTGTTTTTGTGCAATTTCACGCCTGTTTGCTGACCGGCGACCAACTGACCGCAAGCAAAAAGGAAAGGAAATGAGGGGAATCCCCTACAGGGGACGATTGCTGTTGGTCGCAGGCTCGTTTTTGTGTTTTCGCGGTTCGTGGTTCGGGCAACAGTAACGCTGACATGCAAGGTGAGGTTTATGCAGGATCAGAATCCACGACCATATCACGATATGCGGTGATTTACACGGCTTGGACAGTTCAAAGAGCTGCCAACTCATGCTGAATGCGACAGACACAAAAATGTACGAATCAAAAACGAAACACTTCACAAACAATTGTCACAGTATTTTAAGTCAAATAATACATATTAAATTACAGTTCCAAATTATATTTTATTGTTTAGAATACCTAGCAAATGATCGGATAAGCGCAGCAAACAGTACACAACTAATTGCTGTCATTGAGAACTGTAATGTTCTGCGATAAAAGTGATTAAATGTGTTGCTCGCATATGCAAAAAAGAAAGAAAAAAAAAACCCGCAATCAATCACAAAAATGAAAGCGTAATTTCATTATTTTAATGAAAGTCACTTGAACAGAAAAAAAGTTGTTATATATATTGGTTCAATTTTAAACCGAAATGCATTTCATTTATTTATGAAACATGGCAACTTGCGCTGAATTGATGGATAGCGCGGTCAATCGTGACCAATTTAATTCAATGCCATTTCTTGTCTTCTATTTATTTTGCAATGGAAACTAAAAATCGAATACTTTTCATATTTGCATGCAGCATGCGTTAAAACACAAAAACAAAGAGAATTGTGGGAACGTGCGGTGAATATTGAATGCTGTCAATGCTAACACTATCAGAACTAATATTGCTTTTGACGAAGAAAGAGAGCAATGCGATTTGTATTGATTAAAACGAATTGCACAGTTAAAAAAATGGCATTAAAAAAAGGATTCAAAGAGCTGTCAGAAAATTTAACGAAGCGATTATAAAAAAAAAATAAAAAAACCATTAAATTAACCCTTTTAATATTTTAACTTGAACACAGAATTCAATTTACATAAAAAATGAAATTTTTACTCATTTCTTTCTTTCGAAAAAGTCGTTTAATTACATTTGACAAATAAACCTGTAAACAACTCATTTAATCTCGCACACTTTTAACCACAACTCATTTGAATGCCAGCTAAAACTATTTCCATTAGGCAGCAGACAAATCCGAGTTGAAATTAAACTAAATCCTAAATAAATAAATAAACTAATATGTGCTCGTTGTTTGTTGAGCTGACAGCAATTTCACAATTTCATTGCCAATATAGTAAGTTCGAATTATTATGTCCGACTACAGCTTAGGCTTAAGCTCAGTCTAATTCAGAATAATGTCAGTGCATAAACGAGTTGAAAGTAAAGCCTGTGATTGTTGACTTGTTAAATTATACATGCCACTTGGATTTTTTAATTCCTGCCACATGACCCACATTATTTCCCCAGTTTTTTTTGTTCGTTTTTTCGTGTGGTTTGCATGTGCGCATTTCTCATAGATTTCCTCCAACACACACGTAGTTTTTGTATAGTGTGCGTATACGTAATATTTTGCGCTAATTAACGTTTTTGATGTCCATTTACTTGGGCTAGAGGCCTTTAAAGGCCACTCAACCGCAAAATCAAAACCACAAATGCCAACTAAATCATGAGAAAATTAATTTTGCAGCGACAACAACAACAAAAACCAACAGAATTGCATAGTAAATTAAGTTATATACTTGAGGCAGGGGAATGCTGCTGCAATGGCAGCCGAGGACTCCAGCTAGGGGGGGGGGGGGACGAGACACACACAGGTAGTGTAGCGTAAGTGGGAAAAGGAGGGGGGGGGGGGAGAGCGAATAGTAGGCGGTGGGACGGAATGAAGGGTTGCTGTTTCTGAATCTAATTAGTAGCTCAAAAGCTTTGCCAACGCAGCAGCAACCAAGTAAAGTGAATCTGCATGTCATTTGTGCCTTGGACATTTAGTGCTCCGGGAGTTGTTGGCACAGGATGCTGCTCCGCAGGCTCAGCGCTTCAGTCTCTGCTGTCTGCTGTGCTTGGGGGCGATGTCAAGGGAGTGAAGAAATACAGAGAAAGGGAAATTGCAGTGACTGCTTAATGTATTATTGTTAAACTGCCGCATTTGATTTGCTGATTTATGCGGTTAATACTGACGCTGTGGGGGACAAGCACAAAAGATGAAAAGAGAGAGAGAGAGGAGAGAACTAGATAGAGGGAGCGAGAGAGAGAGAGAGAAAGAACTAAAAGGCAGCGAAAGGCAGTTATTATCTGTGTGTGTGAAAAGCAGCAACGTAAATATACGATTATTAATAATTAAAAATAGACATTGATTAATCTACAAGAAGATAAGTTATATATACTCCATTTACCCTATAAAAAAGGACAGCAGCTAACAAAACGCTCTCACACTCTACCCAAGATGCGTCTGCTGCTAGTGATCGGCTTGGGATTACTGGTAATTATACACAAAATTAATATAAACTCAATATGTCAAACTAATAAATAAACATACAATTTCAGTGCCTGTCTGAAGCTTTGCCAAGCGTCAATGAAGAGACTCAAAAGGAACTGCCTGAAGAGGATAAACTGCTAATCCGCAATCTGGCGATACGTTATGCTACCATGTCGGATGTCTTCGTCACGGAGCCAAATCGTGTGATATTCGATATAGTGCAAGCGATATTGAACTGCAAGAAGGCCGATCAGCGTGTGCTTCAGGATCTGCAGAAACATTTCGATAGAGCGAATCGTGTCAACGCCGGCGAAGATATTTCTATGGAAGACGACGTTATTCCCGATCATATGAACGATCTGACCAACATGTTTGGCACATACATCGATCCGAAGCAGCAAGAATCGCGCAATCGTTTGAATCTCTGGACCGACGGACAATTCGATGTCATCATGGCCAAGTACAATCAAACGATTAAGGCTAGACAAAACTCATTCATTGAGGCCTTCAGGGCGACTGTCAATAGTCTTAGTGAAGCCACAAAACAATCGCACAGCACTTTAATTGCCAAGATTAATTCAGACGATGGCAAAGACATTGAGTATGCGGCGTCGATTCTGTTTGTTGAGCTAATAAATCGCGCAGATATATCCAAAATTTCACCCACGTTGGAATCGCCAAACACAAGTTATTGGAAAAAGTTTCAAATTAAAGTTATTTAAGGCGAGAGGTTGATCTGATTTAAGAGTTTTGCATTATATTATGCATATTTGTAAAATAAGTTTATGCGGTCAACAATAAATGCAGAGCATATTAAAAACTGCCAAATTAATTGAAAAGGTTATGCTGCAACAGTTCAGCAAATAATCAACATGGTTTATGAGTTTTCATGTCTCTTAAGCTGGAATTCTTAGAGCTGTGAGAGTTGGCACAACACAGGAAATAACCCAGATATATATGTCGAATGTCTGTGAATATATAAAGTCAGTTTGGGGGAGGATTGAAAGTAGCCGCTTGACGTATTATTTTGTTCAGCTGCAGTATTTTATTTGCTGATTTATGCGACTAATGCTGCCTCAATTTTGGGGGAGGCACTAAATGAAAGACAAGCGAATGGAACAGAGGAAAAGAGAGGCGAGAGAGTGATTGGAGGGAGAGTAAGCGGGAGCGTGGGAGTAAGACAATAAAGGACATTTGCTGCTTTAATCACAATTCAAAAGCTCTTATGTGGTACACATCAAATTTGTTGCATGTGCTGGTCAAATTGCCAATTAACGCACAACAAACAGCAACAACAAGGACACAACGGCAACACGAGGAACATCAACAACACTGGCGGCAGCGGCAGCAGGACGAACGACGAAGGATAACAAGCGAAGGCGAAGGAGAACGCCAACATGGCAATACACTAAGCGGTACTCAGATCTGCCCAAAATTAGCATAAGCGTAAACATTGACGAGTGCCTTGGGTTTGCAAGGGGGCCAAGTCTATTTTGAGTGTGTGCCTGTGTGTGTGTGTTTGCCTGTGTGTGTTTGTGGGCCAAGTTAAACATTTGGCACTGCATTAAGTACACAAAATTGCGCATATATTTGCCGGGACAACGCACACAAGCCGCCTTTGCATGAATACACACAGTCAGTTTTATGTTAATCCTAAATCATGTGATCGACAGACGCCAAGCAAACTATGAATGCTGCTTTTTTTCCACCAGCTGACTGCAGCTGTGGCTCGTGCTGTGTATTCATGCAGCATTGTAAACAGCGAAAGAGACAGCAATAAGAGAGAGAGAGAGAGACAGTGAGAGAGAGAGAGTGAGAGAGAGCGAGAGCGAGAAGCTAGCATTGTCTAATGCGAAGAGCAAATAAAAATGGTCGACCAACAGATGTGCGTATGGATGGATTTTTGGCAACACACACACACACACACACATAGACTTACACACAGTGCAAGGGAAAGGGCTAATGCTCGCTTGTGCGTAGAAAATTTAGAATTTACATTTTTATTTCTCGCTGAGCAGCAGCAGCAGCAGAAAAAATATGCGACACATGGCAATTGAGGCTATAAGTCAGACCCAACAATAACAACAAACATAACAAGTTTGACGATGCGTGCTAAGCCCGCAGCTTTACAACTATTAAATACCCTTTAAGATAGTTGAGGGATTACTAACTGGTATCGCACTCTAATGCTCGATAATAAAAGGCTCTGTCCTAATCCCCCCACTCAAATAAAAAAAGTTGTTGATTTTCTGCCACATTAATGGTCTCAAATTCGACAAGAGTTTCGTTTTAAAAAGTCGCAAATTCCTTGACACTAGTTAGCAATTTGAGACTGTCGAAAAGATAATAAAATAACTGGTCAACAAAATTGTTTTTCATTAGCTAGCAAACAAATTGAATTAAAAACGTCAAGTATTCGCATAGCTGACACATTTTTTCGTTGTCGGTTACGTAATCTCTAATTAAATTATTATAAACCTCTGCTTAGCCATTTCTTGGTAAATTGCCTATGGTCCCAAAATATATTTATAATCATATGCTATTTATATGATTTGCTTGATTAGCATTATGCTGCAAGTTGCCGCGTGTTTAGTGCTATTCAAAAGTAGTTTCAAAGTAGTTTTCATAGAATGCAGATTATGCTGTTTTGTGGTACATTTGGTTAGTGTATAGATTAGTTGATTATGTTAGAAATACAGACAGATCCATAATTTGAAGCAAACGAAGCACAAGAGGGTGGACGAAGAAAAGCACAGCAAAAGCGAAACTAAAGCGAAATCATTGAGAACTTGCAGGCCGCATCATTTATTCATCACACACACTCAGAATGAAAGCCGGAGCCAGGCCCATATATTATACTCCGCCCTCCATTCTCCACTCGCATCCTCCTCCTGCCCACAGAGAAGCAAAGCAGCCGCCCCCACACGCATATGATGCCCATTGAAATTGTGTGTCGGTCGGCAAGTCGGTCAATCATGAAAATGGTCATAAATCCATATATATTCTTGTACTCTTCGTGTAGATTTGTATGTATGACTGCGAATTTGACGACGCTTCTTCACAGTTCTCTTCATTTTTTTTTTCGTTTTTTGTTTTTATTTTACTGAGGAGGGTTCTGCTTTGAGTTCGGTATCAAAGTTCAGGACATTGCAAAGTGCCGGTTTTGGGCTATCTGCAAAATGTGCGGAACTTCCTGCATTTCCATTCCCTTCTTTTACTCTCTCTCTCTCTCTCTCTCTTTTTGAAATGAAATCACCCCGAGGACAATTACGACGTGTATGTTTTTTTTAGTGTTTGTGTGCGCCTGATTTATTTATGTTTATTTTTGAGGTTCAGTCACAGAATGTCAAGCCGAAAAGCTCTGAGTGCTGGAGACGTCGCCTTTTTTGTTCTGTGACCTTTTCAACTTCTTAATACATTTTGCATTTCGCTCAATAATTTAAATAGATTGCGCAAATTGCTTACTCGATGTTATCAAGACAATAATCGATTGCTCAATGCCAAATGAGTGCAATAATAAGCACAACAAATTCATATTGTAACAAGCAGCATTTTTAAGTGGAATTACATTAGTTTATGCACGCAAAGTAAGTAAGAATTACATTTCAAATGAGTAAGAACCAATATTTAAAATCAGTTCTCTTCAATGATTTCAGGGAACGCAAGTCAACAATAATTGCCACACTGCAAAATCGTCCCAAATAAAATTCCGAAATTAGCAGGCGGATCAAACTTGCTAGTTAATTAATAAATGTGATATAAATAACCGCTGACTTTGATTGGCAGGGATGCGCATCGAAAATATATGTGTGTTATTTTAAAAGAGACACTGATTAAGCTGAATGCAGTTCAAGAAGATAAGAGACACACACTTCATTGTAATAAATCACAAATCAATTGTGAAGCCATACACAAACCATATAAAAAGGGCAGAAGCTGTCAGCTCTACATCACTTCTATCACGATGCTTTTTCTACTAGTGCTGAGCTTGGGACTTCTGGTAAAAAAATAAATACATAATATCAATATTAATACTCGTATACTCAATAATTGTGCTTCAGTGTCATGCCACAGCATTGCCATGTGGAAAGTCAGCTGAAAAGTTAGAAGTTCCTGAACAGGATAGATTGGTAATCAAGGATTTATTTGCGCGGGCCGGAGCTATATTGTCGGATCTCATTGCGGAACGAACAGCTGTGTCGTTGGACATTATGAAATCCATTGTCAAATACAAACTAGCTAATCCAGCTCTGCTTGAAACTCTTCAGAAACATATTGATAAGAACGGTGCGACGGACGAACAATATTTTTTCATTGAAGCCGAAGATATTACTACCGACGATATTTCACAGTTGTCTGATATCTATACAAACGCTAAGTATCAGGAGAAACGAAATCGCTTGAATACTTGGACTGTGGGAGAATTTGATGTACTCATGGCGAAATATATGCAGAAAATTACGCGACGTCTGGACGAATTTACAGATGTTGCAAAAACAGCGATTAACAATTTCAGCGACGAAACAAAGAATTTAAATAGAAATTTTATTGATCAAATTAATGCCACAAGTGACAACAAAGTTGTTATGGCTGGCGCATCCCAGTTAATGAACCGATTCTTAAATGGTTCAATGTCGCAAGTATCTTGTCAGACTACAATTTGGCTTTCCCACAATTACGCAGATCAAACTAAAGAGTGGTTCAATGGAGTGTGAGATTCTATTTATTTTAATTAAAAAATGTAAATCTAAAAATGCTGCCACTTATTTAATAAATTATATTTGCTTTTATTTCATAAATGCGAATTCAAATAAGTCAAAAAATCGTTACAAACTATTCGCAATAAATTCGTAAACTTTTACCGACCATTTGACTGCCTGATTGAGTTCAAAGTTGACATACATATTAGTCTTGAATATTCACAGCGGTAAATGCTGCTTACTCGACTTGAGTATAGCGTCTAGGTTTCGTCTTAAAGTTTGCCATGTCGTTGAATTGTTTGGCAGGTCGCCCACGGCTTGTTTACAGATTGTAAATAGAAAATAAATGGGCCAGCCATCTAATTTTTTATCGCGAATAAAAAGCGGGGGTGCCAACGAACGCCGGAAAGAGAGAGAGAGAGAGGAAACTTTGGTGCACAGTTTTCTTCACCTGTCAGCTTGGCTGCCTTTTTGCCATTGCCATTTTCTTGGCCCAAAGCAGATGTAATTATTTTTAATGAGCACCTGCAGAAATTACACATCAAACATGTTGGCAGCGAACTGAAGGGAGTTTAGCGCCAAGCGGAGCTGGGAGTCTGGTAAGAGGCATGGCCAACTTGTTTATGGCTTGAATGCGTACGGACCAAAAGTCTGTATGTGTGTGTATGTGTGTGTGGATGTGGGTCGAGCTGCAAAAACTGTCTTTAAAGCCAAAGAAATTGCGAACATTTTCAAATCTCAGAGCAAATATTGTAACAGCAAAATGTTGGCAGAATGACTTCATAAGCGAGAGACCTTAAAGTCTGTCGTATTAACTACAAGTTAAACAAAAGAATGAAACACAGGGACACAGAGAATGTGAGTGTGTGCGTGCACACTAATTTAAGGCTTGTGTTTTAATTAAAAAGGACAATATATTTGCATGAAAGCGCAGCTGACATCAGGTCATAAGGCAACGCAGGACAACGACAACAACAGCCACAGCAGCCCCAGGAGCAAAGAGCAATCAGACGCACTCACACCCACACACACACACACAAGACAATACAGCCCGTATGTTGAGGGAAAATCACAAAAATTAAATTGACGGATCGATAAAAAATAAAGCAGAGATTTTCATAAAAATGCGTTTCAATCAAAGGAGGACACAGCAATCATGTTGCGTAAGCGAAACGTGCAGAGAAGCAGAGATGGCAGAGAAGCAGAGATGGTGGAGAATTCGAGACTACAGCTTCGCTATGATGGCCATGATGGCCATGATGGTTTCGTTCTGAAATGATGGCTTGGCCCATGATGGCAATGACGGCTCGCCTGGCGCTGTGACTGACGATGAATCATCATGCAGCCAGTTGGCGCCAAATGTCAAAACAATGCAATCCACGCGTGCCAGCCACAGTCGAGGGAATCACAGAGGTCGAGGGGGGATGAGGAAGGGGGAGCGGGGCACTCACGTGCCGGCATGTTACGAAAATCAAGCACAAGCGATTACTTCGCAGTAATTACGAATTGGCGGCGACAACGCTGCGTATACGCAATGCTACAGTGTTGTTACCAAAACATGTGCCACGCATTCAATGTGCGGTGGCCGGGGCCAATAGGTGGCAAGCAGCATTTGATTTTTAGCAAGGTCCCGAACGCAGAGCGGGTGGGAGAGCGAGCGCAAAAGGGAAAAATAAATTTATTTGCGTGTCAGGCTAAAATGCGAAGCATGGAAACAATAAAATGCCAAACAAGCAGAATGAGTGGCAGCAGCAACAAAGGGAAAGAGCCGGAGAGAGAGAGGGAGAGGAAGCCACTGTGTGTGCTGGTGTCCTAAGCAGCTGCAATTAGTGTGGAGTGTTACTGCTTCAGTTGAGGGTCTAAAAAGGCTGGGATAAGCTAATAACTTATGTAAATGCTGCCGCTGCCGCTGCTGTTGCAAGCGTTGGCAGAGAGGTTGAAAGCAGAGAGCGGTAGCAATAAATCGAATGAAATGCTCCTCAGATTGTTGCATGTACTCAATTAATGAATTATTTAGGCAAACACTTTAAATACTTTATGCCGTGATTAAAATCACAATCAAACAAACAAATTACATTAGGGATTTATTAAAGTGTTGCCACACAAATTAAACGCCAGCATTTCAAATTTAAACTCGCCATTAAATCCAAATAAATCAGTATTTAATTGTCTTATAACTTGTCGATGTGCATTTAATAATGTCAAAGCGACACTAAATTCGCTGCAATAATTGATTAAATCAAACTGAACATTTTTAGTAAATTTATTGCACATTGCTTAGAAATAAACGTAGATTAGAAAATCTCTATAAATACATAAATTCAAAGTAAACCGCAAGTTTTCAATTAACATATTGTTAAGAGGAGATATTTTGCATTATGACAAGCAAAATGTGTAATGCGAAAATTTTATTAAATTGATTGCTATAAGCGAATCGATAGTAAAATTCTATTAGCAAATCAATTTGCGAAATTTGTGTAATAAAAACTGCAACAACTGAAAACGCGCTGCAGCGTTATGAAAGCATATTTAATACTTGACTTCTTAAGCTAAACTAGAAGCTACAGAGCTTCGTTAGCAGAGTCAACAAAAGGCTTATTACATCCTCATCTTTATTGCATTATTGCGTTTTTCTCTTCATTTTACACTTCACTCAATCCACTGTCCATCTTCTTCGTCTTGTTCCCCACACTCTCTTTTTGCTGTCCCCCTTTGCTGACTGTCTTTTTTGCTCCATTTATTTAATATTTATTTCAATTTTATTTATTTAGAGCGTAGCTCGCAGCGACGCGACGCGACGCTATGCGAGAATAACAACATGATGTAGAAAACAGAGAGAAGAGGAAGAGGAGCGAGGAAGAGGCGGAGAACAACAACCACAAAAAGGCGGCACAAGAACAACTAGTTATTACAACAACTGTGGCAACACTTGGGCCACAACATTCTATGCCAGGCACCCAACAGAGAGAAGGAAAAAACAAAAAAAAAAGCGAAAAAAAATAAATGGGGAAGCGATGAGAAATGGCAACTTTTTAGGGGTGTCTTAGGAAAACTTGAAAGCTGACACCCGCAAACGAATTATTCGGAAGCCAGAGTTGCCAGCTGCTGCCAGAGGGCCAGAGCGAAGAAAAGGTTTGAGTGGTGGATGGTTTTGGTAAAAGGCCAACTAAAGGTGTTGCCAATGTGTGTGTTCCAAAGTGCTTAAATTGCAAGCCAAAAGCAGTTTGTGTATCAGTTCAGCTTCTGAGGTGTCTGTGTGTTGGGGGGAGGTGGGGGAAGGGGCAAAGGATCGAACAAAGTTGTGTTTTGTAGTTATGCACAAAATGCTCGGCAAAGTGATAATGCGCACAAAGTAAATGCAAAGGTGCAACAACAACAAATAGCTAGCAACAGCTAGAGAAACAGCGCAACAAACCAGCTGTAAGACTTTTACACTAAACAACAAAGTTAAGCCGGGCAACAGCAGCAGCAACAGTCATGGCAAGTTTTATGACTGGAGCAACAACAGCAGCAACAGCAACACAAACAGGAGTTGAAACAACACCAACAACAACAACGGCAATCAACTCTGTGTGCTGTACGAAATGTTACACAAATCCGCACGTGCAACGCGGCGTATGCACAATGCGTGGCATGAAACGAGTAATGTGGGAAATGTAAGTCGTAAGTCGAGGTCATGTTTTGCTCTCGCTCCCTTTCTCCCTTTCTCTCTGCTGCTCGCTGTGGGGTCCCAGCATGCCGATAAATTTGTATAACGTTTAAGTGCAAAAGACGGGATAAATGCAAAAAATATAAATATGAGAAATTCCTAAAGCAACACAGGAACACAAAAAAAAAAAAGGAACTCAACCAAAGGCTCGTAAAGTGCGAAAAGTTATGGATTTGGCAGAAATATGGCAGAGATGTATGTATTAAGGGAAGTAGAGCATACTGAAAGAGTTATGATTATGCAGCAAGGTCCTGTGTGCAAGGACTTTTGCATCACGCATTTGTTTTCTGCCAATAAGTTTGCGATGCAGACAAATGGCTAAAGAGACATCAAAATATATGAAGTTTCATTTCAACAAACTTGAATAGAATCAAAAGTATGCAGCGTTGAAGAAGAAGAATATAATAAATTATATCTGTGTATAGCATAATAAAAGAGAGTGCATAAAAATTCCATACATGCTCTGGGGATTTGGCCCGAAATGAAAATTTGTATTCATTACATTTTCAACACTTTGTCGGACGTCGGCGGATCTCAAAGCGACGATCCGAAATCATTTAAAAATGCTACCCCTTAATTTATGTTTGCTTGCGAGGCAAACAACTTAAGGTTGAGAGGTTTTGATTGTGAGGTTTATTGCCCAAGTTATAATATGGCTAAAAGCTGGAAGATTACGCGTGGAGTGAAGAAAATGTTTTTTGGAACTTTGCGTTACAAATGGCACTTAACCCGAATGGCAATGGGAGCGACAACAACACTCAGCATGGACACTCGAATATGGGCACTCAGCATGGACTTTGCGGGCAGACCGACAAACGAAGGAATGGAGGGACGGACAGGACTCAGCAGCAAGGAGCTGTAAAGAGTGTAAGAAGGAGTAAGAAGGAGGCCGACGCTGTTCGAGGAGCGCTTTAGATTGATTTATGTAAATGATTTGCCACACTTTGCGTTACATAATAAATGGCGCAACGGCAAACGTGCACGGACATGAACGTGGCGCATGGAACGTGAACATGGAACATAGAACATAGCACTGCTAGCCAAAACTAATAAAAAAGTAAGTAAAAGACAAAACAAACGGGGCGCTAGCAAAGCGATAAGGCAAACTGACAACTCTGTGAACTGCTGGGAAACTTCTTCACTACCGAGCATCGAGCATCGAACATCGAGTACAACAAGTTCTCAGCTGTGCTTTGAGTGACGTTGGATTTTTGCATGCCACTTAAGCCGACGACGATCCGGTGAGAGTTGAGACAGAGACAAAGCCAAAAGCGGAAGAGGCAGACAAATGATATATGGCCGATTTGCGTGGCTGCCTGGCGTCCTGGTGAGCTACTGAGCCAATCTAATGTGCATATATCAAGTGCAAAAATACGTATCGATGCTGCTCTCAACAAAATATTACGCATACGTCGCGTTAAGCTTGACAAATGGTCGAAGTGTGAGGCAGTGACATTTGATTTGGCGAACAACAAAGCAACATTGAAATTAAAAAGCTGTCGCCTAATGGTGCGAGCCAAACTCATTTCTACTGTGGAGCCAACATACAAATAAATACGTTTTCCCCACTCTCTCTCTTCTCTCTCTGCGCTCTGGCGAAAAGTTCAAAATGAAAATTGCATAACTGCAGGGCAGAGCAACAACGAGCTGGCACTCAGACTGCTGAGCACTTGAGGGTCTGCAGCGCAGTGCGTCGCAAAAAACCCAACTCGACGGGCATATTAAAGTTTTATATGGTCTGCGTTGTACTGCTGCACACCACACAACATACGCACACACTGCAACAGCTGTATGTATGCAACGCCCAGATAGATAGTTGCACATATTTTGTATATTTTGCATTTGAACATTTTTGTTTGGTTTACAGCTTTCACACGTGTCGTGAAATTGTCGATGTTTGTATTTTGTGTGTTGTTGCATGCAACACGCTTGCACTAGGCCTCTGCTATATGTATGTGACAGCTTGTGACAGACAACAACAACAACAACAATAATAACTGCTCTGCATGTTGCTCAATTTCATTTTTCTGTCAACAGCTAGCTCAGGGCCACCAAAGGCGCCATAGGGTTGAACGAGGTGCAAGAGCACCATCAAAACCAGAATAGGTTTTATGGTTTCGAGCCTAAACTTTAGGCCATGGCCAACGGGATAACGAGCAATCTATCGAATACAGTGTGGCTGTAGGGTTTAGTGTGGCTTTCTATAGCACAAAAATAAAAATAGATCCATATTTGTTGAACTGCAGTAAATGAAATTCCTCAAATTTACTGCAGCAATTTTAATTGAAGTTCATTGAATTTCTTTCTCAAATATGTACTATCGACATACATATCTTGAATTTCATTTCAAATGAAACTTAAATTAAAAGACATAAAACTGGAAGAGATCTTTTACATCTATGTTTTGTATGCAATATGTTGCAATGTTCAACAGGATTCCTTGGCTTGAAATTGGGTACAATTTTGTTGTTGGTACAGTGCCAGGCATTAGTTTTGTGCCCACTCCTAGGCAAACAGCAGCTGGCATGTGTTTTTGGCATGCAAAACACAATCGACCCACACTTGACCCCACTTAACAGTCGAGAATCTCAGTTATACCCCCACTCACACTCAACCGCAACCGGCTTAAATAGCTCTTAAACTAACCACCCCTTAACCACCTCCCTCTCCCCCCCTTTTCAGACTGTATTTGCTGTTTTGCCTATCTGCTGCTCTCGACTTCCGGCTAAATATAAACCTCCCTCTCCCCACACACACACACAAAAAGTAAAACTATAGCTACTCGTTGAAGTAGAGAAGAGTTTTATATTGTTGCTTTTATCATGATTGATACACTACTTAGATTCAGGCTAATTGCACAAAAATATGAGGTGCACATGCTTCGGGGGTTGGCTTCGGTGGCTGCTTGGCCATTAAGCCCAGCATAAGGGTGTATGTGTATGTATGTCGATATACGTATACGATATGTACGTTCGGCATTATATACTCGTTTAAGCCACCCAGGAAACTGGCAACGCCGCCACCACGACACGGGCTCGGACACGGACACGTACACTCCACGGATACGGAAACGGGCATGGACATGGACATGGACAACGACGATGACGACGACGACGATGTCGGCACTCCAACCCTGGTCGCGTCGGCCTCTGAAAACTGGCGCCAACATTTTGCGCTTGGCGCAGACATTAAAATGCTTTAAATATCGATTTGTTAAGCGCAAATGAAATACCGTCCATGTCCCTTACCAAACAAAAGAGCCAAAAAAGCAACAGTCTGCCACTTAAAAGGAAAAAAGGCATAACAAGTCGTTAGGCCAACAAGCTGCAGAGCCAACTAGCGGATACTCTGCTATTGTGTGAGAGAACTATAAATTTAAATGCTATTGTGAACTCTAATTTATATTGCTAAATACCAGAATGTAATTTTTAAATAATAAAAATAAAATAATAAACTAGACTGAAAGACATAGCTCTAGTCCATAGAATTTAGACAAACACAATATAATATATAATAGATAAAATATATTACTAAAAAATATCTAGATTAACATACTCATTTTTGATAAGTTGCCGAAAATAGTGAATTCAAAATTAGAATATTAATTTGGCATAATTATTTAGCTGTTAATAGACCCGAATAATTTTCAATTAATTTTAAATTATTTGCAAACTATTAGTAACTCAATTATTTGTATCATCTATTTTCTCAATTTAGTAGGCAACAATTTATCGAAATAAAATGTAATTTGTTAGCTATATGAAATGGCTTTTCCCTACAACTAGTTAAACCTGTTCGAAGTACTTTAGTGTTGAACTTTATCACCAATTCAAGTTTCAAGACAATTTCCATTTAAATCGTGCGATTTAACGGCAGCGCCAAAAAGTAT
Organism: Drosophila siamana; assembly: GCA_035047445.1. Lineage (NCBI taxonomy): Eukaryota > Metazoa > Arthropoda > Insecta > Diptera > Drosophilidae > Drosophila > Drosophila siamana. The sequence goes on along the minus strand of JAWNPP010000151.1, from coordinate 468,912 downwards.
GCTATAAAATTTTCATCGAAATACTTGCTAAATGCCAATTGAATGGAGTTGTGTATCTGATAAGATGGCACTACAGTTCAACTCCTTTTCGATTACAGACGAACGACGCATGGGTGTAATTCTGTTTAATGTCCGCGCGCAGAGAAGTTAAAGTTGAGAGAGACTCAGAGACAAAGAGAGAGTCACTGAGAGAGCAGTGCAATAAAAATGGGAAAAAAGGGAATTGAACTGAACTGAAATGGGAGATGGAAACGCATCGTAGACGAGCGAAACATTTGCCTTTATGTGTTACATAGTAAATAACATAGTCGTTATTGCCTTTAACAGCACATGTAAAGACTGTAGCATAAAAAAAGGGAGCCACAGAACAATGGCCGCTGTCTATCCGCAATGTGTGTGTGTGTGAGTGCTGGCAATATGCAAATGTGTGCGTATAGGTAGACATTTATAGACCAGAAGTTTGGTCGAATGTACATCAGGTTGTCTGTGTGTCCTGCATGGTTGCCTTGGTTTTATTTACTCGCTTTCCCCTTTCGCACTCGCACATCGCTGTCTCCAGCCCGCTCTCTGCCTTGTTTTCATTGGCATTCTTTGTTTTCGTTTTTTGTAATTTTTGAATTTTTTTTCTGCCGACCGCTTAACAATATTTTGTTTTACCTTGTGTAAAAGACAAACACAAAAAAAACGAAAACAATGACGATTCATATCATGGCCGAAACATCAGTTCAGGTCTGATTTTCCACGTTGTTATTGCTGTAATATGAAACAATTTTTCATTTTTGTATTTTTTTGCATTTTTCTTTCTTTACCGACTGTTTCAATTTTTGAATGGTTCGCTACGTTTTGCTTGATATTGTTCACTTTTTTCTTGTTTTGTGTTCACTGCTTGCATTTTGGCCGCATATTCTCCGGCTCTGTAGTTGTTTTTTTTTTCTGCTGCATTTGACATGCAACCGGAACAATTTCAGTGTTTGTACAGGGAAATTAAAAACCAGGGTGTGTGTGTATCTGCGTTTCAGGTGGGATTAGATGAGCTACGTGTACTGTTTGGCATGTTGTTTGCTTTGCTTTAATTCGCTCTCGAATGCACACAAAAAATGTGTTCTGATTTGCACGATTGGCAAATAGTTATGGCGCTTAGATGATAGCTTTATAACTAAGCCAACAATTGAAGAGTGAGCGCCAGCTGAAAGTTTAATTCGACAGCGAATTGAATGGCCTTAACAGTGAAAATTGATACTTTCCAAGGAGTGGCGTTTATTGTTTGTTGCGTGAGTGACAAAAGGTGGTTAAAACAGTTGATAATATGATTTTATTTTGGGATATCAGCTCACCTGTTACCCTCGTCAATCGTCCTGAAACTAAGCATATTATATTTATTGAAAAATCAAATTGTTTTTAGCAGCTAGCACCCAGCAGCTAGCAGAGTTGAGAAGTGCCCCAGCTTCAAATTAAATCAACACCTCGGTATTTGTCTCAAAGAGCGGCGCAACGGCGTGGCGCTAAAATCCCAGGCATACCTCATTCGGGACTCTCTAAGACCATCAGTCAACAAAAGGAACACGGCCACACAGACACAAATAGAAGCCAAGAACTAAGCCCCACCGAGCGCTTCTTAGTTGGCGGCAACCACATCAAGCAAATATGTAAATAACTTTTAAGAAATTAAGCACACAGGCCCAAAACAAGCAGCCTAAGCCCAGACCAACAGCCAGCATTCACCGAGAGCCAAGTTGAGCCAGTAGTCTACTTGAGTAGTGGAGTGCGGGGAAAGAGGTCTACAATGCAATCACTTATACGCACCGTTGCACAGTGTGGGAGGTGTCCCAAAAGTTCTGGCAACGCATTGAAACGGAACTGACAACACACACAGGGCAAAGTCAAGACAAGTGAGCAACGCCAGGTACTCAAAGCAGCAGCTTGCCACAAGTAACATTACGTAACATTAATTACACATATTCCACTAGCACACGACTGGCAAAAACACCTGGAGTCTTCTTCGTCTAGCTCAAAAAACAGCAGCAGCAGAAAAATAATGTGGCAAAGGAAGAGCGAAGCTGACGACGACGACGACGCTGACGCCTCATTGTATTGTATTTTCTATACCACTTTCTTCTTGTTACCAAGGGAATGAGCGATATTTGCGATTGCCACGTGAACTGTGCGCCGCCGGCATTTTATCTGCTCCAATTGCAGCGCTCGGGGCGCTTTTCGCTAAGAGCCGCAGCATATTTACAATTACTCGGCATTTAATGCAAGTGGGAATTACAATGGACGAGGATGGCGCGCCATCGCCTGCCTTGCGCCTGGAATACCATGGAAATGGGTGCCGGTTGCCTGGTGCCTGGTGCCTCTTGTTGCTTGCCTGTTGCTGGTTGCGGCTGCACGTTGCACTGAAAAGGGGAGCCCGGCAAGCTTCTCAAATATTCGAACAAGCCAGAGAATATGGCATAACGAGAGCGCAGCGTATTATGCATACTATCCAATACCCAGCAAACACTTGAGCCGAAAAGGCATATTGCGTATACGGAATATTCGAATTCTAGCAATTGCCATAATACTGTTTGTGGAAATTGTAATTTAGCCATTTAATAAATTATGCATTCATAGTCAGTTGTTGTTTTAGTTTCATATAAACCTAATTATTTAGATAATAAAAGAGTGTCAACAAACAAAAACGAAACGTTTGATTCATAATGCTAATGAAATAGATTTAAAATTGGTTTTGCGATCAAACAATAGTAATTTTCACATTTCTTAAAACTTCCACCCCCCAATTACTATATATTCATTTGAAGAAACTTAACCCGTTTTTTTAACTACTCCAATTATTTTCAAACGATCTCATTTATATATTTTCTCCAATTGTCTTTAGACGAGTATTCAACAAAGAGCATTTTAAAGAGTCATTAATAATATTGGCTGTACTTAAAATAGCCATAAAATATCGCACAATACTTGTTCATATGGAAGCTGTAGCAATGGCATTTTAATAGCAAATGCTTCTGTTAATTTTCGCGCAGTCAATAATGCGCTCGACTTAAAGCACCTGCGTTGTGTGGCAAGTGCTCAAGCCTTAAGAACAGGGTATTTGATGGTAAGCCTTTATCGACTTTATCGCTTGCCCATTCAGTAAACAATAACAGCGCACAGCAACAACAACAAGAACAACACCAAGAACGGCAACAGCGACAAACGCTCAAGGATGGCAAGCGATTACGGGATCTGGGACTGTGGACGACGTTGCAGCAGCAACGACGGTAAAGCGATGGCACGGCATACGGCTAAGTGTTTTGCAACGGAAATGCCGAGCTATCATGCAAAAAGCCACCGGCAGATTAACGAACCATGGCCAAGGCATGCCAAGGTACCCCAGCAAGCAGGCAAACGAGTGGATGCAGATGGAGCCAAAGTTGGCGCGGGGTATTTGGCGAATGATGGCGATGGAGATGGAGAGAGAATTCGCTATGGCACGTGACGCAGCGACAGTCCATGACCAAGTGCTGATTTTTCATCCAGCTAAGCGCGCGTCGGGCTGGTAAAACAGCGGAGGGGAAACAAACAGGAATAAAAAGCACACACAACAGCAAAAAAAAAAAAAAAGGAAAATACGATGAAACGAAACGAAACGACAAAAGGTTATTGACATTGTCGCCAGCTCCCAAACACGGAGGCAGCAGGCAGACAACAAAAGCAGCAACAGAAAGCCAAAAAATCAGAGAAAGGGAGAGAAAGAGAAAAAGCGAGAGAGAGAGAAAGCATTTAAGGGAAATGCGCAAGTGGAGGGAAAACTGCAATCAGCCAGAATCCAGATACGCTTGCCAAAAAAATACAAACTTATATAGTTTTGCAGACAATTGCATATTAGCTGGACTTTCGAAATAAGATTTGTGCTCATGAATGCATTTCATTTGAAAATCTAATGCGATATTTATGCATATACATAAAATATAAACTGCAGATGCCACATAAAAATATCATTTGAAATATTTACAAATCAATAAAACTTTCGTTGCGCCATCACAAAGCCAAGTTTGCCGCTTGCCTCAAAAGGGTATTTGACTGCAGCGCATAGCGTTGCAATGACGTAAGAGGGGGAAGGGGAAAAAACAAAGTAAAGTGCGTGGAAAATGCCAAGCTGTGGAAGTTTTTAAAAGGTGAAAATGCCTTTCGAGTATTAATTTGCGCAAACACTTCAGTTGAGTGAGTGGAAGGCACAAAAGGAATGAAAACAAGTTAATAAAATAGCTGCAGCTGGCGTTTGTTCCGTTTGCCTCATCCTATCGCCTGTTGCCTGTTTCTGTTCCTGTCGCTCGATTGTGTCGCCAACTTGGTAGCAACATTAACCATTATCCACCGCCTTCCAACTCACTTTGGCCAATGGCTCACTAATTGTTGGCAACAACGGGCTATCGCCAGTGCAAACAAAACCCCGACTACACCGAGAGTGCGTTAAAAGTCTGCCTCATCCTCCTTTTTTTTATGTTTTTTGTTCAGTTTCCACCTTACAATTACTTGCAAGCTCCAGTGCATTTAGCCCGATGGCGTTTCACTGTTTGCCTTAATTGAAAACTTTTGCCCAGATATTTTTCGAGTTTGCCGTCGAATATATATATACTATATAATACACAAAAAAAAACAAAAATAAATGGAAACGAAAAACAAAAGTGAATTGGAAAAGTTTCTAGTTTTTAACGCTTTGCCGCCTTGCATTTGTTTAGCTCTACTGAGCGACTCTGAGCAGCTTAAACTTTCAGCGACCGATTCAAAAGCCTTTCCGCTCCGCCCCCTCGTTTTCAAAACTTGACCCGCCAATTAGTTGGGTTCCATTTGCAGCGCAGGCAACAACAACTGCAACAACAGCAACTACTGTAATTCTGATGCTACTCTCGAAAAGCGCATTACATTTTGGCTGCTCTGCTGACAGCTTTTTGCACACAAAACTAATTGGCACAACATGAGAATGGTTTCATTTAGCACACATGCAGCAAACGCAACACACATATGTGTAAGAGTCGAGAAGAAACATTAAATAACGCGTGAAGACGTGAACAGCAAAATTTTATCAGTTATCGAAGTTCGAGAGTATTTGGGAATTACCTTCCGAAAAGACGTTCTCTCAACTAGTTTTGCAATTTCTATAAGTTATTAATGGAAGTCATGGCATTTCGCTCAAGTGCTCAAGTGGGGTCACTGCAGGGGCCAAAGGACGCTTGACCCCGACGACTTTTGTGTTGTTGCATGTCGGAGACAGCACAAGTTGCATTTGTTGCAACGTCAACTTTTAATAGACAAAGTGATGGAGACAATTGATGTACAAAGAAAATAATTGGGACATTCAATAATAATGACTATATAATGACACTAGCGATTGAAATTCGAAGCGGCTATTGATTTTGAACAACGAAAGATTTTGCATGCAATCAGCTTATATTACAAACTATTTGCACTGAATGATAGTTTGCCAGCAGCATTATGTATATGAGAATAATAAGTATCAATAACATCTTTAAATTAAAATATTGAAATGTATATTAAGAATTCTGTTGATAGCGTCATTAAATTAAATTAGCCAGACAATTAATCAATTGAAATTTGCTATTGATTTTCAAAACTATGGGCATATAGGTAGTAAAAATAATAATATACCTAAAGAATAATAAGTCAAAGTAGCATAAGAATGTTCTTCGAAGTTACTACACAGCTACTACTATCGATTATATCCACGATAGTAAACAACTTCGATAGTGAAACGGTAAAACAATTCAGATACATTTTCAATCATCAGAATATAGTAATATGTATAGAAAGTGTGATAATACGCCCTCTAAAGCGAAAGTTAAACTACGGTTGAATTCAAAACTAATACAAGAGTAGAGATAATAATTATAACTATCGATAGTTTTTGTCGCAGATTGCTTAACAAGTGGCTAAAAAGAAAAACACAATAGCTATTAATGCAAGCAGTTTTTTTGCTGTTTAGCAGAAACTTTTTCAAATCATTTGTTGTTCAATCACATCTGGACAAGTTTCAAGGTCTGCGAAGTTTGACAAACTTTGGCAACCACTACACATTATGCAAGCTCAACTTAACTAGAAAACTAGCAAGTAACTAAGCTGCACCGTCAACACTTGAGTTGGAACCAACAGCAAGCAGCGAACGAGCACTAAGTATAGCATAAAGTTTGTGGTGTACTCACAATTTCCCGCTGCAGCTTGGCAATGTTGAAGTTGGCCTGGGCCAATCGAACGCTCAGCGTGGCCACATCGCTGGTGAGCTGAGCGCGCTCGTTTGTGTTGCGATCGACGAGCTTGAGCATCTTGTCCTCGAGACTTTGATTCACTTTCTGCACACGTTTGTGCGATTCGTACAGGCGATCGTATTTATCCTGCCACGCAATCACGCTGTCCTCGAGCTCCACTTGACGCTCCGTTTCACGCAGACAGGCTGTCTCCAGAGCGTACAATTGCGTTTGCTTCTCGAGCAGCGCCTGTTGCAGCTGCTCAATTTCTGTGCTGGACGTCGAGGTGGGCGAGGCGGTTGCAACGGCTGTTGCTGTCGCTGACGCTTTGTTGTTGTTGTGGTGGTTGCTGCAACCGCTGCTGTTGCTGTCGCTATGTCTGCTGTTGTCAGGACGCCTGCTGTGAGCGCATCGGTGGACGTCTGCAATTGAATGAATGTCACCGTAAATAACGTAAATGTGAAACTCAATTTATGAGGCAAAATGCGAAATGTTTGTAATTAATTTTGCTTCCGTCTCCGGCATCAGCGCATACCGGACGCAAGTGTCACACAATTTCGACTGCAAAAATGCTACTAAAGTCATCGCACACAAACACTGCCCGACAGCTCATCCAGATGAGTAAGCGAGCAAGCGAAAGAAAGAGAGAGAGAGAGGGAAGAGAGAGGGAGAGAGGGCGAGAGGGGGAGCTTAATGGCAGCATCCAGTCATGCCATTGTGCTTATTACAAGCGGATCTTTTGGAAAAATATAAATTAAAAAGCGTGTAGCATGTGCTCATATCATAAAACTGCACGTCATGCTCATAAATGCTACGCAAAGCCAAACAGAGAGCAACACAAAAGAGATAGTGCGAGTGAGAGAGCAACAGATCGGGTTGATAATCGTGTGGGGGGAGGAGGAGGAAACTATAAAGAGCGCTGCTCTGATAACACGCCATGGATTTCAGCGTAGCTTCCACAAATCAACAGGGCAGCATCTGCTGTTCTTTTTTCAGAGATAAGGCTATAAAGTAGTAAAGTGCATAAAGGCATAAAATGATCGACAGGCAGATACCTAACAGTCTAATTTGATTGTAGTTTGTTTTATAGATAAAAAGAGAAAATATTTATCTTGACTTAACAGTCGCTTTGCAGCGAAAGGCTACGTTACAAGAATTTAATGTACTAATTAAGTACTGCTATTCCCAGAAATATGGAAATACAAATCTTGGGACTATGAGCAAATTAAGTATTTTTTTGGTAGCGGATTAGCAAAAGAAATATTTCAATAAAATTATTGCAAACTCAATACGAATAAAATATCATAACCCGCAGAAAATATATTTAATATATAACTCATTTAAAGAGTATCAATTACGCACCCCACGCACGATAAATTTAATAAGCTGCTGGGCTGAGGACAGCTACAAGAACAATGCTCTCTCCCGCACTTCGATATTTTAGCTATAAAGTTTGCATAGCAGGTCAGCTACTGATAAGCACAGCAACTGAGCAGAGCTAAAGAGAGCCAGCGAAAGAGCGGAAAACAGTGGAGAGCATAGCGATAACGAGATCACTCGCAGCAGAAAAGAGACAGAGAGAAGCACTCTGAACCCGCGTCAATGTGTTGTAATGTTGTATACTTGAAATGATAATTTGTAGAAATTACCATAGGCAAAACTTGTCATGTGAAGTTAATGACATCATGTGAATGTTGTAAAGTACTTCAATCGAATAAAGTTGTTAAACAGCAAAGTGTTTCAATTAACAGAGATCATAACATCGAAAGATGAGCTACGCATTACGATTAAAATAATTAAAATTAAATGAACTCAATGCTAGATTGAATACTACGATACAATAGTAATAAGCAATTATATGCGTATACAATATTTTACTTAATTACTGCGTATTCAATAATATTTTAGTTAATTAGCACAAGACAACTGACCGCTTTTGCAATATAGCCGCCCAAGTTGCTATCGAAATCATATATCAATTTCATTATTATCTTGTTAGACCAAGATCTGGGCAGCTGCAAGAGAAGCGCGACAGCAGGCGTGAGACTCCAATCAAAGTGCAAACTACGTGCATATGTGTGTGCTTATTGCTATCTCTACACAAGTGTGTGTGTTGGTGTGCGTGTGTGTGTGTGTAATTGGATTAAGTTGACAGAAAACAACAAGAAGAGCAACCAGAACGTTGCCAGCTAAAACTTTGTCTTTGGTTACAGTCACAGACAACGAGAAGCCTCAACAGAATATGTGAGAGAGAGAGAGAGAGGGGACAAACACACTAGAAGAGCGAAAAAGAGAAGGGGAAGAGGAAGGAGTCAAAGGACTGGCTTGTCATATATGAAGGCGATGAGGTCGTCGTATCCTCAAACCTAAAAACTGCAAAATGCACAGAAAATTTAATTAAAAAAGGATTTTCGGGCTCGCAAAAGTTGCTTGGCTTCGCTGGCTTGCTCTCTCTCTCTCTCTCTCTCGCTCTCTCTTCTGTCTCTCTCCGCCCTTTCCCTTCTCAACTTGCTTCTAAGACGCTACGGCGGGGTTTTTTGTCTTTTGCCGCGCCAGCGTTTCAATGTCTAAGGAAAAGTATTTTGCTTTTCTTAATCGCATACATGTGAGTATTTGTGCTAACGCATAGCAAAAATTGAATTTATAGTTTTCAATGCTCAGCACAAGCCACAGCCACAGCCACATCCACAGCCTCCGCTCTGCTTCTTCTTCTGTTCTGCGCTGTGGGCGTGGTCCATTGCCAACACAGACAAAGCAATTAATTAAATTAGGCAACGGCTTGAAGAACTAAAGACACTGCCAATAGAACGAGCGATTGAAGCTGAACAACTTCTATAACCATTAGCCATGGCTAGAAAGTGTTTGCATTTAATGCAATTTACGCCACAATCTATTAACAGTAATTAAAAGTTTTATGTAATTATTTGAGTGACGGCAAAAAAAAGAGTTATTAAAACAAATCCACATAAATGTCAGCTAATGAATATATTAGTGGGTGAAGTGTCTAAAACTTTTGCAATTAGATATTTCAAGAGGCGAAATGCTAAAATGATTATAAAATATAATATATATTTTTGAGAGCTTCAATTCCATGTGTAAATACTAATTCTATTCGCTATCCCTCACATATGAAATATATATTTTGTATATTTATTAAACGACACAAAGGCAATTATCATCAGTTTAATTGCTCAAACACTGGGTATGTTGAAGTTGTTGACTTCCACACAATTTACATTTATTGTGTTTTTTTTGTTTGGTTTTCATCATATAATGAAATTCATATTGTACATTTTTTGCTGCTGCTTGTTGTCTTTGCACGTTGGCAGCATTTGTTTGTTTTTCCGTTTTTAAGTTATGCCCATGTTTTCATAATTTATTAAATGCTTTTTGATTACCCAGTAGAACGAAACAAAAGAACGAAGAAAAACTGAACTAACACAGTCATTGCAAAAAGTCCATTATGCTCGTAGCTAAAATGTATTCAGCACTTTGTAATTTTCAAATGTGCTTTTAAATCACCAACTTTTTGGCTCTCAAACACAACGAGCACCTACAGCTAAATCTCTGGCTTATACTGTTATTGTCTAAGTGCATTTACGCCAAATGTTGGCCAAAACGCATTAAAACTTTGCACTGAAATGAGTAAAATATAATGAAATTGCAAGAGACTCACAGAATCTATCTCTATAGTAGCAAAGAAAGCAAAGAGAAGTGAGATATAGTTATAAGTAGCATAGTGTAGATAATCGTAATTCATTCGAGATAATTTCTTTTTCATTCGACCAAAGTGGACTGATAAAATTCGCAAGTATCTTAAACTATGAAATGAACCTGTTGATTAAATCAGTTCACTAGAAAGCTACCCTCAATTAAAAGAAGGATCAACAAATATAATATGAGAGAGAATTCGTATTAATTAGTTGAATTGCAGGCGATTAACTTTGCAAATGGAAACCTATTGGGATTTGCTAGGTAATAAAAGTTCAATTAAACCGTCAAATAATAAATACAAAAAGAGCTATCCGAAGCAATTAGTTTAATGAATGTTGGGTAGCCTGCGGAGATTCCTCATCAATTGGATCATCATATTTGTGATTTGCGAAAAAAAGTGAAATGAAAATTAAGACCCAAGCATAAATCTTTAGCACGCTCAAATGCAACTCAAAAGATTTTTAGCCCTTTTGTTTTACTCGCTGCGCTGTTGTCTTTGGTGTTGTATCCTTTAGGCTGTTGCCTTGCAGCTCATTTTTCACGCCGAATGGCAAAAACAAATTTCGAAATGAGCAAGGCGCACAAAAAAAGGAAGAAAAAACGAAGGGAAAACAGAAGCACAGAAGATGAAAAACCCTTTTATACAGTGCCAAAAGATTTTCTAATTGTCATCGCGCTTTAAAGACACATCAACAGGCGGCGAAGGCGACGGCGGCAGGCGAGAAAAAGGCGCAAGGAGCAAGGAGTCGACACAGCTGTCTTCGTGGCGAATTGTGAAAATGAGACGAGGGGGGGAAGCGTGGGCGATGCCTTACTCATGGTTGCATTTCACTTTGCTCGGGGACTTGTCATTATTTATTATATTTCTCAAGTCCTTTCATTACAAAATATTTTTGTCTTTCATTTGTTGCCTTTTGTGCGCTGTGCCAACCAAAAATTTGCCTCAACACACAACGCTCGACGCACAAGGACGGATGGTGATGGTGATGGAGTGTTGCGACGCCTGTGTCGCATTCCTCGGCAACCTGCTTATTTACAGTTATTTGGCTGCCTTTATTTTTCATGGCACGCCACGAGAAAAAGGGCTTAAACGCGTGCAAGACGGAAGTCGCCGCTATATGGAAAACTGCGCAAAACTGTGCATACTCATCATTATCATCTTTTCCAACTCTGCTTCAACTGTTTTTCAGCCTCATTTGAGTGGATAATTAGAAGTCGTGGTGAACGACAGTGAGCTAAAAGCAAAACAGAAAAACCCGAAACCGAAGCAGAAACCGAAACCATAAACCGAAGTCCAAACTCATTTGAGTTTTGTGTTGTTTTAGTAACAGAAACTTTCGCCGTAATCAATAAATGAATTTTGTAAACATCAATAGAGCAGTCCACAAATGCTTCTGTAAACAATATGCGCTTGGCTGTGATGAATGGAAGGTCAATTGGTGCGACCCTTAGTCGAGGGACCTGCCAGCCTGTGAGCCTGCGAGCCTTCGAGCCTGACTGCCTGCCAGCCTGTTATCCAGAGACTACCATCCTGACATTTAACGCAAACGACGCGCGCCTGTCAATGCCAATGTGTTGTCACTGCGAAGCGGAGATGATGTGAGAGAGGCTGTGGATGCTGCTGCTGCTGCTACAGATGATGATGATGATAAGGATGATACGACGACGATGATGATGATGCTGATGGAGCACTGCCAGTGATGGCGACGGAATGTTTATGCGAATGCTTGGGCACAAACATACGTGACGTGCCTCCATCTCAGCATGTCTGCTCAAAGTGCATATACATAGATATACGAATACATATATATATATATATATATATATATACTATTTAGTGTGTGTGCTCGTTGAAGCGACGGAAGCGTTGTGCACCAACTGACAGCACTCACAAGCTGTGGATGCTTGCAGGAAGCTAAGTAAAGTCGCGACAGCTAAAAGAAGAGTCGAGAGCGACGCTGTAGCTGCTGCTGAAGTTGAGGCCAATTCGGATCTTTCAGCTGGAAAAATGGCTGCTGGGATCGCTGCTGACAGTTGTCGTCATATTCTTCACTCACAAGAACTTCGCAAGGCCCTTAAATGCGAGTTGTGAATTGCGAATTGCGAACGCTGTAAGCGCACAGTGAGGTAACTTCATTTGCATTCCAACGCAAATAGCATTGATTAGTGTGAGCTTAAGCTGCTTTTAATTAATTTTATTTTTAGCAACGCAACAGCGAACACAAAAAGAAATTCGACAGGTGTAAGTAGCTATTTTAAAGGCAAATATCTATTTTGGGGCATCAGCATTTTGCAAATAAGATGATCTATTTACAGACAATTGCGCTTATAAAGACGCTGGTCAGTGAATCAAATTACTGTACGTATACTTGATGTGCATATTAAACTCGCACAGAAATTAAAAAGCAGCATGAAACTGAGATGGATAAATTTGAATTAAATACTGTTTACTTGCTAGAGTTTTACAGGCGTAAAATTAACGTATTATTTGCTATTTTGTTTTTTCCACTTAGCATCTATCACATTCTGAAACTAAAACTAATTAAACTATGGCCAACAAATATTTGCAGCGGGCGAAACATAGTACTAAACTCATTTGAAATACTTTTAATTTCATATAAAAATTAAAACGAAAGTTTGCCAAGTGAACTTAAGTTGCCATTAAAATAGTTTCTCATTCACAGCAAGCACATAAATCTGGTTCCACGGTACGCTTAGTGTCCTTACAAGTTTCCTAAGTTCGCACACAACTTGTCTGTGCATATCTCTGAGTGTGTGTAAGCATCTACACATAAGTGTATGTGCGTGTATGTGAGAGAGTGTGTGATGTGTGAGCACATTCTGTGCGCTTTGTGCTGACACATTATGTTAATACATCTATGGTTTAACGCGGGGCAAATATTGAACTTACTTCATGTGGCAGTTAGCGATGTTGTTGTTGTTGTTGTGCCCCGGAAGGGACAGACACACACACTCGCAGACATAGCCATAAATTTATGCATATTTTGATGACAATTTGAGCACATAACACAAAATGTCAAATACATAAAAGCACTGAGCAAAAGCACAAATACAACAAAAAAACTGAACTGAACATAACTGAGCCGAATTGAAAGAGTAAATCGAACCGCATTCAAAATTATTTCATCAGGACACACACACACACAGAGAGACACGCACACACGCACAAAAATATCGAATAGCACATAAGCGGAAATCGATGACAGCCATTTCGCAGCAAATTGAGGCATTTTGACAGAGCTCAGCTGTAATTGCATTAACAGACATTGGAGCGAGTGAGAACGCATCAAAGCGCGACAGAGAGAGGACAAGCGAGCATAGGAATGGTGAATGGGAGGGAGGGGTTTTGGGGGGGTTGAAAGGCGACACATCCGCTAGCTATTTTTAGCGGCATTTTCATTTAATTTGCTGCCCATGCGGCATAACTAAAATGGCGAACGGTAGCCGTAAGAGATGAAAGATGAGTGAGGCAGCATGATAGACAGCAGAAGGACGAAGAGGACTTCTGCTGCTGCTTTTGCTGATGCTGGTGACGGTGACGGTCGCTGTTTTTATAGACTCTGCACGTAGCTTGTAGGGATGATAATAACTATGTCGCAATATAGGAGGTAACAGCAGGAGGGAATTAACTTTAAGGTAATAAAACGAAAGACATATTACCTCCCAGTTTGAGTAGCTTAGACTTTATAGAAATTACATTTTGAGTACGAGATGTTGCTGCACTCTGAGAGCACTGTGTTTGGTCCGGGGAGAAAGAGAATTGTGCATTTAACGAAACGACTAACATAGAAGTTCATAATTGAAATATTATATCATATCCTAATTATCCTGAAAATTTCAAAATTATTATACAAAAATCAGTATTTATTCAAAATGTTTTGATAACAAATATGTCAAAAATGTAGTCTTTAAGTCTATTGCTAGCTTAAGTATGAATTAAATATCTTTTTAAAGAAACTATTTCAACTCTTTCAGCTTCAACTTTTTATTACGCATACTACATAATATTCACAGAATTCAAAATAGTTTATATGTTCATTTATTTGCAGAGTATATTGTAGTCTATTTGGCTAATATCGCTGCGACTTCCCACAGTTTTATTTCAATTACGCAAGCCTCAACATTTGAAATTTAGATAACCTGTTTTTTTTTTTTTTTGTTCTGCATATTCACCGAAAGTATGCAATTTGCGAAATAATTCGGCCAAAAATTCAGCAAATTACAAATGCGGCGTGAGTGCTAAATAAATAGCTAACGAATATGCGCAACAAAAATTGAGCTAATAACACAATAAATGTGTTTAAACGGATGTTGTTGGGCGTCAGTGTGAAATATTTGGCATTGCAGCATAAATTTTGCAAATCAAATAAATAGAAGCTGCACAAATCAATGACTTTTAATGATTTTTGGCTAATACAACGAGTATTTGCAGTGTGTGTGTAGAAATATATTGTTTGGCATTTAATCGAAATACTTTTGCACTCGCTGATAATTCCTGTGATATTTAACATATGTGCTTTTGACATACAAAATTCTGGCTCTCTCTTTTCATCGCTTTCACTGCACTCGTTGTGACTCTTTCTGAGTAGCTACGTGTGCAGAAGCTTGGAAAATCCGTGTGCAATGCCAGTTGCAAGCCAGTGATTGCATGCGGCAGCGACAGAGGCAGCGGCAGCGGCAGAAGCAGAGACTGCTATGTGAGTGCAACATGGCGTATGATTAATGAAAATTGCGCATACACACACACACACATATTGCATGTTTGTGTGGATTGTGAAGCAAGTCAAGAGCAACGCAGTGCACGAAAACTGTGAGAAAACTGATAAAATAGCAAAGCCAAACATTTCGAAACTATGCAGAATCGATTAACGGCAAAAGTTGATTGAATTTACCACAAAAAGGAGACAATGCAATCGCAGTAGCAGCAGCCGAGTAGCAGCCAAGAGCAAAACAACAGTGGCAGAAGTAAAAAACAACAAGGAACAAGAAACAATAACAATGCGCCAATTTCCTTTTGGCTTTTTGTGCAAAAGGGAAATAAGCAATTTCAGCAAATAAATCGTAAAAAGTAAAAGTAATAAAATCAAGAAGATGAGAAAACTACACCACACTCTCACACACACACACACTCAGACACACAGTCGAGTATATACAGAGAGTACGCTCATACACGCATTTGCTTTTCGCAATATGACTCTGACGTTAGCAAGAACAAAAGAGGAGGAACGCACTCGTGTTTTCGACTCCACTCGCATTGGGCAAAGGGAGCAACAAAAAAAAAAAAAAAGAAAAAGAAACACGCCCGAAAATCTTCATTCATTCAACAAGCCAATATTTTATTGCCCTCGCCGAACTGCTTTTTAATATACGAATTTCGCCCATAAATCGAAACGTATGAATATTCACATGCGCTAAGATTAAAGTGCCAAATGGAATACAGTAAGCACTCGATGGTGCTTGACTGTCTCAAGATGTTCTGCTCGATGTTACCATAGTAAGAAGTATTTGAACATAGCTTTATTATTACTTTTCGCTAGTCCTCAATGTTATCCCTAGAGAAAGGTTCAGTCACATGAGTTTGAAGACAGCAAAAATTGCGTAAATTATGATTTGATTCTGATTAACTTAAATTGCATTGAGCAAATTGTATTTATTTTTTAAAGAGTAGCAATTATCTTCAATAAGTCAGTAAATTTTACATAAATAAATAACTAATTAAATAAATAAACCATTAATTAAATAAATAAATCAATAACTAAAAACATAAATAAATAACAAAAATTAATATATATGTACATACTTCGAAAATATAATAAATGCTATTTTGTAAATGAAATTCATGTTTTGAATACTGAATACTGTTCGCATATCTTTTTACTGGATTTGTTTTAAATTCGTGGTATATTTTCATTGAAGATAAATATATGTTTTGTTGTACAATTAATCGTCGGACAATTGGCCAAAACAACAGATAAAATGGCAATTTACTAAAAAGTCTGGTTAAATAGAAGAGAAATGCAGCAGTCAGAAACAGACGAACGAAATGGAGAGATGACAACAGGAACAGAAGCCGAAACTGTACCAGAGATAACAAACTGTTAATGGGTGCACATTGCCAACTGCAGACAGTGGCAACAAATTGTGAGAGCAGCGCACAAGCTAAGTAATCAAGTTATTAGCACTGAGAAATAGAGGCAAGTGGAAAAAGTCTATGCGCAGATTGAAGGCCATACTTAAGTATATACATATATATATATATAGATGTATTGCTTGTGTGCTGAGAAATTGATTGTTTGTTGTTATAGTTGAAGGAGTAGAAAGAGCATTTGAAATAATTCCACAACTTACTGAAACCAATTTTCGTATCTTTCGTTTGCAATAAAAATACATTTGCAAATTGAGAGACGAAAGTCATTTAAAGTCAGCGCTGTGATGCGAGCTCAAACACACACACACTCACACAACCCCCGTGAATGCCACAAAGAATCTCACCAATCTGTGGGCAAACCCCCTCAGCTTTAACCGCACACACATACACACACACACACTAGCGCGCTCAACGCTGGGCATAAAGAAAACTGCGGCAATGTTGAATATAGTTTCGACCATACGAAGGAAATGAGCAAGACATTGAGTCACCTCGTGGAGGCACTGAATCATTGCATGTGAGTGTCTCCGTCTGTCTGTATGTGTGTGTGTGTGTGTGTGTGTGTGTGTGTGGGTGAAAGATTCATACTGGGAATGGGAAAAAGCAATCAAAATACATATAAACACACACAAACACAGAGAGAAGCCAGCAGTTACATATAAAGAGAGAAAGACAAAGACAAAGATAAACAGAGGCAGAGGCAAACAAAATATTGGCTTTGCTAGCCACAGCAAGGGGCAGGCAACCAGGCGGCAAAGGCAGCTAAAAGAGTCGCTGCAGGAGCAGGAGCAGGTGTCTATTAGACTTTTTCGACTGTCAGCCTTTGGGTCGCGGTGTATTGCTGTGTGTTCGCCTAGGCGTTTTATGAGCGCTCAAATGTATGCAACAATAAATTAAATCAAAACAGTCAAATTTGACCTTGGCCACGGCAGTGGCAGCGGCAGCGGCGCCGCCAAAACGATAGCTTAGCCAGGCTCAAATGACACGAAATGAGGCCCTGCTCTTTGGCGGTCACTTCACATCGCATACACTATGTATATATACTCACATATATAGATATAATAGGAGCGGAACGGGGGCCATGAACCTTGTGAGAGCGTATGTGTTTGGCCTGTTAATGCCCAGGGGCAACGTTTTGCATTGCGCATTGTCTCCTCTCCACTGTTTCAGTTGCTTGTGCTGCTGTGTGCAAGTGCAACGGGGCAAATAAGCATAACGAAGCAAAGTCAAAGCAGGGCATTATCCTTGGGGATGCAGCTGCAGCTGAGCTGCTGAGCGAAACTGTCGCACACCGCCACCACCACCAGAGGAGAGGATGACGACGTAACACAGAGCTGGGCGACTCACAACGGAAGCTCTTTATTATGCCGCCAAATTGAAATAATATGCATATAAACATGAACAACAAGAACGACAGTCGCACGGCAAAACAATTTAGCCCAGGATGCAGTGCGTCGTCCATTGTACACGGAGGTCACGCCGTCGTTGCCACCATCGTTGTCCCCGTTGCGTTTTGCCACGTGTTGTTCTTTGACTTTGTTTTTTGCAAACAGCATGAAATGAGCCCCGGCAGCAGGCAGGCAAGCAGCAGCAGCACCATCATTAACATTATGTAAGCAACAACCGGCGACAGTGACAGCAGCCAGCATCCAGCATCCAGCAGCCAGCAGAGCGAAACAACAACTAAACAACCAGGTACTACCTGGAAGCGACCCTAAAACGGGAGTGGGGCGGGGACGGGCAGAGAGAGAGAGTAAGAGAAGCAGCACCTACGTTCATACTTCGTACTTAGCTGTCTGTGTGTGTGTGAAGTTGTAATTTATGCTCGGGCAAAATGCTTCACAAAACAGAACAAAAAAACAAACAGGAAACCTTTCACGTAACAGCAACAGCGACAGCTAAGCAGATGTATCAGTGTGTGTGTCGTTAGTTAGCCTATGCAGCTCTACAAATCAGCTGGCCATATGCCTATACATAATACATTATGCGCATCAATCATTATAAATCCAGAACTGAACCCATTTCCATAATTAAACAGCACAGATAAATAAGATGCATAAGGTGCGCCAAAATACACAAAACCAGGCAGACAAAGCGCCTTCTGCCAGCTTAATGAAATACTGCCACAAATTAAACAGCTTCAATTATTTTTGGTAATAAAAAAGTGCCTGCATTGTACTCAAAAAACAATGGAACGCTTTATATTGCAGGCCTTCGGTAATTGTATCAGTTATGATAGAATGTTTCAATTCACAAATTTCACATAAGCTTCATAATAAAATCAAATCTCTGGAACCAATCTGCACAGAATCTATTTATAATTATTTCATTTGTGGTAGAAATCAAATCTCTACCATCAAGCTTTAATCTTTTTCGAAACATTGTGCTGCTAATTGCAATATGAAATACAAGATTTTAGTCCACTCTATAAAGTTGCCTTTTTGCTTTATAACAGCATTTTCCACTCAAATGTATGGACAAGGTAAAAGATGACAAAGTTAGATTATATGTATAATGAATTTATGTCTGAATAAAATCTGTTAGCTGCATATTTTCTTTTTTTTTGCTATTTTTTTTTTTTGCTCAAACATTGTAAATGACGACATTATTTTTTAGTAAGATTTGAATAAAATGCAAATTGTAGCGCATTTTGACAATTATCTCTTTTTGTCTTGTACACTTCAAATAACAATTTTTTTGTATTCTCATTCGGCGACAAACCCGAGCAGAAAACATATTAAGTACAAGAACAATAATGCTTATACTCCGAGAGTGGCCATAAACGCCGCAGAATGTTTTGCTTTTCGCACAACTTTAATCTTGGCTACAAAGTTGCTGTCATTTTCTTGCGCTCTCGTTTGCTCGCAGCATACACATGATATCTTGCCATACAGATATAGTCTCGCTTTATATATATGTATATATATATATATATATATATATATACAGCATGTACGCAGCAGTCACCTGGCAACGCAACGCAGCGCAAAAGTTTTGACCAAACTGCATCAACGAACTTCTTATAAAGTCTATAAAACGTAATGACTTGCGCTACATGCGCGCCCTGAAATATGCAACAACTTTTTTGTGACTTTGACGACGACGACACGAAGGAAATGCGGAAATGCCGCAGCCAGCCAAGCGGCGAGAACGAGACAGAGGCAGAGAGAGAGACGTAGAGAAAGGGAGAGGAGAGAGGAGCAGTTTTTTCCCACGTAGAGCGTTGCAGACATGACGTATGATTTGCATAAAATTAAGATACAATTAGAATGAAGTTGACTGCGGCTTATTTGCAGTTGTGTCTATTAAAATAAATTTAAATTTGTGTGACGACTGCACTTGAAATCTGACAAAAATACAAAAGTAGACGAGCGTGGTAAATCGCAGTCATGCAAACGCACTCAGACAGACACACAGAAGCACACGGCATGACGCACACATACAGTCTCAAACACACACACACACAGATACACGGTTGAGTTGACTGATATGCAAACGAAATTTTGCATGCAACGTCGCGTCGCTTGCAAGCGACAAAATGGCAGCTATTTATATTTGTCGCAAGCGCTCGAGAGTCTGGAACTGGTTCGGGGTCTGGCTGGCACTTGTCATGGCTGATGTACAGATTAGAAATTAATCGAATTTTACTGTCAAATCGAAGCAATATCAGCCTAACAGGAAGTGCCAGCGACGTCTCGCTGCCGTTTGCCGTTGGCATGGCAATGCAAAACAGTCGGCACATGCCAATACACACACACACACTCAAAATTGTGAGAGAGAGTGAGAGAGAGAATGTGAAATATATGGCTACACCTACGCTACGCACACACACAAACACACACTAACGCATACATTGACAGACAGTCAGACAGCCGCCTGGTAGACACTGACACTGAATGTTACGCAGCAGTTGTCGGCGATACGTCTCGATAAAAAATACCGTAACATTGGCTTAATGGCTGATAAGCTTTGTGCCCTTAAATTACATAAATTTGGCAAAAACGTCGCTGCCGCTTTATTTATAATTTCCAATTTCAAATTTGTGTAAGCCCCGTTTCTCTCACCTGTTCCACAATTGTCGACATTTTGCCTACACTTTCTTAATTATCTTACTGCTGGCTTAACTTTTCTTTTGCTTTTTTTTTAGCTTTTCTTTTTGCGTGTGATGTTTGCTCGTTACCACTGTGCACCACCCAACGTCCGTTTATTTGTTGTTGCTGCTGTTACGCTTTTAAATACACTATATTGCACGGCACATTTTGTGTTTGTTGTTGTTGTTTGTTATTTCACGTAGAATCCTGTGATTTTGCACACACACATTTAAAGTGGAGTTTATCTAAATAACACTTGCGTGCTTTGTCGCGACGGTCAGCATTTATTGGCTGCTTCTGCTGCTGGCGACGGGGTTGTGCTGCTAAAATCAACTAAAAGTATATTTTCATCCACAGTAAGGATATTATCCTGCAATCAGTTTGCAATGTTAACTGCGTTTACTGCTGTTTATCGGTGGAGCTAAGCTGTACAGCGGAGGAGCACTATTTGCGCTGCATTTGCGCAAATTTGCGTTAACGTTGCTCATTTTGCGTTACGTTACGAAGCACTTACGTGCCGATATTTCAAATTGAATTCCTTTTTGTTGACTTATAAATTTTAACTATAATTACTCAAATTCGAGAGAGTACAAATAAAAAATCACAAATACCTTAATGATTAATTAACACTTTCGGCCGCGCTCACACTAGCCACAGATACTCCGCTTGACCCACTGCCAGAAGCATCATCTTCGCCCAGGAAATCCGCAAGATAATTCAACCACTCCGTCACATCGACGAAGCGCATTACCTCCAGCAGCACACGTCGCAAATACCGCAATTGTCGGATGTCGCCACCAAAGAGCTCCGCCATGCGAATTGTACTAATCCTGGCCACGGGTAAATTAACTTTCGGTTTCGCCACAATCACTTTGGAATTAATGCGCTGCTTCCAGGTGTGCGCCTCCTTTTGCATCTCATCGAGCATAAAAATGTTACCCACGTCGCCAGTGACGACACCAACAGGCGTCGCTAGCGGACTTGCGGTTCTCGTCTGCAACGGCTTAACGGGCACTTTCGTTTTCATATAATTCCAGAACGGCTGAAGATTCAACCATAAGCAGTAATCTCGTAGTGCATTCAGCATGATCTTCAGATAATCCTCTCGCGACAGCTGTTCATCATCGTCAGGCTCAATTGCGCTACGCGCTTTGTACTTCAGCCATTGTTTCGACTTGAATTCCTCACAGACTTTTTTGGGCCCAAATGGAGCCATCGAGCTATAAAACAATTGCAGAAAATGATTTGTAAACTCATAGCGCACATAGTGCTGTGTGAACTGTGGAATGGTCTTGATGTATGTACTAATATGCTTCGGATTCTCCGTTTTAAAGATCTTAAAAAACTCGGCGATGAGGCGACTTGTCTGTGGCCCCAAACTTGGATAAATCAAAGAACTCTCCACATACTGTAGCTCCGCCGTATTACTTGCCTCCATGAGAAGCGATATAAAACGCTAGAAAAGAAAATATTTACTATACTGTTAGAGGAAATATCAATTCACTTACCTCCAGTATAGCCAAACGATCTGCGTACAGCGATTTGGCTACAGCGCGACTATATAAACGTAGCAATTGCCGCGTAATCTTTGAGAGGCGCGTCTCTTGCGTCATGCCGAATACGATTAGCGCAAATGGCTTCAGTTCGTCCTGGAACATTTCAGGCTCGGCCTGTTGCATACGATTGTGATCCATCCATGACATAAATTGACGCTCCAGCACCCAACAGATCATGTCCAAGGCATCAAAGATGCGAGCCAAACGCACCGAAGGCGACATTTGCTTAAAGTCATCCAACCACAGTTTAGACCCCTGCCAATCATAATCTTGCACATGACGCATTAGGAACGAATCCTGCGACAGGTTGGCGTATTCCTCATCATCAAACTTGCCACTCAGGTCCTCATAGAACTTTGTGTATTCCATCAGCTCTTTCTCACTGCATTTATCGAGGCACTCCGCTAGCAGGTCAAGTAGCAACTCCAACTTTTGCGGGTGTTCGCGCTCGTTTGGATGACTCACGCCCAGGAAATCCAAATAATACGGGCGCAGTGCTGTCCAGCAGGGTGGAAATGTGTCCACGAGCAGGTAATAGATGCGTATGACATTAATGTACCTGCTGCGCAATTCCTCAACCGCCAACGTTTTGGTAGAAAGTATCTGTAATGGAAATTGATAACTATGCACAGCTATCTTACACACTTTTGAAACTTACCATCAGCATGGAGAACAGCCAGTCGAAGACGGCTTCATCGGGAAAGACGCACTGCAGCGCCATCGCCTCTTGCATGTCCAAAAATGTATCATAGTGCTTGTGGTATAGATTGTTGCGTAACTCTTGGGCAATACTGATGTCTGGTGCATTTGGGAGCATGGCACAGCGATGTTTGCTCACGCAGAAGCTCGTGTTGTGCAGACACTTCGGCACTCGAGCAGCTGGCAAACGCTTTTTGGTGTCCATGTATAGATTCGAGATGATAACACGAAAATTCCACTTGAGACTCTGCTTGGATTTGTTGTCAAGGGTTGGGCGCTGATGGGGCTCTAAAACTGTTTGAACCTCGTCGTCGTTGTGCTTCGAAAGACCCGGTTGTTGTTTAGCATTTTCCATTGTCTTACTCATTACACTACCGGCGTCATTCGACGAGCCAAGCTTTGATATTTTATTAGCAGTTTCATCAACATCGATTTCCATTTGATCTGCAGCGATTTCACTTTTATCTTCTTCCGATTTTTTATCAATCGGCACTTCTATTTCGGAATTTGGCTTGGACATATTTTTGAAGTAAACAAATTACTTTGCTAATCACAATTCTTATTCCGGATTCAAAACAATGTGACCACAAATCAAATTTTCGTTTATACCGCCAATGTGCTTGAGTGTAAGTGATGCCATCTCAAATGGTCACACTGCTGTCGGCTCTAGAGTCGATAGCAACTTATCGATTAAGTTGCGCGCGCAATTTAAAACGCGTTTACTGTTTGCAATTGCACAACTTGTTTGCCAACATTTGCAGTACATCGAAAAAGGAAATAACTAAGTAAAAAAAAAATAAAATCCCTGCAAACCACCTGTTGACTATCAGTGCCACTAAATTCATGCATATATTACACGAAAAATACACTAAAAACAATGTTTTTTTCGTTTCTTTTTTTGTTTTGTCGCTGAGGTCAAGTCGGGTCACATAGTTGCAACCGTAAGGCACGACAAGCTCGTGCTCTTGGCAAAAAACACCAAATTTAGAATTTAAATATAGCAATTAGGCTGATTTATGCGGCCCGTCTGCATGTAACATTAATTGCGACTAACAACAAGTGCTCCATTGACCATTGAAGCCTGAGAATTGTGGCGCCGCACACAGTATGCAAATTTGTTCGGTTTTCAACGAAAAACTAAAACTCGAGCATGTGAAAAATGAAAACTGCATTTCCAGACAGTATCAATAGAGCTACAGGCTGAGTTGGAGTTTAAGCAATTAGCAATGCCTTTTGGCTGTCTCCAGATGGTATTTAAAGACAGCTGTGCCCAAAAATCGAAGCAGCCCCCGCAGACTTTATTAACTCCAATACGTTTGTTGTTAGCGTTAAGTAATGAATTGCCTTAAATGTCAATTAACCATGGCTTTTTGCGCAGTTTAATCAACAGCAATTATTTGTTCTTCGTACACTTATAAGTAAACCTGTTAATTATTGGTTTTTTTTTAACGACGATTGCTTTGGCAATACAAACACATAATAATTTAATTGATTGTAAATCGTTATTATGTACATTTTATATATATATACATATATATATATATATATATATATATATATATATATTTCTTCACGTAAACAGGAGGCGCTGACTGTGAGCTCTAGCCGCTGTTTTTGTTGTCAACAAATGCAATTTGCATGTAAATTTAACCTCAATCTTTTGGTTAATTAAGTTATTGAACATTGAAATTGATCAGTGTGGGGGGATAATAAATGCGGGGTTGGGTCTTTAAAACGCTGTCGCTGCTACGCATGCGCCTGGCTCAGCGCGAGGGTGCAGCGTATTCAGATTCTTAGATAATTGAAGACATTTCTGGGGCAAAGTCAACGGTGGCTGGCAGTCAATAATTTTTTTTTAGAATGTAGATGCAATCTTTTTACTTTTTATTTGATTTTTAAAGTGGTGAGCGGTAGTTCTGTTTATATATGCGACTGTCAAATGCTCTTTAAAGTTTGAGAAGGCCAAATGGATACAATTGTAATAATATATTAAATAAAGATAGAGACAGCTGTAGTTTCTGTTTCTGATTTAAAATGAAATCCTTTTTTTCCCATTTTTCCGAAAGTTAATTTTAGTTATATTTTATTGTATTTAGAATATTCAGACTTAATCTTAAACACATTACTTATCTCTGTTTTCTTTTCGAGCTGCTTTTCATTCATCGCTCTGGCAAATCTTGCAATCTGCGGTCAATTGTTCGTCTAACTTATACAACAAGTCGCTGTGCTTTTGCCTTTGATGATTGGCAATTAAAATTGCATTTGCTGCCTACATTATCAGATTGTCTACGTGCACGCTGCACTGACCCATATATGTATCGATCTCAGCGGCTCTGCAGCTGTTTTGTTGTCTGGCACATATGTTGGTCACTAGTGTGATTGCCAGATAGCCTCTGGCTGCCTGTCTGACTGCCTGTGTCTGGCACTTGGCAAATGGCTACCGGTTCGCATGGTTCGCTTAGTTAGTTGCCAGTTTGCTCTAATTTTTTTTGGTTTTTACTTTTTTTTGAGGCAGCGTTTGGTTGCCTTCCTTTTTGCATTTGCCCAGCATGAGCGAATTAGTCAAATTATGTAAAAATCAAGTTATATAGTGTGCTATATATGCGATATACATGTGTAAATGCATATGAGCAGAAGTATATAGGAGCACTGATAAGTAGGCGTTGCATGTTTGCCTTTCACTTTGTAGCAAAAGGTCTACGCTTTGGCCAGCTGGCAGGATATACACACAGATGCCTATAAATATAACTGCGATTATACAATGGCGATGCCAAGCACAACAAAAAAATGAAAACAAACTAAAAGTCTAGTTGTCTTTTCGTTTTGCTTTTAACACGTAATTAGCCGCGTGAACTGGGCAAACAACTGCAAACAATGTTGCTGCATTGCTTCTTGTTATTGTTGTTGTTGTTGCTGTTGTTGGCGGCTCAATTGAGACATTATTCAATTTGTGACAATCGCGAGAAAATGCATTTGACAACAACAAAAAGTACAAACACAACGCAACACAAAGACCCGAAATCGAAACAATTAAAGGCATTTTGGCGATTTCCCAAAGCGATGTTCTAATTTTGGCTAACAACTGCTACAACTGCAACAACAACAACACTTGCGGCAAACTGCATTTCAAGCTGATCTGCTCAACGTTTAATGAGCACCAAAATTGAAAATTTAATTTATATCGTTTGCACCGTTTTTTGTCAGACGACAAATTTCGTAATTTTTTCGCTTTATTTATTTTTGGTGGCAGTTCTGGTTCTTGTTGTTGTTGCTTCGTGTAAACTGTGCCGACTCACTGGACGCGGTTGCATGTCAAAGGTGCATAAAACACAAATGCCGACACAGAACGAAAACAAAAGTCGCTTGGCGACCAGATCTGTTTCATTTTGTTTCGATTTTTAATTCGCTTTGCTTTTTTTAATTGGCACCTCGACACTTTGGTGGCATGCAGCAGCTTGGGGCAGCTGTGTGTGTGTGTGTGGGTGCACTTGATAGTGCAACATTGCGTCAACTTATGTGCCACGCATTTGTTTTCGCACATTGTAACACAGTTGAATGCGAACGCTTATGCCACATGACAACCTAAGCGGTGGCTGCAACCTATCCACTTCTCGGTCACGCAATCCCAGGCAACATGAGTTACGCATGTTGCCGCAAAACACCAGATCGAGAGGCGATACATTAGTTATGCTTAGACCAGCATGATTTATACCTCAAATTGTGAATAATAGCTTTGATTAATAGCTCCCAAGGTGGCAAATAATAATTTTAAATTGAAAGTTAAACACAGACTTGTTGTTCTACTGCTCCACTAAAAAAGGTACATAAATAATAAACTGATAACTTGACTGCTCAGCAGATAACGGAACTGATCTGAAAGCAAATACTTCAAGTTCAAACTGAAGTAGTTGACGTTTAGATTTGTGTAAAGCTAAGAGACTTTTTGATTATATCATGTCATTAATTTTAGGCCATAAGCATCTTATACCAAAAGTGGCGTCAAACTTTTTCACATTTGGGTATAAAATATGTGTGAAGTTCTGAAGATATGAATTCTGAGATATATTTTTCACCTTACGGCAACTGGTTCTACTCAATTTATTAATAATAATAGTCAATCACAAACTGCTTCTACTCAATCTATTAATAATAAAAGTCAATGCAGTAAATTTAAGTTATCAAAAGTTGACTCATATATTTACAATTACTCATATAACAACAATTTACTCTGGTAAGCTAAACGTTGTTACTTTCTTTCAAAAATATATATATCTTAAATAGGCAATCAAAACTTATATTCGACTATACACTTTGTTTCATATCTATTATGAGACTGAAGCACATTTGAGTTACAAAACTCTTAAATAAAGACTTAAATTTGGCCATTACAATTCAAATTGAAATCACTATTAATTTTTTGTTTACGATACCATATTATCATTAAGCAGATAGTTAAGTAATATTGCATGCAATAACGACACAGTTTTCAATTATCAAAAGAAGTGTGTTGGCTATAGTTTATGGCATAGAAAGAACACTCTGCACACGCCACATAACAAGCGGTTAATGAAACCGCTTTTACCTGCATGCGCAATTCAATTTCGTTTTCATTACGAGCCTCTTGATTATGTGTGTGTGTGTGTGTGTGAAGCTGTTGCAATCGAAAGCTGACCAGACCGACAACGATGTAGACGACGACGACGACAACAACGAGACAAATGAAAACAAAATCAAAAGCGCGACTAACCAGAGCAGAGCCCCGCTGCCTGCGAGCTGTGTGTGTGTCTGTCTGGCTCTAAGAGTGAAAAGCCGCATTGAGATGTGGTGGCTGGAACACAAAACTGGAACTGGAGGCGCCTCTCGTCGAGCTGATTCGCGTTAAGACGGCGACTGGAACGCTGTGCGGCTTACATAATCGCAGATAGAAACAGAGCACAGAGCACAGAGCATGCAATTTATCTCAAGAAAGAAATCTACAAAAGCAGATCGCTCCCCTCCCCCACAGTCTGGTTGGTAAACTATTTAGGCACTGTTGACTATTTGTCTGCAAAAAAAATTTTGGTCAGCAACATGATTTTTTGGCATGTGTCTTAGTTTAGCTTTTAATAGACTTTGATTGCTTCGTTGTCCCTCATTCCAGACAACGGCGACAGCGACAGTAAAAGCAACAAGCAACAGACAACAGCGACAATGGCGACAACAAGAAATGCAATGACAACGATTTGCATTGCAACATGGATCAACATGAGCAACATCAACAGCAACAACAACTTGGCCATAGCAACGGCATAAGTCATAATGCAATGGCACATTTGGCGCATACGGTTCGCTAGCTTGCAGTCTGCAGAGAGTCGCCTCAAGTTGCTTCGAGTTGGTTGCGTGCGCCGCTAAAGGGCAAAACGAAAGACGAAAGACTTAGGCAACGAACTGAACGATTGCGATTTATGCCTCACGCCTTTCGTCTTAATTACGCGTTCGGGATGGCGTTAATAGCCAAATGTCCAAAGCCAAAAACTGCGAATTACAATTCGCAATGAGCGATTCTTGTAGCCACGGTGAAGCTGCTGCTGCTGCCTTTGCCGCATTTGTGTAATGGGGTAATTAAGCGCCTCAACGACCAACAACAAGTTTTCCCACGATGCCGCTGCCCGGCTGCCTGCAAACTCTGTTCATCCGCCTGTCCGTCCGTCCATTCGTCGCTCGCTCGGTCCATCTGTGTCTGGCCCGGGCTACTGTGCGCGCTTTAAAGCCCAAAACAAACTGCCGCCAAGTACCAGAGGCCAATGATATATGCATTTTTCATGCCAAAGCAACAGTCGTACTCGCTGGCAACAACAACAGCTACAACAATGCGCTTTGCTTATAAATTAGAAGAAGTCAAAATAATAGCCATATTTCTTTGGCGGAACCCTCACAAAATGTTCAAAAAAAAAGGTCAAAGCTGCATCAAAAGCAACAAAAAAAAACAAAATACAAAAATCGAGATATCGTGAAATTGCAGCTGCGTTGTTTTTGGGCATTTGCCTATGTGTTTGTTGTTTGTTGTTGCCTTTGGTCAGGTTATCACGACGCCAGCTGTTCGATCGCCAAGCAGGCATTATAAACATCGCCTCGAGCCGATTGCTAATCAGCTGAACGCACTTAAAGCGATTTTCATGTCTGCCTCTTTTTCAACATTTTTTTTTTTATTACTATTTTCTTTACCTCGCAAAAGAGCGAAATTGATGAGCGGGCGGCCAGAGTGAGATGCTGTTGTTGTTGCCGTTGTTGCTGGACAGGTGTGCCGCGTTAGTTAGTTCGTTAGTTGGTCAATAAGACTTCAATAGACCAGAGAAATAGCACACAAAACACTCGTGTTAATTAGCAGGCGATTAAAAGCGATTTATGATGACAGCATTGATCACTTACTTAGCTGCCTGCATATTCGGAATTGAAGAGATGCAAAATTAAAGAAAATATTCAATACGGTGGAAAACTTCTCAATGATTTAAAATGCTAAATTATTTTAGTTTCAGCATTGGGTTTTTAACAAAACATTTAGAGCACTAAATTCTAATTCTAATTCTAATTACCTAAGTTATTAAACTAATTTTGCAACTTATATTAAAACATTAAATGCTACAACAAATATTACAAAAATTGATTAATTAAATAAACTAATGTCCATTTCAACATTGGGTAATTATCAATACATTTTGAGCACTAAATTCTTCTACGAATATTCAAAAAATTGCTTATTTTAATAAACTTATTTTGCAACTCATAATTTAAGCATTAAATTCTACTATAAATATTCAAAATATTACTTAATTTATTAAACTAATTTTGCAACTCCTTATTGCCAAATGAAAAGTCTTATTTATGTCTAGACCTGTTTGTTGTTTTCTATTGCCTAAACCTTTTGTAATAACCATAAAATGGTATTAATAACTCCAACCTAAGCTGAGCACATCTCGTTCACGCTTTATTATCATTTAAATCATGCAAAAGTAATACAATTTTAAGCTTACACATTAAACATGCCCGCCGACTGCTTGTGGGCCAAAAGTTCAAGGCTGCATCTGAGAAACTGTGTTGGCAATGCAATTGCTGAGGTGAACGGAAGACATTGAAACTTGGCAATAAACTTGGTTTCTCAAACGCTGCTAAGCTGGCAAGTTTATGGTGCTAATTAAAAGGAAAATCTACGCAACCCTAAATTGTCAAATGTGTAATTTATTTAACTTTTTTCTCCACATTTCTGCTTGAGTTTTTCACAAACAGTTTAATTAATTTGCCGCTTAAATATTAGCGCTGGCATTTGATTGATTTGTGATGTCACTTTGCGCGCTGTTTGCATTGTGCAAATATTGCGCTTTCGGAGTTTTAGGAAATGTGCAATTTGATGCACATCGTCGTCGTCGTTGGCATCGCTGTAGACCGCAGGCGCTCTTGGCCAGTTCCAGTTGGATGCGGTGACCATTGAAGCGCATAATTTGCGGAAATATGCAAAAGCTCATTTTGTTTGTGGCTGAAACCTTTCCCTGGGATTGCTATAAATACGACAGAAGTGCCACATTTCACGCTTAGTATAAACATAAATAAATTCCAGAGACAAACGCGAAACGCAGCAACAAAAGGATTAAAGTCAGTCAGTCAGCTCAGTCAGTTAGTCAGTTAGTCGGACATTTAGCCAAACGTCTGTCGCGCAGACAAACATTGAAATTCAATCAAAATTCATCAGACGCCATGAAGAAGCGACTGCAACGCATAACTGGCCACCAAGTAGCAGCTGGAACACCAAAGACGACAACACTTGCCACTTGTTTGTGCTTCCGCGTTACGACGCCACCAACAACAACAACGACAACAACAACCACATTGAATGCGACACGCGTGAAGCGACAAGCGCTGAGCATCATCTGCTGGTGGCTAATGATCTTCTCGGCATTCGCCGGCTGCTCGGCCATCGGCTATTCCTATTCACGTTTCGAGGGCCCCGTGGTGGGGCCAGAGCAGCTGGTGCAAGTGCCCGACGCCTATGGAGGTGGCACGCACGCCGACTATGTGGCACGGCCCGAATACAGCTTCGCCTACGGCGTTGAAGACGGCCAGACGCGTCTGCTGCAGAATCGCAAAGAGCAGCGCAACGGCGACGCCGTCAAAGGTGTCTACAGGTAGGTGAATGACTTGCGAGCAGACGGCGGGGAGGAAGGTGGGGTTGGGTTGTCATGTCAGTTAATTAAAATTAAAACACACGCAGCGTAGTCGATCCTGATGGCACCCTGCGTGTGGTCAAGTACACCGCCGACGACGCCAACGGCTTCCAGGCGGAGGTCATCACTAATGGCATTGGGCGTCTGCATGGCCACGGCAACACTGCCGTCGACGAGCAAGTCGAGCACCAGCACGAACACGAGTCCAATGAGGTGCAGCCGCAGGCAGCGAACGACGAAGACGACGACGAAGAGGAGCAGGAGCATGAGCAAAAAGGGGAGATGACGCCGCAGCAGGACAAAGAACAGTACAAGGTGCACGAGGACTACGACGAGGCTGAGGCAGAGGGCGAGGCTGGCGAGGGCGATGAGGAGCAGGAGGAGGGTGGCGGCGATCACGAGGAGTACGAGGGCAGCAGCGAGGAGGGCTACGAAGATGCCAATGCACAACAACAGGAGGAAACGGACAGCAGCGAGGAATATTGAATACAATACTAAACAAATACCAAAACAACAAACACATGACTTCAGTATTTTGTGGTCACAAATTTAATGTGATATACCAAAGACAGCCTATGCATTTGGTATTTTATGGTATTTTTATTAAGGCTTGATTTATGTAAGCGCGCAAAACTCTCTGAAAATCTACGGCAACAGCTAATTGAAATATCTATGCGTTGAATTTGAGTCTCTTTTTTCAATTTTTTCTTATTTTGTTGTGTTTTTGCGTAATGCCGCAGCGTGTGCGTTACCGTTGTTGTTGTTGTTGCCGCTGCAATTGCGTTCGATCGGAATCAATCAGGCGCAGCAGCAATTGCCAATCGACTTCGTTGCACACTTGCACAGCAACAAAAAATAAAAACTATATCTGTATCTGTTTGGTCAGCTAACTGTCCGTCTATCTGGCTGCGCTGTCTCTCAGGCTGGCAGCAAGTCCATTTCGTCACTCGCTTAATTCATACGCGCAAATGCGCAAAATCGCATTAAATGTGCGAAAATCAAAACGAAGCCAAACGAAAGTGGATCAAACTCTGTGCCCGCGATGCGGTAATGATGCCGAAATCGCGTCAACTCTGAAACCAGATCAACGGCGCTACAGGCGCCAAGGAGCGAGATGGGGAATAGAGATCGCGATGACCAACTGGAAATGCTGGCAGCCTGACCACATTCAGTTATTTCGCTTAATCTCACAATGAGGTTGCCGGCCAGCTCTTTGGCATTTCGCACAGCCTAATTGACAAGTCGCGAAGCTGTTCGTGGCTCAACTTGTCGCACACTTTGCTACCCGCAATCTCACTAATAGCATCCCCAGAGTGGACAGCCCGAATAAATGCATTGTTGCAACGTGCAACGTGGCTGAAGATTTATGGCGTGCCGCTTAGAATTGAGCAGCGATCAGCTGCCCAAAAACGGACAGCATGCGTCCAAAAACGTGCAAGAATGTCGCAGCGAAAATGTTTTAATTAGCCAGCGATGCGATGCCATAACCATGCTCAACTCGCACTCCCCAAACCAATAAAACAATAAACAAATCAACAACAATTGCCAATTGCGAAATGTTTCACATTTCATTATGTTTACTACTTTATGCTGATAAATTGGGTTGAGTTCATTATTTAATCAATATTTGCCAATTGCAATAAAAGAAATGTTTTCTAGCTTTACAAGAATGCCTTTTAACATTATTTTAGTGAAAGGCTCAAAAACAAAGGTTTAGGCTTTCGTAAAGCATAAAAATATTTGTATATTTTGGTAATCCAAGTTTCTAATATAAAACTTTAGTACTGACAACTTATTATTATTAAACAAGATCTGTTTCTAAAGCAAACAAATATATCAAAAATTTCAATATACTAGTATAAATATTTTTAATTTGAACCTGAAACTGCTACGTTTTTATATTTTCTTAATTTCCCATGATTTTATTAATTTTTGATCGTCAAAAAACTTCTGTCTCCACTTACTTAAAAGCAATTTCCTTTTAGTTTCCTTTGTATTTACATACTTTGATTTACAAAATTAGTTTTTCTGCTGGTCTGCCTCGACTTTCCCAAGCTGTCGCAAACTCTTAGCCAGAGCAAGTGAGCATGTCACACAACGCTGCGTATGAGTAATGAGTGCATTGCTTGCAGGGTTTAATGTTACGGTTAGGAAATGAAATGTAGACGAACTTCCTATGGCACAAACGTTGTCCAGTTGCTTGCAACGGATGTGCGCTAAACAGCAGGAGCAAATTGCAAGCGGAAATGGCATGTTACGCATACGCAGCGTGGTGCGACGACTGAAATTGTTTTCGACTTGACTTGAATTACTTTCGGGCGGCGACTTGGCGTCAGGGGGCCTTTCTAAAATTGACCATGTGGGGGCATAAATCAATGTCAAAGCTTAACTGACAAGTCATTAAAACTGAAATCAATTGCAAAGTGCGTTTAAATGTTCAAGAGAACCGCAACAAAAACATATACATATACATATATATATATATATATAAAGCACACACAAACACACAGACGCGGTGACACACAACAAAGGCTTTGTCCAAATATTTGCATGCGTTGCATAAATCAAGATTAAAAACTTTGTTCTACTTATCGAGCGCAACGTCCGCAGTCGTCGAGTTGCAGATTGCTTTCGTCGATCTGCGATCTGCGATATGCGAACTGCGATCAACGATTTCGATTGCAATTTGATGCATGGCGTGGCTGCATTTTTGTGACATGCGTCGACAGTTGTACAGGTGCCTTGAGAGCAGCACAATTGCGGCACAACGAGCAGCGACTGCAATTAACGCAGTCATCGAAGTCGCCCCCACACACACACACACACAAGTGCTGCACACATATTTGCAGTGGCTCTCAAACTGTGTGCCGCTTGGTTGCGCAATCGCATCGACAAAGACAAAGCGTGTTCCACTCATTGCAAGCAACAACTCCACCGCTGACCAACTAACCAACTAAACTGTTAACTGCAAAAGGCTCACACAGCACAAAACTCCGTTTGCCACAGCAAAACATCGTCGTCGTCGTCTGTTGCACTGTCAAATCGACCAAAGTGCGATCGCGATCGTGACGTGGCCAACTTGTTTGCCAGCAGCCTGCAGCAAGTTGTTGTTATTGTTGTTGCTGCTGCTCTGGCAAATGTTTGCATTTTCTTAGCCCACAATTGTTTCAAACAGTTTTTGCTTTTGGCAAATGTGTCGCCTTTAAAGTCATTTTATGTAAGTCGATTCTGTTTTCGTCTCGCAGACCTTCCCAGCCGCCAATGATCTTTTCGGGTCTCTTTGCACCTTTGTTTGTTTGTTGTTTTTGTTTACCAACCGAAAACAAAACAAACAAACTAACCAACAACAATGCTTTTTTCCCATCGCTTTTTGCACATGTGTCCATTTGTGTGCTCTTTTGCCTACAAGATATAATAATAATTTTCTGATATGTCATGCCAAGAACATTTGTAGTTGTTGCTGTTGTTGTTGTTATTGCACTATTGTTGCCGTTGCCGCTGCTGTTGCCGCTGCTGTTGCCGTTGCCGTTGTCGACGTCTGCGTGGGCGTTGCAAGAAATATACAGCGAACGTGTCCAAAATCTGACATGTTGGGCATGGAAAATTTAACGCCCCATGTGGCCACAAAATTGGGCAACGGTTCTGGGGAATGTTGTATGTCTGGAGGGCCACGATGATTGATGCACAGATTACGAACTAAATGCGCTGGCAACATTGTAATTATGTGTGTCAAATTAGCAAGACCAACGCAGCTTTAGATTTCGATGTTAAGTATTCAATAGGATGTTAAAGAGGAAAACGAAGAGATTAAGAAAACTCTGCCGGACTTAACATATCAAAACAAAAACTAAATAAAAAATCTTTGCATATATTAAATTAAGTAATTTATTTTTTATAGTATATAAAATATAAAATAAACTGCAATGCAAAAATAATATTCATTTTAATTTTATAAGATACAGCTAATTAATAGTTCATTAATGAACAGAAAATTTTACTATACTTCGCTTTAATACTGAGCAATATTGCGTATAAGATCTTCAATGATTATTACTTTCTAATGAAAATAGAAATTAATTCAATTTTAACTTCATTCTAGCTTTGAAAACTTCTTATTTAATTATTATCTTATGCAGCACAACTTGAATAAAATAAAAGAGAAGCAGATAGATCACGACATTGTCTAATCATTAAATATTATTGCAAATTTAAATTAATATTTAAACGATCAATAAGAAATATTTTCATAATATGAAAAAAGTTATTAATTTCGCAATAAACGTTACTTTGTATGATTTTAAGCTTAAAGATAGTCATAAATTATGACTTAATGTTTAAGACCCTTGCCAACTACGCGCGTATTTTCAAATATATTTCAAGCTGCCACGATTAATGTATGTATAATATTTTAATAATTGTGCATAGCTTGCAAACTTTAGCAACTTGCTGGCGAAAATGCCGTAAATACTTGAAGAAACCATTTTTTATTGCTCTTATGGCAACAGATTGAAACTGTCAAATGCAGCCACAAAATTTTGATTGAAAAACGAGCGGCGTTTGAAATGCGTAGCAACAAAAAACAGTCACTGGAACAGTTGAAATTTGCCAACATCGAAATTCCATAAAGCACACACAAAAACACACACTAAAGGTTCTGTGACAAAAAGCAAAAAATGCCGTAAAACAAATTGCGTCAAGTTTGCAGCAGGCTATAGTAATTATAACGCCACCCGTCGCCTGCTACAGATATGGTAATAATTTTATTTCTGCTGCGAGCCTATTAATGCCGCCTCACCAACTGTGACGCGTAATTACCGCGCTCGATCAATAAATAAACAGCTCAGCTTATATCAGCAGCGGCAGCAACAACTACAACAAGAGCGGCTTTAAGTTGCAAAGTTGCATGCAAAGTGTCACTTTCAATTGCTCCGTTATCGGTCCTTAAGAGTTGCGCACACAGGCAACTGCCGAAAAGCAAGTCACAAGGCAACTTAGCAACGCCTTCTACACTTTACCAGCCCAACAAAATGCCGCACCCAGCAACAGCAACAGCAGCAGCAAAACAACAACAACAACAACTAGCAACCATCTCAAGCGGCACATGCGTGGTCTCTATGAGTCTATGTCTGCGTCTGCTACTGCGTCTCTGTCGCTCGCCCCGCTGCAGCTGCAACTCCAACCGACTCGAGTTGCTGTCGTCGGCACTCGGCGTCGTCACGTCGGCAGCAGCGTCGTCGCTGTGTTGCTGGCAACGCGCCTGCGCGTATATAAATACTTTTGGTCATCGTTGCAGACATCAGTTCAGCTTACGATTTCGTGCTATAAACGGTCCTCCCAAGCGTCACAGTTTGTCGTGCCCCCAACAAACACAGTTGTGCCAATTCAATTGTCAGTTTCATTCAACGACTCCTTCGTCCTTTACTTTGCTCGCGTCGTGTGTTTATCACTGTGTGCTCAATTTGCAAACATGAAGGTATGCAGTAAACAACAAAAACCCAAAAAAAAAAGAAAAATGCAAATCACAAAATAGAAATGAACAAAAAAAAAAACAGCGTTTGCAACAAGGACTCATTCACTCTGCTTCTTCCCAGTACTTTGTTGCCATCGCTCTGCTGTTCGCCGCCGCCCAGGCCGTGCCCATTGAACTGGGTCACTACGCCCCCTCGCTGGTGCAGGTGCATCATGCACCGGTTCTCGCCCATGCTGTGCATGCGGAGCCCGTGGCATATCCCAAGTACTCGTTCAACTATGGCATCAAGGATCCCCACACCGGCGACATCAAGTCCCAGGCCGAGGAGCGTGACGGTGATGTTGTGAAGGGTAAGAATAACAGACCAATCAAAAGACTGAGGCAACGAACTCGCCAATAAATTTTTGAAAAATTATCACAATACAAAATTTATTGGAGAGTTATGCATTTATACAGTTATACAGACAGTTGATTGTCTGCCCAAATGAAAAGAATTGCGACACCGCCATTTGTGCATTTGCATAATGCAATGACTGAGGGGACAAACTTGCCAAACAAAAGACTTAGACAACAAACTTAATCCGTTGTTAATCCCCCCAACCCTCCCCCCTTGCAGGCCAATACTCGCTGGTCGAGCCCGATGGCTCTGTGCGCACCGTCGACTACACCGCCGATGACCACAACGGCTTCAATGCCGTCGTCCACAAGACCGCGCCCAAGATCATCGCCCATGCCCCAGTTGTGCACGCTCCCGTCATCGCACACGCCCCTCTGCTGCACCACTATTAAGCGCATCCAGCGAGACTGCCCCCGAGTCATAAAGGTGCTCTCTCTCACACAACAAGAACAACAACCAGAAGCAGAACAACAAACAAGAATTTCGATAAAAAATAAATAGGAACAACAGGCAGATAAGACAGATGATCCATTGAAAAATCGTTAAACAAAATGCATGTACATTTTCTTTGTAAGTAAGTAAAATTTAGCTAAGATGTTTAGTAGAAATGGGCACCATTAGTGGGTGCCCGGCACCCGGCTGATCTGGCATGGCATGGACGATGGAAATACGAACGAAACAACAAAAAACAACAAACACAAACAAAAAAGCACAATGAGAAAAACGCAAAAAGAAAACCGCAAAAAAAACACAAAAGTAACATATCAATGGCATGGCATAAGCAATGACTTGATCTTGAACACAGTTTGTGCTGACAATGACGATGTTGAGCGATGCTAAAGCGGGAACAACTGATTGAGGATCGAGCAGCAAACAAAGTAAATAACCGAGCACACAGAACGAGCAAAGCAATTGTTTCACGCCGATTTGTTGCAGCCGTCGCAAAGGCATCGCTAAGCACTTTCACCCCACTCCCAACACTCTCGCTATCTCGAAGCTATGTTTCCATTTCATTTGCTCGACTTTTGTAATATATATTTATGCAACTCTCTAAGCTAACGATGCCTTCTGTCCGCTGTCCAGCTGTGGCCCAGCCCAAGAACTGCCCCAAGAAGCAAAGCGAACAAAGCAGAGAAACAAACAGAAGAAAACGGGAGCATTTTGTGCCATTTGGGCTGGCGCACAGTTTGGCAACCACTGGCCAGCGAACAAATCGATTGAACACAAAACTGTGAAACGCATTTGGAGGACCGTTTTTTGTATTGGTTGTGCACACGATTCAGTTATACGCCTTAGTTATCGCCAACTATTCGCAGACGCGCACACACTCAACTGTTTCTCACTCTCTAACTATCTCTCTGAGCTCTCTCAACAACACTCACACTCATTGACTCAACTGACATACTCTGTATTACGATCTATCTCACTCGACAACTTTCAACTCATTCTCAGTCTGACACTTTTGTATCTAGTTTCATTTTTGCATTTAGAGTATTCTTCACAATTTTTGTGTGTATTGTATATTTATAAACAATTATGCCGCTTAATTATAATATCAAAATATATATGTATATAAATGTTAATGAAAAACCACAAAAAAAAATATGATTGTCTCTGTAGAACACGACGAAAAAACAAAATAGAACAGAACAAAAACCAATCACACTCTCACATGTCTCTCACACACTCATAAGTTCATTGAGTATTCTTTTTAGAAATTCTTTAAGAACATTTTTAAACCGCAAACTGCACGACAAGAAGCACAGCAAACACAATGCACTCTAAATGTTATTATCGAATTATAAAAAATGTATTAATAATAATAAAAAAAAAATTACAAAAAAAATGAATAAAAATCAATTGAAAAAAATACGATCAAGTTAAGTTATTTGGATAATCGAGCTCACCCCAATAGGTTCTTCCAGCACTTGCAAAGGTCGCGTTGATTAACAAACTCACAGAATAATTGTTTATTATTATTGATTTGTGAGCTCACCATTCCAATTTGTATAAGCTTGCTGAATTTTGAGAGGCAGAAAAGTGAAATATCATTTAGCATGCCAACGTTGTACTTCTAATTGGAATTCTCTGGCAACACAATTATGTTTCTTCGCCTGGAACTCAGCCGGCTCTCCAGTCTGATTTTGCAACTGAAAGTGCGCGGAAGTCGCCGGATACAACGAATTATAGATAAGCATAATCCGAAGGGGCAAATGTGCTGCGCAGCTCATTAAAATTCAGCATGGAAACGTTGTCAAACAATCGCATATTTCGGCAATGTTTGGTTGTAAGTGGGTAGCTGAAACATTTGATTTATGAGAAAAATGGAAGAACATTTAAAATACTTCACTTCAACTGATGTGCAAATTTTAAAAGACAAACTAAGAAAGTAAAATATTTGTTAACTACAAAAAGGAGATACTAATAATATTTTGGCTAATAATATACGGCTTCACCACTTAATAAAATGAATAGAA
This sequence comes from Drosophila siamana, assembly GCA_035047445.1. Classification (NCBI taxonomy): domain Eukaryota; kingdom Metazoa; phylum Arthropoda; class Insecta; order Diptera; family Drosophilidae; genus Drosophila; species Drosophila siamana. The sequence continues at coordinate 429,902 of JAWNPP010000151.1, read as the reverse complement.
AACTAAAAATATTTGTAATTCTTTATCATACAAACTCTAAATATATTAAAATGTATGAGAATAATGTAAACAAATCATTCTAGACTAAAGCAGAAGTTTCATTTATCTACTTCCATACTCTAAATAAACAATCAATATCTTTACTTAGTCAATTGAACTCAAGCTCAACTGATTAGTCAAATTGAATTTAACTAAACCTCTTAAAAACGTATGTGGAGTAGTGTACTTCAATTATCAAAGAGTCATTTAATTTGTCAATAAACTTGTTAAGCTCAAAAAACTACGCATTAAACTCAACCATTTAGGAGGCGTATCAAATTCGATTATTGATGGCAGCTATGCTTTGGCTCGGCTTTTGAGAAGGAGTTCAAATGGATTAGCGTAGGTTTAATCCAAGCTTAAAGCTAAAATCTGTTTATATAAGACAACAAATAGCTTATAACTAAAAGCTGAACCAAAATTACCTAACTAAATTTAAGATCTTTTAAAAGCTCTGTAAATGAAAGACAATGCCAACTAAGCTCCAGTTTATTCACCCAAAAGTATGCAATAACTACACTCCTTTCCACAGCTGCTGCATTTGCTGCTGCTCACAAAAGTATACGCCGTGTTGGCCACGCCGCTGCCGACTGAAAGTGCAACATACTCGAAGACAGCGACCACAACCGGCAGCGAACCAAGCAAAACGACCAACTATTTTCTGCATCAGCCTTACGGTAGGCCATTCAAAAAACAAAGATATATTCAATAGCAATAACTGTGGATTTCCAACAGGTCCCAATACCTACGCCTTTGGCTACCAGGTGGAAGATGCGCAGACGGGCAACGTGCAGTTCCGCGACGAGCGTCGCTTTTTAAATGGCAGCATTGCGGGCAGCTTCGGCTATGTGCGGCCCGACGCCCACATTCAGGTGACGCGCTACAAGGCCGACGCCGATGGCGGCTACTTGGCGCACTCGCAGAGCTATGCGCCAGGCGAGCAGCAAACGGACACTGTGTGGCCCACAAAGCTGCCCGACTTGCTGAGGGATCGACACAAGACGCAGCCAGCTGGCAATGTGAGCTGGGATGTCAAGCAGCATTTAAATGTGAGCGTGGACGAGGTGGAAGACGAGGTGGTCGAGCAGTTGAAGCAACAGCATGGTCTCGATCTGTTTCACATTGATGTGACGCAGGATGTGCTGCAGCCAGCGTTGCTGGACATCGTCAATGGCAAGACGCCGCTCAAGCAGCAACCAAATGGCAGTCTGGCCTTTGAGACGCTGCAAAAAGTGGTGCCCGACGAGCTGCCGCTGGTGCCGTTCGAATTGCCCGCCCAAGAACTATTAACAAGGGCAACGACGGCCGCAACTGAGTCAACGAAGTACGAACTGGCCAAGACCAATAATGCTGAAAAGGCACCACAAATAACAGAGACAGCGAAGGAGGCGGAGACACAGAAGGAAGAGGAGGCGGAGATGGAGTCGGAGGTCTCGACGCCGCTGCCACTGTTGCCGCCCAGGCCATTGGTCAATAGCGAGAGCAACAGCTCAAACTGGTACAAGCAAATCATTGAAGCAAATCGTCGTGAATTCCTTGAGCATTTACCAAATTTGAATAAAGTAAATGTTTGAGGTTTTACAGTCACCAGTTTTTGCAGGCGGCACGCTCAAATTACAGTACACACTCAACGAGAATCACAAGTGCTTATGTGTTTGTGTCTGTGTCTGTGTCTGTGTCTGTGCCCCACTGTGCACGTACTAACCATAGTAGCTGTGCCGACACGCCCCTCCTCCTCAAAAAACAAACCGTCTAATAAATATTAGGTAAGCAGTCGCGCCGGCAAAAAGATCTTTCACTTTTCATCATCGGTAAAAGTCGGCGACTCATGAGTAATCATTGCGACTACGATTTTGCATAAGTCCAAGTAGTTCAGCAAAGAATTCCAAATAAAAAAAAACACAAAAAACACAAAAAACAAAAACGTTAAAATGGCTTCATTTTGTTGGCGCGTATCTTCCGGGTTTCGCAATGGGAGCAAACCGCACAATCGACACCAAATCTTAATGGTTAGGCATTAAAAAGGCTTATGCCAACAAATTGCCGCCTTTGAAGTGCAAGCACCACAATTTTGTGGGTTAAATGTCCGGCCATGTGTGTGGGTGACAAAACTGGTTCAGCTTGGAATATCCAAAAAGCCATTCAAAGCGTTCAGCAATCGATACGCACTTGTATTTCAATTTTTTCATCTCATCAGGAAGACAATAAATTGCACTCTCACTCTTACTCTCTCGCTCTCTCTACCTCTATTGCTGTCTCTATTGCTTTATCACTCGACGGCTGTAAATGCGTTAAACGGAAGGAAATGTATTGCATTTTGATGCGATTTTCGTTATTGCCTCATACATATTTAAGCTGATTTATTATTCCATTCCCACTTTAATTTGTATCACGCACGCTTTTGGTCCCTCCCTGCCGAGTCTTCGGATTGTGCAACAACGGCTAACATTTTATTTGATATTTATACATTTTCAATTTATATTGTATGTTTTTTTTTTTGTTTTTCTTGTTGTTGTTGTTGTTGGCGTTTTCACTTCACTCACAATTTTGCTGTCTAGCGTCCATTCACTTTTTATTGTAGACTTCCAAACCGAGAAATGTTTTCTAATGGCTTAAATGCGGTTCGCAGCAATAAATGCTCAGACCAAAGATTTATTAACATTTATATAATATGATAACTTTTGAGATAAACTCATTTACACAAAATAAAAAATATGAATAACACAAATAAATAATTGACTTGTAATTTGTACACTATAGGTAATATTAATTGATAATTAAGAAACTGAGTAATAGTTTTAAATTATTACTATTAACTTGAGATTACTTTTTGCCAATGCTCTCTGCACTAATTTTACCCTGCTTCCCGTTTCTCTTTGCTAAAGCAATCAACAACGCCTTGCGATAAAAATTCAATAAACAAAAGTCATGACAGTGTAGTTTATTTATAAACTGTGCAGCCCAATAAATCGACTCAACTCTTAACGAGTTTGCCACTGCAAATCGGCTAAATAATTTCTATTTTTCTATCATTCAAAGTATCGACATTGGAAATACAAGTTGTTTGTGTTTGTTTTGTTTCTTATTTTATTGCTTTCATTTACTGACAACCGTCGCTAATGATATTTGCTTAGTTTATGATTTGCAGATAATTTCTTCAGTATGCACAGCAATCGCATTTTCTCCCCCTCTCTTCCTTTTCCCCCGTCTTTCGCTGTGTGTGACTGCAGCAGTGACTGTGTGTGCCAATTAAACAAGCCACGTTCATAACGCTTTTGATTGTGGCCACTATTTGACAGAGGGTATAGATGTATGTGTGTGTGCGTGGCACGAGAGGCATGCGGCATGCCAGTTGCATTGTTGCCAACTTTCATAGGCATTCAAGTGTTTTATTGTATGTTAATTAAATTGTTGCTACGTTCATTTCTACCATCGCTGCATTATTTGGCATACATATTTGGTCATTAACTAATTGCTGCCAGGCCGCTGAGGTAATCACTTTTTTTTCAGTTAGTTGATTCAGTTGCAAAATCAAAAACCCACTGCCTGGGCAGACACGCTGTGAAAGTGTATGCAACGCAGACGGGGCGGCTACGTAACGTAAACCATATTACGTATACGCACAGTGGAACCACGCATCGACGCAGAAGTCAAGCCACTGCACTGCACTTCAACTTAACATTGAACGGGTTTTTAAGCGTTTCGTCCCTCCATAAAGTATGTTTTTTTTATTATTATTATTTTGGCCGAAAAATAAACAGATTTATTTGGCCAGAAATGTGTCGCCGCCACTTGACAACTTGATTAGAGGAGGCAACCAGTTAGTTGACTTCGCTCCGGTTGCATAAATTTACCCATAATCTTGATATGGCCAGGACTGAGAGCTACGACTGTTTGTCTGCTGCTGATGCTGATGCTGATGCCGCAGCAAACTGGTAAATTTCATAACATCCGGTTGGAGCGCGCTTGAAAAGTTGTTAATTGTCTAACGCTGGGGGTTGCCGACAGCCAACAAAACAGGAAAAAGCTGATAAAAAGAAGCTGAGGAAAGAGCATAAACAGCAGCAGCTGCGGCCTGCCAAAAATGACGGCAATTAGCCAAAGATGTTGGCAGCAGCAGCAGCAGCAGCTTCGACGAAATAAGGTAAAAGTATTTAACCTACTTCGGAGCAGTATAACCTCCCTCCTCGAAACTTTTAACTTTTTTGTTAAGCGCGTTTCGTTGTAGGAAGTCAAACGCCACTGCCGACTAATTAATGAGACACACACACACACTCGCACACGCAGCGTTTTGGCGGCAAGTCAAACAACTTAACTGCAAGGAAGTCGCCATCAGAAACGGGTCGCGTAGCATGGCGTCGAGGAAACTTCACTTGAAATGTGTGAAAAAGCACTCGCCACGAATTAAAGTGTTTAACGATTTTGCATCGTAAATATTTTGATTAACGGCCGGATAATTAGACCACAATCATTTGTTGCCAGCCTGGCTTAATTCCAATTGAAAATTGTCTGGCGACTCGGTGAAAGATCTTTTTTTTTTGTTTTTTTTCTTGAATGCACCGCAATTGTATTCAAGTGGAGTTTTCCGTATATTGCAACATTACGATGCAACAAGGCGCAGACTTATAGCTGCCATATGATATGATTATGTGATTTGACAATTTGCATTTAATTAATTTCTGCAGCTATTTATTATGTCAACGTTGGACCCACAAATACACAACCCATACACACAAACATACCACAAAACAACAACAACGCCGTAGCTGACAGGCTGTGAGACCAGCCGCTAAAGTCAACACAACTGAATTCCAATTTCCAATGCAGTTCCAAAACCAAAAGCCAACAGCTCTGCTAAGTCTCTGGCGTATCGAATGGCAGCGCGCTTTAGGCTTTGTTAAGCTTCAAATTACTTTGTTGCGGTATTATTCAGACTTAAATATCAATTAAAATTTGATTTGATTTGATAGGCAGCGCAAGGGAAGAAATATGCGGAAGCAAATGAGTATTAGAAAGCGATTATATTACTGAACAGAGTCTACTATAAACAAGGATCTAGAGACTTTATTGAATTCATTCCAATAATTTCGATATTGATTAGAGTTTATACAAAAAATAAAAACCAATGAGTATAAAAAAGAGCCAAGAAAATGTATATAATTTCATTCATACTGAATACATCGTTAATCTTTTTTTACTATTAAATTCTTTATATTTTCAGACTCTTGTTTGCTTTGCTCAACATTCATTTTTTTTTTTTAATAATTAAATTTTTAGTTGTCATATTTAAGTATTTTCCCGTATATTTTATTAAAGACTAAGTAAGTAAAGTAAGCTAGTTCATATTAAAAATAAACAAAATATTTCATCAAATAAAAAATATAAAATCTCATTCTCGGCAATTCTTAAGTTTGAAATAATTTTTATGAAAATGTGTAGGAGCAAAAAAAATTAGAATTTGAACTATTTGAATCTGTCAATAAATGTGATATATATATATGAATAAATATTTGTGTTATTTAATTCTAGTATAGACGACATTCTTCAAAAGAACTTAACATGAAATTTTAAGAGCTGCCATCACGTATACGCCAAGTGTGCAGACGACACGTTGTCAACATGTTTTTGTAAAATGTTGCTACGCACTTTTCGCACTGCTGGCAACATTGTTGACAAGTCGTCGCAAATGCTAATGTTTGATGTGATGTGATGTGATGTGATGTGATGCCGGCAATTTTGCAGGCGCCGCTTAAGTTCAATGTGCTGCAACGTGTTGAGCTGTTGAGTTGTTCACCTGCCACCAGCGACAGAAAAGGAGATAACGCAAGCTCATTAGCAGTGCGTGTCAAGTTGGGGAGGGGGAAAATTGTTGATGTGCGTTGCCTTCAAATAAATGAATATGAATTGCAGGCAATAAAATTATGCCATGGCTCGAAGGCTTTCGCTAAGGCACTCGAAATGTAATTTTCAATTACGTGCAACTTGCAACCTGAGCGACGGCAGCAACAATGCACGTTGTTACTGCTGCTGCTGCTGCTGTTGCGCAAGCTGACTGCATAAAAGGATAAGCTACACAAAAGCAACACCAACAACAACAAGCAACAACAGCAAGAGGCATAAATAATTCCCACGACAACTTTGGAAAGATGCACGCGTCTATGGCTTGGGCTCGTTAGGAGGCCGTAGAGCCCAAATAAATATGAAACAATGAGACAAAAGCTGCTGCGCTCGCTAGTCAAATGCCAGACAATCAGGCAGCTTACTGCGGTACTGCAACTTGCAACTTGCAACTTACAAGCAGCAATGTTTGCTGCACATGCACAGCAGCCGCACTTAATGCTTGTACTAAATGTCCAACAGTAAATATGAGTTACTGGGTAATTGCCGGGCCAACAGCTGCGCCACATGCCCCACAATTCACCCAGTTGCAACTCACTTTTTTGACTTTTCACTTCGTCGTGAGCTTTAGGCGATTCGAAATTGATTGAGTGGCTGCCTGGCCAGACAACGATCTCCAACAACAAAGAAAAAAAAAACTAAAGCTAAACTACATTTTTGGGTCTCTAAAAAAATCGAACTAAAAATTAACACCTGCTGTGGCAGACACACACACACATATACACGTACAGCACATGCTGCTACAATGGAACTCGCTTCGATGTTTCAATGAGCAAACAAAATGAAAATATGTGAGCAGCGATTGCAGCGTTGACGACAACTTTTGCATCGACAACAGACCAAACAACTTGCACCGAAAATTCAACCAAAAAAATGTTGTTATTGTTTGGAGCACCAACACGAAAGAGTATTGGGTATATTAACTTAGGATCAGTTTGTGTTTAAGATGAAGCTAAAAGCATTAAAGGCCAGCTTTTAATGGGCTTTAGACCCTACATAAATATTTTAAATGTAGTCTGAGAACGTTTAGTTAAAATTCAAAATAAATTATTTTTTTATACTGAAACTATTGCTCGAATAACAGACACTTCAATTAATATAAAATGATAAATTAAGATGAAATGAAAACCTCGTTCAATCAAAAATGCTTTCTTTACTGTACCATTTTACAATTTATATTAAATATTGAAACTGCATTTTTGTAGAGTACTTTGGCAGTCAGTCTGCTGTCTTTTCGGGTTCATTGAAGTGCTGCATTTGCCACGAAATGAAAATGAAAATGCACACTGGAAAATTGTATCAACATTGCGTTCAATTTGCGTCGCTTCGGCAAATTGCAAAACATCGCACAAAAACAAAAAAAAAAGTAAAGAGATGTTGGTTTTTTTTTTGGAATGCTACTTTGGCTGGAGCTTCAATTGCAGCTCCAACTTCAACTTGCAGTCGACGTCGACTGTTGCTTTGCAATGTTGACTTGCATTATATTTTCCACCTGCTGCAACGCCAACGCTGCACATACCACAAAACGTCACACACACACACACACACACATAAGGTGCATATTAAGCGTCCCCTTGTAGACCATAATTAAGCATTTATTTGATTCGCCATATTTCGTTTGGTACGTGCAAATGCTTTTTGATTTCGGGATTTGTGGATTGGTAATCATCATAAAAAATGTTTCTTTTTTCTGTTATGGTTTTTGTTTTACTATTTTGCTTTGCAGTTTTGTTTCATTTTTGTTTTGCTGATGTCGTTCATAATGTATCTGTGCTTGTTTGGCTTGTCATGGCTTTGCAAACGTTGTCAAATGTTGTCGACTTTAAATATAGCAATTAAAAAAAAAATATGCTTGAATTTAAACGTGCATCAACCTGCCGCACAAAAGTGTTGGGGTAAACACACTTGGCGCCTGAGAACTGCAACTCAAATGCAAAGTTGGTAGGCAATGAAGTTGCACAAATCAAACATAAATGAATAGCGAAATGCACAACATACATTTTTTTCATTTTTTTCAATGTTGTAATAAATTCTTTTAATTATGTCTTTGTTTACACATTTTATGATTTACTAGATCTTCACATTTTTCTGAGTACTTTTCCATAGATTCCCTTAACCATTAGCGCCTTTCTTGCTTGCTTGCTTTATGTTTACCCAAATTTGTAATTTCCTGCTCGATTGCATTCCAGTCGTCAATTTGTTTCAACTACTTTCAAGGCTATTACTATTATAGCTCATTATGAACTGATTACAAGCCATTAACTCAATTGCCAAATGCATTAAAGACCTTCATTTGTTACATACCCAAAAACAAAATGATATCCATATAGCTTGCATTAAACTACACATCCAAAGAAATACACTTCTAGCAAAAATGCGAGTCGATTATCCAAGAAATGTAACGTATACGCTTCGTTGCCTAATTAACAGTTTAGAAAAAAAACAAAACCAAAAAGCTCCTTGGGGCCCAAAAGCCGCTCAATTGAAAATAGACGCAAAATAATTGGTCAATTTCTCAATGCTGTCGATGTTGACGCTGCCATTGTTTCTTCCATTGCTGCTGCTGCTATTGCACTTAACTTTGATTTGAAGTACAATCTAAACGACGTGCAGCCAATGGAAATCCCAAAAAAAACCATAAAAAAGGCCTCCAGCCGCTGCGAGAGCAACACTTAAATATTACAACAGTTGTTTTTATAGAGCGCTCAACTTTATTGTTTGCAGCCAAAACACAAAAATGGTTCAATTAACAGTTTTACAATTTACCAGTTTACGATTAGCGCATTAAAAGTCGACGATAGTAGATCAAAAAGTTTGCCCCAAACAGCATCAGCAGTCACAATGCAAATCAAAACCATGGCAAAGTTAAACTTAAATTTGGGTCAAACTGCGTTTAACGATGAAATTCGTAATAGTTTATTTTTTTAATTCAACGAGCTGCAAAGAGAGAGGGCGAGAGAGAGAGAGAGAGAGAAGGGGGATGTGCAGGAGCTTAATAGAGATATAGTTGCAAAGATTGTGCAGCAAAAGCCATAACAGTATTAACTAACCATTTCAACGTCAAGTTGTCGCTGTCAAATTTTTGCAAAAACGTAAGCAACGAAATGCGTCACCAATCACCTACACCAACAACAGCAAGCAACAACAAGCAGCATCAACAAAGAGCAACTAACGTTGTTGTAGTACAACAATGCTCTGGCCACAGACATATTAACTACAGTTACTAACTGAACTGTTTTACATTATTTGAGATCTCTGCACTGTTTGCCGCCACCGTTGATACTGCTGTTGCTGTTGTTGCCACTGCGGGCTGCCGCTCACTGCCGACGCCGGGCTTCGAACAACGGGGCAACGACGACGACTTCGCGTCGATTCACTTTCTTCCTAACTATATAAAAGCGGCCGTGGCTCGTTGCAACTACATTATTCAGTTGTGGAATCCCGTTGCGTGCAGCTCGTGGAACGTCGATAAAACCAACCATCAGCGAAACTTATAAATCTCCTTAAAGACCCCAAACAAAAAAGAAAAAACAACCGTTTTAAAATGGCCTTTAAGGTGAGCACACAAAGCAAAAGGATGCAGTTACAAAGGATAATCACATAAAGTGCAAAACAATGAACTGTCGTGCTCCAAAGCATGTATCCTTCAAAAGGATACAATACCAAATGCAAAACAAAGTGCTGAAAAGTGTTTCGAAATTGATTTATACATTCTATAAATCTTCTGCAAAATCAGTGTTGTGATCGTATAAAAATAAATGAAATTAGACGATAAGTAGTGAAAAGTCCGAAAGTGGCATAAAGAGAGGAAGAGATTGGTTGTAAAACAGAAATAAAAATATATGTACATATTCCGATTGTATAGCAGAAAATTTATTAGAAATTGATTGCTTTAGAGAATTCAGCTATGTTTTTTTCGTAATTTCATTGGGATCCTCAAAACTATACCGTAACAAATTTAATTTCAAATTTGAATTTTCATGGCTTTTACAAGGAAAGTTTCAGTCAACAAAATAGATAATACAAATGTTATTATAGTAGATAATAAAAAAAAATACTCAGCAGTTCAAAATGAATTTCAGTCAACAGACATTAAATAGCTCTTTTTTTTTAAATTATAATTAGATCTCAGTTTGCGGTGTAACAGATTTACTTACTGCATTTGAAAAATGCGTTTAAAACTCCCCCATGCCACAAAAGCCACGCAAAAAAGAAATCAACACTAGCGACATAATATCAAATGTAAACGACCTGATAAAGTTATAAAAAAAATTAAATTGCAAGTGGCATAACCACAGCAGCTTAAGTGAATGCGATAATTTCAGCAACGAGCCATTGCAGCAAGTAGTCAAAAAGCCAAACCACAACTAACACTTCATTAAAAATTCGATGAAACTAAAAAAAACCGCACAAACCGCAATTGCAAAGAAAGCAAAAAAGAGTTGAGTGCAAATTGTGGAAGGTTTTCCGCACGCTTGTTGAAGCTCTAAGCTAATTAGCAGACTCCAAGCGAGCCGACAGACATGTTAACAAACAATTAGTTAAGCCGCTCAATTATGCAATTGCAGTATCTGATTTTCGCATCGGCTCTGTGCCTGGGCATGGCCTATCCATTGGATCACCATTACTACGAGGAGAGCCACGGTGGCTACGAGCATCTGACCCATCACGAGGCTGAGCCGATACACGAATATGGACACGAGCATCAGCATCAGATCGAGCGCATTTCGCTGGGCGAGGAGCATGGTCATGAGCATCCCCACTACGAGGTCGAGGATCATGGTCATGAAGACGAACACGTCGACTACTATGTGCGTATCGAGTTAATAACTGCATTTTAGTTTAGAATATTAATGATTACTGACGGCTTCGTTGCAGGCACCACCCAAATATGCCTTCAAGTATGGCGTCAACGACTTCCACACCGGCGACGTAAAGTCCCAGCACGAGACGCGTGACGGCGACACCGTCAAGGGCCAGTACTCGCTGGTGGAGCCCGATGGTTCCATTCGCACCGTTGACTACACTGCTGACAAGCACAATGGCTTCAATGCCGTCGTCCACAAGACGGCGCCAGTGCACCACCATGAGGAAATCCATGAGCAGCATCAAGAGCATCATGAGCACTACTAAAGCATACTAACCATACGCTGATACAACAGACCATAACTATGTTTAACTATGCACTAGAGTTAGCCAAATTTGCTACAGCAACGTCATCAAACAACCAATCAATCAATCAATCGACATAACGAAACGAAACGAAATGATCCATGTCAAGAATGTAATATATAATCAGCTTCATATCTCGTAATTAGGACACTGACAATCTGATCCATGCACTCACTCGTTGTCCTCTCACATTGAGTGGCATGGCTACATCATAATGCTCATATATCATATCATTCTAATATCGTTATTTTATTTCTGTGATAGCAAATACTTTTCACTTAAACTACTAACCTTTAATGCCTGTCCTACTCTCAACTTCTAAACTGTTTCTTAGTCATTATCTATAGCTAGGATGCATGCTCTCTAAACGCTAGTTCATTCACTCAGACGAATTTATCAATCATCTACCATCTACTTTAACTATCATATAATATTGTATACAGAGAACAAAAATCAATTGTAAATTGTGTAATAAACAAATGTGAATTATGTACTTTTTATAAAATCAAATCGACTGTCTCCTACTTTATTTCGCTTTCGGTGCCATTAACAAGTCGATGCCAAGCATTGAACTTGCACTTACAGCTGGACAACATTTGTCATATTTACTTTTTTATGGTTTTCCGTCTAACTCTATTTGACATGTCCAACTGGTTTACACGCCGTATAAGCAATAAAAAGTGATTACAAGAAACCTGCAGACGAATTTTCCGCCTTGAAACTGGTTGTGTGCGTTTGTTTTGATTGAAATTACATAAGTTGTGCGAATAACGTAATGCGAAATGTTTCCTAAATGGTCAACGAAAAAAATTACCAAATAATTGTCTGTATTTGCAATAAATAATTAAATAAATATTTGGAGAGGTATAAATAAGTTGTTTGCGGGTTCAAAATACTCATATTAAAATATTTGTAAACAGCTTGCTTTCACGTTGTCTTAATTAACGGCATGGAAATGTGCTGTGCTATCAACAATGCCCCAAGACCACTAGATATATTAATGTTTCATTTACAAACTTTGGTTTATAAAAATATTTCGCGGTACTTTGCAGGAGTGCCATAATTAGGACATTTTCAAAATTGAAAAATTATAAACGTACACTAAGAATTTCAATAATGCTGGGTATAAGTTTAATAAAAAAAAAGAATAATATTTTTGGATATTTTTTCAATAAGGAACATAATTGAGGAGGAAAACGATATACACCTGCAAAAATGAAAAAACAAATCGTTATTTAACATCTAGTTATTTTTCAAAATTTGAAATTAAATATCAGATTCAAACTAAGCGCCTTATAATCGTTTTTAATATTTATCGGAATCTCTATAGAAGTGTAACCAGATGGCAATTCTCAGAGGTTCTGTATTTTGGTATATACCACCGCTGTTAACATTTATAGTTCTTTGGTCAGTCTTCGACAAAACTGTTAACACAGCAGTCGACGTTTCTCCACAGCTATAGGGCATAGTACAAACAAAACCCATAAATGCTAAAGGCACATAAACAAAATGCTGGCTAAAAATAAATATGTGCCGCGCGTAAATCAGGTAAGTGTAACTAACATAGCGCATTAAACATTTAATAATTCGTGTACAATTCCTAGGTAGATGCCATTTTCCTCAACAAAGATATAACCCGTATGATACGGGATAATCTGCTGGAGAACCTGCAAGCGATATCAGTAAGTAACCCCCAAAAGATAAAATGTGTGGCATAACTCATAATCTCTACTGCAGCCCGTACTTTTCATTAAAATACAACCAGAATTGGATTTACTGATACAATCGGCGATTTGGTTTGGCTCTGTTGGTAAACGTTGCTCGACGTTTGGCCAACAATTGCTCGTGTTGGCCTACGATGCTGAGAAGCTAACGATATCCCGTTTGGTACTGCACTTTGCACTCACAGTGCTGCCTGGTTATGTGAAGAGCTGGGAGGAACGTCGTTTATCCCAGCGAGTCGAATGGTTTAGCCAGGCGATAACTTGGGTGGAGAATAGCGCTTTAGTTCTAAATGTGCTGAACTATTTTCGCTTCTTAAAGACGGGACGAAAGCCCACACTGATTGACTTTATGCTGGGACTGGACTACATCAGTTTGCGCAATAACCAAAGACGGGACATTGGCTACAAGTACCTAACACGCGAATTGCTCTGGGGTGGTTTTATGGTAAGGGGCATTGTCTAGTAGCTAGATGATAGAAATGAGTTTCTAACGAAAGTAGCAAACTTACAGGAAATTCTGGGCTTGCTGCTGCCAATCATCAACTTCCGTAAGATCAACAGGGTCCTAAAAGCTGGATTTTTTGGAGATGAGGTTCAAAGTGCCTGGCGGAGGGAGAGCATCACCCGCGAACCGATTGCTGCCAAAATGTTGGCCAACACCAGCTGCAGCTATTGTGGTGAACGTCCAACCCTTCCACATCATATGGGCTGCGGTCATATTTATTGCTATTACTGTTTAAGCGCAAATCTATTAACGGACGCCAACTTTAGTTGTACAAAGTGCGGCGCTATTTGTCCGGAGATAGGTTTAAAGAGTGTCTGATTATTTTATTAGTTATTGTGTCACTAGCATTAGATAATGTTATACATTTTTATAAAACACGAACCGACTAAAAAAAAGGAGGCTGTTTCATTGGCGCGAAGAAATGCAATTGAAAGGGTGGTCAATTTCTGATTTTCACTGTTTAGTCAGTTGGTCACACTTGTAATAATCGTGAAAACTGTGCGTGCAACTGCAGCTGTTGAAAAATGTTGTGTACTCATATTAAGTGTTGAGTTTAATTGTTAAAACGTGCGCTAATATTAAGTTGGAGCTACACGGATTAACGAAAGTTTATTGGCAGTCGTAAATCATTCCATTTATCCAAATAAGGTAAGTGAACAATGCCTGCCAAAAAAGCGCGCGAAAACTGCTATGCAGCTGCTCGTATCAGCTGTTGTGTTCTAAGCGAGAGTTGCCACCGGTGGGCAATCAATTAATTTTTGTTAAAAATATACATTATTTTGCAATTAAATGTGTTCAGGTTTACATAATATGTGGAACATAATTATTACAAATAAGTTAAAATTATGTTGTAGAATTTTTCAAAATTGCGAGACCATTGCGAACAGCTGTTTGGATGATCCGGCAACACCCAAACATTGTTATTACATTACATTTGTATTTCTGCTGCGCATTTGCCTTTTTTGCCTTTGTTCGCAGTGTGTATTAGAAAACGATTATAGACTTTAGAAAATACGCTAAACTGTACGATTAATTGCAAATCGCCTAAAAATTGAAAGTTTACGCAATCAAACCATTGTTAGAAAGTGCAAATTAAAGAAAACAAAACGCCAAGAACAAAAGATAAGCGACAACCACAGAGTCAGAAGCAGAGGTTCGAAGAAGAAGCAAACAACGGACTTGAACAAATAAAACAGACAAAAACAATAACAAAAAAGAGAAATAACATCACGAAATTGCGCATATTTTCGTGGGTCGCAGCTGATTTCACATATCAAGGTCAGTAGTAAGGTGGGCAAAAATACAATTCACAAACAAACAAAAACAAAGCGTTAAAATTGTTGTTTTTTTTGCGTTGTTGTTGTTGTTGTGTGTGCACAGAAAAATGCTCGACCTGGAAATTGTGCCTGAAATCTCGCTGGGCTGCGACGCCTGGGAGTTTGTGCTTGGCATGCATTTCTCGCAGGCCATCGCCATCATCCAGTCGCAGGTGGGTATCATTAAAGGCGTCCAGGTGCTCTACTCCGATACGAATCCACTGGGCGTGGACATCATCATAAATCTACCACAGGATGGACTACGGCTCATCTTTGATCCGGTTGTGCAGCGTCTCAAGACCATTGAAGTGTTCAATATGAAGCTGGTGAAGCTGAAATACTGCAACGTCTACTTCAACTCCCCCGAAGTACTGCCCAGCATCGAGCAGATCGAGCATTCGTTTGGCGCCACCCACCCAGGTGTCTACGATGCGCACAAGCAGCTGTTTGCCTTGCATTTCCGTGGCCTGAGTTTCTATTTCCCCGTCGACAGCAAACTGCACTCGGGCTACGCCCATGGACTCGGCTCTCTGGTCTTTCTTAATGGCGCCTCGCCTGTAGTCTCCAAAATGTCACTGTATGCAGGTAGCAATGTTGCTGAGAATCGGGCACCATCACTGCCACTGGCCTGCTACCATCGACAAATGTATCTGGAGTCGGCAACAGTGTTGCGCACTTCCTACGGCCACACCAAGGGTCTGAAGCTGAAACTGTTTACCGAGGGCTCAGGCCGTGCGTTGGAGCCGCGTCGTCAGTGCTTTACGCGTGAGCTGCTCTTTGGTGACAGCTGCGAGGATGTGGCCACCAATTTGGGTGCACCAAATCGTATCTTCTTCAAGAGCGAGGACAAAATGAAGATACATAGCTCGAGTGTGAATCGACAGGTGCAGAGCAAACGCAGCGATATATTCTTCAACTATTTCACACTCGGCATCGATGTGCTGTTCGATGCACGCACTCAAACCTGCAAGAAGTTCATACTGCACACCAATTATCCGGGACACTTTAATTTCAATATGTACCATCGTTGTGAGTTCCAGTTTCTGCTGGAAAGCGATCATCTGTCTGGCGACAGCGAGAGCATCAAACATCAGACACATGATCAGCAACAGCATGTGAATGTAACTGCCTACACCAAATGGGATGAGATCAGCGGTTCGCTGGCCACCTCGGAGCGTCCGGTGGTGTTGCATCGCGCCAGCTCCACGAATACAGCGAATCCGTTTGGATCGACCTTCTGCTATGGCTATCAGGATCTCATATTCGAGGTGATGCCGAACAATCATATTGCATCTGTGACGTTGTACAATACGGCGCCGCCACGACAGCCAGCGCATTCCTGGCAACAGCACAAGATGCAGGACATTCGTCTGACTGTCGCCTAAGAATTTCTGTGCGTGTTTTGAATGCTGATAATGATGATGAGTGCGGTAGTTGTAGTCGTGTTCTTTGTGTGGTCGTGTGGGCTCTGTGACGCTTGAATGTATTTAGCTGTAAGACACAAAAGGCAACAACAAAACAATGATCTAACCTAGACATTAATGATTAGCAGTTACCTTACGATATATAGTTTAATATATATATTAATATATGTATGTATAAACATAAATGCATATATAGAATTTCTATATATAGCTGCTAAGCAAATTTATCAGACTCACTCACCATATATACTTCTTTTTCACTTCCCTCGTTCCCGGTACGATATTTCTATTATTAAGTACTGCATTATTATTCCAATTGCATTGTGTTAACCTTTACCTTTACCCTTAACAACCTCGACTCGATTCATCATTACTGACAATTAATTAGCAACGTACTTTTTAACTTGCATGTCGTTAAAATATCTAAATATTTTAAGCTCAACAAACGTGTATTTCTCTTTAAAAAAGAAACTAAAAAAACAACAAAAAAATATATATAAATATAGCAATAAGGTTTCGACAAAAACAAAGAAATCACAATTCGTTTTATTTTATATGTATGAATACTCATATAATTATAGAGATTGGAAACGCCGGGCGTGAAAGCATTAATCTTTCGTATATAAACGCAAATGTTTTGTATAGAAGAGATGATATGAGATTACTTAAAAAAAATTGTGCTTCAAGATTGTCAATAACGTATTGTATATAAGAAATTATCTTTAAATGCATTATATATGTATGTAATTTCTTAATTGAGCAAAGCATATATATATTTCTTCGTAGGTCAACTTAAATATAATATATTTTAAATATCATCAGAGAAATATTTATGTGATAAACTCTAAAAGATATATGGAATATATGAAAGAATATCCCGAACTTCATCTCAAAAATAAAATTCTGCAGTCTATAAAAGAATATTCAGAAGATCGGCTTTAAAATTTTGCATTATTACTATGTCAAGGAAATGTACTGAAGTATTCTAAGTGAATTTTCCTGCAGATCTTCTTTAAAATTTAATTTTAATAAAAATTTCTTACCCTTTCAAGCACAATTTCAAAATGCCAGAGCAAACTGTTGAACAGGAGTCTCAGCTACAGACGGTAACCACAGCACAGGAGTCCAAGGCAGTCGTCTACGATTCCAGCATGTTGCCCGATATGCTACCCGTCTACTACAGACGCCTCTTTCCCCACGAACCCTTCTATCGCTGGCTCAACTATGGCCACTGTTAGTAAAGTATTCCATTTGCCACAATCACTTGATTTATTAATTTCTGTAACTTTCCATAGCCGAGGACAACATCTTTGTGAATCGCGAGATTTCGTTTACACTTCACGATGACATCTACATACGCTATCTGTGCTTCGAGACGCAGGCAGAGCTGGAGAAGGAGATCTGCTCGCGTAATCCCTACAAAATCGACATTGGCGCAGTATTATCCACTAGACCCAAGAATTTCCGCACTGTTCCGGGTGGTTTGACGCCCGTGCAGCGTGAATTAGTATTTGATATCGATGCCACAGACTACGATGAGATACGCAATTGCTGCTCAGGCGCTGAGATCTGCTTAAAGTGCTGGAAATTCATGGTGTTGGCGGCGCGTGTGCTCGATGTGGCGCTCCGCGAGGACTTCGATTTTGAGAACATGCTGTGGATCTTCTCGGGTCGTCGTGGCATTCATTGCTGGGTCTGTGACCACACAGCGCGACATCTGGATGCACGTGCTCGCGCCGCTGTCGCCGAGTACCTGAACATACTCACCTATACCAATAATACGGCTCGCGTGCAAATGAATGAGCGCACACATCACAGTCTGCGACGTGCTCTGAAGATTGTAGAGCCCATGTTCGAGGAGATTGTGCTGGATGATCAGAATCTCTTTGGCACTCCCAAGGGCGTTCATAAATTGCTGCAGATGATTAGTGATGAGGGTGCACGCAACGATCTCGAGGCGTATCTACAGAAGACTCATGAGGATGGCGCCCACTCCAAACTCATCTGGGAGAGTTTTGTGCGCTACGCGAACTCGATGCGCACGAGTGCAGCGAATGTGTGGAGTCGCAAGCTGAAGAACATTGTGCAGGAGGTGCAATTGTGTCTACTCTATCCACGTCTCGACATCAACGTCACCAAGGGTTTCAATCACTTGCTGAAGGCGCCCTTCTGCATTCATCCCGCCACGGGTAAAGTGTGTCTGCCCTTCAGCGCCAGCGCGGCAGCCAAATTCGATCCGACCACAGTGCCCACCATATCGCAGCTGCTACAGGAGATCAATGCGCACGACGACAAGACCAAGAGCTACATGGAGGCGCCCGAGGACAAGAGTCGCATCAAGGACTACAAGAAGACTAGCATGTTCAAGGGAGTTGTGGTGTTCGAGGAATTTCTGCGCAAGCTGGAGCGTAATTTCAAACCCAAAGCGATGGACTTTTGAATAAAATTGAAGCATTTAAGTTTTTTAAATTCGTTTTACCAACTGGTTGAAATACTTGCTATAGTTTGCTTAGTAGTTTAGCCAATTTCCAAACCCAAAAGAATGCGTTCTAAAGTTGAAATGCAAGTATAGTTGATTGAAGCATTGAATTTATTACATACTCGTTTTTTATGATAAGTATTAGGCTACCAACAAATAAATAGACTAACTGATTGGAGTTCACATACAACGTAGTCGCACCAGTGGCATAATATTACCATCCGTATCCTGCCAATCCACCTCAAGCTCCAGCTGAAACAGTCCATCGTCTGTGGTGGGCGTCGTCTCCGGCAGATGCGCCAATATCTCGCTCTCCCCGGTCCGCAGCTTAAAAGAAGCCAAAGCATCGACAGCATCGCCTTCGCCCGACTGCGGTAACGATACTTTGATCTTGGCGGGCAATATGCTGCCCTTGCTCAAGACCAACTTGGCGTTAGATTCATCGTTGCCATGCCAAATGTACAAATCATCCTCGATGAACACACAGTCGTCGGTCTTCTGCAGCTGCTGCTGTTGCGGATCCAGCAAATAGACAGCCTGTCGAGCACAACCAATGGCCACAACCTCATCCGCCGAGTGGGTGGTGTGAAGCTTGGCATCGGGGAAGCGCGCCGCAACAGCCGCCTGCAGCTTAGGTATCTGCATGGTGGCGCCGAGCAGCACAATGTCATCGATGCGCTGCAGCTGGGGATGCTGCTGCTGCGCACGCTCCACGCATTCGCCGAGCTGTTGTATCAGCCCGTTGATTACTGGCTGAATGAGACTCTCGAAGCGGGCGCGTGACATTTGCGCATTGTAATCGACGCCATCCATCAGCGAATCAATGTAGAGCTGCGTCGAGGGCAGCGTTGTCAGTATATGCTTGCAGTTGGCGGCAGCCGTGCGAATCTTGGCCAACGATCGGCGCGATTCATGCGGATCCAGTTTGTACTTGCGCTTGAACTCCTCGCAGATGAACTGCACCAGCGCCTCGGTGAATTGCCGACCGCCAATCGAGTACGGCCCAAAGGTGGCCAGCTCAATAAAGAAGCCATTCTTCACAGCATACAACGCAAAGTCACTGTACAGTCCACCACATTTAATGGTCAGCACCGTTGTTGTCTTGTCCACCTGCTCCTCACCAATCTTGTAGCCAAGCACCGCTGCCGTAGGCTCCGCAATAACTTGAGCCACATTAAAGCCCGCTCCCTTGGCTGCGTCAGCGAGCAGCTTGACCGCCTGTGGTGGATAGTAGCTGGGTATGGAGAGCACAGCAATCGGCTCGTGTT
Organism: Drosophila siamana; assembly: GCA_035047445.1. Taxonomy (NCBI): domain Eukaryota; kingdom Metazoa; phylum Arthropoda; class Insecta; order Diptera; family Drosophilidae; genus Drosophila; species Drosophila siamana. The sequence goes on along the minus strand of JAWNPP010000151.1, from coordinate 410,077 downwards.
CCGTGTCCGTGTGATATTGTCGCGCCAACTCGAGTTCGGCGCGCAGCAGCTCTTGAGTGACCTGAACGGCGCTCAGTTCTTTGGTCACGATCTTGTCGTCTTGATCCTCTTTTTCCGCTGGTATCGTGTGCTCCATTCGAAAAACAAACGCCTCTTTATCGTATTCACATGGCACCTCCTTCAGCGCGCTCGCCAATTTGTCGGCGTCGCTGGCGAGCGTTTCGGCGGGCTGCAGCAGCTGGAAACTGTGGGCGACCGCCTGCTTGGGTCGTGTGGCCATCTTTTGTTTAGCCGTCAGGCCGCATTCGATCTCGGTATCGCCGTTCCACAGCAAACACGCTTGCGAGACGCGATCACCTTGCTTGTTCGCAATGACTTCAGCCTTGCCATCGGCTCTTACATAAGCAATGCAGAGTGTGCTGTTGCCAACTTTGATGCCAAAACGCGGCCACATCTTATTGCAGTTGTCGCTGATGACGGACAGTTAACAAGAATTTAGTAAAACAATTACAAATCTATATATACTATATGGAAGGCAAGGCAGCACGCGCACGTTTTTTTGATGTAGCAGCGCGGTAATACTATCGTCAGCAGCAAGGTGACCGCATTTCAAATTTATAAATATACTACTTTGACACACTATCGATAGTTAAAACAGTGTTGTACAGGTTTGTGACTTTATCGATGGGAAAATATTTAAAACTCGTTAAATTTAGTAGGCTTCGTTTGAATGCAGCTCAATTGCAACTACAATTAAATAACAAGTTGTTTCAAATTATAGCTTCTATACGCCATTTAAAAAATATATAGACCAATCTACCATATGAAGTGTAACCAAATCAAAATTTCGTGTTTTCGGGTTTTCAGTACATTTTCGACAAGCATTTGGTCGTTAAAATGTATATTTGAGACATTTTGCATACAATCACACTCAGAAGCAAAGATCATAAAAGCAGATAAAGTGCACTCTTTGTACATGAATACTCTGAAAAGTTTAATTTATACAATAATAAATAAAACTTAATAATGAATTTATATTATTAACAACAAATAACGATGTTTAACAAATCGATGTTTATAATAAGAAAGGTAGGCAGAGGTTTTTTGATTTTGCGCCAACTACTAACACTTTCAATTGCGCACTGCGAAGCGTTTCCCAACACGGCAAAAATATGTAAACAAAAATCTATACATAGTGCGGAAAGAAGGCAACTATTGACCCCAAATACGACGACAACGACGACATTTTAGCGCCACCCTACCAAGTGTAGTTTTTGTGTCAAGCAAACACACGGACTGCACACATACAAATGCAGAGCAATTGACGCCCCCCTCTTAACGTATAGACCCAGCAAACAGCAACGTTCCGATTCGTCATCGATTTAAGGCAAAAGCCAAACAATGGAGTGGAGGTGCAATGAAAATTAACCAAACTCATTCAATTGAAATTGAGTAAAAATAGAAATTCAATTGAGTTTGCAACGGCAAGAAAATGCGCAATTCGTAAGCAAAGCGCACAGGCAAAATAAACAACACAACTGAAAAGAATTTCGTCTTACAATTTGGACCTAAGACAACCTTGAAGGCATCCAAACACACACAAACACACGCACACTTACAGGTAAATTTCAGCAGACGCGACGCAGTTGGAAAACAATGGATGATAATCTCAGCACCAAATCATCGGAGTCTTCGATAACTACCAGTGGCGAATATGAAATTGTCACCGATAGCAATGTGGCCACACCATTGGAGCAAGTGGCGCCATCTACTGTTACTGCAGTCGCTGCCGCTCCAGTTGCTGTCCACGACGACGGAAAGGTTTGCGAATCGGCACTTTCCCTTTCACCGCTGGGAGACGCTGGCGGAGATCGGTCGCCGACGTTGGACATGGCCAACAATCGGAACCTGAGCGACATTAAACACGAAATGACAGACGCACTGCGCGACTTGCAGCTGGAGCGCAATGGCCTCTCGGCAACAGCAACAGCAACCAACGGTGAGTTGACTCAACTAAACATAACGAAGTGAATAAAGAAATTCAAATTGCGCGTAAGACGGCAGTCAGTTGTTTACCAGACGCCGTCGCCAGCTGTGCACATAATTACATAGTTCGTTCTCGCATTCCGTACAAAATTGGGCGTTCGCGCCATTTAAAGCCCCTAGTAAGCTTAGTGCGCAATCTTATCTGGGCACGCTGGAAGCCTAACCCAGAATATCAATCGCTGTCATGGCAATAACAACACAAGAAAAACAAACATTCGTAGAAAAAATGAAAACAATGAAATTACACTTGCAACACACAACAATATCTCTCTCGTTTTTTCTACACTCGATAATGACGTTTGAGTAAAGCTATTTCCCACTTCGAACACTTGTGTCATAATTGCCAATTAACATTTGCAGCTGTTGCCGATAAGACGCGTCACCAACAGCAGCAGCAGCACCAACAACAGCAGCAGCAGCACCAACAACAGCAGCAACAGCAACCGAGATCACAACAACAGCAGCAGAAATCATTGACTTTGCCGTTGACGGGGCGTAAAACGCAAACGGAAACCGCAGGCGACACCGACATGCGTTTCAAATGCAACTTGTTCTCACCGAAAACCTGCGAAGAATCAGAGGACGCCTCGAACTCGGAGCACAATCGTGTGGGTCAGTCCGTGTTCTACGATTGCATCGACGCTAGTCCAGCTTGTGTTGAGGAGAAACAGGATGCCATGAAGCCTGAGAAATGTGACACTACTGACGAGGAAGGTGAGAGCGACAGAGTAATAATAACCATGCCAACTCTCTAAATTTATTTTCTTTACTAGTTTCAGAAATCGATCAGGGCTGCACCATATTCGCGGGTGTCACCTATTTGGGAGCGGCGAACATCAATGCGCCCAAATCGGAAACAGATGTCTATCGCATCATGAGCGAACTCAACAGCGGCTCCAAATCGGTGGGCCTCAAAATTACGGTCAGCATACCCAACTGCTCCGACGGTCTGGTGGTGTAAGTAAATGAATCAGCCTACCCTATCTATGACGTTAAAAGGGTGTGTTCATTGCAAACGATTCATCAGCTGAGACGTTATAACTTGAAATTGCAAATTATGTGAATCAATTTGTTATGCTAAAATTGGTTTAGGTACACTTCATCAATGTTACGTAAATTAAGTAGCATATTTTTAAAGTCAACCAGAATCTCACATAGCTCTCTTACTTGTATAATATTTTGTTTGCTGCTTTTTCACTGTTCCAATGTTTGTTATAATGACTCCTTTCCTACAATGAAGTAGTACTCTAATATTAATACTCTTCTTTTCTGCTTGCTTTGTTTGTTCATACTTATATAATTAGAAATACGCAAAACAATTTTAAGCTTTTCTAATTTCCCTCTGGCTTCGCCATTCGTACGTTAAGCTGCCCATCAATCAAAGTTTTTAAAGCACCTAATCAGTAAATATATTTAACGTCAATAGTTGCGAAATAATGGTCTACAATTCTATAGAGCATAAATTGCAATATGGATATTCTTTTTTCCCAGTCTGCACGATGCCGAGAGCAATACCATCATTGCCACTTATGAGATATCGAGCATTATATTGTATTATCGCGGGCCCGTGGATACCGCTGAGAATGGATGCTTCGCCTTCACCTGGTTGCACGGCGATGCACTCTTTCAATGCCATGTATTTCGATGCCATATTCCCGAAGCGGTGAATCAAGTGAGCGGTGAGTGGTCGGATTGATGATTAGCATCGTTTGCGGTTTGATTCACGTTTCTAATATTATTTTCCTTTTTGTTTTGGCTCCAGCCTGCTTCCAGAAGGCATTCCAGACCTACGCGCCGAGCATGAGCTGCAGTCTCACTTCGGCCGTCGATATGGTCAATTCGGTGACATCGGATGTTAGCGGTAATCCCTTGAATACCGCCGGCTATGAATTCATCGTCTCACTGGAGATTCGCGAGAAGGTGGCGAAGAATTCGTATGCTGCTGTGCCGCGAGATCGTGGCTGCTTCAAGTTGCGCGCCAACACGGACAAGGAGGTGTGCATCACCGTCAAACAGACAGCCTCGAATGTGCTACAACCGCTCTACATTGAACGCTGCTTTGGCGTGCTCGTTGCCCCTGGGAAGCTAGTGGTGCAGAAGGATATGCATCTGATTGATATGTTGAATATGGGCTATGTACTCACCCCGGGCTCTGGCAATGAGCCGGATAATGTGAGTGCTTGCCTCAATGCGTACTCCATACGCGCCGAATGGAAAGCGCAGGAGAAGGCCTTCGAGCAACTGAATCTGGAGACGTCCAAAACCAATCTGACGGTGGCCGTGGACATTGTTATGCGTGGCATTCAGGAGCCGGTGCGCTTTGTCATCGAGACACCGGTGACGATTCAATCGGCCAGCGATATGCGCATCATGGATCACTTTATGTCCAAGCGTCCCATGACACTACGCTTCTATTTGCATCTCAAGCGCACCGATGAGCTGAACTGGAAGGTGAACAGCATTGATCCATCCGAGGAGATCACCGAACAGGCGAGCGGTCAACACGGAAGCGCTTCGCTGCTGAAGTTGGGCATGAATAATTTGTCGCGCATTGTGCGCAGCTCGTCCATAGCCTCCATTGAGGATGATTGCCCCACAGACTACAGCAGCGATGGCGACGAACCGCTGCTCAGCGGCACCGGCGAGGTATCCAAGGATTGCTCCCAGGACACGCTCGACGAATGGGATCCCATTTTGCGGGAATGGGATGGCGAGAAGCGTCCCAAGAATCTGGCGCCATTGGTGCGTCTGGGTGTGCCGGAGGCGTTGCGCGAGAAGATCTGGCAGAAGTTGGCCAATGTGGAGGGCAAGTTGGAAATGAATGATATGTACAAGATTCTCATCACCAAAGTGAGTAACTGCGTTGTCCACTCAATGTACTTGTTTAATTCCATTGAATGTCATTGAATAGGAAACAAAATGCGAGACAGTCATACAGCGGGATATTCATCGCACGTTTCCGGCGCACAAATGCTTCAAGGAGAGCGGCGGCTCTGGTCAGGATGCCCTGTTCAAGGTGTCCAAAGCGTATGCCGTCCATGACAGCGAGGTTGGCTATTGCCAAGGCCTCAGTTTCATAGCAGCCAGCTTGCTGTTGCATGTGAGTAACAGATCTGTAACGTAACGTATGCTAATAACATAACAGCCAACGTAACAGTGTAATCGCTTTCAATTGATCTGTTGTCACCTAGTGTTAAAAATAAGTAATTTGATAACTTCATTTACGCTTCAGATGCCCGAGGAGGATGCGTTTTGTGTGCTGGTCTCGCTGATGTACGATTACGGCTTGCGTGATCTGTACAAGGCTGGCTTCGAGGTGCTCTACTTGCGCCTCTATCAACTGGAACGCCTCATCAAGGATCAGCTGCCCAAGTTGCATGAACATTTCACGGCGTGCGGCATCGAGACGCACATGTATGCCTCCCAGTGGTTCCTAACACTCTACACTGCTCGTTTTCCGCTCTGCTTTGTATTCCATGTACTCGACGTATTCCTGCTCGACGGTTTGCCTGTGCTCTTCCAGGTGGCCGTGACATTGCTGTCGATTTGTGAATCGGATCTGCGCCAACTGGATTTTGAGGGCATACTCAAGTATTTCAGGGTGACGCTGCCCAAAAAGTGTCGCAGCTCAAGTCAGGCACGCAAAGTGATGAAGCAGGCGTGCGAGCGTAAGATTAAGAAGCTCAAGCAGTACGAGGAGGAGTTTCTGCTGAAGAAACAGCACAAGGAGCGCCTAGAGAAGGAGGCGCAGATCTACGAGAGTCGCTTCGGCGAGGAGCGGCGCAAGCTGCAGTCCGAGATTGATGCACTCACACAGCAGCTGACGGCGGCCAATGAGCGTGCGATGGAGAAGGAAATGAAGCACACCAGCATCAAGCAGGAATACAAGCAGATCATACAGCGGCAGGAGCAGGACATGAACACGCTCAACGAGACGCTAGGAAAAGTGATGGTGAGTGAGCTACTATTTGCTTTCTTGATAAACTGTTACTAACTGCAATTGCGCTTGCAGCACACGGTTTCCAAATGCTCGCATTGCTTGCAACAGATTGATGTGGGCAACGACAACGCAAAGCAGCAGCAGCACGCGGCGGCGTCGTCGTCGGCAGCCAATCGTCTGTCGCAGCCCATGCTGCGTAACGTCAACGAGGCGCCGCTGGGTCCACTGGATCCACTCAATGCAGCTGCTCAGCGAATACGCGAACTGGAGCTGGAGCTGGCGCAGGCCAAGCTGGCGCAAGTGGAGGCCGAGTGCAAGAACCAGGACTTGAACCATCAGCTGAGCAACACGCTGAGCGAACTGCAAACCAATCGCAATAGCTGGCAGCCGTGGCTCTCGAAAACATTCAATTCGCTGCAGGAGAAGGTCACCACACGGGCAGCTGGCTCGCAGCGTGGTGAGCACACGGGCGGCGCCACATTCCAATCCTACATGGGCCAGCCACCGGCGACGGTCAGCGAGGCGAGTTCGCCCAGCGCCAATCAGGTAACCTGAGCAACTCCGAATGTGACTCCCTCCTCCCTCCAACATGACAGACGCTGGAGCGTTGACAGTTTTTTTTTAAGTTGCTTCATCTATTATTATTACTTTAACTATTGATTAAGTTCTTCTTTCGAATGGAGTATTATTTGATTTCTCTATTGTAGCCATGTTGAGCACCTGCGTTGCCATTTCCCAGTACTCCCAGCTGCAAATGTTTACCATGTCTATTTATATCGCATACAAACCCATGAATTTATTATATATATTAGTTATATACATGTAGAGAATACTTCGAATATTTCTGCATGCACACACACACCACATTCACACTCACATTTACCTTAAACTTGTTTACCTGCTTGAATTTTTATTGTTTGTTTTGATTGACCATTTATTGCGACTGCAAATAAAACATATTGCATCATTGTACGATTTTGAACATCACTAACTCTCGATTATATTTTAGGAGTACAAAACCTTTGCATTTGCTTCGGTTGGTGGCTCGCCGAAATTACCAACAAAATTCCAGGCAACCAAATTGCGCAACAGCATCGACAGCTTGCGCAACATTGTGGTCCCACTGGAGCAAGTTGCCGCGCGTCGCGACACCTAAGAGAATCCCCGCTGTGTGGCAAGAACAACAAAATACTCGAACAGATACATGTAGGCCAGATCTGGCTAGCAGGCAGTCCTACGCCTTTGGTATTATATATCGTATTCGTCTATATACATATATACACACACACACATACATATATATATATATATATATATATATATATATATATATATATATAAAATACTAGAGATATACACCTACAAAAAGAAGTATACATATATGTATAATGTACATTCCTTGGTTTCGATTTGCGCATTTTCTTGAGACGTGTTTTCTTCTGTGCACCTGAGCGCACCTAGGCTTGTCAAACTGTACAGTTTGGCACGCACTGCATAAATACTACCCCCCCAACAAATACAACAACAATATACATATGAATAATATCAAGCAAGAATTCAATGAAATTCAACAAAGTGTGTAAACTTTTATTTAGCACGTTTAACATAGGCAACAATTATACAGCATCCATATATCATCCATATAGCATCCATATATGCTTATTAACAGCTATTGACAACTAATTCGAGTAAACTTTTTTTGGTATTACCTTTGAATTTGTTCAGCTATATTAATAAACAGACTGATTATGGCTTGAAGTCTGAATTAATTAGAAATTCTAATTTTAGCACTTTGCTCCAAACAAGTATTGCTTTTAAGCAACAAGCATATTACTTTGGAAAGTTGTATAATTTGTTAATGATCCTAAGGCTCAAAGCCCTCTCTTTCAATCTTTCTAATTAGTTGTCTATAGCTGTGAGTATATTTTCAGACCAGATCCTGGACAGCAACGCACCTTTTGCATAATACTATCGTTCCACTGCCAATTCCAGACTTCGCCCCTCCTCAAATGAAGAACAAACGCTCCCCCTCGCCCTCCCGATGCATGCTGGCATAGATTAAAAGGTCCGCCGAGGAGCTGCGCTGCCTGAGACGTCGTCTTGCCCCACTGCCGCCCGCACCGCGAGCACTGCTGAAGGATCGACTGCGCACGCGACGACGCCCAAAGCACGACGTCACCTGCTGCTCGGCTTCGCTGTCGCTGTGCGGCTCCAGCTCCAGCTCCAACTGAGATTGCTGCGTGCCTGGCCTGTCCTCCGTCACATCGCTACTGCTGGGTGTGAGGGTGCGACAATCGCTCGGCTCGACAGCGGCGAGACGCGCTCGCTTGCCCAGGCTGTAGCTGGAGGGATCGCGGGAGAGCTCGGAGCCAAAGTTGCTGCTGCTGCGCTCGTGCGGCAGATTCGTGCCGTAGCTAAGGAAGTCGGGGTAGGGCAGCTGCAGCTCGGGGGCATTGAAGGCCTCCGGCGAGGAGAAGGTGTGACGCAAACGTTGCACGCGACAGCGTTGGGCCTGCTTCACAGTGGGCTGCTGCACCAGTAGCCAGGAGCGTTTCAGGTACGTGTGCTCGGTGCAATTGCTGAGCGTTTGCTGGCCAGGATTGGAGCTGCTGGGCGAGCTGGACAGCCCTAGACTGAGTGAAATGTTGAGCGAGGCGTCGCGAAACCCGTCGGTGCAATCGTCCGCCGTGCTGTTGCTGGGCGTCGTCGCCACCGCTGTGATCCCAGCTGCGACCCCAGCTGTGCCTGTGGCAGCGGATAGTTCACGCCCAGCGGAAAGCGATGACGCGCTCGCTGGAAGCCCCACGGATGGCTGTGGCTCCGCGACGCCGGCTGCTGTCTGGCCAGACGCGCCTGCAGCGCCTGCAAACGGGATTCTGTGGGTAAATTAGCGACTGCAGCGGGGGATTTGCCTTGGGGGGAACTGCAGCACTTACCACACATTGCTGTGGCCAGCAGCATGCGTTGCGCCAGCTGCTGCTGCTGCTGCTCCTGATTGGCGTCCTGCGAGGTGTCGGTGGAGGCCACGGCCCGCGTCATCGCCGCCGCCGAGGTGCTGGGCTGTTCCTCTCGTGCTCCTGCAGCATGCAGCTGCCGTGCAGCGGCACCATCGATTGCATCGTGCAGTTGCTGGGCGCCCGACTGCAGCGATGCGTGGCACGCGGTCGCTGTCGCCGCTGTTGGCGGCGGGGCTCGCGCAGCTCCTGCTGCATGCCCACCTTGATGACCTCCTCGTAGTCGGGTGGTGCCTCGTAGCTGGGCGGCTCGTCGGGTGTGCGATCCTCGTCCTGACGGTCCAGCAGCTCGCTGATCGTCTGCAGATGGCTCTGCAGCTCGCGCTGATGTCGCGCTCGCACGCCCATGCGATAGAGGATGACCATCCAGCCGGAGAGCACGCCGAAGATGCCCAGTGTGCTGATGATGAAGATGCCGGTGGCCGTCTTGAGGTCCGGGTACTGGTCCATCTTGGGGAAGTAGTAGTTGGGCTTGTGGGAGTACCAGCGGCGGTCGTGGTGCAGATGCGCCCAGTCCTCCTCGCAGGACTCGGGCTCATCGCTGCCATCGCCGCAGTGATCGAAGCCGTCGCAGTGCAGCCGGATCGAGATGCAGTGGTTGTTGCCGCACAGGAACTCCGACCCGATGTAGCAATCTAAGGCAGGTAACAAGAAAGTTGAATGCTAAAATCTATTGTCCCATCGATCAGAGTTTCCTAACGACTTGGGGAGAATTAAAGGAGCGTGAATGGATTCTGAGAACTAGAAGTTTATACAGATGGACAGAAGCGCACAGGGGTAGACAGTCCCTATATTTGAATGCTTTTTTAAAAGATTGCACGACTGAATTTCCCCGGGACAGCTAGGAAAACAAATCAGCTCTTTCTCGGAATGTCCACTTGGATAATTGAAGTAGCTGTAGACAATGACTAAAATAAAACTGGGAACAAAGGACTCAACAAAGTTTAGGAGTTCTAGTTTTCTCCTTCTCTGTGAATTATTTAGTTTGAACAGTCGGATAGACTAGCTTAATTATAGAAAAAATATATTATAATCCTCTTTTTAAAATTGTATCCCTTGCAAGATCCTTTCATGTAGTTGAAGATGCTGAAGACAATCGCCAAAATAAATATGGGAACTAAAAACGATATGCAAATTTAGTGACTGTAGCTTACGTCGATTCTGATAAGTAAATCCATATAAAGGCAAATAGACAGAAACACAGACAGGCAGACAGAGAGGCAGACAGATAGGTAAACTCGTGACTAAAGTAAATATATTTAATCCTATTGCCTTGGAATACCTACTCAAGTAGTTGAAGACGCTGTAAACGATGGCCAGTTTGGAGGACATGCCGAAGACTCCGCGCAGCCGAATGTAGTAACCGGTTAGGATGGGCGCAATATGGCTCTCTTTGCTCAGTCCATTATTTGGCCACATGATCGTCTCAATCTCTGTGGCATCCGATGTGGTGCCTTGTCTGATTGTCAGCTCCGAGCGCGCTGCCATGCCGTAGAAGTCGTCCACTCGGAGTGAGATGTGCGTCTTCATCATCATGTAGTTGTTGCCCGGCTTGATGATCCAGATACAGTCGAAGAGTCGAACATCTGTGGCATTCTCGATCATGTTCATCATGGTGATAGCGCCACCCGGTCCAGTTACCATGCCACCGCAGTCTACGAGGGGAAAGTCAAATCCATCGATGAAGTTACTTTCAACGAGTTGTAATTGCCCCCTTACAGATTCTGAGTGATATGTCCTGAAAGGTCTAATTACTCTGTGTTAATCTCTGATATTGAATAGATTGAAACTAGAGGGGCAACAAATAATCGAGTCGTTGAGGTTCGTCGACTAACATTTTCTTATTAAACTGCTTAAGTACAGTTAAAAGAATAAATCGCTAAAGTCTTGAATCTCGTCAATTTCGTCCTTATAAAATCCTTGAGTATTTTTTCAATGAATGTATATATGCAAATAGTGAACAACATCCTGAGGTCACATATTAAAATTATCCGTTTTTATCTTCGCCAGAAAAGTCCCTGAACATCTTTTAAGTATTATTATGTTTTTCTTTAATAGTAAATTGCTTGTTCTTTCTGAACTACCACCACGATTATGGCAAGTTCTCAAGCTAAGCCCGATTTCCAATTGCAACAGACGATTCTATGAGGTGTTCTTACGACAAACCCCAAAGCCCCTCTGCCTACCCCAACAATATCGATTGAGTTACCAAACTAGACCAAGCCAAAAGCGTTCCTCAGTTTCTCTCATATTTCTGCTTTGCATTGACATTGAAATTTACACAACAGCTACGCTTCTTCTTACCACTGCTCCTCTCCCATCCCTTCCCCATTCGACTGCTGTCAAAAATCAATATGACAATTGCAGACCCTCAAGTGCCCCCCTGCATTCCCTCCTATGTGGCTTACCCGTGTACGGCACCAGTCGCTCGTCCTTTAGCTGCTTGGAGGAGACAAAGCTCACCTCGGCACGGAAACCGACGCCTGTCGCTGAATTGCCACGGAACTGCAGCAGCAACGACTTCCCGCTACTTACGGTGATGGGCGGACGAAAGTGTTCGCCGGTGTAGGAGTCGAGCATCTGTCCGTTGGAGTCGAAGATCTCCAGGGTGGAGGCCAAGCCCAGCTGGAAGTCGGTGAAGTCCAGACGCACCTGGCAGTTCTCCGACTCGCAGGTGAGTATGTGCTCGATGCCATAGTCCCGCGGATAGGCCATGGGAAAGTAGGGAGTGGAGATGACCTGCGGCACAGTCTGGGCATTGCCGCTGCCCACAATGGACTGCTTCGGCGTGCCGCTAACAATCTTTACGTTGCCTAAGGAAGGAAAACTTATTAAAGCCAGTTTCCTAGAGGATAACTTCCTGACTTACGCTCGGAGAAGTACTGCAGCGAGAAGACGTGCGCATTGGTGGCGCGATAGAAGAACTTCAGCTGCAGCGTGCGCGTCTTGCTGCGAAACACTTTACCATCGCCGCAAAACTCCTGACCCGAGATGGTGCTGTCGTAGGGCGGCTCCGAGAACTGTATGTGCTCGCAGGGACACATGTTGGACTTGCCACCGGTGTTGCTGCAGCTCTTCGAGAAGTTCGCGTGCGTGAAGGTCACACGTATAACGCACTCGGCACAGGTGACCAGCTCCAGGTTGCACTGGTACCACACATCCGCGGGCGCTGACGTCAGGTCGTTCTGCAAACTCAACTGGGAGCTCTATTGAAAGCACAGTAAGAAAACTAGACTCTTCTTGGGTTTACAGATTTGTGTGGGCATTAAGGGGCGTGGAGAAAATATTCAAGAAGAGATAGCTTCATTGCAGCTTGAAAAGTATAGTCCACACTTATATTTGGTCTAGCTCCGTTAGTCCCTGAGTTAAAGGCATTCAAATAGACGGTCATACAGCCAGACGGATGTTAAAAGTAAAAGCCTTGTGCTTCCGTCGTACTTATTCGAAATGTGTTTGCATCGTAGGAACTTTGAATCGCTGAGATCAAGGTATTCAAACAGATGGACAGATGGATAGACGGAAGCTTGGATAGACAATTTGTTTTGTGCTCTCATACTCACTTAAAAAACGTTCACTTTGTACAAACTTCATAAAATGGTCTCAATATTCGTAGCTGTACCTTGTCTAGTTCCCAAGTTCTCGACACTCAAACAGACGGACAGACGGATTCTCCTCGTATTCAGTCGAAACGAGTTAGCTTTGTAGGAATTTCAAAAGTATTGTCAGCAATTTTAGTAGCTCTAGCTCTTCTAGTCTCTGAGATCTAGGTATTCAAATAGATGGAGGGGCGGGTGCTGGGATAGACAATTGCTTCATGCTCTAGTATTAGCTTCCTATGAAATTAAAAGGTATGGTCTGTAACTTTCGTAGCTCTAGCTCTTCTAGTTCCCAAATTCTAGACATTCAAACAGACGGACAGACAGACAAGACGGTTGTGAAGGGAATTTACTGCCTGCACTCGTACTCACTCGAAATGCTGTGGTGCTGACATTGCGGGCATGCAGCTCGCCACGCTCGCCTAGCTCCAGGAAGTGTCGCCGACCATTCCAGTGGTTGCAGATATCCAGATCCCGATAGCTGTTGGCTGGAAACGCATTACTGCCCGGCCAGCTGAACAGGGCGAACACATAGGCCAGGCAGTAGGCATAGCCCAAGAACTCGGCCAGCATGACTGCAGCTCGTTCCCCAAAAAAAAAACTGTCACGGATGCGTTGTCCACGAGCGTTGGCTCAAGACTGTTTCATTGGCTGCAGCTGCTCGCAAATCCAATAAGCTCGGTCCGATGCCGAAGCCTCTCAAGTGGATGGCCCACCTAGAGCATAACAGGCGACGCAACGCAACGCGAGGCGAGCCAACGTTTTTGTGGGTGGGCAGCAGGTTAAAGACCTCACTTAGGACTAGTAACAGCCAGTACGAAAGCTGGTATCGAAGGCAAGATACCTCTTAGTTCACTTCCATTCGATCCTAATGAAATTTCCAGAAACTGTTCAGCATGTCTATAATTATTAAATGTACCGAATTGTGAACTTCTAGCTATAAATTTACATAATACAAAGTATTATCGGCCAAATTGGTGATTCTAGCTTTTATTATCTTCGAGATAGACACAAGTTTATTGACTTTTGGTTTTGTAACAACACCCTTCGGCGACCGAAAACAACAACAACCCAATTGTTTGTTGGTATAAAAATATTAGTTTTATTTAAAAAATTTTCCGTTACACATGATGAGTGGGTGGAAGTGGATTAGTGCGTCTCGCAGAGACTACGAACAATGAAATCAATAAGAAAACGAATAAAAAGACATAGGGCCAAAAAGGACATGCATTCACATTTACAAATACTATGTACAAGCAAATGAAAACATGGATAAAAAATGACTGAGTGTGTGTTTTATGTGTGTGATTGCTTAAAGCTGCGATTTCCTGGTCTTGAGAGCTGCCTCCAGATTCTTGGCCAGTGTGTCCATGAACTCAAAGGTCTCCTGGTAGTCCTCACGCTTGACAGCGCTAATACTGCCCTTAATGCAAATGGCCAGATCCTTGGTCATGGCGCCACTCTCAATCGTGTCGACGCAGACCTTCTCCAAGGTCTCGGCGAAGGCGTGCAACTCGGTGTTGTCGTCCAGCTTGGCGCGGTGCAACAGACCACGCGTCCAGGCGAAGATGGAAGCAATGGGATTGGTCGAGGTCTCCTTGCCCTGCTGGTACAAACGATAGTGACGCGTCACGGTGCCGTGAGCAGCCTCAGCCTCTACTGTCTTGCCGTCGGGGCACAACAGCACCGAGGTCATCAGACCCAGCGAGCCGTAGCCCTGGGCAACAGAGTCAGACTGTACATCACCATCGTAGTTCTTGCAGGCCCAGACGAAGCCACCCTCGGACTTCATGCAGTAGGCGACCATATCGTCGATGAGGCGATGCTCATACCAGATGCCAGCAGCCTCGTAGTCAGCCTTGTAGTTCTTCTCGTACAGCTCCTCGAAGATGTCCTTGAAGCGACCGTCGTACTTCTTGAGAATGGTGTTCTTGGTGCTCATGTACAGCGGCATCTTGCGATCCAGCGCGAACTTGAGCGATGCATGCGCAAAGTCTACAATGGAAGCATCTGTGTTGAACATGCCGAGAGCAACACCTGGTCCCTTGAACACATTGACGCACTCATCGATGAGCTTGCCATCGTCACCCTTCCAGGTGAGCGTCAGCTGGCCGGGACCGGGCACCACAAAGTCGACAGCCTTGTATTGATCGGCATGGGCATGACGACCGATGACAATCGGTTTCTCCCAGCCAGTGACGAGACGGGGCACATTTTTGCAGATTATGGCCTCACGGAAGACGGTGCCACCGAGAATGTTACGAATGGTGCCGTTGGGCGACTTCCACATCTGCTTCAGATTGAATTCCTCGACACGCTTCTCGTCGGGCGTGATAGTGGCACACTTGATGCCCACATTGTACTTCTTGATGGCCTCAGCACAGTCGATGGTGACTTGATCTGAGGTCTGATCGCGGTACTCGATGCCCAGATCGTATGTGTGCAGCTCGATGTCGAGGAAGGGCAGAATTAGCTTCTGCTTGATGGAATCCCAGATGATGCGAGTCATCTCATCACCGAGCACATCGACCACGGGTCCGGCGCGTATTTTTTGGGCCATCTGGGCGGGAAAACAAATCATATTTGTCTAGGTGAGGCACAATCATTAAATTAAATAATGCAAATAATGTGAGACCTGAAAAACCTTGTCCATTTTGTTTCGCTAATTTTCTTTGTTTTCTGTGGTCCAACTAAAATTCAGATTTTGATTTGATAGATTGACAAACCAGATTGTACTACACTACGTAAACCAGATTACACTCTGGACGACACGCAAAGTGAACTTTGATCGAATCTCGGAGTTTGGATGAGAGAGAGAACAGTCAAACCTACCACAGCGCTGGCGGAGAAATTCGCTTTGAAAGCGTCACGAAGGAGCTGTGAACGCGCCTGGGGGCTGACGACCATGTTGAGGGTGCGGCGGAGTGCATACATTTTGTGATGAATGAATGTGGCTGCAATTCGATGACTCAAAATTAGTTGTTTTTGTCAACCGTTGAGGAAATACGCCGCGAAACAAAAAATACACTTGGAATAATACTCGATGTGGCCGCTGCGTCTGTCGCGTCGTCACTGATAACTGTCAATGTTGCGCACCGTTATTATTCTAACTTGTCTACGCCGAGCAATGCACTAATTTTAAAATGTACTTGTATGTGTTGCGCAATCGCCGTTATCAGTTACTTTTGTATGTATTAGGATCCACAATCCGATTAGATTCGTACTCTACACTGTCGTTTAATTGCTGCAACTAGAAATTATCACAAATTCAGTTTGTAAAGCGTAGCTAAGAAACAACGGGGCGTCTGGTTAGTAATCGTTATCACATTTATTGCCGGCCCGAATGCCTATGAATGTCAATCAACTTTTAATTGTGCGGCCCACTCGCTCCCTTACTCTCACTATTTAGCACACTGAGCTTCTTTTTGAGCAGTGCTGGCGCGTGCTAAAAATTTTTCCATACTACGAGAGCATAAAAAGCTCAACATTTATGACAAGTTCATGGTCACATTGCTGATAATCGTAGCGTCTAACTATGAACGTCCATCTTTATCGATAAACGATAGCTGACACTTTAACATTCGGTTCAGTGTTGTGCAATGATAACACTTCAAAACTTTTTAAATGTGGCGCCAATGCGTCTGGTTTCTATGCAGCGTGCTTATCAAATAATTTAATTGCCACAATTAATTATATGTTGCACAACTTATTGTGCAATTCTCAAGATCTTATATAACAATTCAATTAAATGATAAGGTACATGGAAGGTCGGAAGGTTTTTTTCTTGTTTACTCATTCTTAAACTGGCTATTTCTATTATAGCAATTATGAACGCAGTTGCATTCAAATTAGAAAGTAGATCCGATACAACCTAATAAGTTTGATATACTAATTACTATTATACCAGAACAACAGACCCCTTTTCGAATCCAGATGGCGTGATTCTGTCTATACAAAAATCACGCCATGTCCAGCAGCAACAACAAATAAAGACGCGCCTACCAATTATGGAGTTGACTATACAAAATGGTTGCCTAAATAGTGGGACGCTTTCACAAACAACTACGATTATTTTTTACAGCAGCCACTCTTTTAAGTGTATATACTTAAAGTATGCTTTGTGTTCGCTATCAGAGCCAGCCCTACACCAAACTGATAAGATTTGGGGCAGTGTTAAATAATGCTGAACGTGCAAAAGGCGAATACAAGTATGTATTACAATGCCTCAATTGATAAACTTGACAATTGCTCGAACAATCTATTGAAAAGTGACATTTGATTAAACTTTGAACGAGTATTGAAGGAGAACTGAAGCACTGCTCAGAAAAACAACACAGGTGAATAGATATTGACGACGTGTAACTGTTCTCTCTCGATTTCTTTCTTTCTCTTAATCACGTCGGCAAACCGGCTGTGCCTCACAAAAGAGACAACGACAAGCACATAAATTGTATATAATGTGTTGTGTGTGTGAGACAGCATACTTATACATATGCATGCGGATATACTATATGCGTCTGTTTGTGTCTGTGTATGCTTGCATATTTTGTGTTGCTTGCTGGGGAAAGTTCAACTCAAAAGCGAAAAAAGGCTAAAAGGTTGTTCAAAGCTTAAGTAATCGTAAATTATTCATTTAAAGACACCTCCATTTCTTAAACTACATTTGAATTTAATAGTCTGAATAGGTACATTTTGTATAAATAGTATGTACATTTTTTATATGCTATGTATTTTGCGAATGGGATTAACACTTTGTGGCAAAACTTGAAAGTCAGCGTTAGAAGTGTGTTGATATATTCATTTATCATTGTCTGTATGTACTTTAATGACTCGAACACGTCACGATGAGCATTGAACAGAGATATGAAATTTATACTTATATAATTTGTCCATGTTCTACTCACCTTCTCGAATGTTTAATTAAAATGCCGGTAAATTAAAAAAAGACGAACACTGAACTTATTTCTGTAGACCGCAAAATGGCGAACCACTCCCAATCAGACACAACGTAGAACTGATTGGAAACGAAAACAATGGAGGAAAGAAGTGGTCTGACGATTGCGCGTGTGTATGCAGATAAGGCGCTAGATAAATACAAGTTTTTTGAACAGCTGTTCTCATCGAATCAGTGCTTTTCGCCAGACGACAACTCTGCGCAGCCAGCTTTTGGTGCGGAGCTTTAAAGTGGAGTTTTGTAGCAGTCTACTTTTTGTTGACAGCTTATAGCTCTGGCGCCAAAAGCTCCAAATATTGCGAATTTGAATCTGTATCCCATGCGTCAATATTTGTTGAATCAAGTGTTTTCTTTCAACCAAAAACTCGAAAATAGACAACGAGAAAAATATCACTTATAAATTGAATTTTACATTAATTTACAATTTCTTAATTAATATTACTATTTTTCCAATCAAAAATGCAACATTTTTTCGTGTTCATGCTGATTGAAAAAACCCAATGTAACTTGAAAATAGTATTTTGATTTTAATATTCGGCTTTTATTGATTTTGTAAAGATTTGATGGACATTCCACCTGTTATAAAAGCTGTAAAAGTGAAATGCAAGTTGTGTACTAAAAATAGATATGCAAATAAAAATTATCACTCAGTTGATAACTTGAAGTGTTTTTATTACGATTTTTATGTGCGAAAGTTGGGATTGGGATGTGTTAAAAATGTGCTTAAAGAAGAATTAAAAACATCGTATAATAACAATGCATTGACATGCATAATTTTTTGTTATCATACATGCTACACCGGAGTATGCATTATGCATGATATTCGTATAGAGATTTGCATTTATGCTAATGCCAATATCAAATATGTATGCTCGCTATTAGCATATCAAAAACACGTTTATTTTGAGTTGACCACTGGGCTGATCACTGAACATTCGGCATCAAAAGCTGGCGACAATTTGAATTGTGTTTGAAATGTATTTCGAGTAAAGGCACGAAATGAATGAAAGAAATGAAAAGAAAGAAGAGGCATGTTGTCTAATTGGTAGCATGTATGTGTAGCTTTCTTTTCTACAATTAGATAATCGTTGAACAAAGCGAGTGGTTATATAATCTAATTATGAACAGCTTTAAACTCCAGCCTGCCGGACAACAACTGCGCGAACATACGAACTGCATTAAATAACATTTGTTGGTATTAAAATAAAATAAAGAAATTCCAGTTATCGTACTTTGGGTTAAATGAGCGCGTGCCGGCGAAACTGCCGTTGACCAAAGCGACAATTTGACAAGCGAGCAGCCGGCCAATTGGATGGTTTGGATGGAGCAGCTGTCCCATGAAGCCACTGCCTCCATTAGCCATGTCAATGAACGTGAAATGTCTGGCACTAGTTATAAGTGCCACACATCACATCTACCTGCCCAACAACCAACATCCAACTACCAACTTGATGTGCGTGCCTTGTTTCTTAAAGCATTTTAAGCTATTTGTTAATTTGATTGTTATGTAAAAACAAGACAGCAACAGCAACAAAAAAAAACGAAAAAAAAACTGAAAAACAAAACAGAAGCGCAGTTTGGGCCAAAAGTAAACTAATTTAAATTTCTGTTCAGCGACAGCTAAAAGAAAAGTAAAAGCCACAGAAGCTATGCTAAAATATTGGCTAAAAATAAATTTTTGGCTTTTTGAAAGTCGCGCTCAAATGGCTGAAGATGCTCCGCGTTGCCCGCACAACAAAAAATAAGAAAACAATTTGCATAAAAAAACGTCAAAAGTTGAAGCTGCATCATATTTTGGTTTTTGGGTATTTGGAGGTGTCTTTGTTTTGCAGCCACACACGGCGACTTTGACTTTGACTTTTCACTTGTTACTATCACTTGCTTGGTGGCCCGTTACACATACGCCCCGTGGTGCGCTGCGAATTTCGAATGATGAATTATTTGGGGAAGCATTAGGTATTGTTTGGCATGGAATGGTTTTTGGAATGGTGGCGATTGGCAGTGCTCTGCACGTCGAACATTGATCTATGCATGCATGTTGAAATGCTTTTCTTCGCCTGCTGCACGCCTGCAATAATAAATTACTTCCTGGCCAGCACATTCCCCACCAGCCAGACCCAGAGAGCGATGGAGAGAGAGCGAAAGAGAGAGAGAGAGAAAGAGACGCGGCAGCAACCGTTACAATTCTGAAGACGTGTGCAGCTAAGCAACAAAAATATTACTATTAATTATATTGAATGGAGAAAGTCAATTTCGTCAAAGTGCCGGCGTCAGTGGCTTTTGTGCGCCATTTCTAAAGACGACGCAGCTGTCAGTCATTCACTCAGTCAGTCAGTCAGTCAGTCAGCCAGTTAGTCAGTCATTCACTCAGTCACTCACTCTGTGGCCAGTTTCCATTTCAACAGCCTCAGCTTATCTTTGTGGAACGTCACATTCTTCTGAGGCAACTTTTGAAGATCGGCGCTTTGCTCTGCTTTGGTCTCTACTCTTCTCTCCCTCTTTCCTCTCTCTCTCTCTCTCGCTCGCTGTGTGTCTCTGGTTACACTTGATATTTTAATCGCATTTGCTGATCTTATGGCATGTGGCACACATATATTTTTCATTTCACCAAATCTGTCCATATGCAAATGTCGCTCGTCACTCCCATCAATGCGAGTGACGCATGCAAATACCCTCTAAAGAAAGTGACAATTAAATTAGTGTTCTTCATTAGCATAGCAGAAATCTACGTATTTAATTAGTATCTAGAACAAACGAAGTTGATATATTCATAGTTGTCAACAATTTGTATGACAAATTTAATAACGCTTCTAGCTCTATTTGCTGAGCAAATTTATGTGTCGACTAAAAGCTATAAATTTATAGAAATATTAAAAGAAAAAGTGTAATGAAATACTAATTGTATTTTCCTATAGTTTTATATAGACTTTTATTTATTTTTTAGAATTTTAATACACATCTATTTAAGTTTTATTAGAATAATTTTATTTCCTTTTAATTAGATTAAATAAAGTATAGAATAGTGTGTTATGGGGTTTGCTTGTGTAAATTTAAGTAATTAATCAATTTTATATGCCCTCACTTCTGCTTATAGAAAGGTATTAACATTATTTTAAATATAGGATATGTGTTCATTCAACTCTAAAATTTATTTTATTTTGTAAATCAAGGCATTTCCTAGTCGACTAACTTAAGTTCGCAGCACGTGTGTTTTTTGTGGGTTCGAAGTTATTTATTAAGCGCTTGTTTCGATCAACAACAACAGGGCCAAGACAAAGTTGGATTTGATTATGTTTACAGTTATGTCGCCTTTAGTATTTATGCAAATTTATGTTAAGCTCATGCAAACACATCTTCTGACCGCGAGTGTGAGACTGTAAGAGTGTTTTGGACGCTCTGTTGTCGATCATTTGAGATGTGGGTTAGGGCTACCGATTCACCCATTTGATTGGTCTTTAATATGACGCGCATTGGAGCTGAGTCCATGAGAAGAGCAGCAGCAGAGCAAAGCAGAGAAGAGCAGAGTGGAGCACAGTGAAAGGCGTTGTCAATATAAACCAAACATGTGCCGGGCAAGGAAACCTTGCCAATAACTCGCTGCCAATGGCTTTCCAAAAAACAAAAAAAGCAAAAAAAAAAAACTAAAAACATGCAAAAACGAAAGCCAAGCGGAGAGACACAGCAGCAACAGCAGCAACAGCAGCAACAGCAGCAACATTTGCGTTCGTTTTTACTAATGAAGTGCAGCAGCCATTGCCATAATTGTTGTTGCTGTTGTTGTTGCCAACTGACTTTTGTTGCATACCAAATGTCTACTGGGTCAATGTATCGTGTCGTGGCCCAAACCAAGCCCAAGCGGCCAACATTGCACGCATCCAGCTTTAGCTCCAACTCCAACTTTAAGTTGACTTCAATTTCAGCGTGCTTCGCTTCCCTCGCCATCTCCAACGTCGTCTTTTGTCGCCGTGTTCAGCTGAAGTCTCATGTGAAAATCATTAATGCGCTCGCAGCTCGCAGCTCGCCAAATTGCTGGCCATGTTAAGCGGCTTTCACATGGTCTCAGACCTTTGGCTAACAGGTAGCCAGTTAGCCAGTTGGCCAGCTAGCTGGCTGTTAGCCTCGCCTGTTTGTTTTTTTCGGCCTCTATTGTTGTGTCAGCTAAATATGGCCAATAGCCAAATATTAATTCCTGCACCCATCTGTTTATATGCAAATGCAACTGACTTGGTCTATCGGCAACTAATTCTAGTTGCCGCATTGCTCATTTGCCTGCGGCAGGACAATACGCGAAATGCACTCAGCAGGCAGGATACAACAGCAATGACAGCCTACAAGCGACCAGTTGATTACAACTCCGGCTTCGCATCGAAGGCAAGCTGTGAATGCAGCGATGGTGCAACAAAGTTAAATGCAAATGTTGTTGCATTGTATTTAGCATGTTTTCGTTGGACTTTGTTGCCACGTTAGAGAACTGGTTTCGAAAAGGTCTCAAATAGCAGACGTGTCGCAGTGCAGCTGAGTCCATAAAGAATTCTAAAGAGTGATTTAAAAAGCGCCAACAATTGTTTGTATAAATTCGTTGTGGCGATATTATCAATAAAGTTGTAAATAACAAAAGCAAGCATGTATAAACAGTTGAGTAGAATAAGTTGAATTAACTTTGTATTCATTGAATTGTATTATCATAGATGACAAAAGAGTAAATTGTGCAGCATATTTATGCTTAATTTAATTATATATGCATAATGCTGTTGTTAAGAAGTCAGAAGCAAATATTGTGATATTTAGTTGAAGACTATTGTTGATTTGGCTAATACAAAGTAGCTAAAATTAGCTAGTAATACAAATTCTATTTTTAAAGTGTGTTGACAACACAAATTCAGATTTAAATTGTGTATTCGCAAAAATATTCTTGTTGGCTATTAAGTTGTAGCAAGAAGACCATTTGGGTATTTATAATAAACTCATTTTTGGATAAATAAAATATTTTTGTTTTAGCTAAAGACTGAAGCGTCAATGTCATTTAATTTGTGAATGAATTGACTTAATGGCAGCTTGTTGCGATATCTCGATCTAGCGATTTGACACTGTTTTTGATGGGAGTATATTGTGACAATTAAATAGTGCCGGATATGTTATAATCACTGGCATCAGCGTTGTTGCTTGTCGTCGTCGCTCAAGGCGACGCGTCGCCATAAACCTAATCAGAAGCTAGGCAAAAATCGGTTTTGATTTAGCAACTTCTTTTTTTTTAATTTTTTTGCAGTCCCAGCCGCTGTTTGAGGCGTTGATGGAAGACAAACTCGTAAATGAATTGGAAACTGCCAATCAAAATGCAAAAGTTTTCAAGTTTTTCCCATGCAATCATCATCATTTCGAGCGCCGCGCCGGTTGTTGATGGGGCGTATACGGAATGTCTTCATTGGCTGCTGTAGATTAGAGTATTTCGTATGCAAGAGGTATTAGCATGTGTTTTGTTGTTGCTATTGCTGTTGCTGTTGCCGTTGTTGGTTTGACTCTTTTTATGACTTTATTTGGCACAATTGCAGAATTTCAATTGCTGTCGTCATGCGGCTTTCAATTCCCAATATCCTCTAGCTTAATCGATGGCATCGTGGCAATCAAATTTTATGGCTTCCGACGCAAGTGAAACCTGATTGGAGACTTGTGTGTGTTTGTGTGTTTGGGCTTCGCTTTTATCACGATCTGCTGTGTGTGGCCCAGAACCGTTCCTCGCTTACCCACTTTACAGTTACCAGTCAATTGGAGATTCATTAGCAGGGTCTCCCCACCTGTCTCAACTGCCAAACGTATTTGTGTGTGTGAGTCAGATACGCATTAATTGATTTGTTTCGTAACCGAAATTAGGTAATTCCGTAAAGCATTTAAGCGTTGAAATCTTCTCGAGCCCAACTTCCGACCATTGCCGACGAACCATTGCCAGGGGCACTTTCAATGTAATTTTCTACAATTTAACAGAGCCACACGTGAAAGTTCATAAACGAAAGCAAAAATGTAAAGACACACAAAGCACACACAACATGCATGCACTAAACACATGTGAGTTGTGCCATCTCTCTCTCTCGCTCTCTCTCTTTCTCTAGTATGTGTATCTTTCTTTCATTGTCATTAAACAAAATGAAGCAGAACCAGCGTCAGGCTATGAAAGGCTTTTTTTTTCTCTTTCTTTCGTGTATATAAACTCGCATGGTTGTTGTTGTGAAGGCAGGGCAAGCTCAGCAGGAACGCGCACACTTCGCAAGGCGGGAGGGGGAAGAGGGAAGAGGAGAGAGGCGGTGGGGGAGAAGGGAGCTTAGACCCACTCACGGTGAATGTACGACGACGACGATGATCATTAAATGCCAAAAAATGCCAACAGTTAGAGAGTCAGAGCCAAATTATGGCAAGGGCAAAACTAAAACTGTAATGTTTCGAATGTTTCGTTTCGTTGTCTTCTGTGTTGTCTTGTGTTGTGTTGTGCTGTGTATTTGGTTTCACTATCATTCGTCTGCGAGTGTGTGCGAGTGGTCGTGTGCGTGTGTGCATTAAAAGTGAAAACATGTAAAAAGTCATTCATAGAAATGCTAAGAGCCGCAAACACAGCAGCTACAAATGTGGCATACAAATTGCGTATACGTAATTTTTAATTAATCGCTTAAACGATTTTGCTTATTGTTCGGCGATTTGCATACGTTAAGCAGAGCTTATGCTAATTTAGCACCATTTTAGAAGGATTATACTTTGTGCGTATCTTCTTCTACCTCCGACCTGCCTCCAAAAAAACATGAGTAAAAGTTATGCCAAGAAAGTTATGCAGATTTCTCATCAACAACAACAACTACACACACGATGTGTTACCTAACGGTAGCTCTCCAGTTATGATCTTGTTTGAACAACTCTTTTGTACCCAGCCACCGATGAGCTAAGTAGACAGCCATTTAGCACTTACCTACTTACCTTGAAGCTACTAAGCAGCAGACGACAGTCTATCTGTCAACTACCAACTTCATATTAAAGTCTAGACATGGAGTTTTTTTTTGCCCTTCGCATTAGTCAGCGTAATGCAGTTGATTCTTAATAGCGAACAAGTTTTTTGAGCTCAATTTGTACTTGTATTTTTACGAACTAGTTGATGCAAGATATTTAATATAGAAGGCACTAGATTAAAGCAGAGCGATGCCACAAAGTGCTCAAAGTTAATTAAAAATGAAGGAAAATTATTCGACGATTTGAAAACATTTCTATAAATATCGATATTCAAGTTGTTTATTCAAAAAAAAAAACAAATTATTTTTACTTCTATTTCCATTTATCTTATCAACAAAATGTAAGTATTCATTATATATTTCAATGTATTAGTTTATTTTAATAATCGAGTTTAATTACAATTTTTATTAAAATAAAAACAATTATATTTTATTTACTATGTTATTATATTATTATTTCATTATTATATGCATATTTTTAGACCTACAAATGGATGAGTACCCATTGAAATCTATTTATATTTCCTAAGTTACAAGCTGCTGACCCAAATTTCGTGTAGAGCACCAAATAAACTGAAATTCCTCAAGACGAATTTCATTAAGCTGATTTGGAGTCGAGCTGCCTACACCTTCGGGTGTCATCTTTCCACTCGAACCTTCTCCGGACATCAAGCACCATTTATCATTATCATTTCAGCTGACACTTTCGGTTGTTTGGCGCTCGCTGCTGGGGCTGCTGTGCAAAAAAAGTAACAGAAAACCAAAGGAGAGAAGAAGCTGGAAAAAAAACTGTCATTAGACAACAAATATCTGTCAATTTAAACGGCTCTTTCAGTGTGTAGTTTGTAACTATGCATCATTCAAGAGTCAAACAAGTGAAAGTGCCTAAAACATTCAATTTCGAGTAATTTTGCTATCAATTAACAAAGCACACACACACATACGGTCACGTAGTAAAAACACACACACAAAATAATATTGAATGAACGAAGCCGAGGCGAACAAATTTAGAAGATTAATTGCCGAGCAAGCAGCATTCACAGCGCAGAATGATCATTAGCACATCATTACCAGTACGAGGTACTGTCCCCAGTAGGCAGAGACAGCGGCAGAGGAAGGGGGAGAGTGCGCCAAGCAGTCACCGGCGAAGCACCCAATGCCAGTTACAATCCCACAACACACACACACACAGTGTGTCCAGTGGGCGCCCCGAGGGCAAGAGCTGGAGCTAGAGCTGGAGACAGAGCCGGAAAAGCAACCAAAAGGCCAAAAGTAATCATTACTTTTAATATATCATTGTGCAAAACGAGTACAGGGTATGCATTATTGTCGTAAGTTGCTCGAGACAGACCGCCAAAATGTTAGCAGCCATAATTTCAACTATTTCCTGACTAAATAAAACAAATTTACACAAATTAAGTGCACAATTGCTTTACAATGGTAAAAAATCAATTCCAAGTTAGGCAATTTAATTCATAATCTTAGAAAAAAATTATGATGTAATAACAGAATTTACAAAAAGTAATCTAATTTCTCATATTTACAAAGCTGCAAAAATCATTAAATAGCTGCATTTATAAATAAATTTAATTTGCCAAATATCATCATTTTATTACTTCACTCTGATCGAAAAAATGTTATGTTTTAGATAATAATAAATGAAAAACATTCGATAATATTTTAAAATAATTAAGCACAATTTATAGTTTGTTAATTTTTTTAACTTAACTGGAAGATAGATGTTTTGCTTTTCATTTGCATCAACTTAGAGTTACTTAATAGTATGTATACTATACATATATGTGTTCCATCTGTGTTTTATTGGCTACAATAATTGTATTTTAATTACAGGATATTTGCAGAGTTGAGTCTACTCTGCTACGGCGTGTTCTCAGTTCATATTTCTCAGAAATTTCGTTGCAAAAACTGTGTTGAAAGCAAATCTTTGATACCGGCAGACAGACAGCGACCAAAAAAAAAAAAATAAGAGAAAAGAAAAGAATCGCGTTTTCTGCCGCTCTTAGTGAAGAAGCAAACGGAACTGAAGCAGGAGTTGGATTTTGGAGTTCAAGCTGGAGTTGGAGTTGGAGCTGCTCTTCATTGACCTCGTGCACGATGAGCTTTCAAAAATGAAAAACGAAACCGCGCCAACAATGGGACAAGCTAGAAGCCAGGCGTTCGAATAAGTCGCAGGCGGGCTAAACTGTTTCTTTCTCTCTTTCTCTCTCTCTCTCTCTCTCTGTCTCTGGGATTCGGATTCGAAGCTGGAGTCGAGTTTGAGCGGCAATAGATCTGAATCTCATGCTGCGTAAGCGCCGATGAAAGTGCTCGCTTGCTTGGCTGCTTGACTGCCTGGGCTCTGGGATGGATGGATGGCTTTGCCATCATTTCTCCTTGGGTCCACGATAGTCAAATGATGTTGGCATTTACTTTGCCTTTTTGCTAAATGTGTCCGCAATGCGCATAATAAAAACGAAAAGCGTGTAAAACATAAAGCACAACAAAAATCAATTGGAAATTTTACTTTCGACGGCCAAAAAAAAAATCTAAAATACAATTGAGAGGCGGAAGACACCACGAGGCAACTGAGATGGAGACTGAGGCAGAGACTGGGTCTGAGACTGTGACTGGGACTGGGACTGAAACCAAAGCGAACCTGTAATACTCACATTTGTCGACTATTTGCGTGCTGTCATTAAAGTATAATTAAATTTCTTTTCTTTTGATTTTCACCCTGCAAGTTAAAAGTCATCCTCGGTCTCTAGGCACATCCATTGGCGTGAAGGGTTTACCAAAACTTCACGCCTGTCACGGCGCATGGAATTTTTATATTTCTCGGTTTTCTTGTTTTGTTTTTATGTGCAATAACAGCAGCAGCATCAACCACAACACAACCAACAATAACAATACCAATAACAGCAGCAGCAGCCGCAATTTCAGATTTTTTGACAAGAGAGAACCACCTGCTTCTTCTACTGTTTCTGTTTTTTTAGTTTTGTTTTTTTTTGTGCAAAAAGAAGTTAGCGAAATTTGTGACTCGACTCATCGATTGAATTCGGCATCGAGCGAAACTTGGTCAGGGAAACTTTAGCAAAATAACTCGCGGAATTTCTACAAAATAATAAACAATTAATCTGCATGGACAATGTGCAAAACACACAATTATATATTCTTATTACTCGCATTGAAACCTTTGTGCATAACCCGCTTACCATTTACTTAAATTTCCCCCTTCACTGTCTTTAAGGTCAATTATCCAATTAGATGCTTCGAGAGCTCTTTTTTTTGGGGTTTCATTTATTTCAGAATAATGTAATTATATATGTAGAATTATTAATATATTAAATATATATAATATAATTAAATGTGTGTATATAGAATAATAATTAGAATTGTTATCCAATATCTTTAATATCCAATATCTTTAAGAGATTTTAAATTTTGTACGGCGATTTTGGTGCCTTTCATGATGAATTTATGTTCTTACACTTTAAAATTATTTTGCATTTTTTTCGACATTTAAAGAGCTGTCTTTGGGAGTATACAGATGGCATCTTTTTGTTTTCAGAATTGCCTTCAATAACCATGCTCTTTCATTAAAACCTTAATTGATATTGAGCTGCCATGATAAATAAATTGATGAAGAATTTGCTTTCGTTATGGTTGACAATGTTGTTTACATTTTTACAGAAAGCAGAAGGAAGTACAAACATCCGCATATTGAAGTAAATACAATTGATTCACACATTCGCAATAAACGAAATGTCATATTAAGAGAATGCTTTAAGATAAAGTAAACAATTTATTAAATTGATTTTATTTATAAGCTCTTGCTTCACTCTCCATTTCATTGTATGTAAACAAAATGTGTTAGCAGCAAATTAAATGATTTTCTTGTCCAGATATTTGCTCAAAATATAGAAAGAACTCTTCTATGTAGTCTTAATGCTGCTGATGTTGATTAATATTAGGCAAGTACAATGGCATTGCAGAAATATTGCCAGCTTCTTCAAAACGTAGGCAGCTCAGCGTAAATGCGTGGCAGCTGCTGCATTTGATGGCATGCGGTCGCTCTAATGAATTTATGAGCTGTCGCTGTGCCCCGGCATATCACTTGGCCGCGCTTTGAGCAGCAGCCGCCTGTTGGGCCTTCCGTTTGGCCGGAGATGCGAGACCCACCCGGTGCAATGGTCAATGAGCCTGGCGATGTGCATTTTGGCCATATGAAGCGCCTAACGTTGGCAACGTTTGAATGCGCCTTTGTTGTACGCTGTTGCTTTAGTTGTTGTTTTCGTTTGGTTCGGTTAGAGTCTGCTGTGTTCTGTGGCATGTCAGGCGACTTTCAGGCCAACTGCTACTTACGACTGCCAACTGGCCATAATATGTAATTTCAATGATTTGCATACAAAACACTTTTCACCAAACGAAACACACAACAAGCAACGATGCGACCACGAAGACGGCAGCCAACGCTGAGCCTGCAGCAGCAGCAGGGGCAGCAACAGAGGCAGCAGCATCAGACATAGAATTGGCATGGACAAACAAACACGTTAAATACTTCCGCGTTGCAGCCGCGTTCTTGCATTCTGCAGCGAACAGCAGTGCAAGGGGTAGGGAGGGGCAGGGGCTGGGGTTCGGGCCAGGCCAGCTTCTTGGTCTGCGGCTCGTTTTCATAAGCTCGAAATATTCATATTTGTCACGAAGCGAATGCCGTGAATGCAGCATGCTGCTTACGAGCACTCAAACTGAAACACAAACGCGAGCTCGAACTCGAACTCGAACTCCTATTCGGAGCCGTTGGAGTTGTGCGAAGAAGATTTCCTGGGCCAAGAATGAGGCCAACTAATGGCGCTGCTTTTGCCTTGTTGCCTGCTGCTTGCGTGGATTCTGCGAAACCGAAAATTATAATAACCAGTTTAAGAGCCGTTGAGGTTCTTTTTGGCAGCAGCCGCCTCGGCCAATGACCCAGCACTTTAAAAGGGCCCCAAAAGCAGCTTACGCAGAACAATCGTGAGGAGCGTTTT
The DNA here is from genome assembly GCA_035047445.1 of Drosophila siamana. Taxonomy (NCBI): domain Eukaryota; kingdom Metazoa; phylum Arthropoda; class Insecta; order Diptera; family Drosophilidae; genus Drosophila; species Drosophila siamana. Next base: position 380,517 of record JAWNPP010000151.1, on the reverse strand, counting down.
CGTCGATGCCTCCATGCCACGCGCTACGGCACCAACAGCGGCTGGGGAGGCAAGGTCAGTCAGGAGCCGAGGAGCTGGCTGCGGAGGTGGTTGGTAGTGGCGACGCTTGGTTCGCAGTCGAGCGAAAGTTTTTCGGGCAAGAAGCGAAAAAAAAACGAGAAAAAAAAAGAAAAAAGTCCATTTAGATTTAATGAGATATTGGGCCCAAGTCAAGTCGCGTCCGGCGTGGCCTTTCCTTTGGCACAGAAGCATATGAAAACTGCAATAAAGCAAATGCTTGACGCTTGTGGCCCATAACGAATGAACAGCAGCGGCAGCAGCAACACTCGGAGGCAGCAGCAGCAGCAGCGGCAGCAGCAGTTGGAGGCAACTACACAAATGTATTTTTTTGAACAAAAATTCCAAAAGCAAATCCATTTTGTTCCGACTTTCATTTTGGAGCAGCAGCAGCAGCCGCAGTCGCAGTCACAGCGCACAGACAAAAGTGAGGCCACAGTTGGAGGCAGAGGCAAAGCGGCAAGCGGCAAGCGGCAGGCAGCAAACGGCAATCGCTGCACAGTTTGAAGACAATTGTATAAATGAAAGTTTAAGATCTCCATAGAGTGTGTCTTGTGTGTTATGTGTTTGTGGGGCAGGGCAGACGTGTGCGCGCCTCACTGATATGAGCTAACGGTGGCTCTGCCACTGCCACACAGCCAGCCACTGGCGGCGGTAGCGACAGGTTGCTGCATTGCTCCACACCGGCACTTGACCATGCCCCACTCCCCGACAGCGCCCCACAGTCACGCCCGGCACGTGTTGGCCGCCAATGAAAAAAAAGTTAAAGAAGAAAAAAAAAACAACAAAATACAATTTTCAATTGTTTAGCAGCCAAGCTGCTGGGGGCAACACTTGTAGTTGTAGTTGTAGTTGATGCTAGAGTTGGAGTTGGAGTTGGAGCTAGAGTTGGAGTTGGAGTTGGGGTCCATTTCTCCATTGCATTTGCTGGCTACTTTGATTTCGATTTACTTTTGCTTTTCATTGTTAATAGTGCCGCCAATGCGATGATGATGGCGCTGCCGTTTGTTAGTGAAAGATCTAAACCGAGGGCGGGAAATGGTGTGTTGATCAATGGGAGAGCGTAAGAAGGAGGAGGGGTGGGGGAATGTTACTGCTACTACCGTCTATGGGTATTTGTTATTGCTGTTAAAGCTTTAATAGCAATTTTATGGTTTTTAGCGCAATTTGCTTTGGAAGAAGCCCATTAAGTGCAAACGTTTCTTCAACAGAATTGGGAGAGATCTGGCCAGAAGATCATAGTGATTGCAATTGAAACACATATTCATAATTGTATACGTTTACTTCTTGCTATGTGCAACAAGTGGCCTCTCTGAATAGACATAAATGTTGCCATTTTGCGAGGCTGGCCAACTGGAAATAAAGACCACATAAGAAGTTAATTGCAATTTTACAATTAAATAGCCAAAAACAATTTGTAATTGGAATTATTATTCTTATCAATTGGTGTCGTTTTCTGTCGTATAGTCCATATTTTCTTTTATGTTATTAAATGCATCTAATAACGATTCATGATACCAAAACTATGAAAGCATTTCTAATTAATTAAAATATTGAGGAAATTCAATTTACATTTACTTCTTATGACATCTTAACCACCCTTAATTATAAGGTACATCTGTGGATTTAACTACTTTCTAGATCTCTAAGCGCCTTTTTGAGAACTCGTCTATTAAGTGCGAATATCCGTTGCTATCTTTCGCGAGAGTTGCTAACGAAGAGAGCGAACGATGGCTTCAACAACGACCTTCGTTATTGAGAAATCATCTCTCTAAGTGGAAGCCAGAATCTGCGATTGAAGAGATGTCGATTAGACGCGTCGCATTCACAGTTCCCTCAACCTAACTCAAGATCATTCCCCCACAATCAGCGTCAATTATGCTCTGTCCAAATGCTATATATCGATTTATGCGCACACCCATTCAAATACACACATCTGCATGTATGCGTATTTATTTATTGTGCTCTTTGAGACAATCACAATTTTCGTCTTACGCCTTCCGGTGCTCGATATAAATCTTCGAATTAAGTTCTGGTTGTCTGTCTGTCTGTTGGTTGCGTTATTCGAGAAAAACTCACCAAAATCGAAGCAATTTTTGAGCAAAGATCAGAGAAAGAAAACGAAATCAGAAAAGATCAACGCTTTCAAGTGCCCACTTGGCACAATATAAAAAAAGAAGATCTTTACGCTTTTGTGCGAAGGCGATTGCTTGGACGCTTTTGTAGCGTGGGTAGTGTGAAAAGTTTGTCTGATGTGGGCGGAAATAAGTGCGTATTATTACATAGATTACATCTGTTCTTCTAATGGAATATTTAAATTTTCAATCTACAATGAGTTTTCATATTCATAATTGATTTTATGCGATAATTTTCTTGAAGCGTTTATAAAATGGGAATAATTTAAAAATGATTAAAGGTTTTCTTATTGCTTAAATGTATAATAGATTTGTAATAGATGTTAATATAAAAACAAAATTAAAATGTATAAAAATGTTATAATATATATATTATTTTTTAATGTGCTGAAATACCTACAAAATAATTAGTATTTGATATTGATATAAAACTTAAATGAAAACTTAAATTAGTAAATATTTATAATTTAGTCATTTATTTATGTTACTTATGTTTCTTACTTATGTTACTAATGTTTTCTGTAAATATTTTGATTCGATTTTTAATCTTTCCCTTACTTAATTGTATGCCAACTTTTCGATCGACCCAAAGTCACAATCAAAGCCGGACAAAATCACTCTTTTTGCGCCAATTTCTTGAGCCCAGAGACTCTTGGTGAGTGCTCGAAATGAACTCAAATGCGAAAATTACACCCCAAGCGACCAATTTAAAGCCATTAAATTATAATTTTAAATTTTCAACTGAACGTACAGTCAGAGGACAGCGCAGGAGGAGAAGGAGATGGCGCAGGAGGAGAGGGACGAGAGGGGCAAGAGGACTGAGCAAAACAGAAGACACCAAAGCGCATTATTCAATTAGCGATGCCGCTTTGTTTATTTTTGGAGTAGAATTGTTCTAAGGGGCAGCAAAGACTTAGTCAGGCCGCAGCTAGCGAGTAGTGTGCAACATGAAATTGAAGCGATTGCCCAACGATTGCGATTGCGGAAGTGAACGAAAATCGGTTAATTTTGCCACAGTGAGAAAAGTGAAAAATTCAAACGCAGTCGTTCTCACTGCACAAGTGTCTAATGTGCATCTGTGTGTGTGTAGGTTATGTTTATCTGCTTTAATCTGTGCTTGCAACTGTCCCCAACTGACACTCATAATTAAAGAAACAAATAAAGCACACGGCATAACAGCCAACAACAACGACGACGACGAAAACGACGACGGCGACGACAACGACAACGACAGCGACAGCAGCCAAAGCCACGACGCAGTCGCAGCGACCACATTAACATAGTGCAAGAAAATAATAACAACAACAGCAGCAACAAGAGCAGCAGCAACGGCGGCAGATACGATAACGACGACGATGCCGAAGGCGAAGACGATGGCGACGACGACGACGACGACCACGGCACTTGTCGTGTCTGCGCGTGCGCAGCGTTAGCGTCGACGCCGACTTTGCACGAAGACTACGAAGACTTCACAAAGCTTCCAGCTGCTGCTGTTACTGCTTTTGCTGGTGCTGCTGCTTTTGCTGCTGCTTCTGCTGTTGCTGCCTTGACTTTGACTTTGCCTTGGCCTGCTCTTGCGATGGTAAGTTGTTGGAGCTTTTAAGCTGGCACTGCGTCGGCGTCGCTGTCGCTGCCGCTGCTGGCGCGCAGTTGGTAACTTCTTCGTGTCTGCAAACGGCTGCTGTCTTAGTTCTTAAGTCCGTTGTTGGCGTGCTCCTCTTCAGTTCGTTGCTGACCAACGTAGCGTGCGGACGTGCCAAGCTCGCCACCAAAAACAAAAATAGAAATACGACAACGCTATCGTGTTTTAGTGTTTTAGTTGCTGCACTTGATTGTTGCTTTTTTTGGCCAACAACAATCACGCAAAATAGACAAGCAAAAAAATACGAGAAAAAAATATTTAACATTATACGGTAATAATCAAAGCAAAAATTAACGAAAAACGTGCGCGACGCGTGTGTGAAAAAAATCAACCAGAAATCCAAAAAAAAAAAAAACGAAAATCTGATTATGATAATAATAATAAATATGTATTAGGGATAATGTGTTGTGCTAGCTGCTGCTGACGATCGATCCTGCAAATGAAGCGCTTAACATTTTTGCCAATCGCCAAGTTTCACACAAGCCCCAAGAATTTCTCCAAGCTGCGCTTATGTTGTTTAATTTTACGATCTCAGCCACACGGTCTCCAGCACATACTCTCCGTCGCAGTCTCAGTCTCGATCTCGTAGCACGTCTCTTCAATGGGTTTGTGTGTTTGCCGTTTGGGGCTGTGGCGGCGTTGATTTTGTCCATGTAAAGTCCAGCCTCTGACGGACAAAGGAGTGAAAGAGAGAGAGGTAGGGAGGGGATGCTGGAGGCGAGGTGGCCACATGTCCAAGGCGCGGCCAGCGGCGACTGTAATTTCTGTCTTGCGCATTCTAAACACACACACAGATAGAGGGAGAGAGAGACACACACTCGAAAAAGCAAACAAACAAACAAACAAACATGGAACGCAGTCAAGTGAAGACAGCATCGGCAAGTGAGCGAGAAAGAAAGAGAGTGTGGGGCGTAGGGGGAGGGGAGACTGCTGGCTGGATGAAGACACTCCTGCCGTGGCTAGTTTGGGAGCAGATGCAGATGCAGCAACAACACTTGGTCACATATGTTCTTTCGCTCAATCTTTCTCGCTCCCTCTTTCTTTCTTTCCCTGTGCATCTCTCTTCGGCCTGTTGCGTCGCCATATTGGGCGCATAACGGTGCAAAAATCGCGCTGCTTTTTGCTTTTTTCTGACTGCGTCTCTCGCGTCCACTCCATGTGTCTCTGTGTCTCGGTGTTTGTGTGTGCTGCTTTTTATGCTGCCAAGTTTATGTCTATGTGTCTGCGGCTGCTGCTGTAGCTGCTGCATTGATGACGACCCAGCGACCGATAGACCGACCGTCGACCGACTCAACGACCAAAGTGCGATCAAGCGAAAACCGCAAATAAATATAAAAAAAGAAGCAAGTAAAAAATGCCAGCAGAACCCGACGAAGACAACGAAGAGGCTGGCAGAAAATGCAGCAAGCAGGCAAGCAAGAAAAATGCACTCGCTGCAGCTTGTGCAGCATCTATCTGCAACTCCATTTGCAGTTTTGCGGTTGCCGTTCAAGACTGCAGCCAAATGCTGATCGATTGTGCGTGGCAGACACATAAATTTTAGGTGGCAGCCACAGATGCTGCGCATCCTTATTGCAAATCCTGCCCTGCCTGTCCGTCCTCCTGGGACTGGGTCAGCGAAACAATCAATCTTCTGAGCGCTTCCTCACTCTCTCCTCCTTCACGCGCTGATTGAATAAGTCAGCTTTGAAGCACACACACACCCCGGGCGATTAACGCCCCTGCTTGCACTTTGACCGCAATGCAAATAATCATCATTTTGCAGGACTCTGGCACCAAAAATAAACCGCTAGCAGCGCTGCCTACGTGACTCCACCTCGCAGAAATGGCAGAAATATTATGTTGCACATGAACTGCAAGAAATTATGGTTTGAGAGAAGCAGTTGAATGCGTTGAGGAAGAAACAGAAAAGGAAGAATAAATTTAGAATTTAGTATTAAGCTTTCAAATATATTTAGCGTGAATTCACAGCTCTGAAATTTTTTGTTTGTTTAGAGATTTAATCAGAGAAATAGATGTCATTATTAAATATATATTAGAAAAGCTATAAGATTGCTTAAATGAATATAGTTTTTAGATTTACTGAAAACTTTAAAGTTTTTATAAGTTTTCACAAACTACTTGACAATTTTACAAATTTAACTTCTTTAAACTAAGAAGCTAGTTTTATTCACTGTACGGACTTTAAATATTTCGACTTTTCACTGTTTACCTATAATCTTCAATGAAATTGGAGATTGCCACAAACATTTCACAGACTTTTGAAATGCATTTCCCCCAAAATTGTTTGCGTCTGCCTTTCGCTCAGTGTAGGGCTCTATAATTTACAAAAAACATTATTGGTCAATAGGTTATGGCTTTGTAGTATCAGCAGCCGCGGCGTGCAGCAGTCGAGTGTTTGACTCGTCGAGTGTCCACACGTCCGAACGTCCGAACGTCTGTGTGAGCTCGGCTCCGGGGCATTAGCATAGACTGCAGTTTAATGGGCCACACAAACATCGTTGAGCGTCCGATGCTCACTAATTTTTATGTGCACAGCTTGCGGCTGTTTCAGCCCACTTTAAACGGAACTCGAAACCAGGCAACGCCTCTACGTTTTTTTTATTAAGTTATAAAAAACACAACAATAACAACAACACCGGCGAGCAACCAAAATGCACACAGATAGCTGAGAAATAACACGAATTCGGCTAAAAAAAAACCAAAAAGCGAACACTCTAAAATTGAATGGCCGCGCTGAGCAAAGCGACACATGGCTGGCATAACGGTTATGGGCCTGGAAGCGAGGCTCCAACCTATACAACGACTACTACTGCTACACTATACTAGTAGCATTCCCAAGCACACATTCTTGTATTGCAATAAAATGAGATTTTATAACTGAGACGCGGACGAAGAGGTCAACAGAGAAAAAATAGAACCCAAATTCCAACAACACCAACAGCAACAGCAAAAGAGAGTTAGAGACAGAAAAAAAATACACACTATATGAAAAAGAGACAAAGGTCGTCGCAGCAAGTGAAAATAGCGACAAGAAAGACACAAAATAAAAGAGGAATTAAAGTAGGAAGTCGCAACAATTATAGGCAGCCAGGTGTTAATATCAAGTTCGTTGCCTAAGTCTTTCGTTTTTTTAAAGTGGAGCGCAATGACAGCGCCCATTGAATGCGAATGAGGGGCGTGTGAGCCGGCCGGCAAACATCCAAACCAAAAAAAAAAAAAAAAAGCTAAGCGAGCTGAGACACACACATATTTTATTATTCTTATTATGCTGTTTTTGTTTTTTTTTTGCTTTTATTTTTGGTTTTTTGGAGCGCACATTTCGTTTTTGTTCTTGTGGCTTTTCCTTACACTCATTAAATGTTTCGTTTGGTTTCGTTTCGTTTCATTTCCGTTTCGACCCCTCAAGTTCAAAGGTTGTGACACACCCACACACGAGCACGTACAAATATATGAACAAAAAAAATAAAATAAACTACTGCAGCAACAAGTAAAAAAATATATATATAAAACATATATATAAATATAAACGCATTTTAAACGAAACGTTGCTGGAAAATTCTTCTTGGAAGCGAGAGCTCTGCGAGAGCAAAAACAACAACTACAACAACGACAACAACAGCAGCAGCGGCAGCAATGACAGCGACTGCGGCGCCGACGTCAACGTCGGCTGCGACGAGAAAGCAACCTGCAAATAACGCGATGCTCAGCGAAGCTTTTACGGTTAAGCGGCTTTTAGCGGTAAGTGTGCACAACAAAGTTCTCAATACACAGACACAGTCACACATATCTATATAGAAACAAAATAGAAGTAAAAGGCGAAGTTGAAGTGCTCCTAAGTCAATTTGCAAATCCTATTGATCGGAACAAACGAGCATCGCGGTATTTATTCTCTTTTTGGGGCGTTGCCAATGCGAATTACTCCAAAAAAAGAAAAAGCTTTGCCCCAAACATTGTCAACGGTGGCTATTGTTCCAAAAGTGTGGAAAGATATGGTAGTCTTTTTATATAGCGTACTTATCTGTAGTTAGTTCGTGCTTGGCGTGGGATGGGCCATTTACTTTAACTTGATCGTGGGCTTTTGGCCAAGTTATTTCTCATCTCGTGCCCTCTCTCCGTCTCTCCTCCGTCTGTCTGTCGGTCTGAGCTGTGAAGTCGGCCATTGGGTCAAACTGTAGCTGATAGATGGCGAGGCGTCGATGATGATGTTCTTCGTCTAGTTCTACCACAGCATACTAACGCTGCCATAGCTGTAGTTGCTGTTGCTGTTGCTGTGACTGTTGTTATTGTTATTGTTGTTACCTGGCAGGGAGTCGTCACTTGAGCGCTGAGTAATGTAGGCAAATTAATCTAATAAAAAGGTGGGAGTCGCATCGCTGTTTTTCCCCGCTTTGCTTTATTTGAATTTATGCCTTGGGAACTGGAGTCATGCAACAGCAGGTTTACGCCTATGTTTATGTTTCTGTCTATCTCTAGGTCTACGTCTATGTCTATTCGACTGTTGCACGAAACGGAAGATCATAAACCTTTGAATTATTGCATACCATAAATGTTAATGGAGTTTTCCATACCAAGAATAAACCTTAACGCAAATGCATTCCACAAACATTAATTGAGGAATGCTCTTCTATCACAGCGAATGAACCATTTTAATTGCAGGAACTTCAGCTGAAAGACATGCTAAATTAAACAGCCTGTAATTTGAACTAAGAGGCATTAAATATTTTAAAGGCCTGGCAGAAATTGACGCATAGTTTTTGCCTAGATGGTTCGGAAGTTGTTAAGATTATTTATCAGCGATCTTTGCTAATTGGCGAATGAGATCATTTGGCGGTTATAGTTTGTTTAATGATAAATATCACAAAGAATACTTCTGTGTTTTATTATGCGTAATAAAAGACTTGGCATTGCAATAACAAAATTCTGAAAATTGCACAATTCAAATTGTACCTTTGGCAATTATTGTGAAACTTAAGCAACATTTTTTTTTGCTTTCCTTTAGCAAAGTCAGATTATCTTTAAGATATCTTTTCTCAAGCAATTTTATTTAAATTGGTATTTCTCAAATAATTTGGTATTTTCTCTTGTTAATAAGTTGTCAAGACTGTAAAATAATTACGGCAATTACGTTTTTGTTCAACCTGTTAAATTGACCAAAAGTTTTCCATAAAATATTCCCCAAAACTGGTGCTAGTGTTTCAAAGTTGTAAGATTATCAATTTTGTTCTGAGTGTAGTTTATCTATCGCTCATTCTGAATGCCGAGTGTGTTGCCAGTGGCATCACCTGCATTGTTGCACGACCTTTTGCTTGCTTTGCCCCGTTGCCAGCTTTGCGCATGGGCAGCCAGTGCCCAAAGGTCAGCAGACAGTCTGGCGCCCGACGATCATTAAAAAAAAGTACGAAAGTAATTTGTAAAACACGAAAAATGATTTGCTTCTTTTTTTTTCCGTATATGTGTGTGTGTTTCTTGTTATTTTTGTTGTTGATGCTGCAGTCATTGAGTGTATGTGGGTTTGTGTGAGTTTTAATGGTTCGTCCTGTTGCTGTTCTTTTACGATTGTACGAGTAAATTACAAGAGAGGCAGCCGCTAGCGGCAGCCACATGGAGGCCAGCCAGGTAGTCAGTTGTCGGTTGGTTGTTCATTAACACAACGGCATTGTAAAATTGCAAAGTTGCCATAAACAAAGAATAAATCAACTGCGACAGGAACATAGGCCGAGGCAGAGGCAGAAACAGAGGCATTAACTGCAACTTGCCGCTGCAACCCCAAATGACTGATGTATTTCTTTGGCGCTCAAAAGGAGTCTGCGCCGCTTGGCAAGATTAAGATAGATTGGAGGTCGGCACTTTGCACATCAACGGGGTGGACTTGCAGCGTCGGCTATTTGCCTAAATAACTGCTATATAGTTTTCGGGGTATTTAGTCAGACACTCGAAAGTTGTTGCCACCACAACAAACAACAACAACAGCAACAGCGAGACGTCGTCTGGCAATGAAAGTAACTTGACTTCTTAATGGGTCAACTCGCTACACACACAAACAACACAACTAGACTTCGATAGAGAGAGAGAGAGAGAGAGAGAGAGAGAGAGGGAGGTAGAGACACAGTCTTTCATATGCTGCCACTCTAATGGGCCAACAACAATGATCACATTCTCTGCTCGTGCTTAAAAGCCACTCGAAAGCATAATTAAACAATTTTTATTGACTTTTTTTTATATTGATGCCGCGAGTGCGGCTAGAAGACAGAAGACAGACGTAGACGGCAAACTGCGAATGGAACTGCGACTCCTCGGTGTCTTTCAATTCTTTCGCCAGTTTCCATTCTTTCCAGCTTGAAACTCCCGATTGTGGCTGCTGGCTGCTATTGAGTGTTTTGTTATGAGCCCACGTTTAGTTTTGCGGCTTGTGTCAGCTAAAAGCAACAACAGATACAGCAACAAAAATCCAATTGGAAATAAGTAGAAATTGTGGTTGTTAAGTGATTGTGGATTGTGGAGAGCGCAAAGACTAGCTGAAAAGTGCATGGGGCCAAATTCTAACTGTATACGAGTCGCATGTCCCCCCATTGAAACCGTGCAGCCTACCCCAATTCGAATTACGTAATCAAAGCCTGCACATAATGTTGGCCTATTATCCCTATTTCGAACCGCAATGAAAGTTGCAGGCAATCTAGTGGAATTGTGAAAATAGTTGCAAAATACAATGAACTGGAATGATTCTTATGAATATAAAGGGTTACAAAATTTCATAAATTTGACAACTGACAATAAAATAAAACGATGAAAATTAAAATTATGTCGTCATAAAACTTCAAGCTACTAAATAGTTTTCCAGCTTCTCTCTTTTACTTCCTTCAGTTGTTTTACAACTTTTAGACCATAAATATTGTCTGAGAAATTCTGTTATACTTCTTAAAATTTTGTAGCTGTTCTTTTTACTTCCTTTTGTTGTAAGTTCATGCGAGTTTGGTTTGACCTTAGTAAGATTAGTGACTTAACCCAAAATTACAAGATTATCGATCGCATATTTACATTTCAAAGAGTTTCCTTTGAATTCTGATCTTGATCTGCTTAAGTAATATGCGGCAATATGCGAAAATTGCAGCAAATTGAGGCACATTTAAATTATCTTGCAACATGATTTCTAATGCCAAGTCTTAGCTGAAAATTGAGCCAGCCTCTAAAGCAGCCAGCTATAAATAGCAGCCGCACTAGGTATCATAATAATCAACATTATCATCAATCTATTGGCATAAACAAAAATCTTGGCAACTTGCCACAGCGTTGCATACAGGTTCCACATCTTTTGCTCCCGCTTCTGCTTCAGCTGCGTCCAATCAATGGCAACAACAACAACAACAACTACTACTAACTGTAGTCTCATGTAGCAAGTTGTTAAAATGTGTTTTTGGCGAAGAGAAGAGAACTTGGTTTGCGTGTTTGCGAGACAAGAGTTTGGAATTCTGTTTGCCGCTCGAGCAATAGAAATGGGGAGGAATACGAGTATCTGTTTCAATTTAGTGGTGTCATTGAATTTTATGCCTCAATGAGATTTCTAGCTGCAAATTAAATAGATAATTACACAAATCAGATGCGGCTCAGTACCGTTTTCAATTACGTTGTTGAGGGAGTTGGTTATTCGTAATATGCAAATAGGATTCAGCTACGTAACGTAACGTAACGATGACGACGATGAGGTAACTCAAGCTGCAAGACACCTGAAGGTTTTGTAGTCGTCGCTAGACTGAGAAACGGGGAAGAGAACAGTTGGCATAATTAATGGTGTGTGGCGCTTAACGCGGCTCCCGTCGAGTGCATTGTACTCTGGCCATCTCTCAGATACTCAGATACATTGAGATAGTCGGGCAACTACTCGTTGTACTCGAAGTCGAAGCTCGTTCTAACTGCAAACGCCAAAAATATATTGTAGAACCGAACCCGTAGGTAGGCATACCCTTGGCATTGTATGTTTAATTATAGAGCCCATTGGCCTCAGTCTGCCATGAAGTTGGAAGTTGTTCGCTGTTTGGTTGTTTGGTTGTTTGGTTGTTGGACTGGGCGTGTGCTATCATTGTTGCTGTGCTGTGTTCAGGCAACTGTTAATTTTGTTTTACAACTCGACTCGACTTGACTTGTAGTCGTAGTCGGTATCTCTGTAGCATCTATAACGTGTTCGTCTATCTTGGTAACTGTCAGTTGCAAACCGAAATCCGCACCAAACACAAACACACACGCAGTCTACAGTCTGCAGTCCACACAGGTCGCTCTTCATTCATAAAAATAAGCTGCTTGGCTGTGTTTTTTTTTTCTTTTGCTGTTTAGCATCTTGTATCTTGTACTATCTCGTGCGATTTTTGACTAAACATAAATTAATTATATGATCATGCCGCGCATTATTGTTGTTGTTTTAGCTGCTGTGTTTTTGGCTAACGGCTATTTCGTGTGCTCAAACAATTAGCTCACCAATCTCTCACTCTCTCACCATCTTTGCCCATTAGCTGCAATTCTATACGCTTTGTCTCAGCTGTCTCATATTTTATGCTCCGCTGGCGACTAATTTGTTTCTTAAACTGCACATTCATCATATTCTTATATCATCTGCATAGGTTGAATTGAAGCTGCACATTACATAAGTCGAAGCTTTGCTCCCGATTTGGCAATCCGCTTACGAGTTGTTTCAATTAAAGATAACTGCATTATTTGGCTAAATTTTCACTCGTCTTTTCGTTAGTCTAATCTTTACTACTAATGCTACTTAAATAGATTATATGCTATTAGCTAAATGGAAGCTCATGCTGCTTTATGTGCTTATTAATGGCGGAAAAGTTAAGTGATAAATGTGCCTGTTCTCTAAATAGATTGGTATTAGTTAGATTGGATCAATTAGTCGCGTTACTTTAGTAGGTCACTTGTGCTTGGCGAAGATCTAGGGATTGTGCTATCTGCCCAATTTATTTTCATTACAACAAATCATATAAAACCGTATAAAAAGATTGGGAAAGCGAGCTTATAAAAAACTGTATGCAAGTGCATTTTATGTGTGAAATAAATACAAGACAATAATTAATAACTGACTGAAATTTGTAAAATAGACTACAAATTTCTCAGATCAATGTAGATTAGCGAGCTTCTGATGCCTCTGCTTTGATTCGCCAAATCCACAACTTGATTTATAACTTGTTATTAGTGTTTCGCATATAATAAATATTAATTAATGTGTTTCCTGATGCAGATTGACCCAGATTGCGCCACAGTTTCTAATTTGTAGTTTACAGCTTTGCTAATAACTTGATTTAAGCTCTTGATTGCTCGCCACAGACACCTGACACCTTTTGTATTAATTTCGATGCTCATCAGCTAATAAATAATATAAACTTGTATTGCTTTGCCTTCTTTGCAGATTTGCGTGGTGTTCACACTGCTGCACAGTAGTCAGGGATTGGAGCTGGGGGACAAGTGCCAGCATGATATGGATTGCACAGATTTCATCAAGGGCAGCAGCTGCTCGGCGCTGGGATACTGCGAGTGTGCGCCCTACTTTGTGCAATTGGATGCTAAGCGGTGTTTGTCATGTAAGTTAACTGGGCAAAGTCAATGTTTGAGTAGCCTCCATTGGCCAAACAAGCGAGATGCAATTGCATTCTTTCGATTGTTTGGCGACGTCAAACACAAATAGTGCCTCAAATGTTTGCATAAATGCAGCACCGTTACTCACAAACAGAACCCCTGCCTCTCTCTTTTTGTCGTCTTGCAGCTCAACTGTTGGGCGGCGACTGCCAGCTGAGTGAGCAGTGTTCGATGAAGGTGGCGAACAGCAGTTGTTTGGACGGCGCCTGTCGTTGCGTCGAGGGATTCTTGCAATTCCGCAAGCACACATGTCTGGGACGTAAGTATCAGACAACTGTTGATCAATTGTGGCCCTAATTGCATGGAATTTCCCAATGATAACACTACTTAGTACACCCACATACACATTATACTCATCATAGTAATTACGATCATTGACGATCATTCAACTCGATTTGGTGTTTGGCAAAATTGCAATAAATGTGCTCTAAACGCAAACAAAACAAGAATTACACACGACTGGAACTTTGATTGCTTATCATTGGAATTACACGCAACCTGAACAGCCTTCCCTCTCCCCCTTTCCCCCTCTCTTTCTGGCTCTATGTCTCACTGTCTCTTCTTCGATTGCCGTCTTTGTCTGTAATCTGTCTAACCATCTCATTCATTTCCGTTGATTGTTTGTCGTTCGTTAACACTTCTATAACAATTTTCCTTTCTTTTGCCGCCACTTGACACAAACAATTAACATGGGCATAACAATAACAATAACAGAAACAACAACAACAACAACCAGTACAACTACAACAAGAGCTACAACAATTGCTACTCGTGGGCTAACAAGACAATCGTGTCACTAATTATACGCATAATTGGTTAATTTTCCAAGAACCGGTAATGAGCCCACTGTAGCAAAGAAATCTTCGGACTAAAAAACTCAAAACGTAATGGGAAATGGAAATTGTGAAATAGAATTCAAAATGGAAATGGAAATGTATGTTTGTAGATGTTGTGAATGTTTAGCTTACATTTGTGTGCTTATTGATCTGTGGTATTGGTTTCGAGTTGTGAACAGCTTTCGTTGCATGATGTTGTCGGAATTTCAATTGAAAGTCTCCAATTTTAATGGACAATAAATAGAATTTGTTTAACTGAGTAAATGATATATACAGACAAAATATGATTGCGAAATTAGTTTTTGTTTGTTATAAATTTAGTAGAATTTGTTGTAGCTTCATTAAAAGATAAATTTACGTGGTACTAAAGAATTGAGGGAATTCAGATATGTTTTCTTAATAGATAGTGCAGCAACATTAGAAAAATGCATAGTAAGAAATTCTTTTATACTTCTTTTGATATACTTAAATATTGCTGTTAACTGTAGTCACATTTCCTATGAATTAATCTTATTTCAAGTTTGAAAAGGTCAAGTTAAGTTGGGGCTGCTTTTAATTACAGCAGCTGAAGATTCTGTTTAAGCTCCACAGAGAAATGCTAATAAGCTGCATAAGAAAACAGTGCACGTCGACTTGACTCTCTTTGGCTGCAACGTTTTCCATGCGCTCAGGTCTGTGAAAGAAAAGTCAGGCGAGAGCAAAGAACTATTGTCGAACGAGAGGTTTTCGAGTGTGCTTTTCTCATTAGTTAAATGCGAGATTTCCGCTGATGCTCGACAACTTC
The DNA here is from genome assembly GCA_035047445.1 of Drosophila siamana. Taxonomy (NCBI): domain Eukaryota; kingdom Metazoa; phylum Arthropoda; class Insecta; order Diptera; family Drosophilidae; genus Drosophila; species Drosophila siamana. The sequence goes on along the minus strand of JAWNPP010000151.1, from coordinate 365,430 downwards.
TCTACTCGAAGAGTTAAGTGGTGGGAAGAGGGCGAAGAGGGGGAGGGAGACTGTTACGATTTTGATCAATGCTTGGTCACATTGGCGCCTAATGGCGTTAATCTGATTAGAATGTTCGGTCGAGTGGAGCAGCAGCTGGCTGAGCTTGCGGTACATTTGTTTGCCCTGCTGCTTAGCAGACACGACACCGACCTGGACAAGGAACCCAGAGAGCTGGGAACTGCAGCTGGCAAATGCCACTGCGGACTCCGAGCTGTGGACTGCGACTGTGACTGTGACTCTGAGTTGGACATGGAAGCAACTTCTGCAGCCGGAGTTCGTGTCTTTGCCATTCACCTGTTCCTACTGCTACTGGCGACATAATTATAGCCCATTTAAATGCACTGAATATGTAGACCGCCCAGGGGGCGTGGCAGATGGCAACAACAGCTGGCAGCCATGACATTGCCTAGCTTTAATATTTAATTAAAATAATTTTAATGACATGTGGTCAGGTCGAATGAGTGCCACAGACGACGAGGCAGCGTTTTGTGGCAGCGCTGACGTTTTGCGCGCACAGTGTTGCATGTGCATTTATGAGATACTTTCACCAAAAACCAACAGCAGCAGCCGCGCAACTGGCAGCAATGAAAGCCAACGAAATAAAGAGAAGAACCTTTCACCGGGAGCAGTTAGCCCGAAACAGCGAAACAGAGAAACAGTGGCACAGAGCGGCAGAGGCAGTGACAGAGCCAGAGAGACAGAGGCCAACTTCAACTGCAACTGCAAGTCCTGTGACAGCAAAACGGCTTTTGTCGATTTCTATCTGCATCTCGCGGATTCTGCGGCTGCTTTACATGCCTAATTGCCCGCTCCAAGTCAGCGTCAGTCTCAGTCTCTGGGAGACCGAGTCTGAGCTGCTTTTTGTAATTAAATTGCACTGATTATATGTGGAATGAAAGCCGTGGCAAGCCAAAGAAAGTCCAATTAGCGTTTCCAGAACTTTGTCTCCAGCTGGCCGAAAAATTGCATTGAAAACTGCAAAACTCTGGCTGCCGTTTTGCCCAACGTTGACAATGTTCACATGAGCTCCTCTCTCTCTCCCTCTCTCGCTCTCTGTTGCAGTCTTCTTGAGTCCCGTCTCGCTCTTGGGTCAAGTTGAGCAAGTGCTGTGCCAGTTTTTTGTGAATTTTTGTGCAGGCTTTCGCTGTTTGTCGCTGCTTGTCGCTGGTTGTCGCCAGGCCACTTGTTCCAGTTTCCCATGCACCTTAACCCAATGCTCAAGCTGAAGCCCAAGCCCATTTCGGGATTTACCACAGCGATCTTTATGAGCTATGCGCATATGACAATGTTGGAAAAGTATGCCACACATACGACCAAACACACATAATGAACAGATTGCCAGACAGCAACCAACTCACACACAAAAGAGCCATGACAACAGAGCTGCTTGGAGCATGAAGCATGGAGCTGCAGCTGCTGTTGCTGTTGCGGTTGCTGCTGCAACTTCGCGGCTTGGCGACAAGCAAAACACCGCAAGACACACAACAAAGTGCCAGCCAAGCTAAATGGGCAAAAAGCAGCTCGAGAAATTTCAGATTGAGATCTCTTTTAGCGCGCTCGATGATTTGCATACAAAGTTGCCGCAAAAGTGTAGCCAATGCTGTGATGCTAATGAATTGCACTGGCAGCTTGCTTAACTGGCACTTGTTCTCGTTTTTCCTACCAGTTCTCAGTCGGCAGGCAGATCGCAAAGAATTTATGACGCACAGCAGGAAATTATTGATGCTATCGAGTGTATTCAGTGATTACATATTACACGCAAATTGTATAGAGCACTTGAATAGAATTTCTACTGATTGTTGTTTGCGACTTTGTTTGACAAAACTTTTAATTCAATTAAACTTTCCATTGCTTTGATTTGTCTCAGCTTTTTCATAATTTAATTGTGCTTCAAAAAATGTTTGATTTGTTGTTTGTCGGCTTCACAAACGAGTTCTAAAAAATTTGTATAATTTATTGAATTGAAAATTTGCATGTGTTTTAGCCTCTATTAATTAGACTCCAACTTCTAACTTTACTTTCTTAAAGCTCAATTTATTTTGTTGGCTTTGTGTTCATTCAAAATTGATGCGCAGCAAATAATGCAATTAACACAATTCCCAGCACAAAGCTTATGCAAATTAAGTCAATTAAGTTAATTATGAGCCCATAATATTATATTGTTGATAAACTATTGATTCCATGATTCACCACGTGCCCCAAATGTTGCGTATACGCAGTGGGGGGAAACACAAATGAATCACCACTCAATTTAGACAAATATTTGAAATAAATTTGCATAAAAGCCTTTCATATTTCGCCACTGCTAGAATAGCTAATCAATGGCTCAATCTGCAGATCAACCAGGCACCACGACAATCTCTGCTTCTCAGCCTTAATCGTGCTCATTTCCATTCCCATTTTGCTGACCAAGACAATGGCCCGACATTCCTCTCACTTTCCTAGTCTCACTCAAATATGCTGACTATTAATCTTTGATTTAAGCACTCGACTTTGTTTCGTTTGCTGTCCCCTGAAAACACTTTCCATGCCCCAGCGAAATGACTGAGAAAAAAACAAGAATTCCATTTCATTTCGTTTGACCAACTTTAAAGTCACCCAAAAAAAAAACAAGAAAGAAATATGAAGAAAAAAAAGTGACAATACACAACTGTGTTAATTTGCGCGTTTCTGTGTTTTGGACGGTTGGAGGGGGAAAATGTGTGTTTTGAGTTGAGTATTTTGGCCAAATTGCGGCAGAAGCCAAATTGCATTCAAATTATGTGGAACAGTCCAAAAGCCGTGACCAGTTTCTGATTCCCAACGTCCAGTTTCCACTCCAGTTGCGCACTTCCGCAAACAATAATAATAATCACAAATATGCATGAAAAGTGTCATAACAATAAAAATCAGAAACATTTTTGGGGGGAAAAAGAAAATGCATAATTGCTGCGGTGTTTGCGGCAAAACGAGGTGAGTTGGCAACAAACGTCAAATGAAACCGAATGCTGTAAAATACGAAATTACAAATGGGTTTTAGCACAAATTAACCCATCAATGGCGTGTGGAATTTGACATAGTTTTATTCATCTCTCTCTCTCTCTCTCTCTCTCTAGCGTTGTGTGTGCTGCAAATTGAATTTATGTTGATTTTGTGCGCAATTATGATGAGTAGCGGGAGTTGCAAGTCCAACTCTAGTTTACCAGTTGGACCGTTGTTGCACGTTTGCCTGCAAAACATTTTCACACGCGCCGAGAGCTGTCGAGCCGTAATCGAAGTGGGTTACTAGATGCAGTCGTGCCGCATTCGCATGCAACCTGTCACACCGGTGTGCGCCAGCTGCGGAACGCTCAGCGGAGCGGCAGCCAAAGAGGCTGCGCGACGCTGCTAAGTGGCTGCCATGGCATTGCCCCAGCTTATCGATCATTCTGCTGCACAGAGGCGTCTCTCTCTCTCTCTCTCTCTTCGCTCTCTGTGCTCTCCAAGCGGCACCAGGGTGGGCGCCGCGCATAAAAAGTGAAAGAAATGATCTGCAGGCCTCTCTGCGGCACTGGCTGCGCGCTTCCATATTGGTGTCAAACTGCAAAGGCAAAACCGAGACAGCGTTCGAGCTACTCGCATTTGGAATGGCGCATTGTCTGCCCATTTGTTCCCAACCCGCAGTCAAAGTCAAAGTCAACGCTGCAGTTGCGAGTTGCGAGTTGCAAGAAGTCGCTGCCAGGTTAGCGTCAGTGTCAGTGGCGCATTCGTTAAGTATACGCCATGTATGCGCCTTTTAAGTGCCTAAACCAACCGGTTTTAAACGCCGTATACTCTTTGTAAAACGCCGCCAATGCTTCAACCTTAACACCCTCCCCCTCCCCCCTACTCTCAGATCCTCTGCTTCCATATGCCACGCAGGCTCCAGCGGGAAATTTTGTGAATTCCTCTTTGGAATGCGTTTAATAATTTCATACAATATTATAGAATGCTTGAAATAAATCAATAATATATTAAATCAGCGCTTGCACTTAGTTTGTTCAGTACTCTAACAGAGTTATGTTTGTCTCATGGCAATCATAAATTTCCCAAAAAAAATTGAAATTGCTTTTCGTTAAATGAATTTGCATAGCTGCAAGTGCCGTCAAAGGCATAACAGCAAACCTGATTTGCTATGATTGCTATTCAAAGTGAATAACACTTTAATCACCAAATTGACCTCTTAAGTGTTTAACTATAGGCCTACATAATCTTCTTTAAGCGGTCTGCTATAATCCTTAAGGCAAATTACAAGCTCTAAGCCACAATTATGCTTACATCAATTTGGTTCACAGTCAGCAACTGAAATGTTTTTCGTGTTCTGCTCATAAAAAATTCAAGCATTTCAAATGCAAAATACAATAAATAGTAACTCACATTTTATAACTATGTAATTTAAACTTCAAAAATCTTACCTATTTCTGAATTAGAAACTAAATTGCAACAGACGATCAAGTAGCTTGAAATACAAAAGGGCTGAATAAAAAGCAACTTAGATTGGGATATATGCTATAAAAATAAATAATTTAACATATTACCAGATTTTTAAAAATCTGTATAGTAATTCCCCATAATATCAGTCAACAGAAGTATTTTATTTAAAGCCAAAATACATACAAAATTAATTGCGATTCCTATTACACCAAACTCAGTTACACTTTAACATGGAATGCATTTTAGATTTCTGAGATTCCGTTGCTTATTAACTTAACTTAATCGCAAGCATGTCTATAATCAGTTTTCCGCTGAGAACCGCAGACTGGCGAAATAAAAAAAAATTGGGGCGCCGCGTTGGCTCTGAAGCAAGCAGAGCTTGCATTCTTAACTGCGCCGAGCTGAGCTGAGGCGCAACTTTGTCGCTTGTCAGACGAAGCGCAGCCAGACGCAACCCTAAGGGCAATGTGGACGCCAAACGGAGGCGGTTAGCGGTGATCAGTGCGGTGCTGCTGCCGCTGCTGCGAATGGAGCGACTGCCAGCCAAACGATTGCAGGTGCAGCTGTGCACAGCTTGTTGTCGCTGCCAGTTCGCTTAGTTGGTTGCTTGGCTGCTTGGCTGCTTGGTAATGGCAATGGCATGTTGCTGTTGCCAGTTGCGAGTTGCGAGTTGGAAGTTGGTAGTTGCTCCGTTGCAGTTGCAGTTGCTTTGCCTGCCACGCCAAAAGCCCAAAGCCAAAACGAAACAAGTGAAAACAAGTTGAGCGCCTGCAGCAGGCGGCGGCATGCCCCGGAAAGTGGGTCAGAGTCAGCCGAAGACTTAGATGGAGTTGCGCGCGTTTATACACAGCGACAGGGAGAAACGAGAGAGAGAGAGAGAGAGGGAAGTTGCTAAGCAGCTAGCGCTGAGATTCAGGTGGCTGGCTTGGCCAGTTATAATACAGAGTATAGACTGCAGTAGAGACTGGAGAATAGACTAGGGAATAAACTTGGGAATAGACTGGGGAATAGACTGGAGCATGAACTGGAGAATAGACTGAAGAATAAACTAAAGCATAGAGTAAAGTAAATGGAGCATAAAGTAATTGAATATTATAGAAAATAGGGAATACAGTAAAGTTTAGAATAGACTTTAAACTAAAGTTAGAACTAAGTTATTAAATAGATTAAAGACTAGTGAGCTGATTAGTGAAAATGGAATAGAGTGTAAAGCAGAGTATAAATTAGTTTATGTCTAGTATAGAGTAGATCATAACACAGGACAAAGAATAGAGAATAGACTAAAGTATTAAATAAACTAAAATAGACTAGAGTATTAAATAAAACTTAAAAATGGTAACGATTAGAGTGTGTAGCATAGTATATAATAGATTGTATAGTATAGCAAAGTTTATGGAAAGCAGTAAAAAATAAAGTATAGAGTTTAGTAAAAAATTTAGTGCTTAAAAGAGTACAGAATAAACACTAGAATATTCAATAGAATTGAAGCTATAAAATGGTCTAAAGCATAAAATAGATAAAAGAATATTTTAATATAGTGTGTAAAGATTAGAGTATTGAATAGAGTATAGAGCAGAGTATAGACCATATTACAGTAGCCATATCAGGCGACAGAGAAGAAGACAGAAAGAGAGAGAGGGAGAGAGGGAGAGAGAGAGAGAGAGAGAGAGGGAGAGAGAGAGAGAGAGGCAGACAAGAACTGGGGAAACGGGAAACTGGCAATAAACGACGTCATCAGCAATGCGTCGATGTTGATGTCGGTGTTTATGTCGATGTGGATGTTGAATGTTGACTGTTGAATGGCAGTTGCAGTTGCAGTTGACTCTGTTGACGGTTATTAGGCATGTCGAAGGCGGGCTAATGCCTTGCAGATTGTTGGCAAACAACAGATTGCTGGAGTAGTTGTTGCTCTGCTGCTGTTCACATTGATGTTCACTGCCTGGTTCTGGTTGATGATGATGATGGGTTTTTAATATGCATTCGGCGGCTGGCTGATGCACGGTTTACGGTTAACTTAATAACAGCTAAGTGTGTGTGTGTGCTAAGCCCCAAAGCGGAGCATGCGAAAAACTCTTTTGGATCGACACACAAATAATCTCCACTCCTCACTCTCTCTCTCTATTTAGCCGCTCATCCTGGCGCTGTTTGCTACAGCCACGCCCACTGTCAAATGTTCGACACACGCACCCACTGCGACTTCCTCATCCCCAATCTGTTCGGACGCTGCCAGTGCACGGCGCCAACTCGCATGGTGGGCGGCCTGTGTGTGGCACCAGCCAGCGACGAAGCTGCAGCTGAGGAGAAGGCATCAACAACGACGACGACGACGACGACTACAACCACAGCTGCTCCCACCACCAGAAGCACCACAACAACCAGGGCGACGACGACGACGACAACTGCGGCTCCGACAACCGCTAGAACCACAGCGGCACCTGTGAACTTGGAAGATGAGCAGCCCGCTAGCGTGGAAGAGCAAACACTGGAGGAGGACGACGGCGAAGCCGTCAAATTGCGACCACAGATCAGCGAAGCGGACAACGGCGAGAAACTGGAAGCCATCGATCTCGCGCACGAGGAAACCGAGTTGACGCAACAACAACAGCACCTGGAGGAGCAACAGCAGCCAGCAGCAGCAGCAACTGAACAACAACAGACGACGGGAGCACAGCAGCTGTTGACGCCCGCCGATGTGGTGACCGAGGCGATTGCAGCCAACGAACAGGAGACAGAAGCGGCGCCTGCTTACGACTATCCCTACAAGATCGACGAGGAGTACGCCGAGGAGCACGAGATCAAGCCCGAAGCTGAGGACAACAAAGCGGAAGCTGTAGACAGAGATTAAGCCAGAAGCTGAGGATGAGTTGAAGCCTGAAGCTGAGACTGAGTTGAAGCCAGAAGCTGAGACTGTGTTGAAGCCAGAAGCTGAGACTGAGTTGAAGCCTGAAGCTGAGGCAGAGATTGAAGCAGAGATCAAGCCAGAGGCAGAGACTGAATCCGAGCCACAGCCAGAGACAGCGCAAGAAGCACAGCCAGAAACGGCCTCAGAGCCAGCTGCAGACGCACAACCAGAGCCTGTAGAGGAGAACACGCAGCACGTGGAGGAGCAGCCGGAGGCAGAGACAGAGCCACAGACAGAAGCAGAAGCGGAGGCGGAGGAAGAGCACGAGGTGGAAGCGTCGGGTGCTCAGGCCAACGCAGACGATACCATGAAATTCGATTATGAAACGGCTATCGATGAGGAGGAGGAGCAACAGCCACAGCAAGAGGCACAGCCAGAGCAAGCGCAGCCGCCACAGCACGATGAGCTGCCGATTGAGAACGAGAATGAGAACGAGAACGAGAATGAGACCGAGACTGATGCGGAGACAGCTACAAAGCATTACGAGCAACAGCTGCAGCTGGAGGATGAGAAAGAGAAGGAGGTGGTGCCTGCTGATGATGATTTGATACCCGTGCATAACGATGAGGTGGCGGAAATTGAAAGTGTGACCAGCGCGAACGACGAGCAGACAGCGGAGATCACGCCAGAGGCGGAACAATCGGGCGATCATGAGCTGGAGACTGATGGGGAACAGCAGCAGCAGGTTGCCACCGAAGCAGCCGCTGTGGAGGAGGAGCAAAATGCAGAGCCAGCGAAACCCGAAGCCGAAACTGAAGCTGAAGCTGAGACCGAGACTGAGATCGCGGCTGAGGCTGAACCAGAAGCCGCAGAAGTCGAGCTGACAACAGAAACCGCGGCTGAGAATGCAGTTGAAATTGAGAAGGAGTCTGAGGTGGCCACCGAACAGCAGAAGGAAACAGCGAACGAGACAGAACAGGAGCCAGAGCAGGAGTCGGAGAACGAGGCTGAGTTGCAGACTGAAACTGATACAGAGAAACAGGCAGAGATCGAGGCAGAGAAGGAAGCTGAGAAGGAGCCAGAGATCGAGGCAGAGACAGTGACGGAGGCAGCACAAAGCGCCGACGACGCCAAGCCGACAAGTGGCGAAGATGATTTAAATGAAGCCAATCAATTAAATCAAGAACAAATCGAAGCACAACAGCAACAACAAGTTGAGCAGGATGAGGCAGCAGAGTTGGCAACAACCGAGCAACAAGAGCAACAAATCAATGAACAACAGCAACAGCAGCAGCAAGAACAAGTTGCCAGCCAAACCGAGCAGCAGTCAGAGACTGAAGCGGAGACGGAGACGGAAACTGAGGCGGCAATCGAACTGGAAGCTGAGGAGGAGACGGCAACAGCAGCAGCAGCAGCAGCAGCAGAAGCTGAAGTCGAGGAGGCAATCAGCGAAGCACAACACGAAGAGTTGACTTACCCAACAAATGATGATGAATTGGCGCCACAGCAGCAGACCACGGAGCAAGTGCTAGCGATCGACGACGATGCTGAGGAGGAGAAGGTGGAGAAGGAGGAGACGCCAGAGGAGCTGCAGCAGCAACTGGAGACGGAGGCGGAGGCAACGACTCAACTGACAACGGCAGCTGAACCAGAAATCGCAGCCGAGTCGCATGAGCTAAATGTAAATGCAATTAAGACGCCCGAAGTGTCGGAAACAATCGCAGAGCCAGAGCAAGAGCCAGAGCCAGAGCAAGAGACTGTGCCAGAGATTGAGGCAACAACGGAGTTGCAAGCGGAGCCAGAGACGGCGACAGAGCAAACAGAGCAGTTAGACAACAGCAACGACAACAACAACGAGAGTGAGCCTAATGACGAGGTGTCGCATGTGGACGCAGTTGAGGCGGAGACAGCGCCCGAAACCTATCATGATGAAGGTGTGGCCGCGGCTGAGGCGGTCACAGAGGCACTGCCAATTAACCACGACGAGGCACAGGAAACCGACGAGGCTTTGAAGGCGACCGACCCAGAGCTGCAGGTGGAATCGCTGCAATCGGAAACTGTCACCGAGCCGGAGCACAGTGAAAGTGGAGAGCGTGCTGAAGCTGCCGAAGCGGCTGAAGCGGAAATGGACAAAAATGAAAATGATAATATCATAGAAGGAGCCGAGCCAAATGTGGAGCAAGCGCCAATCAAGGCCACACAACCCGAAGCGGAGCTTGCAGCCGACACAGCGACAGAAACCGAGACGCAGTCGCAGCCAATTCAACAGCAAATGAACGAAGAGGAGGAGCTGGCTGAACAGTCGACACCTGCAGCCGAAGAGAGTTTGGACTACAGCAGCATCGATGAGCTGAAGCAACACATTGCACAGCAGCAGGCAGTGACCTCGACCTCGAGTTCAATCTCCGCAGACGAAGCTGAGGCGGAGACCACACAAATTCCCGAGCTGGCAGCTGAGGTGCCCATCGTAAGCGAGGAGCAGGTGAAGGATGACTTCAAGGAGAGCGAAAGCATTGCGGACATACTCAGCGATCTGATGCTCGAGGGCGACAGCACCGTGCCGCCAGTGCCATTTGGCGAGCAGCCCTCAGAGACCATTCCCATGCCCACCGAGACGGAAAACGAACCCGAACAGGATGAGGTGCCTGAGGTGCCTGAGATGCCCGATCTGCTGGCGGAAGCCGCCGAGATGCATGAACAGCAGCAGGAGCTGGAGCAGGAGGACAAGCAGCCACAGGAGCAGGAACAACAGCTGGAGGATCAGCAGCCAGCGGAGACACAGCAGACAGAGGCACAGACTCCACCCGAGGCTGAAGCAGCCGCCACTGATGCGCACAACAGTGACGACATCGAGCAGCTGATCACCTTCTATCCCGAAGCCGCCGGTGTCGAGGATTTGCCCCAATCCGAGCCAAAGCCAGATGAGACCACCGTGAAACCGCAAGCTGAGGCTGAGGAAGAGGAACGCACTCTGTCACCCGAGGATCTGCCCTTCGATATGAGCGACAGCTCTGGACCCATCAGACTGCAGGAACTTGAATCGGACAGCTTGATTGTGGAGTCGACCACGCTGAACACGCTGCTGAACAATCACATTGAGGAGGAGGAAGTCGCACCCAAGCAACCCCATGAGGAAGCCACACCCAATCCAGCGGACATTGTGGAGATCACCACACAAACCATGCTGGGCCTGGCGAGTCGTGTTACGCTCATGGAACCCGCAGCACCCGTGGTGACCACACTGAAGCCTCTGATGAACTGGGAGGAGGCCACACCACAACCGAGCGCAGTTGCCGCCGAGTTGCCAGCTGCTGCCATGTCGCTACTCAGCAGCAAGCCGGGCTCCGAGCTGCGCAAGCGCGTCGATCTCGGTCTGGAGGCCATCTCGTTGGGTCTGCCCTGCGCTAGCGATCGTCAGTGTCAGCTCGCTGATCCCCACACGGTGTGCAACGGACGCGGCGTCTGCGATTGTGCCAGCACCGAGGGAACAGCTAGACAGTGCAGCGCCGAACGCACAGGCTGCAGTCCCGGAACATTCCAGGTAAGTAGGGATTTAATTGTGCAACTAGAAACTCTTAGCAGCCGAAATAGGTTTTTATACTACAATAGAATTGGGAGCTTTGGAGACCATTAGATATAATAATATAAAGCGAAACCCATTCCCATGACGTATTTAAATGTATTATGATTACTTACTTATATACTCTTTTCTACTAAACGTCATTCATTAACGTATGCTATGCAAACTTATTAACTTTTTTCCTCACGCTAAATTCCCTTGCAATTTAAATTCCTTCGAATCGTACCAAAAACTTTATGTTTCATCACAGGAAAAAAAACTTTTCTTTAAGAAATGCTTCGAAAATAATTTGCGATTCTTTAAGCAAACATTTTTAACCATAAAATTCCAGTTGTGATTAAGCTCAAGCAAATGATTTAATTTGTTTCTTGTTTTGCAAACTCCACTTCTATTAAAGATGTTCCGATTAGTGTTTAAGTTGTTCCGATTAGTTTCTAGTGAATCTCCAGTTGTGCTGTTGTCAAATTTTAACAGGTTGCTGCTTAGACATAGTAACGCTCAATGGCGAAATTCTCTGCGAATCCCTCTAAGAAAACCCCCCATTAAACCATTGCCTTGCCACTTTGCAGTGCCGCTCGAGTGGCGTGTGCATCTCGTGGTTCTTTGTGTGCGACGGACGCGCCGACTGCAACGACGACTCCGACGAGGAGTGCACCCACAATGCGCGCTTGAACCAGACCTGCCCCGCTGAGGCGTTCCGCTGCGAGCGCAGCGGCCGCTGCATCTCGCGGGCGGCGCTCTGCGATGGCCGCAAACAGTGTCCGCATGGCGAAGACGAGCTGGGCTGCAACGGGCTGCAGAAGGGCGGCAACAGCTGTCCGCCGCATACGTTCCGCTGCAAGAGTGGCGAGTGTCTGCCCGAGTACGAGTACTGCAATGCGATCGTCTCCTGCAAGGATGGCAGCGACGAGCCGCCGCATTTGTGCGGCTCACGGGCCATGCCCAATCTGTTCATGCGGCTCATTGAGGCGGGCGGCTTGCTGGCCAGCCGCAACGAGCCCGACGCCTACTGTCCGCATCGCTGCAGCAACGGACTGTGCCGCTCCACGGCCATTGTGTGCTCCGGTCGCGACGGCTGCGGCGACGGCACCGACGAGCAAACCTGCGCCGTCTGCCGTAAGTGCAACTAACCGAGCTTCAATTAAGCTATGCTAATTATTTCTGCTTTCTCTTTAGGTTGCCCGGCGCCAAATGCTGCCAGCCTACCCGCCTATTTGGCCAGACATCGCCCCATGCCGCTGTGGTAAATCTGTGGATGCAACAAACACTACCAACACTGCATTTTGCCACACTTGCAACAACAACACTATTTCACGCATTTTTCCCACACACACACAGACAGACACACGTAGACAGAAAACACATACAATATTTGAAATATCTGATTTTTGATTTAGCATTTAAGTTGAATTTACGCTATTTATTTATTTATTTATTATTTTGTTTGGACTGCGCCATGCCACGCCCAATTGCCACCTTGCTAGCAAGGGATTGTCCTCAAAGCGCATCCTTTGACCCAGCGATGTTGACAATTGTGCGCCCTCTGCGCGCTCCTCTATTAACCACACACACACACACACCCCCCACACTCCCCTATCACCAACAACCCCCAAAAACTATTCACTCTCATCGATTCTATTTATTCTACTCATCTGCCCATTCAACTATTTATTTTCACTATACGCTCCAAAAAAACCAAAACGCAAAAAAAAAAACAATGATAAAAAGAAAAAACACAAACGATCAACTACAATCTTCATTCGCTTAGCTTAGTTTTATGAAATTATCTAATTTATCTAAATTATGGCCAGGCAAAAAAAAAGAGAAATACACAAAACGAAACGACACATGAATACACATAAAATGATGCATTTTTATCTATTAATTTGTTTGTAAATAAGTTAAAACAATGCTTGATAATGTACATGATAAATGACTATAAATGAAATTGTAAAAGATAATCAATTGCTCTTATCTACTCTTACTTTATTTACATATATATGCAAGTATAGTGTATCTTTCTACAAGTCAAAAACAAAATAACAACCATAATCAAAAAATGCATTAATTAAATAATTATGATAAAAAGAAACACGTATTTTTAAAATAAAAAAATATCAAAATATAACGTAAAGTGTTTTATTTCCACATGCATATTGATGAGCAATATTTAATTTTAAAGAGCTGCAACTAAATGTATTTGTTGCTACAATTAAGAAAGCATGTTTTAAATAAGCAGCTAATAGACAACAAAAAAAAAATGTTCATGATTTTTTTTTAATTAACCATAATTAGGAAATAAGTAGCTAAATGTCATAAAGACTTTGCCAGTTTATTGAAGCCTCCATTTTAAAGCAAACAGCTGACACGAAACACCCTGTACCTGATTTGCCCTATGCGAGCAATGACGTCGCCACAGCCATAGCGGCGTCGCGCCGTTTGTTTTTGTTGTGATTTCGGGACTAGCACGTGCCGAAAATTCCACACAAAAAACCTGGCGCACATGTCGCCGCTCACTTAATTCAGCCGGGGCGGCATTTTGTATATTTGCAAAATATTTTGGAGGGTGGTGGCTGGTCGACGACATTCAACAGATGGTTAGGCAGAGACAACAGGAGCGGCAGCGCCGAGTCCAGCCAGTGGCTGGCTGGCCTCAGTCATCGCCGACTGCGCAGTCGCTGTGAGTGTGTGTTGGCGTTTAAAGCAACAAACAAATAAGCAGTGCATACTTTCAGGCGGCGCTCCTTAAATGCAGCGACTCTTGCCGTTTGTCGTTTGTCGTAAGTCGCTGCTCGGCTGTCTCTCTTCCTCTCGCTGGCTGGGTTGTGTGAGTGCCTGCGTGTGTGTGTGCGTGTGAGGCGCGCGACGTGCAAAGTGTGAATGTGTGAAAGCTCTCACACTCTCTCCCAACAACAGCCTCGGTGGGGCAACGACAGCAACGACGTTGGCGCACACACAGCAGCAGCGTGCAAAATATTTTGTATTATTATTATCCGTTTGCCAGCCATTGCAGCAGGACACGCGACTCCTCGTGTTCGTGTTTGTGTGTTTTGTATTACTTTCAGTGTGCGCGCGTGTGTGTGCATGTGGCCTGCCACAGTGCAATAAAATGAAAAATTAAAGCATAGCATAACATATTGGCTAACACATATTGTTTGCAATCAATAAAAGCAGCTGCAAAATGCTTGCGAAATGAATTCAAGTGAGTGCTGAAAGTCCTTTTTCTTTTGTACTTTGACAATTTGCCACAGATGCGGAAAAATGCTCTTGCGAAAAAGTTCTCTACACTGGTGTGTGTGTGTGTATATGTGTGTATCTGTATCTGTGTACGCGCAGCTTGTTAGTATCTATTGTGCTTGCAATTTTTACGCTGTCGCTGCAACGGAAAATACTTCAATGGGCAACTCGACAGCACTTTGCGTGCGCCTATCTGTCTATGTGTGTATGTGAGTTGGTGTGTGTGCGTGAGTGTGTTATTTTTACTACGTCACTACGTCCTCGAAAATTGCGTATACGTAGCCAGGATTGTGGATAGGCTGTGTTTGTGTTGTGTCAATTGCAATGCCAAGCCCACGCTGTGACTCACTTGGCGCTCCCCTTTGACTGTCACTGCAAATAAAAGTTTAATTATGCGCAAGTATAAACATTTAAATAAATAGATTCAAGTATTTACGTATTCCATTGACCCGTTATTAAATGTTTACTGTGCCTCTTGTATTTACAATCGTTTTGTTTGCGCCAATAAAAAAAAACTCTTTTGTTTATACTCCAATTGATTTATACCCTATATCGTAAATGCATTATTTGAAATGGAGCATTTATCTTTTGCGGTCATGAGAGATTTAAAAAAAATAAATAAAACACTAATAATATAGACTTTGAAATGGTTCGTTTTAATTGTTGTGAGATACGATCGACATGGTTTTGAAAGCAACAGCACAAAACACAATTGACTTTCGTCATGCATGCAAAACAACTGAAGACCACTCATTTTAATCATAGAGCACAGCTACATATTATTTTTGCCTTATTATCAAACACAATTGCTAATCAGTGAACGTATTAGCATTAGTTGTGGGCATAATCTATAGCTTATACATAACATATATACATCATTGAGACTCGTGTTAATCAACACAAATTAAGCAATCCAACTTATTTTATTTTGTTTTTGCGATTTAATTTAATTTGAGGAAATAACTTGAACAATTGTTTTTTTTTATAAACTACAGAAATATTTGTAATAAATTAAACATCGTTTCAAATCGAGATGTCTTCGTGTGCATTTGAGCAACCACTTGATGAATCATAAGTCAGCCATGAGGTTTCAAATTATTTGCTTACTGTAATGCATCAAGTCTTCTTTACAATTCCCATCAAAAACGAATAAATACGTGAAAGCCCAGCAGAAAAAGTGATCAATGTAAAATCAGTCAATATTTTGCATATTAGGTTTTTACTAAAGCCAATTGTGAACATTAGGTAATAGAACAAATCTATAACTACACCTAAAGCCGACCAAAAAATATAAAATTACTTTAAAATAGTATTGAAAAAAAATATACAAATGTACGTCTATTCATACGATTTATTCTTCTACTTTGGCATATTCATGTTAATGATGCTGTGCTCGATAAATTATGGAAGATATGTATGCACGGCGGGATATTTTTAACGTTTATACTGATAAAGCTGAAGGTAATTTTTTTTATTCAGTATATTATTTTACTTGTTTTCTTTCTTTTCCATTTCTACGAAAAAATTTTATTGCATAGATCAACATGCCTGATTCACTTTACATTTCGTATCGTTTTCTATCTATAGTCAAAACAATCGTTATGTTTGCACACTTGCATTGCATTGGGATTTACACAATCGCATTATGGTTGCTTCAGCAAATTTGGCTTAACACATAGACAGAAAAAAACCAATGAAAATGGCATATGATCAAAAGTTCTGGGATTAAATACCCCGTGTTGGGATGACTATATGGGTTGCAGGGGTTGCTTCTTGTGTATTATACTAGTTAATTGAAATGAAGATGGCAGTGCTCCAGGTACCTTAAAATAAGAAGAAATGGAAGCCAAATCGAAGTTATTTCCGCTTAATAATGACAATAAATATAAGTGAAAACAAATAATCTATCACTTTAATTATAGGGTGTCACAAGCAAAAAAATGCACTGTAGCCATAATTGCATTGATGTTAACAATAATGCAAATGCGAATCGACAGTTTCATATATGTGCACAAGTACAAACCCAATTTATGGTGTTAGATAAAGATAGCCAGAGCGCAACTGAATCGGTTGTCAGCCGAACGACTTGATGATTAGCTAAGCACGGTACGAGAGAACTACGAAGAGAACGAGGTAGTGGGAGAGTGAGTGAGCTCATTTCGCTTTCGTCCGCGATGCAATGCATTTTGTGTTGTGCTGCGCAAGTATCTGTAACTTTGTATCTTTTTATGTGCTCACGGATCAGTCGACGGTTCGGTTGAACTCGCAGCTCTTTCGCTTTCATTTGGTCGAATTATACAAATGCTTGTTGTGAATTATTTTATACGCTAAATTGATATTTCGTAAACAAAACTGTGCAACAAGCACCGAGCATAGTTGTCGCCTCACGAATTAATCAACATATTCATCCTAATCAATTTAAATACCATTATTGGTTTATGTCAAATGTTAAAATTACCAGCAAATTGCTCAAAACTAACGCTATATAGTTCATTAGCTGTGGAAATTGTGTATTTTTGTGCGATCCCAAAGAATATATAGTTGTTGATCTCGTTCTTGGCAGTGAAACTATTGTGAAGTCTTGTGTGTATTGCAATTCCCATTCTAAACATAGACAGACCAACATAAAAATAATAAAAAGAATTCGAAAGAAAATCACAAACTGTGCAATAATTTTAATTGGCATTCGGCGCCACAATCCGTTCCCTGTAGAAAAACTTAAAAATCTCACCAGATTTACAGCAAGCGTGAAATATTTCAGAATTAATTGAAAAAAAAACACCTACGAAATGCAGAAGAATTAAAACATGCATTTATATAGAAAGAAAAACGAAAGTTTGCCAACAGCCCCATATAAAAAAGTAATATGCTAATAATCTTATCACTCACAATCTATAATACCCACACTCTAGTTCCATTCAGAGAAACTGGCAGTAAGCCAAGCACCATCAAAGCAATTAGTTTCCCCGCCAAAATATATAAATTCTTTTTACCAGAGGTTGAAAATAATGATTGTGTTTTTGTTTGTGCTTTGTGTTGTAATACAAAATGCCCCAGTTTTTTTATAAACCTAAAACGGAACGAATTAAATACTGCTGATTAGTGGGCATTCCCCTAGTGTATGAAACAAGAAACTGAACAAATAAAAAAACCAATACAAATTATGCACTATCAACAAAGCGAACATAAAAAAATTGAGTTGCCATTTAAGAAGTAGCAAGTTTAGTCATTTTTACGTAACATGTATTCGTTTCTTTAAAAGTCAACTAATTATTAGTTAGTTTGCACACAAAAGAAAGTAAGCGTTAAAAGTCAAGGTGGTATTTAACAAAAAAAAAAAAAAAAAATAGAAACAAAGCAATAATTTAAAACAGAAACAAGTTGTTTTAAGACCCATGAAATATCATTATATTTATAGCACTTTTAGAGAAAATAACTACCTTTAAACAAGAATAAAAGAGTTATCTACATCAGTTTGTTTTGCGAGCAATACAAATGTGCGACTATGTATTTTGATTTTATAAATTGTTGATGCAACTTGCTATTGACAAACGCTGATTCAAGCGTCATGATGAGCGCATAATTTTGTGTTTCGTGTTGTAACTGTTGACGCCACAAACTCTTCCTATTTGTAAAGAAACTTGCATTACCATCATGCAACGAGAAAATGCAAAAGAAAACGTAATGCAACAGTTGCTTTCTTGCTTAAGGCGGAACAAAACTTTCAGCAACAAAAGACTACTTGAAAGTTAATAATTAGTTAGTGTTACTAATGAAAATCACATATTGTGTTCGTATTGTGTTATAGATTCCAAGCTAGGCCTAGTTTATTCAAGTTGATACCAAAATCCAACCCATCGCCATGTCTGACAAACGGCCGCTGTTGGACACGAGTGACAATGAAACCGAATGCGGTGACGTTGGCGTTGCCAGCAGGGAATACTCGAAGGCATCTGGGATAACATACAAATCGACTACAGCTGCTACTCCCACAGTGCTCTGGTATGGCCGACAAATACTGCTGCGACGAAAGATATTCATCGGAGTTCTGGTGGTGTTCATATTCTCGTATTTCGTTATCGGACCAGCCGATGTGCTTGATCTGGATAATGCGAACACCATTGTTCAAGTCCATCATCAGTCCAACGTATTGGATATGGAAGGTAATTTTCTAAAAGTATTTGCTTTTAAATTGAGCAAAAAACAGCAGCTTACTTTTTTAAAATTATCGTATTGTTTATAATAAGTATTATGTATTATTTACTGACTGCACTCTATAGATCATTTTTATTAGAATAAAGGTCAGCTACAATGTAAACCAACTAATTCTTTTATAATCACTAAACTCTTCAAACTCGTTTTAAAGTTTTGCAACTTTCATTAATGTGCAAATAAATTAAATTCTAGAGCTCGCCCAAAGAAACATTAAAAATTTAGATATTACAAAACTATTTTACTGCATATTAGATCAATTATTATGAAGATATTTTTATCTTTTATATATGTATGTATATTCTCGTCGCTATGTAAATGTGAAAGTCTGCGCTATTTATTACACTGCAGTAGTTTTCTATAGAAAGACAATTATTATTAGTAGCTTTTGCGTAATTGGATACGATTTTTATTTATTTATGTAAATTCGTTTTAAATATTTTGTATTATATTTTGCAAAGTGCTTTTCAAAAAATTAATCGAATTTGTATTATTATTTGCATAAGAATGGTATTTGAATATAAGTATAATTTTGTAGTTTTATTCGTACAATTTCGACTATGAGGGAGTTATAGTAGTAGGAATAGTATTATAATTATACATTTTTTTATTTACTTACTTATGTTTGTTTTTATTGTCTTACATGTGTATCGTCTCACATTGCATTTGTTTATGCTTATGTTTACTTGATTTTCTCGTCTTTGTTTTTGTACTCTTTTGTTGTTTTATGTATCATTTGCATACCATCAATGTGTCTGTCTGTCATCTTGCGTTCTCCATGTTGTAAATGTTTGTGGACAATCCATAAGATACGGCGACGTCCGCTGCACTCGTTACGGAAGCGACGTCAATTGCATTCGTTGCGGAAGCTAATCAGACAACAATACTCTTGCCAAAAGGCTATCTCGTGTACAGCAATCAGTGTCGCATCGTCGACTTGGATCCCTACAAGCGCGAGGTGATGCGCCACTTCAAACGCGTCGCCTACAAGCGTTGCAAGCAGCGTCTGCCACTGACGCAAGTGCGCTACAACGAAGCCACTCGACGCTACGTGCTGAGCATCAATTCGACGGCATTCGAAACGTATCAGGTCGAGTCAGCGTTAGGCTGTTGTTACATGGGCGTCGAGCGGGTGAGCGACAAGAACGTGAGCATGACGCACTGTCAGCACTTTAAGACCAAAACGTCCATTGCGAACACAACGGACAGTGTGATTGTCAAGTGCTCCTCGGACCGGGGTCAGATCTATATCAATGGGCATGCGACCATACCGGAGCGCCAGGAGGTGCGAGAACGCCTCAAGCAATGGCGGCGACGGGATCAAGGACGACGGGTGCCCAGCGTCCTGATGATTGGCATCGACAGCATCTCGCGGGTGAATCTGATTCGGGCGATGCCCAAAACAGCGCAATACTTGTACGACAACGATTGGTTCGAGCTGGCGGGCTACAATAAGGTGAGTAATTCAATGGCCTCAAACGCAAATCAAGTACTTCTAAGCCCTTGATTTAAGATTATGTGCTCTCCACTTAAATTCGATAGTTAATTTTTAACAATAAGTATTTCTTATCCCGAAATGAGCTAAAAACGATTTAATTTAAAGAATGACAAATCTAGATATATTCTTAAATTTTAATATTGATTTAGGAACTTTGGCCATGAACTACATTTGGAAATGATTTCAGTTTGATTCAAAATTCTATACAAGATTTAAAAAGCCTTTCTCTAGCTTTAAATTTTTCTTAATTTAATTTATTTATGTTCTGGGTGGAATACTGAAATGCTTTAAATATGATTCAAGGGTCTATTGATTTTGTTTCCAGAACTGTAGAATTTTTATTTTTACTTAATTTAATATTTATGCTCTGTACTGAACTCTGAAATGCTTTCGGTATGAATTAAAATTCTATTGATATTGACTTAAGAAATTTTCTTCTAGTCTTAATTTGTATCTCATTTTTTATTTATGTCCTCAGGGTTTAATTCAGAAATGCTTTTAAATTAGATTCAAGATTCTATTTATGGTTTTATGATCCATTTTTGTATCATATTTGTTTCAATTTATTTTATTTATTCTCCGCGCTCAATTCTGAAAGTGATTCATGATTCCATTCTTGATGGTAGATCCTTAGTTCTACAATTTTTAAATTTATTAATGCTTCTGGGTTCAATTCTGAAATGTTTTAGTTACATTTCAAGATTATTTTAAAGACTTCAGAACTATTTTCCCCTCGCTTTCTGTATACCAGATTGATGACAATACGTTTCCCAACATCATGGCCCTGATGACCGGCTACAATCTGAGCAATGCCATTAAGCACTGTAATCCCTATGTCTCAGGTGGCCTGGACAAATGCGACTTCGTGTGGAAGCGCTACAAGCAGCACGGCTATGTGACAGCCTATGGCGAGGATGCGGTGGTCATCAACACGTTCAACTACCTGAAGAAGGGCTTCGAACAGCCGCCCGTCGACTACTATTTGCGACCGTTTCTCGCCGCCGCCGAGAAGCTGCTGGACACCAACGTGGAGCTCGGTCTGCCCCACTGTCTGGGCTACGACACGGAGTCGGAGCATGTGTACAATTATGCGCTGGAGTTCGCACGCCGCTATCGCAACGAGAGCTTCTTTGGCTTCTTCTGGACGAACACGCACAGTCACAGCGACATCTCGCAGACCAGTTCCATGGACGATTACATGCGCGACTATCTGTTGCGTCTGGTGGCGCAGGGCACCATGAAGCACAGCATTGTGGTTTTCTTCAGCGATCACGGGCTGCGCTTCGGACCCACTCGGTCGACTTGGTCAGGGCACCTCGAGGAGCGATTGCCCTTTCTCTTCATCTGGCTGCCGCCGTTTATGCGCTCACAACATCCCGAATTTGTGGAGGCGTTGCGCCAGAATCGCAATCGTCTGACGACGCCCTACGATCTGCATTTAACACTCAAGCATATACTTACGCTTTCCGGGCGCACCGAAAGCCTGGAGACGGGCCTGGACACGGCCAAGGATTGTGCGCAGTGCCAGAGTTTGTTGCTGCCCGTGCCGCTGAATCGCAGCTGCGAGGATGTGGCCATTGCCGATCATTGGTGTACCTGCTGGTCCTACGACGCCGTCTTCAAGAACTCCAAGACCATCCGGCATCTGGGCGATCGTGTGGTGCACTACCTCAACGACTATGTGAAGAGCTTTCGCAACGGCAGCCTGGCGCATCTATGCCAACCGCTGGCGCTGCAGAGCATCAGTTCGGCGTATCGAGCACGCATCGTGGACGCCGACATCGGCGGCAGTCAGGTGTACTGGCTGACCTTAACGACAAGTCCCAATCAGGCGCAGTACGAGGCAACAGTGCGGTACAACAAACGACTGCCCAGCGAGGATAATGTGCTCGTCACCGGGTCGGTGAGTCGCCTCAACTCGTACAGCGGCGAGGCGGACTGCATGAATGATTTCGCGATCAAGAAGTACTGTTATTGCCGCCACAAAAGCGGTTGATTCTAGTCTGTATTACTGAGACGACAATTTGAGATTGATTCGTATCGATTCGATTCGTTTCAATCCAACACCCCCCAAGTGCCGTTATACTTGTAGTCATTATCTAGTACTTGTAGGAGACAGTAAGTAGCAGTTACAAAAACTTGTTAGAAATTAGTAAATTTTTTGGTGCCGTGTGGGCGTTAACAACACCAGACTCGGAAACATTTCCAGAGCAGCAAACGTGATAATATTTACTT
Organism: Drosophila siamana; assembly: GCA_035047445.1. Taxonomy (NCBI): domain Eukaryota; kingdom Metazoa; phylum Arthropoda; class Insecta; order Diptera; family Drosophilidae; genus Drosophila; species Drosophila siamana. Next base: position 343,353 of record JAWNPP010000151.1, on the reverse strand, counting down.
AATACACTTAACCTACCTACACTTAATCTACTTAGAAATATATCGTGTATATACTCTACATAATATATATATATGTATATGTATACTGAAATATATGTATATCGAAAGTCCTTTTTTCTCACTCCTTAGGCAGACTTCAAATTATTCCAATTCCAGTTCGTATTCTTACATTTACTTATCTATATCGTATATCCCAACCATACCTACAAACAATTGCCAACACACATTTCAATTATAATTATGATGAATTACGCTTAAGTTTGCGGTATCAAATACTAAATAACTTACATATATCATTAAATGCAACCAAATGAGTTTGTTCATAGAAAAATCTCATTAGTAAATAAACTATATCGAAACCATTTTTTGTTTTCTTTCCATTTATATTCTCAATTACATACAATTAATAAATTTTACAGCTTAGAAATAATAGGTTGTGAATTAAATTGGCAACAAAAAGTATTGAGCATCCAAGAAAAAAAGATTCAAAAAGCTAAAATGAAAACATTAAAAACCTTCTGAGATCATAGTCAATTCATAAAAATTACAAGTAATTCGTTGAAAGTATTAGAAAAGGCGAGAAATTTAAATTTATTCTGGGCATCGTAAAGAAGTAAAGTCAGGTAACCTAAAATTTGAAATGTATATATATGCACATATATATATAAATATATATATATATATATACATATATATAAATATATATAGATTACATTAATGATTGGCCAATCATATTTAAATTTCCATGAACTTTTAAAAATGTGTTAAGGGGACAGCACGAAAGTCAACGCTCACATTGCAAGCTGATGACCTTTTCCTTAAAGTTATAATTACAGAGCATATTCTTCAGTGATTTAAAGAATTTCGTCAGCGGACTCTGTCGCTGTAGACCCAACGCATCGCCGGGCATCGGCTGTAGCTCAAGTCGCAACTCTTTGTAGTCCACACCGATGATTAGCGAGAGGCGACCACTTAGATTGACGGCATAGCTAGGATTTTGAGGTCGTGTTTTGGTAAACTCAACGGTCTGCTGCAGCTGCTGGGCAAAGAACGATTGCCTCGAGATGCGCTGAAAGTTACGCGCAGTCCACGTATCCAATGTGGTGCTGATTAGCCAGCTCATTTGGCGCGGCAATACATCTGTTGTGTTCGTTGCAGGCTCATTCGTATCCAATTCCTGCATATTTAGGGCATAAATATGTGACAAGATATCCTTAATGGCATCCACATAGCATTCAACCCAACAATAATAAATTGGTTTCCTTTGCTTGCGAGTTTTACCCAAGAAATCGGTACGCAAGGTCTTGAGGTCATTATTGGTGGGTGTGAGTGTATAAGTGTGCATCAATGGCATTATACTATTGTCCATACTCGTTGGTCTTCTATCATCCGCTGGCAGCGTTGGCGTTGGCGTCGACGTTGGCGTTAAGTCATCTACTTTAGCCGTAGTCACTTGATTGGAAATTTTAGTTTTCATTGTCGTTGCAACTGGCGGTTGAACTGCAGCGGTATCCTCCGGCCTAGCTACAGTCGCCGATTTCATCTGTTTCCGTTGCTTCGCTGGTTGGACGTATTCCAGCCGCTGTTCTTGCAATAGATGCTCGGCAACGCCAAACAGCAAATAGTCATAGAACATTGACGGTGTCGACTTCAGCTTCGCATCGTTGCAGGCCTTGGCTGCCGCTGCCAGACACTGATTCAGATAGTATAAATTAGTTTGTGATATGGATTGACCCACGTTGTGTAGTAGCTCAAAGGGATCCTGGACGCAAACGCAACGTTCGATCTGAAACGGTTCGATCTGGTCTTGTGTGGCCCGTTCGATTGCCAGCATCTGGGCATCGTATTCGGGAAAATTGCCGGGCACAGTGAGTGCCGCCTCCACGTCGAGTGCATAACCCAAATACGGTGATAGCAGCTTCTTCTCAAAGTCCATGTGACTGTAGAGTTCAAAGAATCCAGTGATTAGATCGAATGTGGTTAAGCTGGCCGGCAATGCCGGAACATACTCCAAACTGTACGCATAGTTGATGCCAAAAATATCCAGAACAGGAATGCCAATCTGCAGGTCCTTGATCGAGGGCAAATGCCGTTGCTGCTGCAGCTGGTAAATGACGAGTGTGATGAGGCAATAGCTGGTCATGCTGCCGCTGCCAATAATCTTCAGTTTCTTCGCCCAAATCTTGAGGAACAAGAACAGCTCACGCAAGCGCACATCGCGGTTCAGCAGCTCGGCCACAAAGCGTGAGTTGTAGGTGCTATTCGGACTGGACATGCTGATGTCGAGACTCAAACCGCTCTCCACATGCTTGCAACGAATGATTGGCACACGCGCATGCCGTATGGCAATCACATCGGAAAAGCAATCGGAGCGACGCAAAAAGTTGTTGGTTCGCTTAAATAATTGACTGTGCGACATGACGTACGAATTGCCATGAATTTGCTCCAAAAACAAGTCAATATCGCTATCTAAAATGACGCCAGTGATTAGTACAGCCACAATAATATCACATATGCCGCTTACCTTTCAATGCCAGGCCCGTGACAAGTGAGCCGAATGGATAGACCTTGACCTTGCCCTGCATCTGCTGCTGTATGCTCTTGCGCACCTCCCTATAGCATTGAGCCAATGCACCACAGTTGCCAGCATAGAATCCCAACACGGCACGCAGATGCTTGTCGGTTGGCGTCTGCAGCAGCGTTGCCTGCAACATGTGCCGTTCAGCTTGGGTTTGTTCGCTGGCAAAGAGTTTGGTGATGGCGTCGAGACACTTGCGCAGCTTCTTCTGCGGCTTTATCGTGTGCTTGAGCAGCTCATGGGCCAAACACTCCCTCAATGTCTTGAACGGTGCATCGCACACTTTGCAGTTGGCGGCATTGTCTTGAGCCAACTCGGGCAAAGTGGGCACGTTGGGCTTGCTTGGGCGAGTTTCCAAGTCGCTCATGGTTCTGTAAAAACGTAATTTGAAAAAAGCAACAAGTTAAAACACAGAGTACATTTTATTTACAAGACACACTCGAATGACGATATTCTCTAGCACAACACTACTAAGTGTTGTCCGTATATTGTTTTCTGTATACACACAACTTGACTAGTATGACAATAATTTCCCCGTGCGTCGATCGACAACACGTAGAAAATACTCTGTGCTAATGCTGCCCTCGACTCCTGCAAAGAGCACCACGTTGTTGCTCGAACGGAACAACTCCAGCTTGTGCTCCAGCACCTTGGCCACATTCAAATAGATAAGCAGCTGACAATCTGAACGAAATCCACTTAATACTTCACGCTTGTCGAGCACAGCGAAGTGCACATGGTTGCGCTGCATGCGTCTGAGACCCTCGCTTTTGATGCGCTCCCAGTGGCGATAGTATGTGCCATGGACCACAGCAGCCTCCGATAACTGCGCTACACTTTTTATGCGCTCCAAGCAAGCATCAGACGTTACAGCAGCCAGCGAATGTCCTTGATTGGCGCGTATTTCCTGCAAACCCGTTTTAGGGTTACAACGCAGTGTGTAGCGTTGCTTGGCATCCGTAGCCACAAGTTCCTCTAGTTTTGCCTGGCTAAAATGGGCGCCATAACGCGAAAATCGCAGGATTTCTGCGACGCAAACGAAGCCATCTGGCTGGATTTTTAATCCCTCTTTTTGGGCGCCATGACGCAGCAACCAGCTAAGTTGTTTGCTCAATTGTGTGTTGGATTGGGTTGTTGCCATTACTCACGTTTCTATATTTTAAATTTCGAGCATTTCTCTTTTAAAAACGAAAACAAACCAAATCATATTTTGAGAATCGCTAAAACACCTATCTATCTATCGAAATTTTCGATATTATTGCATTGTATTGGGAAATACAATTATCAATCATACGTACTTCCGATAAGTTATTTTTGGTACAATCGATAACGCAGTGATGTCACAACTGAATATATTTGCAACTCAATAACAATTAAATAAAGACTGTAAATAATTTGCAATTTTGTGACAAATTTGTGTACCTAACTAAAATCAGAGGTATAATTGAATAAATGTTTGTTTTCAGTGTTGATTACACCACGCTCACTATTACAATTGCGCACTAAAAGTTACAACCTTACCGATTGCATGGCGTCATGAACTCAACAGCTGATCGATCAGCTGCTGAGCCGGCCTTCAGTAAAACATTTCATTCGATTTCGTAAATTCGTACAAATTGCTAAATTATGCGCATTCTTGTACTTTATGGCAGTCAAACTGGCACCGCACAAGATGTGGCCGAACAAATCTGGCGCGAGTCACGGCAATGGGGCTTCCAGGGTCCAGTTCTCTCGATGGACAACTACAACATACAGCAACTTGTGGAGGAGCGTCTCGTGATCTTTGTGGTGGCCACCACCGGTGATGGCACAGAGCCGGACAACATGAAACAAGCATGGCGCTTTTTGCTGAAACGCAGCTTGCCAAGTAATTCGTTAGTTGGTCTACAATTCGCTTGCCTTGGACTCGGGGACTCTAGTTACTCCAAGTTTAATTATGCAGCCAAGAAACTGCACAAGCGCTTGCTCAACTTGGGCGCCACGTCGCTATGTCCAGTTGGTCTGTGTGATGACCAGCATGACTATGGACACTTGGGAGTTTCGCTAACCTGGACAACAGCACTGTGGGCATCACTAAGTAACACGCTGGCTCTGCACAAAGCAGGAAAACTTTTGGATGTGAAAATGTGCAATGTGCGTGTTCTAGACCAACCGCCGGCTCTGAATGAGAAGCGCTTAGAGTGGACCCAAAAACAGCCGCCACAGCTATTTAAATTAAAGGAAAATGAGCGGACTACAGCAACAGATCACTTCCAGGATGTGCATTTACTACGCCTCGACGGGACAGGCAGCGAAATGCCCATGTGGCAGCCTGGCGATGTTCTCGATATGCAACCACAAAACAGCTCACAAAACGTACAAGCATTCTTCGAACTGCTCACAGAGCATCAGCTGCCATTCAATGCTAGTACTGTCGTTGAAGTGACGTCTGCTCACGAGGATCTGCCGCTGCCGTTGGCCTATGCCGCGCCATTGTCACTAGAGCAGGCCGCTCGGTATATTTGGGATCTTACTGCCAAGCCGCGACAACGGTTCCTTGAAGTACTTGCCCAAAACTGCGAGGATGAATTGGAGCGCGAAAAACTCTTGGAGTTCTGCACAGCCGAAGGATTAGATGATCTGATTTCCTATGTAAATCGTCCACGTCGCACGCTGCTGGAGCTGCTGCAGGACTTCAGACATGCCACATCGAAGCTTACACTATCTCAGTTATTCGAGATGATGCCATTGATACAAGCGCGCAGCTTTTCCATTGCGTCCGATGTCTCTGCGGGCACACTCGACTTGCTGGTCGCTGTAGTCAACTACAAGACAATAATGCATACACCACGACTGGGTTTGGCGTCCAATTGGCTGAAGCAGCTGCCGTCTGGTGTGGAGCTTCGTGCGCTTATCAAACCCGGCACCATGACTTGGCCCAAAGACCCGCTTACACCATTAATCATGATTGGCCCCGGCACTGGCATTGCACCCTTCCGCAGCATAATTCAGCAACGTCTGCAACTGCAGCAGACTGGCGTTAGCATTGGGCCACTTGTGGTCTTCTTTGGCTGTCGCAACAGGCACAAGGATTACCACTTCTCTGCAGACCTCGAGGCATGGTCAGCTGCTCAGCAAGTCGAAGTTCATGTTGCCTTCTCTCGCGATCAAGAGAATAAGGTTTATGTGCAGCATCTAATCAAGGAGCGTGGGTCTCAGCTGGCAAAGCTGATCAAGGTGCAACATGCTTACATCTATGTGGCGGGCAGCTCCAACAACATGCCAAAAGCAGTGAGAGAAGCATTTATAGAGGCACTCGACAACGATACCAGCTATGTAGATCAAATGATCAAGCAGCAACGGTATCAGGAGGAAACATGGGCGTAGAACAAATTGACGAACAATAACCACTAGTTAACAAATTAATTAAGTACTTAGTTTCTATTTTGTTGGGACGGATATTACAAAAATACATCACTGATGTAAAAATATGTTGCTCGTTGTCTTAAAAATCTTCCAGGAGCTTATCGGATGACGTTCGACAGAACGGACAATGACCCTTCTGCAGCACCTGCAGCTCAAAGTCCTCGGCATAGAATAGCTACAAATATAGATAATAATTAAAAGGGAACTTATTACATACGTTTTTTGGACTCACCAGTAGACACTCGGAGCAATAAGTCACCTGCAGATCGGGCAATATGTTGCGATAGTAAATGTTGCGTATATGTCGCTTGAGTATTAACACATGATTGGGATCAATCGCACGCAACGCATTTCGATCCAAACTCAAAGGCAATGCGCTTGCTACGTCCTCGTTGAACGGATCCGCATCCTCTGGATTCTTGGCAGGCGCCAAAAGCAAACGCTCTGCCTCCGCGTCTGTTATGTCCACTTCGGGATAAAATTGTACTAAAGGTAATATTTCTGCAAGGAAACAAGTAATTGCATTTAAATTGGAAGACTTCGAATTTGCTTGCTTACCAAAAGAAACAAATGAGAATATGTAGTCCTGTCGACAAGTGGGACAATTGTTGTTGTTCAAATGTTGGCTGTAGTTGGAGCATTTGTAGCACAGCGGCAGCAGCTCCTCGGGATCATTGAAACCGCTCTTGCAGGCCTTGCTGTTCAGGTAATTGAGCTGTAATCAAAGTAATAAGTTATGTGAGTAGAATTTAATGTAAGACGACTTTCATTCTCAATTACTGTATTCCAAAAATATTATTTTATATGAGGTGTATTATACGCACATCGATTTGCTCTTGAACTCCCGCTGGAGGTTTGAGCGACTGAAGTCGCTTATTGACCAGCAGACAGAGTTTATTGGCCTGCAACAACTTGGCCTGTTTGGCGAGTGTAAAAAGCACTGAGCTGCAAGTAAATCGAACAGTCAATAATTAAATTTCTGTCACTCTATTAGATTATGTGCCAATTACTCACAACATGCTGACGCCCTTTGGGGCGCCTTTGTTCTCCACTTCGTTGAAAATGAAACGGCTCACATTGAAGAGACTGACGGGTGAGTGCGTGGTAAATGGTTCCTTCATATAGTTGTAGATGACGCTGTAGGCGTAATAAACCTTGGCAATGCGCAAGTGGTTTTTGTACTCGTTCAAGTGATGATCAATGGCATTTTGTTCACTTAAAAAAATAGTTATAAGATGATTGATTACAACAATTATTTTGACTCCATTTAACCTACGGCTTCTCGTGATAGATGTCCAGATACTGCTTGGCCAGCAGCCAGTAAAAGTAGCTAGCATCCAAATAGCGTTCCTCAATAATAGCCGTATTGCTCAGCTGTTTTAAAAGCCGATTGGCATCCTTAGTACGTCCAGCTTTCAGATAAGCTATGCAAATATGGTTTAACATTAAGTCCTGCGTTTTTACACTTAATTATGTACTTAACTCACCCTGATGCGCCCCAATGAACTGATCCGTTTCGGCCAGCCACTGTGCGTGCTGGAAATGCACCGTGGGCAGCAGCTCTGGCAACGCCTCGGCCAGGCGAAAAGCCTCCGACCAGTCCTGCACCTCGACATGCAACTGCACCACTTGCGCCTCGTCTCCCAACTTCTTAAACATCTCAGCGGCCAGCGGCAGAGCCTTCAGCGTCTTCAGATTCTGAGCCACCGACTGCAAAGCATCACGTTCACTTAAACTCAGACGACGACCAATGTCATAAAGACTGAAAAACAAATGGTAATTAATCTCAGTAGGATTGCGAACAAAGTCACTTACACATCCGCCCAGCCCTGCTCGGCCACAATGTCGATGGCTTTCTGATGCTCGCCAGCGGAGAGCAGCAGCTCGGCTGCCGCACGTGGCTCCTTCACCGAATACGCCCACTCGGCACGTTTGCGCACCAGCTCACGTTTCTCCGGCTCGCTGCCATCCTTGAGATACTCCTGCGCCAGATCGAACATGCGCAGATCTGTGTACATTTCTAGAGCACGCGTCGACTGTCCACACTTGAGAAATAGACGCGCTGCCTCCTTGAACTTGCCTGCAAAGGCACAACTCTCACCCAGCAATACTTCTTTGGGCACGCTGGAGCGTTGCTGTTGCTCGCGCAGTTCGCTGATGACCTGCAACCAGGGCAGGTTGCGCACCTTGACGTAGGCATCGCGTGCAATGTTAATGTGCAGCGCCTCCAGGGCGGACTGCGCCAATCCCTCCCAATCGCTGATGGTGACACCCAGACAGGCCACTTGGTAGGCCTCGCTGCAGGAGAAGAAATAAATCAATACAGTAAATATCGCTTACATTGAAATCATTCAAAGTTAGAAACAGCTAACAATACCAAGGAAAATTTGATCAACTCATTGACTATTAGTATTAATTGTTGAACCAAAGAAATCAGATTTAACTCAAAATAGTCTATTCAAATTAGAGGAGAACTTTTCGCCCTGCGACTTATTACAAATTAAGCAAAATCAGAAACTACCTTTACTTAAAAATTTGAGGATCTTATATATGAGAATCTATTATATCTTATATCTTTATCCAATACATATACATTTGTATATACCATATATATATATACATAAACCTCTAATCGCATAATCTCTCCAAACTTACATATGTCTTTTGTTACTCACTCAAACAGTCCCGCTTCAATGAACTGCCACATGGTGGCGCCCAGCGCCAGTGGCGTATTGTGCATGATGTTGCCTCGCAAACAGAAGGCTGTGGCGCCACACAGTCCCACGACAACGCCGTGCATGTTCTGCGGCGCCCTCGGCGGCAGATTGCCGACACGCACACTCAGGCCGCCGCTGCTGTGTGTGTAGCAAAGCATAGTGTCGAGGTGTGTGTTCCAGGTGACGCTGTTGACGCCCGCATCTTGATAGAGAATGGTGTCGTTCAGTAAATCACGCACCACCAAGCGTCCGGCATCGTCCACCACAGCTATCTTGCTGCGATTCGCATTTATGTCCAGACAACGCACCGCAGACATCGCTGTGGTGATGAGCAACGGCAGCGAATTGTGCAGAAAGATGCGAAACACTTGGCCGTTCTTCAGGCCCACCATGAGACCTTCTCGGCCTGGCGGCCCGCCAGTGACTTTGATGTAGCGTATGAACGAGTCCATGATCCATTCGCGTTGCAGAGCACCCTCAAAGTCCAGACACTGGAATCGCTTCTCCTGACACAGCACAATGTTCTTGCCGCACACAACCAACAGACTGCAGTCGAATTTCTGTTGTATCTTCTCGCGCACCTTGTAGTGCATAGGCTCGTTCTCCGTGGAGCTGAGCTCGTAGAGCACCACACGCTCGGGCAGCTGCACGGCCAGGCGATTCCTGTAGATGGCAATCTTTTGCACCAGATCACGGCACTTAATGCGCACCTTTTGGCCGGAAATCAGGTGTTGAATAATCACATCGCACATGTTCTCACGAAATGCGTAACGTTCGCGATACAAAGCATGCACAGTGCTGGACGCAATGTTGAAGCAGGCCAGTGTGCCGTCCTCGCAACCAATTGTATATGATTGTCCACTGGGATGAATGGCCACTGACCAAATCCACGAATCGAAGCCATCGCCCAGCGTGCCCAGGCGTACGCCGTCACGTGTGAAGAAGTGCAGGCTGCCGGTGCACCCGCCAACCACGCAAAACTCGCCATTGGGAAAGTATTGCATGCATAGCGGATCGAAGCCAAGCGTGCGCTCCTTGCCAATCATTTGGCCACTGAGCGTGTGGAATGAAAGCGTCTGACCCCAGTCGGCAATGGCAATCGTGTCCACGCTGCCGGCGCTATTCACAGGACAACACTGAACGCTGAACACAGAGCTTGCCGAGCCACCCGGGCGATCAATGCGCCCCTTTTCCTCCCCCAGTTTATTGCGAATAGAGATGGTGCCATTGGCTAGGCCGAGTATCAAATATTGTCCATCATTTGTCCAAGCGCAGCCATTGACACGTGAGCCAATCTTGTACTTTTGCACCGCTTTCTGATCCGCCGACCAGAAGGCAAAATCCGAAACAGAACAGGAGGCCAAGTGATGTGAGATGGGATTAAAGCACATGCATTGTATAGAGTCACTGTGACTGTGGAAAAGGCATTGATTCAATCAAGTGTGTTGGACATATTTACTCTGTTGTACTTACGAATACTTGAGCAGTCCCTCCAGCTGTGGTGACCAAACAATGACTATTTTGTCGGCGGCTCCGCTGGCAAAGCGTTTGCCATCCCGCGAGTAAACGACTGCATTTACAGTGTCCTTGTGGGCTTTCAACGTGTTCAGAAGGGAACCGTCGTTGGGATTGTAGATTAACAAGCGATCACCAGCTGCCACTACCAATTGGCTGCCATCGGGTGCATAGCACACAGAATGTACACTGAATAAGAAATATAAAAACAAGTAGCTTAGAAATGCAACAAGTGGCTTGCTGTTGCTACGAGTATTTTACCTGGTCTTCTCATCTCTAGCATTCGGAAATTCGATGCGTTCCAACCATTTGAGCACACCACGCATTGTATTTTTTTTTTTTGTATTTCTTAATTTATTGCAGTTGCATAGTCGGCACTTTTTCCATTTTATTTATGTTTTGTTTGGGACCAAAACAAAGCTACCATGGCAACCAAGTGACTGCACAAATATCGCTACTTAGATATCGCTATCGCTGTTTAACAGCGTGAGCAAGCTGCTAGTTGACTATCGACACTGTTACCGATTAGTGCACACAACAACAGCGCTTATAAAAACAGCTGTTCGACGCCTCCCACATCAGTTGATTGGTGGTGTTCAGTGAATAATGCGCAAACAAAACAATGAATAATTTGGATAGTTCAGTGCAAGCGCACACCAAATTGGAAAAGGAAACTACCAATTTGGTGCTGCTTAAAGACCGCGTCGACAAGTATCATGATCTGTCCACGCAAATGTCCAGTATACTCACCATCTTCGAGAAACGCCTGGGCAACTTGGAGCAAACCATTTTGCCCGTTTACCAGGAGACGGAGCAGCTACAAAAGCGCCAGCAAAGTAAGCGCAGCAATTAGGATAAACATTATACATTGCAATAACGCCCCTTCACCCGCTTTTTAGATTTGGAAGCCACACTGAATTGCCTTGAGAGTGTTCTCTCGCACTATGACGTATCCCAGGAGGTCTGCCAACTGATTCATCAGGGTCCGGTTGAGGGCAGCATTGGCACCTTTCTGGATGCTTTGGCCAAGTTGCGGGCTGCCATGGATTACTTTCTGCACCACAACTCACAGAGCGTCGAGCTGGAGAATGTCACGAGTTTGTTCAACACGGGCTGCGAGGGTCTCAATCAGCACTATAGTATGCTACTTAAGAAACACAGCGCACCACTGAAACCTGTGGAGCTGCTGGATCTCATCTACATCGAAGATGATTCGTCTAGCGATGAGTATACATCGTTTCGCCAACTATCGCAGAGCACGCGTGAGGAATTGTGCACGATATCGCTGTGGCTGGAGCAAAATTTGCGGGAATACACGCACATTTATGCAAAGGAGCGCGGAGAGGTGGTTTTGCGCTCACTGCAGCTGCTGAAGGATCACCAGAAGAGCAGCAGTTGGGGCACCGAAGCGTTGGTGAGTACAAATGTTGGCTTTGTCAACTAAATTTTAAGCTCCATAATGTAGCTATGACATGTAAAATTCCTAATCCTGAATTCACGTAGTGAAAGCTCCAAAATATAGCGTTTCAAACTTTTTAACTCATTTGAATGACGTTGCCAAATTCAAATGATCGCAAAGTGAAAGCTCGAAAGTGTCGCGTTGTGTCCTCTTCTTCGTGAATACAACTCTGTGCAGTTTTACAGTTTTAATACTAACGGTGTTTTTCCAGTTTACAAGCTTTCTTCGAGTGGCGCCATAGCAATTTTCGTCATTTATAATTTGCCTATTGTGTGTTAACTATCGTTCAAGTCTTGTAAAGAATTAATTATTTATATAAAATGGCAGAAAGTCAAACACCCAAAAATCGGCCAAAATTGTGCCTAACTCAACACTCATTGAACGTGAACTCCATTAATGTGCGTTGCTTTTCGCCAATTATCGGAGATTTCCGTTCGCCCAATTTGTCGCCAATTACGAATATGCGAACAGGCAAAAGTCCCCTCTCGCCAATGAACTTCAAGAAGCCAATGGAAAAGCTGCAGCAACAGACGCAGCAACAACAACATAAAACTGCACCGCCAAAAATCAAAGTCTCTGTTCACGAAAAAAAGAAAAAGAAGCAACAGAAGGAAGAGAAGAACAACAACAACAACAACAGTTTAGATTACTTCGTGGAGGACTCGAGCAACAACAGCATTGAAACATCATTGTGTCGCGAATCTCGACGTCGTTCACTGCAAGCCGCAAACCACAACTATCTGGTGAATCATGCCAACAATGTGAAGGAAGTGTTGCTCCTCGTCGGTCTCGAGCGATACCTTGATAAGTTCGAGAAATCACACATCGATATGATCGAGCTGGTGTCCATGAAGCGCGCAGATCTCAAGAAAATTGGCTTGCGCAAGGAGGAGGACTGTAATCGCATATTAGATGCCTTGAAGGCGCTTTAATTTTGTCAGCTGCGAGCGAAAATCACTGGTTGATTCGCTTTGCTTATAATAAGGATTTTACTCTGTAATTAAATTTTGTATTAATAAATCGATATTTTGTACAACTAATAATTCTGTTGATTAAAATTGAACGTTATTGAAATAGGGCTATGCAGTCAGAGTGCTAGAGCTAACTGCGCTGTTAATTAACATTGAAATTTCTATAAAGTAGCTGATAGTTGTACATTCTTTTAATAACAGCAGCACTAAAAAGAAGACTTAATTATGTCGCACTTCAAGATGATTTAATTTTTTTGCATTGAGATTTCTATAAAGTGGCTGTTATATTGTACATTCTTTTAATAAAAGATTTAGCTGCACTAAAAAGAAAGGTTGATTTGATTTTTTGAAATTTGACTATATTAACTGCAATTGTTTAACTTTTACAGAGACCTCGTCACAGTGGACGGCAGACTCAAGAACCTAAAAGAAACACCTCGGCGCGACTGCAGCAAATGTAAGTTAGGAACATAAATATATTCGATAAACTAGACTAATCATGACTATCTTGTCAACAGCTTCGAGAAGAAGGCGAATAAGTTGTATTTGCGCGCCACACAGACGCTAGAGCAGTCCACTGGCATCTCCATTAAGAAAGCTTCCTCGCACACGGATCACTTGACATCTGAAGATCTGCTCGATGGCGATCAGGAGCTGGACAAGTATTTGGTTATGCTGCTCGGTCTGCAGCGGCTGCTCAACTGGGAGCGTGCGATAATGCGCGACATTATACCACAGTCCAAGCACAACGAAGTCTTTGCGCGTCTCGCCTACAATGCCATCGAGTTGGTGGTCAAGGATGCCGAGGCAATAACGCAGCGCATAATGCGCTGCATCTCACGCAAGGAGTGGACCTCCGCATTGGGCATCTTCTCGGCTCTGAAACGCGTCATCTTGCTGCAGCCCGATATAGAGCGCACCTATGATGCGGCACAGCGCGAACAGTTGACCAAAGTGCTAAACAAGCTGCAACAGACGGGCTCCAAGGCGCTGGAGCACTTCCTGGACGTGGTCAAGGGCGAGTCGAGCACAAACATTGTGGGCCAAAGCAATGTGCCCAAGGATGCAACAGTGCACGAGTTGACATCGAATACAATTTGGTTTATCGAGCATTTGTACGAACACTTTGATGTGATTGGCGCCATACTCGCGCAGGATGTGCTCTACTCTACACAGCTGGACACCATACTGATGAAGAAAGCACTGCCCGGCGAGGAGCGCAACAAGGCGCTGCTGGCCATCTACATAAGTGAGACGGTCTTCAACTTGTTAACAGCATAGATAAACAATGAATTTGCTCTTTACAGAGAAAGCGCTGGCTGAACTCAATCTATCCATTATGAACAAGTGCGAGCAATACAATGACCAGGCGACCAAACATCTCTTCCGGCTGAATAACATACACTACATACTCAAGTCCCTGCAGCGGTCCAATTTGATTGATTTGGTCACCTTGGCGGAGCCGGAGTGCGAGCATAGTTATCTGGAAATGATACGCGAGCTGAAGACCAGCTATCAGAAGACCTGGTCGAAGATGCTCTCTGGCATTTACTCGCTGGAGGAGTTGCCCAAACCGGTGGGTGGCAAGGTGAAGGACAAGGATCGCAGCGTGCTCAAAGAGCGCTTCTCGGTAAGTGAAGCAGAGCAAAGTTGATTGAAGAATGTCATTAATGAACAATTGTATTTTACAGAACTTCAACAAGGACTTTGAGGAGGCCTGCAAAATACAGCGCGGCATTTCCATACCCGATGTCATACTGCGCGAGGGCATCAAGCGCGACAATGTGGAGCACATACTGCCCAACTATTATCGCTTCTTTGAGATGTAAGCATATGCAACTAATTTCTAGCTTTGCTTTTGACTACTTTTGTTGATTTTGCCAGGTATTCGTTGGTGCAGTTCAGCAAGAATCCAGATAAGTACGTCAAGTATCGTCCCGACGAGATCAATGCTTTGCTGAGCAAACTTTTCGATGACTCCGCCTAAATGATTGCATTCCCTCGACTTTGGAGCTTTTGGAAGATCGGATTCGTTCGGCTTTTTAATTCCAACACAATAAATATCGTTTTAAAAAATACACATACAATACGACGTATCGACTATAGCCTAAAAATATTAAATGCCATGTAAAATGTAAAATGATGCCCCCCCAGCTTCTAGTTCCAGAGGCGCGTCAGTAAAGGAAGTTGTTCGATGGCGCCTCGGGGCGTCCACAGGCGCCATAGTGATGCACACCCACTGTGCTATTGGTGCGACAATTCTCAATGTCCAGGAAGCAATCGTTCAAATACGTCTTGTTATCGTTGCCGCAGACCGGCTCAAACTCTCTGGGACAAATGCGGGCACAGCCCTTAAACTGAAAGGCGGCCAAGCAGCGCTTGAGTGGCACCACAAACACATGCTTGCCGCAGTTCTCCTTGCGCATGTGGCACTCCGATTTGTAGAACTTGTTGTCCGATCCACACACAAAGTTCGGCGGCTGGGCATCGCAATCGGACTCACAGTCGGCGGTCAGGGCGCAGTTCTTCAGGGAAACGGGCACAACGCGCAAATTGCAGGTGCGGCGCTTGAACTCGCACATCGAGGCAAAGGTGTTGCCATCGGAGCCGCACACCGGCTGCTGCTCCAGATCGGCGCGTGTGCACGCATCGCCACAGTCCTTGATGGGGCTATTCAGATCCGTGCAAGGTCCAATGTGCGCCAGATTAACGCCGCGCCTGCAAAGGGAAACAAACAAGTTACAGTTACTGAGTGTGTTCGACTGAGAAATACTTGTTAACAATTGTAAGACAGTAAGAGAGGTTTACACTTCGCCTCACTACCTTCTCTATTAATTGCTATTTAAAATCTAAGCTTCACACTATCGGTATTTTGCAGTTTTAATATCATATCCCCAACTGACAAATTGGGGTTAAAGAAAAAAAGGGACTGAAGTTCCCTTCGAAGTTATAACTTGATATGCGTAGAATACTAAGAAGTTTTATCTCTAAACTTGGTGCTGTTTATTGTTCTAGATAGAATGGTTTATACTTACGCATAAAAAAACGGGAGAACTCATCAGAAACTATTTCGTATGTACATCGTCTCATCTGCTTAGGACTATAGATATATTCCACATGTTTCATCTGCCTATTCAACTGTATTATTTAACTATTGCCAATTATGTTCCCTATCTTTCTATAGTTAAAAGATAACAATGTACGTCAGTCTCTTGTCAAGGACTGTGGAAACTTACAGGCAGGTGGCATGAGCCAGTTCGCACTCGTTGTTGTAGGTCTTGGCGTCGGTGCCGCAGAGTTTGTCGTTGCGCTTAGAACTGAAGATGGAGCCAAAGAGGTTGTTAAAGTCCTTACAAGGCGGCAGCTGTTTGCAGCGAGTCAAACGATTCTTGCACTTGTCCATGCTCATCTTCTGTATGGACTTCCGCTGTGGTCTGAAGGGGAAACTCAACATTAATGATCATACTAATTATTCCAACAGCAAACTCACCCGCAGTTGAGCATCTTGAGCTCGCAGAGCGATGAGTAAATGTTGCCATCGCTGCCGCAAACATACTGCGACGTGGCATCCGCCTCGGACTTGGGGCATTCCGTAGGACATGTTTCCGCTGCCGATTGGCTACCGTGACGCTCCTGCGGCATGCAGAAGGACAACGGTACCTCGAACACATGCTTGCCGCAGTTGGTCGAACGCATCTTGCAGGGACTCGCATAGAGGCGACCATCAGAGCCGCAAGTGGGTCGTGCCACACGCCAGCAGGACTCGCGGCACATACGCGTCGACTGACAGTGCTTGCGACTGGTCTTCACTACGCCCTGACCACAGGTGTGCAGCTTCATCTCGCACGTGGAGTTGTAGACGTTGCCGTCGGAGGCACAGATGGGTCCATCCTTGGGGGCGCTGTTGCAGTCCACGGGACAGGATTCACGCTGGGCGCTGGTGTTGCTGCAGGGCCCCACATGCGACAGCTTGACGGCGGCCAAGCCGACGCGACAGGATTGCACACGCAGCATGCAGCGATTCAGATAGGTGCGTCCATCGGTGCCGCACACCGGATCCTTTTCGGTGCTGCAGCGATGCTTGCAGTCCGAGCCCTTGGAGCGTTCGCATCCATCGCGCACATCCTTGACCAGGGAGACACCGTTGCGGGCGCACGTCTTCTTGCGCAGCTCACACAGATTGGCATAGATGAGGCCGTCGCTGCCACACACGGGCTCCGCACCCACCGTCAAGCTGGGTGGACAGGAGCGTGGACAGCTGTTGGTGGCGCCCGTGGCGCTGGCTCGATGCTGCCGCCCCATGCTTAACTGCTGTTGCTGATCGGCCTCCTCCTGCAGCAGATTCTCCAGCGCAGCGGCTGCTGC
The DNA here is from genome assembly GCA_035047445.1 of Drosophila siamana. NCBI lineage: Eukaryota > Metazoa > Arthropoda > Insecta > Diptera > Drosophilidae > Drosophila > Drosophila siamana. The sequence continues at coordinate 326,343 of JAWNPP010000151.1, read as the reverse complement.
GCCTGGCGCCTGCATCAGCGTAGACGATAACTCGGGTTGCGCATCCTGACGGTAGTTGATCAACAGCGAGTCCGGCGCAGCATCCGCGTTGCGGTAGCGTATCACAGGCGCCTGAGCGGGCAGCTTGATTATCTTAATGGGCGAGTCTGTCACGGCGCCTGCAGAGAGTCGCAGAGCGAGAGTAAGTGAGAGAGAAAGATAGAGAGAGAGAGAGAACGAGTGAGAGCGTGGTTCAATGGAGAGAGAAGATGTTAAGGGCATGCGGAAGAGTCGCCGCTGGGCATAACAATTGTGGATTAGTTTCGAATGCACAATGTATTTTGCGCAGTTGCCTAGCTTCGTGTGCTCGGGTTATTCATAACCCTAGAGTTGAGTTTGAATCGCTGAAGAAACACGAAAAAGTACGGCTTTAAAACTTAATTATGTAGTAAAGTTAAATAAATATAGGTATTTTGAATTTTATTGATGTTACTTAAGTATTGTGGTACTCTTAGGCTAATAATAAAGTAATGAATTTTAGTTATTTTAATGAAACTGGTTGCAAAAATAATTGCTTACTTGATGTGTTTTTAAGTGCACTAATCTTTGCACAATTGAATTTTTACTAATGTGCAACATTTATTAGTTTTATAATGCATAATTTCTCTTTAACTTTCCTAAACTTTAAAAGTCTAATAAAAATTATTTAATTAAGGAAAGTAAAATTGTATTGTTTTTATTTATTTGTAATAAAATCGTGTACAAGATCGGAAATATATTTAACTACTATTGTCTTTCTTTTTTAAATAGATTGTATATTCGAACTCATACATTTGATGTTACTTGCATTCAAGAGAGAACAATATACTTTGATTGTGTTTAGCAAAAATGTCAATTTCGAAAAGCATGTGTAAATCGTGAATTTCGAATTGAAAGATACAAATTTTTGGCTTGAAAAAACAGACTTTCGTTTCATGACGTGTCACGATTCCATCTCTAAATAACCCCACCCCACGGGCATCGGCAATCTGACTTAATGCTCATAGTCGGACATTAACTTGGGCATTTAGAGAACTGTTTATGTGCTATGTGAGTGCAGTCGTGTTAACGGTAAACGACCCACACAGTTTCGAATCTTAAATATGATGGGACTATCTGTGACCTCCATCTATAATTGCGCTTGCTAATCCCCCATCCAGAAATCATGAATCTAGAGACTAAAACTGCAAGTGAAATTTTCACACTAATTGCCTCCGGCCTCGGGCCGAAAAGTCTGTCTCGTTGTCGCTGTCGCTATCGTTGGCTTGGTCGTAGTCGAAGACGTCTTGGTCTTCGTTGTGGTCGTGGTCGGATGTGTTGGGTTTTTGTTTGCAAAGAAAGCGACGCCACGAGAGGAAGCCGCATCGCGAGTAGAAGTAGAAAATCTATTAGCGCGCTTCAAGAGACTGCGATTGTTTGCCCGAGATAATTGAACCCACGTTCATTATTTCAATTTGTAGCAGCAGCAGAAGCTGCGAACACAACATACTACAACAACGCAATATCACAACAAAACAAGAAAAAAGAAAAGATCCGAGTAAATAAAACAAAAAATGCCAAGCGTCAAAAACTTAATCCCAGAGGCAGTCGCATTCTCGGCCATTTTAATGGCCACAACTAGAGAAAATTAAGCAACGTTAGAAACTAATACAGACATCATCCCAGATGCGGCATTACGTAGTCTCGCCTATGTGCCACATTCCAAGGCAGCAGCACACACCATACAGCGTTTCAGTGGCAGCCATGACTAAAGCTCTCTGCTCTTTGCTCTCAACCCTCTGCTCTTGCTATCGGATGCCATCAATTGCAACAACAACAATTGCAACTATAGCAAAAAAAAAAAAAAAGAAAAAAGAACGCATAACGTATAATTTTCAAAAGTGGAAAAAGCAACAACAACAATTGCACAATGCTGGACAGGCTTAGGCTCGGACTGCGAGCTGACATGATATGTGGTGCTCGCTTGTTGCAACTGCTGCCCCCACATATCATTCTGCCAGCCGCACAGTGGTCCAAGGATGCCAGATAATGGGTTGACTTCTGCAATATGCAAATGAATTAAGAAAGTTGGGAATTTGGCAGAATAAAAGAATAAAATTAATTAGGTAATTAAAAATATTGACGATGAATGCAAGTATAAAGTTAACTATAGAGGATATAATTCTACAAAAAATAGACTTCTCTTAGCTCATGACTCGACTTAAACATAAAACGCGAATTTGTAAACGAAAGAAATTCAAATCAGAGTAGAAAACAAACTAAACCACAAATTATAAAATTATGTGAAAACTTAGCGTTAACTTGAATTTTGTGTGAATTGACCATGAAATGCAATTTAGTAATTGTCTTCCTAATGCTTCTCAAACAATTAATTATGTTAGCTCATTTGCTTGTTAACGTAAGTGGGCTAATAAAATCAACTAGCTTGCTAGTTAATAGATCGTAAAACATAACACGTATATTATTAGTCAAATAGCTTCAGTAGCGATCATAATCACAATTGCAACTAAGCACTTAGTCATCAATCTGAATTGATGATGATGACGACGGCGATGATATGTAACAACAATGTCACGATCTTTGCATTGAGGAATTTTGATTTCAATTAAATAACTATGGCATGGACTGTAATTGGCTCTGTCTTCCTCTGATTTTCTATTTGATCACACGGGTCAAGTCTTTTATGAGGACGACCTAATAGGGCAATCAACCGAATAATTTGCTGCTCTCTTTAATGCACTTCCTTAATTTGAACCCGTTCCAACCGGCTGCGGTCACACTGTTCTACCTCTTGGTCTCTCTTCGGGTTCAAGTCTCTACTGTTGTGTTTTGTCTGTCTGTTTCTCTGTCTGCCGGTCTGTCGCGCATGAGAGCAAGTTTAATGAATTTATTTGAATGTTGGACAAATTGTGCACGACGCACAAATTTACGAGCATGTTTGGGCTTTACTTTTACATATTTTTTTTTTTATTGGAGTGAGGAGTCCGAGTGGTGGAGGGGGGGAGGGCACATGCCATGCTTCGTGTGGAGTGAGTGTAAAGAGTGGAAGGGTTGAGAGGGGGGTCACTGATGTGTGTCAGCTTTACATTCACTTTATACTTGAACCTCTAAGATAGCTGCTATTAATTGTTGCTGCTGCTGGGCAGAAGACAATACCAATTGTTGTAGTAGCACTCAGTTGGCCTTTCTTTCCGTCCCCCTTCTCGTTTCCCTCCACCACATGCTATTCGTTAGTTGGGTGTATGACTTACCATTAGTGAGGCTTGCCGTTAGCATAAGTGCCAGCAGTGTGCCAAACAGCTGGTGCTGGAACTGTAGCCTAAAGCGGTACGACTGGAACGACGTCTGGATCAAGTACATCATTTTCACTGTCGACTGCACTTTCCAGGCCTAGGCTAGACAACAACTATGTGTGCGGTGTGTTTATATGTGTTTTTTATGTGTATGTGTGTGCGTGACTACGACGCTTTCGCTCGTTAACAATTGAAATAGTAGCAGTTGCTGTTTTGCTGTCGCTGTTTGCTGTTTGAGCTTCTCAAGTTCAACACTAGGCGGCCTGCAAAGATCACGACACGACTTCGTCTTGCGTTTGCGTTTACGAAGAAAGTTTTTTGTAGTACCACTTCCCGCCGTCTGTCTATGCACGGCTCTTTAAAAGAACTGGTGCAAGCACAAAACACGCAGAAGCTCAACGCTGACGCTGCGTCGCTGCTAAGTCTGATGCTGTTGCTGCGCTGCTACTGCTGTTCTGCTGTTGACGTCGCTGCCAACGTTTGTGCGCGGTTCGGTTTGGTGGGCCCTTTTATGAGTTCATTCGTCGCCTATTAAACGTTAAGCGACGTTTCGGTTTACTTTTTTTGCACAACGGGCAATTACATCAAAACTCCTGCGTGAATTTTTCAGACTAATCTCGAGTTTGATGTGCTTGTTGTTGTTGTTGTTGGTGATATCTGACCTCTCGCACAATGTAGCATAATTTCTTTTTTATCGCCTTGCTCTTTTAGAACATTTCTGCTTTTCTTTACCGTTTTTTTTGTAGTTTTATTATTATTTTTGCACGTTGCTTTAATTCGATTTCAATTACGACTGTGGCTGCCTTTTGAAGTTTTTTTTACCACCGTTCCCGTTTGTTCTGCGGTTGCCTTCTTCTTATTGTTGTTGTTACTGTATTCTTTATATTTTATTGTATGCACACAAAAGTTCTTTTCAATGCTTTTTTTGCAGGCTCTTTAGTCTCGTAGTTCGTTACTCTTTTGCCGTCGTAACCGTAACCGTTTGAATTTGATTTTGATTTTGATGCGCGCTCGTTGAGTTTCGCATGCGAAGTGATCGTTATGTGTGTGTGAATGGGAATGTGGATTGTAGATTGTGGATGTTTAGTGTGGACGCTGTCCGCTGTTCGACGTCGACTGCATGGTTGTTGGGCCGCCGCTACTGGTGCTACTGCTGCTGCGTTTTCAATGAATGAGCATGCACACACATACACATGCACACTTACTCTCGCACACACACGTACGCGCGCTTTGATTTTAACACATTCATAAAAAATTATAGTCTTTTATTGTTAATGCTGCTTCTGCCGTTGCTATTGGTGATGCTTGCTGCGTCTTTTTTGTTGCACGCTTACGGCTCCAGCTCCAATTTCGTATGCGACAAAAATGCTTCTACTTCGCTTCTATTGCTGCTGTTGTTGCGACTGCGCCGTACCGCACGACACGAGAGAAAGGTTTGAATGACACTCACACTCGAATTTGCAATGCCATTTATATGAGTGAAAGGCAGTCGCAGCGCTGCCGACTTCGCAGCTGGCGGCACTCGGGCGCCGCACAGTGGTGATGCTTCTAAACGAAATTGAATTGGCTGCATTTCAAGGCCACAATTTATTGCAGTCGCAACGCAGCTTAAATAACTAAATTGCTTATGTTGAATATTAGGCACATGTTAATGTTGTAGTTGTTTCAATTGGCCGAACAGGAAGCTTTTGGTATTCGCTTAGTCACACTGTGCGACGACGTCTTTGGCTCTGCTCACATCGCATGGCATCGGTTCGATTCGGTTTTTTGTTGCGCTTAGGCATTGATTAAATGGAGTTGTCGGTGGTATTTAAAATAACAACTTGGACTTGCATGTTGTTGTAGTTGGACGCAACCTAATCGGTTTTGCGTACAAATTTAATTTACCAAAAGTGGCAGCAAAATGCAACCAAAAAGGCGAAGCGCATTTGAAATTATAACACACACATAGCATAGCATAGGCATCTCTTACTTTGTGCTGTTGCCGTTTCTTTATTGTTGTTGTTGTATGCAGTAGTCGGGCAGTCGGGCAGAAAGAAAGTGCGCTGCGCTGCTGCGCTACTGCGCAGCCGCACAGTTTGAAGTCGAACTCGATGCCGATATGCTCTTAAAGCCACAGACGGTTGCTTGGTTGCTAGCTGGAAGCTGTGTTTATAGACTTGTCGACTTTTAAGCCATAAATTTTACGCCTGAGTGGCGTTGCGAATAAGGGTCACACACATACAGCACACACATACATAATGTACATACACACAACATAAATAGATACTGAAGCTTGCACATATGAGCTTTGACTCGCGTGCATAAAGAAAATTGAGCGGTGCAGCAAGCGGAGCGACATCTAGCGGCCGACGCCGCCACCGCAGTCGTAGTCACAGTTAACGGCCAAAAAGAGGTCAGTAAGTGAATGTTTGTACAGTTAGTTTTTGGGCAGCCAGACATGTAAGCGGCAAAATGCATCTGACAGCCATGACACAGCAGCGGCGCAGTTGCTGCCTAGAGCAACGACTGCGCGGCCGCCCAGAACTAATGCTGAAACCAAAGACGAAAAAAAAGCGTTTTTTTTTGTTTATGGAAAAAATTAATTAAAAGAAAGCCGGCGTCAAATGGTTTGGCAACTAACAAAAAAAAAAACCTTTGGCATCACTGCAATTTCTTTTTGGCCATAACTAAGATTTGATGTCGTCGTCGTTGTGGTTAGCGGCTGCCAATAAAAATGGAAAGTGAAAATTGTAGCTGCAATGTCGATGGCAATGCATATTAAAACCGACAAAAAAAAATGTGCAAAAAAATTTAAACGTGTAATAAAACGATAGAAGCCGCAGTAACATGGCAATAACAGCGAACAGCGACCACGCACCTGTTCTGCAAGTTTATGCGCGTTTTCTACACCTGGCGCTCTAATCACAGCCTCTCTATGCTGTGCATACGCCCAGGCGTCGTCGTAGCACATCAAAACTTCACGAGTGTTATATAAAAGTGATGATAGTGTCAGGCATCAGCAACATTGGTAGCATAGGCAGTAAAAGCGGAAATTATATACGGCCGAGAAAACAAAATCAAAAGTGCTTGTTGTGTGAATGAAGCACTTGTGAAAATGCCGTGAAATGCCAATTTAAATTTAATGAGCCAGCAACATGCGCGCTTACTAACGCCTAGTTATTTGTTGCATTTCACCATTTCTAACGTTATATTTCCTATGGCTATGCTAATTTTGGCACAAATATACCTAGCTCGTTATCGCGCTTCAAATAGTAACAGTCACGCGAGGCAGTGTGGCCTATAAATATTGGTAGCACTGGTTTTAGAGAGCTAGCAAATGTTTGCCAACACTAACTGTGAGGCGCAGAGCTGTGTTGTCACACAACAGTATTATTATTAATATACCATTATTGTATTATTGTCAGTATTAAAATACTAAAGAATAGCAGACTTGATTTATTAGTATATTTAAATGCTTACATATGCACGTAATTGTTACTATTGCTATGTAACTTCAAATCCGATTAAAATACACATGCGATTGCAAACAATAATACTAAAAAAAATCTCGATTTTAATAGAAAAACCATGAAAGGAAAGGACATGGAGAACAAGTGTAACCCAGCTGAAAAATATGAAACTAATATAGATGGTATATTTGTGTATGTAAAGTAGTATATTTTGCAGAGCAAACGTGCGGTCACGCTGCCACTCACATGTACGCACACACACACACGCACATGTACGCACACAGGCACACTCATTGAAAAGTCGGAGAATTGTGTGGGAAAAAAATCGTGTATAACTAACAACGAAACGCGCTAATTGTGCAAATGCAGATGCCTAGTGGCAAAGGCAAAGTGTACGCTTAAGTGTATTACGGGTGCGTGTAGTCATTTTGGGGAGGGGGGCGCTGCGAAATTCATGTTGTCGCTAAACCGTCGTCGACGTTGTCGTTGTAGTTGTCGTTGTAACGCGAAGAAGTGTCTGTGTGTGTGTAAGAGTGAAACCTACAACTTTACTCCCCAAAAACCAACAACACAACCACACTAGCAGCAGCAGCAACAACAACAACAACAACAACAACAAGAGTCGCAGCAGCAGCAGCAAGCAAGCAACAGCAGCAGCAGCAGTGTTGAGAGAGAAAAGATGGCGACGAATCGCACCAGTCGCATACAATCACAACCAAAAATTTTCCCCTCGATCTTTTCGAAACTGCACGGTGCCATCTCGGAGGCATGTGTCTCACAGCGTCTGTCGACGGACAAGAAGACGCTGGAGAAGACGTGGAAATTGATGGACAAGGTGGTCAAATTATGCCAACAGCCCAAAATGAACCTAAAGAACAGTCCACCATTCATTCTCGATATACTGCCGGACACGTATCAAAGATTGCGTTTGATTTACTCCAAGAACGAGGATCAAATGCATCTGCTACATGCCAACGAGCACTTCAATGTCTTCATCAATAATCTAATGCGTAAATGCAAACAGGCCATTAAACTCTTCAAGGAGGGCAAAGAGAAAATGTTTGATGAGAATTCGCACTATCGTCGCAATTTAACCAAACTCAGTTTGGTCTTCTCACACATGCTCAGCGAACTGAAAGCCATCTTTCCCAACGGCGTCTTTGCTGGCGATCAATTTCGAATCACCAAAGCGGACGCCGCCGACTTCTGGAAGAGCAATTTTGGCAACAGGTAAAACAAACACTCGAATTCTCTCGAGAAGTCAGCTGGTTCATTCTGTATTTTTATTTCATTTGCAGCACATTAGTGCCATGGAAGATCTTTCGACAGGAGCTGAATAAAGTGCATCCCATATCATCGGGTTTGGAGGCAATGGCCCTGAAGACAACCATCGATTTGACGTGCAACGATTATATATCGAATTTTGAATTTGATGTCTTCACACGTCTGTTCCAGCCTTGGGTCACCCTGCTGCGGAATTGGCAAATTCTGGCCGTCACTCATCCTGGTTATGTTGCCTTTCTCACCTACGACGAGGTAAAGGCGCGTCTGCAGCGCTACATCCACAAGGCGGGCAGTTATGTCTTTCGCTTATCCTGCACCCGACTCGGCCAGTGGGCCATTGGCTATGTGACGGCCGATGGCGAAATATTGCAGACAATACCACAGAATAAGTCGCTGTGTCAGGCGCTGCTTGACGGGCATCGGTAAGCACAAGTTTCCATAGAAAAACATTCATTATACCCGATTGCCTAAAAGCCGCTCTTTGTTCATTTCGCTTAAAAGGTTTTTCAAAAGTATAGGAAAAACTTAAACCTTTTTATTTCATCGCGTTAAAACAGCTTTTCGGAAAAATCTTGTTGCTCACTTAAAAGCATATTAAACTAAAGAAATCACGAATTAATCATGTTCACTTAACGTTTTTTCGCTTAGCAACTTTTTTCGCTGCCAGTTTAGATCGTTAAGCGAGATACATATAAAACATGAATTAAACAAAATGCTATCTAAGATCAAAGAACCGTATTGTAAATTAAATTCACAACTAATGCGCTTTACTCTCTCTTAGCGAGGGCTTTTACTTATATCCCGATGGCCAGGCCTACAATCCGGATCTGTCGTCTGCCGTGCAAAGTCCCACAGAGGATCACATCACCGTCACACAAGAGCAATATGAGCTGTACTGTGAAATGGGTATGTATATAGTCAATCTTGAACCTAATTAATGTACAGCCTCTAAACTCTATTTCGACTTGCAGGCAGCACCTTTCAGCTATGCAAAATCTGCGCAGAGAACGACAAGGACATACGCATTGAGCCTTGCGGTCATTTGTTGTGCACACCCTGCCTCACCGCTTGGCAGGTGGACTCCGAGGGACAGGTGAGAAAGACATTGATATTACAATCTACGAAGTTGTTACTAAACTAAATTGCCACCTCTACAGGGTTGTCCGTTTTGTCGGGCTGAGATCAAGGGTACCGAGCAAATCGTTGTGGATGCCTTTGATCCCCGCAAGCAACACAATCGCAATGCAACAAATGGCAGACACCAGCAGCAGGACGATGACGATACAGAGGTATAGTTTTGTGCAGCGCTTTTTTAGAAAAAAAAACTTTAAACAAAAAAAGCCTTTGACATTGACGCCTGCCCCGCGCCCGCGCTGCCCGCCTCTGCTGCCTCTCTATCACACACACATACTCTCTCTCTCTCTTTCTCTCTATCAATCTATCTGTTTATCTATGATTTATATATATATATATTATTTATATATACACAACTTATTACGATTTTGGTTCATTTATATATACCAATTGATATATACATATATATATTTATAATGTTAATGTTAAGTTTAACGTTTAGCCATTTTGATTTAATTCATATTGAAATTATTAGCTAAAATTTAATGCAACTAACCAGCAGTGCACACACACAAACACAGACATCAAAACGAAATTTGAATATACACATTCAATATATATAGTATAGCATTTGTAGTGTGCCGAGAGTCGAGCGGAAGTTGCTCATCAGCCGCCAACGCAACGCAATCGCAATCATCGTTTTTTATCAGCGCTCGCTTGTTGCTGTTGCTGTTGCCGTTGCCGTTTCTGTCGTTGTGCACTCTGCGTTGTTGTTGTTCTTTTAGTTGCGTTTTCGTTTCCATATTCTTTAGATTTCACATTCGCTCGTTCTCTCTTTTTTTTTTTTTTGATATGAATCATTTTCAATTGCGTTTTTCATTAATTCTAAAGCAACAACATTTTCAATGCTTGTCGCTTCTAACTTTCCTTCTCCCTTTCTTTCTGTCGTTTTACACTTTTTGTATATACATAGGCACCCCCATAGAATTTATTACTATTATTATTAATATTAATATGTATTATGTATACTGTATTACGACTATGATTATGTTTATGATGTATCTGTACTTTAGTAAGCTACAAAACAGCAATAGCAACAACATAAAACACTGTCTGTATTCGATCCCTGTTCTTCCTGCTCCTCCTGTAATAATTTTTTCAGCATTTTAGTTTATTGTTTTGATATTTCCAAAGATATGTTTAGTTTATTTTTGTGTGAGAGTGATTTATCATTTACATTTTTTTGTTTTAGTTTTCAATTCGATTTTCATTAATTTTTTTGTGTAAGCAGCTGCCTTAAGACTGTAATTTATTAATAATAAACAAAAACAAAAAACGAAATAAACAAGCAAAATGCATATTGTATGTAAAATTATCATAATACCATTACGATTATACAATTATTATCATGTAGTTAGCTGTTAATTGTCACAAGCCTAGGCCAGAATTTATTATACAAACTAAAAAAAAAAAACAAAAAAAAAACAAAATTATTACAAGTATTAGCCAAGAAACATTATCATTGTCTGTTTGTCGTGTATGTGTGCGTGTCTGTGTATTTTGTAGTGTTTTTGTTTATGTGTGCCTGTGTTCCATTCATTTATATACTATATTATTTAAAAATTATGATTCGGCTCAGTTTTGTTTCCTTAACAAATGCAGTTGCATACATCAACAATATTCAATAATTATTATTATTTATGTTTTTTAATGTAATACATCTAATGCAATTATATATATACTATTATTTATATATATACTTACTACAATAATAATAATAACGAGTATATCAAATTTATAGCATTTAGTTTTTATAATTTTCGATTTCCTTAATAAGTTTTAATCGTAACGAAAGAAAAAAATTCGAACAAACAAAAAAATATAATATATATATTCATGTATAAATATTTATAAATATTGGTTTCAATTGTTTGACAACACGTTTTATTCTTTACTACTTTTTGATTTTGTGTGTGTTTTTTTTTTTATTATTATTGTCTACAGTTGAACTTTCTTAACTTGCGCTGTTGTTGCCTTCTATTTTTATTCCATGTTTGTTGTGCATGTCCAACAAAACCAAAAACAAAAAACAGTTTGATTTTGCAGTTGCCTCGTTGCTCTAGCGGCATGTGTCTCCTAACCAATAGCAAACCCAAATACCAAAACTATCAAAATAAATCAATACGTCAAAAGAATTTGACCACTGACTGAAAAACCACTCCAAACACTCCTGCAGGACATGGGCGACTTCAATATTGCTACCTCGTCGCTACACGCGCTCAGCACCTCAGCATCGGCGCAGTCGGCGACGGAGAAGCACAGTCCGCACACCTCACCGCGCCTGGGCAGGCGCAGCACCACGCCGAGCCTGATGGCCGTACAAAACGATCTCTATGCCGGCGGAGCACCGGCTCTCAGTCTGCCCAGCACCAGCGGCGCAAGCAGCAACAATAGCAACATTTGCAACGGCTCCTCGACGCAACAACAAATGTTGCCACAACCCACGGCGCCGCCTGCAGCAGCTGTGATCAGCAATGGCGGCGTCGGCGGTGGCAGCAGCAGCAGCAGCAGCTGCAGCAACAGCTCAACACAGAAGTCAACGAACCGCATGAGTGCACCGCTGATGGGCAGCAGTGTGATCAACTCCAACTATGGCCAGAAATTGCCCAGCAAAACGGACAATGGCAACGCCAGCGATGCCGCCTCCATTAGCTCCTATGCCATTTTGCAGAATCTACAGGATGCTGGCTCCAGTTCCGGCTCGAGCTGCAGCTCCAGCTCCAGCAGCTCAACAGCTGCCACAGTTGTGGCTGCGTCGACGGCTGTGGCGCCCCCGTTGCCGCCACGCAAGTCGCCGGGCGTCGAGACGCCCGTCAAGCCCAATGGCGCACCGTCGAGCAGCAAGAGCATCGACAACATCCAGTGCAGTCTGGACAATGTGCCGCCGCAGACAACGGCGCCGCCCATACCGCCGCATGTGAGCAACAGCGTGGACACGTTGGCCGAGGATTTGATGCGACAGCAACGCATATCGAGCAGCACCACGTCTCCGGTGTTGTCGCTGCTCGACGAGATGGTGGAGGTGGGGCCTGCAGAGACCATTAGCGGTGTGATCGACACACGTCCGTTGGAGGCACGCGGCACGCTGCCCAAGCCCAGCAACAGCAGCAACAGCATCAACAACAGCACCAGCAGCAGCGGCAGCGGCAGTGGCAGCAGTACTAGCAGCAACAACTGCAGCGTAGCACAACAGGATGCGGCCAGTTCGCATTACACGCAGTTGTGCACCACAACGACAAGTGCTGCGGCGTTGGCGGCAGCTGCCGCCTTAGCCAACGGCAAAAAGGCAACATTGAAGCAACCGACACCGACGACTGCACAGCTGCCGCATCACAATAACCATCAGCCATTGCTCTATGCGAATGTGACGATCAATCAAAAAGACTGCGGCTCCGTGCCCTATGAGAATATCAATCTGGAGTACATTGCGCGCCTGATGAACGCCGGCTACTCCAAGGAGAATGCCATCACGGCGCTGGGCATTTCGCGGAACAACATCGAAATGGCTGGCGATATACTGCGTGAGTTTGTCTCCAAGAACAGCGCCTAAGTGCCCAGCACAGTGTGATTTTCCCCTGGAAAAACGAGCATAAGCATAAGAGTAATAACAATGATGATAACGATGATGATGATGATGATGATCAAGTTGAAGAAGTTGAAGATGATCGATCCCAAAGCAAAGCAAAAAGGCAAATGATAAATCATAAGAATAACTTGATATTCTCATTCGCTCTCTGTCTCCCTGTCTACCCAACTATCTCTAACTATATATATATATATATATATATATATATATATATATTTCTCAATCGTCGCTTCAGGAGCACCTACACTTCATCTAGAGTTACGCTACACCCACACACACACACACACTTTACACTCATACATACACAAATACATCCTTGGCGTAGCCAGCACAAGCAATTAGGCGTAAAAATTCTTTCGCTCTCTTAAAAATAAAACAACAACAAAAAATACAATTAAAATTAAATACAAAGAATTCAAAACAACAACAAAAAATCAATGTGCAAGTCGTCAAGTTCTCACACTCTTAAAAGAAAAGAAAAAAAATTAAGCACAATCCATTTAATATCAAATATAGCTATATATACACTTATATTAAGACGTATCTACTTCTTCCTATTAAGCAAATTAAATTAAAAACAAAAATACAATTACAAATTAATAAAAACAAAATGAAAAACATTCAAATATATGCAGTTTCGATTCAAGATCGAAACTACAATTGCCCACCCCACCCCACAAGAATAAAGATGAGGAAAAATGCGAATTATGCTCCTTTCTTAATACAAAAAACAAAAAAAACAAACCCCTAATCACCCAGTACATTCAACAGAGTCAAGCATCGAGATCATGAACAATAAATAAATACAATTTTAATTGGTGCATCGGCAAAACATTAACAAATAACTCATTCACAACTCATCAAACGAAATGCCTTTGATGCTGTTCCAGTGTCAGACCTGCCTGAGTTTCCGTATCCGTAATATCCAACCAACAAATAAAGAAAAAAAAAAATACACAGATCCCCCAAAAATAATAATAATATTGAAAACAATGAACACCAAATCCGATGCACTATCAAAGTTTACCTCGATTTTTTATACAAAACTCAACGTTTTTTGTAATATTTGTAATTTGTAAGTTTATGCAACTCAAATACCGTACCGAGTATTCGTTTAAATAAAAATAATAAAATATTAATGAATGAAAAGTTAAGAAAATTTGAAAAATATTGATGACAAGTTCGTATTACGATGAAAGAAGCCCTTTTTACAGAATTTATATAATGCAAATAATCGGTTTTTAAATTCGTCGAAAACTTTCTTATCCCTACACGCAATTTTTTGACATATAGTACGAGTATATCTACTAAAAACTAAGCTATATTATGATATATTATTATATATACATAGGCGATATAATCATGCGTAACGAAAGCAAAAGCATTAAACCACAAACAAACAAAATGGACAAACGAAAAAATATATATAAAAAACCCAATGATATATCAATGCAATATTCACTATAAACAAATCAATGCAAGCGTAAACTTATAAGTATAATTATGATTATATTACATAACCTCAAAAAACGAAAACGAACGTATTAAGAAAAACACCACAAACTATTTATGAAATATATATATTTGAATTTTAAGCAACATCAGCGCTAAAAACAAAAGCAAATAGAATAGAGCACAATAGAGAAACGGAATCAAAGTCAATAAAAACGAATGCCGATAACGAGCGTAAGGTGAAGAAGCACGATGATGTTGAAGATGAAGACGAAGAGAAAAATGCGATACCATACCATAGTCATGTCATGTAACCCGGAAATCTTAAGCAGATATAAATTATTCTTATAAATAAAAATAAAAACCAAAACCAAAAACAATTTGACGTGTTAATTTCTTACATTTCTGTTTCAGTGTTTGCTCCTTAAAATTGGTTTATTGCAATAGTGCAGCACCAAAATATGTGGCAGATCTTATTTATTTATCTAAATCAAATTACTAAAAGTGGGCATTTTCTTCTTTGGATTGCTGTGATTCCCCTTTTATATACATTGATCATGCCCAGTGCGAAAATTAAAAATGTTAATCACAATAACGGAGCTGTTATTGAACATTCATTTAGCGCTCTGTTAAGTTGTCAAACAGCGTTACTGTTAAATATTAGTAGCCAGTGCGCAGTTAACAGATGAACTACTATTAGAATGTTGTTTGTGGCTAACCAGTTTTATACCCGATGTGGGTGTGATCATCAACGGAAAGTTGTTTCCACCCAGTTTGGAAAAGTTTTCAGCCATCAATATAATCATCAACTCCTGAATGAAGGAGACCTTCAATTTTAAACACATTTTTTTTGCTTTATTGAAATATGTATTTATTTTTTATTATTTGACTTATATAGTTTGCGTTTTTTTGTTTTTTTATTTTTTTTCTCGTATTCAAGCACATATGTATTTTTGTTTTTGTTTTTTTTTTTGTTGCATTTTTTGTTGTGTGTATGTTTTACGATTTTTTTATGTTTTATATTTTATAAATAAGGATTAGTTGCTGTTCTGTTGTGTCTGTGCTGTTCATTTCATTGCATTGCATAAATATCTAAACGCCTGCAGTTATATCCTTGGGCATATCAGACGATTATGTATGTATGTATACCTAGATATTCGTATAATAGTGTTATACATATTTAAGTTACTATTTATTCATGATTTGTTGTTGTTGTGTTGCTTAGTGTTCTCATGTTGTTGCTGTTTGTTGTTGTTGTTGTTATTGTTGTATATATGTATAACATGGCTATAGTAGGACGTACTGATCCCAAATTTGTTGTTAGCTTGTTAAATGTTTTTTGTTTGGTTTTTTTTTCTTGTTTTAGTAATTGAAATTCATAATTTTTTCACAATATTTGCTCTTTTGTTTCCGACACGCTCTCTTTGTATTTTTTTTTTTTTTAGATTTTTGTTTTTGTTTTACTCTATATATATACTTTAATATTTAAAAATACATTTTTAAAAATTAATTTTTGTAATCTTTCATTAAATGGTTTCAACAGATTTGGCGCAGCAAATTTCATTTGCTCTTCTTTACTCTCATACAAGACTTTTAGTTAATTTCTTTCTTTTCCTTTTTTGTTTTTTCTTGTTTTTGTATTTTATATTTAGGTTTGTTTATTTTTTGTGTGTTAGTTACAAAGTTCGATTTCTTGTTGTTTAAATAAATATGTTTTGTTGTATATGTAAGATGTATGCATGTATGTATGTATTTTGTATAATTATAATATGTAATAAGTTAATGCAACCCTTTTGAATGCAGAAAAAATTCGTGAAACAACAACAAACACAGTTAATATACTCGTCGAGTGTTTTGGTGTTGAAATTTTACAATTGAAATTAAGACTTTGTTTGCTATATATAAATACTTGTTTCTTCCATCATCGTCATAATCATCTTCATCGTAATCATCTTGTTGTATACAATAATTATTCAATAAATATACACATATTGTTATGCATATATATGCCAGTTTAACAGTAAGACTTCAAAGAAGCAGTGAAAGAACAGTTTTGCGAGAATTAAAATAGAAATAGATTAATAGAATAGAGCATATATAAGTTGAGAAAAAACTATCTACGCATCTATGGCATATATTGTTGTTTGTTTGCTTGTCTCTTTGTTTGCTTTACACTTTGTTTAACGCACATTACGCAAGGATTTCGTTGCCATTATACTAAAATTGTTTTTTTTTGTGTTTGTTTTCATGGATTTTTTTCTAGTTTTTTTTTTATTTTATTTTATATATGCTAAATTAAATTAAAGCAAAACTAGTTGAAAAATAGTATACGTATACACACAATTTGGTTTCATCTCTCAGACACTTGAATTTCAGTTTTAAGCAGCGCACAACTTCAAATTTAACAGAATTTATAAACTGTGTAGCATTATTACGAATAGGAAAAAGGAGGAGGGTCCTGGTGGTTTTTGGTTTTTTTTTTTGTTATTTTTTCTTTAATAATGATTATTTAATTTCGTTTACATTTTTATCAGACACGTAGAAATTGTTTTTATTTTGTTTTTTTTTTTTGAGTTTGCCGTTTTAGTATGTATTTTCATTAATATATTTGTATGTATATATTTATGTATGTATGCATGTATTTATGTATATATGTGGTATGCGGCATACCGTATGCCATATGCTTTGCTATCAATTATTATTATCGTTTCCAATAGTGTTTTGTTTTCTAAGTTAATATGTTACTTAATAAATCGTATCTTTTCATTCATATTATATGGTTGTAGCGACAAATTCACACATTGTAGTTGTTTGCAATAGTTGATAATTGTTTTTTACGGTTTGTTTGGAGTTGTTGCTGAGTGCCTTCTTTGTATGGTATCATTAAGCCTTGTTCTTGGTTGGTGTTGTAGCGTACAAGAATATATAAATATTTGTATATATAAATGTATATATTGTTTGTATGCAAGCATTGTCTTTAATTTCCATCTAATATCGAATTTGGAATTACTCCACCAGGGCGCCTGCAATTGAAATCCACAAATTAAATATAAATAACTTTACTCTGGCTTAATAATAGATGTTTGTTGCTCACCTGGAATGCGTGGATGGCGCGCGAGAACGGAGAAGCCCTTGCCCTGCGGCCCCTTGGGTGCGCGGATGAGAATCAAACGCGGTATACCATCCTCACCATTGAGCTTAAGGCGCGAGATCAGACGATCGGGACGATCGTTTATTTTCAAAACATTACAAGCCGAAGATTTGCCATTGCGCTGTGATAATATCATAAATAAATAAATTGTTTAGTTATTGTGCAATTTAGTATGGTAATTTCAATGCGCTCACCTGATTGGTAACCACTGAGAACTCCACAGTATCGCCAGGATGCAGTGCCACAGTGTTGCCCAGCACCTCGGACATGTGAAAGAATAGTTTCTTGCCGTCTTCAACCTCGAAATTTAGGAAACCAAACTGACCCTTGATTGAGTCAACAGTTGCACGTTTCTTTTGCCGCACTGCGTGCACCTCGGCAGCCCTGCCGCTCTCATCAATGCGGAAGCTGACCAGATCGCCTTTTTGCAACAAATCACGCTTATTCACCAAACTGGTGATGCCAAATTCATGCTGTGAAATGATGGTTGTTCTTGACTCATCGAGTATCTCAATTAACCCGGCATACTCCTGTTGATCCGGATTGATGCAACGCAATGGACGTGCCACAACGCCATTGTGTACGGTTTCCAGCACCGCTGGTTGCGGAATCGAATTCTTGGGCAATGTACGCACATTTTCAGCCGGCAGACAATTGCCCGATACTGATGTATTGCCATTGGGTGCCAATGTATATTCCACCTCTTGGCCCAACTCGAGCCAATTGGGATTGCCCTGATAGTTGCTAAAATGAAAGAAAACCTCCTCATCGTGCGACAGTGTCTCAATGAAGCCAAAATTCTCCTTGATAACGGCGATAAATCCGCGATACAATTGTCCGCCAGTGGTCTCAACGCCGGCATGATTATTATTGTCCAGCTTAAAGTCCTCAATGTGAGGCGCGCATATCTGCTGAGTGGTAGCATTGCTGCCAACGCTGCTGTTGCTGCTGCTGCCGCCGCCGGGACTGCCGTGCATCATATAACCATTCTGCATGGTGTTAGCGATTGAGCCGATGCCATTAGATAATAGCATTTGATCATTCTGATTTATATTGACGCCAGGCTGTTGTTGAGCGGCAGCCTGTTGGTTCAAAAGTTGTTGTTGTTGTTGCTGCTGCTGCTGTTGCTGTTGTTGCAGCGAAATTTGCTGTACATTGACGGCAATAAATTCCTTATTACGTTTAACCTGTCAAACAGAGGATTAGCTTGATTTTTTTTTGTAGCCTAACTATAACCTTACCATGTAAATATCGAAGCGTACACGCTCACCGATTCTTGGTGGTTTTTCGCAGTCTTTAAGAAAATACATAATAGTCTTTTTAACATCGCCATGCTCGTAGGTGATGACGCCACCCTCGACGCGATCCTGAGATTTAATTGGACTCTTCGGTGCCTCGCGTGTCACGCAGCCTACAAGTGTTCAAAACAATTGTTATTTTAATGATTTGAGCTTGAGATTATAGAGAATTAAACGTACCCTCAATGTTGCTGGCCATTAGAGTTTCGAATTGCACAGAATTGGGTGGTAGATGCTTAATGCGTATGGCCTGCAAACGCGAGTTATTATAGGCTAGGCCGGGCTCCTGAATCACAGTGAACTCCACCTCATCGTTGACATCAATTTCACGGCTCTGCAACAAGGAAATAAACGAGTATTAATTACTTATAGATCAACGTATGATATATTCCTTAATTTACTTACCGTATCCAGTACCTCGGTGAAGTGGAAAAACAATCGTGGTTGTCGCTCCACACAGCGCAAGAAACCAAAGCCCTCTTTGAGCGAAGCAATTGTGCCCTGCTCGCGTTTCTCGCCGGACACTTTGAACGTCTCGTCCAACAGCGCAATGGATGTGGCGCGCTGCAATTGATCCCTCCGGTCGGTGGCCAACAAAAACTGCACCCAATCGCCATGGCGCAAAGTGAAATCACCCTTCTGATCTTTATCGCCAAACGGCACCTCCACCTCAGAGTAATCGGCTGCACGGTAGCGTATGCGTCCCGGCAACGGATCATTGTTCTGACGCACCGCGTTGTTGCGATCCAGCGATTTGAGCACTTGCCCCTTGTAAATGGTGTTATCGACATCCTCGAAAATGACCGAGCCGGGCGGCAAACGTGTTATGTTGCAGGCAAATTCACGGCCCTGTGGAGGCACAGAGGCAGACTGCTTATGTTAATGAGGTAATGACAAACTGCATTTATTTCGGCATTTTGCATCTACTTACGCTCCGTGTTTGTATAGTGAACTCAACATCGTCGCCAGGACGTAGCTCCACATTACCCTCGGCCTCGGAGAAATGGAAAAAGATCTCTTTAACGACATCGGCGCGTTCAATGAAACCAAACGATTCCTTCATTGAGCACACGACACCGCGATATTTGACCGGTTGAGCCGGATTCTCTAGCCGTATATGGCACGCGCCCAGGTTGCCTCTGTAAGATGAGAGGGTGAGAAATGACACAAAAGATTATAGAGACACTACTGAGTATGTATGTTTGGTGGTACTGAATGCACTTCTAAATGATAATAGAACAATTTGCTAAAATACGAAAAATTTGCAAAACTATTTAAAGTCTGGATAACTACATATTCCAGTTGTACATTGTAGTTCCACAAAGTGATTAGGTAGGTTCAGTGAACGAACTTATGAACAGGTTTCGTTAAATTATCGCTATAGTTTAGTTCCATTAGAGTGCTAATCAATCGATTTGAAATTTCGTTAAGTATATCGAGTTTCTGGATTATTGAGGCAGTCGAAACTCTAAATTGTCCAAATACTTTAATCTAAAACTTTGTCAACTGACTGGCTAATGTACGGAACTATAAGCACACAGCCTAAAAGGTAAGAAATCAATCTTAAGAATTTTTAAACAGCAAAGCTGTTGAGATTTAATAGAAGAATATAAACTGGACTTCAAATTCATATAAAAACATGCACAAAGCTGCCCGTAATTTACATGTTTATTAAGTGTGTTTTACCTTTGGTTCGTTGCAATTTGAAAGCTGACTTTATCGCCAGCCCGCAAATTGACATTGCCCTCGACATCGTCTTTGGTATAGGGTAGAAAAAAGCATTCGCCGCGATTCTCATAACTAATGCGACCGGTTGTCTCGCTGGAACTAAGCACATTGTTGGCGCTATCGGTGCGCAGCTCTGTGGTCACAGTGCCGGTGACACGCTCCTCGGAGAGCACCACCTCGGGCGCAATCTTCGATACTTGACTAGCAATCGGCTTGCCGGTGCGTCGGTCATAGGTCATCTCGAACTCGACGGGATCACCGATCTTCAGATGATCAATATTGCCAGTGAACTGCGAGAAATGAAAGAAGAGACGTGCCTGACGCTCGCAGCATTGAATGAATCCATACGAATGCTGAAATTACCCAATCAAAATACAGTATATTTAATTAGAATGTTACACATTTCTGGTTGCAAATTAAGTGAAACCCACCAGTAGCTTCTCAATGATGCCAGTTTCGCGTGTGGCCTGATTCGGATCGTTGGCTGCCGATGCTGCTGCTGAGGAATTGCTCGATTGCGAGCCAAAAATGGACGATGAGCTGCCAGCGCCGTTGTTCAGCACGCTATTGGATTGAAACACGCCGATTTGTGGCGGATTCTGAAGGATATCGTTGACCTCATTCGCATCAAACATGCCAATGCTGGGATGTTGTTGCTGCTGCTGTTGCTGTTGTTGCTGCTGCTGATGTTGCTGCTGTTGATGCTGCTGATGTTGTTGCTGATGATGCTGCTGCTGTTGTTGTTGCTGCTGATGATGTTGCTGCTGCATATGTTGCTGCTGCTGATGATGATGCATATTTTGCTGCTGTTGCTGCTGCTGCTGACCCATTGCCATTTGCACGGACGACGGTGTCTGCGGTCCATGCGACTGCGGCTGCAGACCCAATGTGGTTGAGTCTAGCGTAAAAGTGCTAATTGTCGGAAAGGTTGTCGGTATGCTCAAGTTGCGTATGGCAGTCATGTCGAAGCACTGCAAATTATCGTAGATTTCTGCAATGACAAGCAAACCAAGTATTCGAAATTTTAATTTGTTACGTTGCTCAACGAAAGGTTTAATCTGTCTGCCCAACTACATAAAAATCTAGATTTGAACCACTTTCGATATGCATTCCCCTTTGAACTCATCATAAAATATAGCAAGCGTTCTCAATAAATTAATAGCGAAACCTAATTGTTAACCCATAATATAAATAAATAGGCTTGTATTTGACTGATTAATAGATAATATAAATTAATGTTTTTTTTCCTTGCATATTGTAATTTGATAATATGATTCTAATGATAGATTCAAAATAATATTTTGAAAATTCTCCTTATTTATTAAACATAATATCAATCTTATTATTCCATTTTTTTTATGCAAACGCTCTATTATTATTATTCCTATGACATCAATTTTATTCAAATGGTTTCAATACAGAACAATAAAATGCACTTTGCAGTCATCAACTAGGTTTATAATATCTCTATGAGGCCAAACTTTATAAAACTAATTTTTCAAATTATTTATATTCTTTACGAAAGAAATAACAAGCTTTCAATTTTTCACACTTTATTAAAACAAGCTTTTAATTTTGCATACTGTATTAAAGTAATTTATCCCCTTGACCAAAGGAATATAAAGCTTTCTATGGCTTAGCTTACCTTCGCCAGTGCGATATCCTTTGGATTGTGTATTCATGTTGTTAATTGGTTTTGTTTGTTGTTTGGATATTATAGAAAATGCTGATAGCGGACTAGCACAAGGAGACTGGTTTGTTGTTGATTTTTAATTATGATGATCAATCAATCAATGTTGGTTGTTCGCGATGGTGATGATGATGATGATAATGATGACGACGACGACGACAATGACGACGACAACGAAGAATGACGACGAGAATGTTGAACGATTTAAAGAGAGCGAGCGTGTTTTGGAACGGATCAAAAACTGACCTACCGCGATTACTTTTCGAATCTATTATTAAATCTTGTTTTTTTTTTTTTATTAATTTTAAATGTTTTTTTAGTTTATTTTCGATTTTTAGTGTAATTATTTTTATATCAAAGAGAAAAAACTAAGCAATAAATACGTATTTGTTGTGTATATATATTTTGGCTAAACACTGGCACAAGAGGCACTGAAATTCCTTGTCTTCGAAGTTAATAAAAATGAAAAACAATCATTTGTTGTTGTTTCTGTTTCTTGTTGTTGATGTTTTTCTTGTTGCGAGTTGTCACCTCTTTCTGCGACCTTTTGTTTGTTTTGGGGCGACTCGCCCCAAGAAATGTATGTAAAAAAAAAAATGCCGACAGTTATAATGTAATGTTCAGTTTTGCTGTTATAGTTGTTGGTGTTTTCTTGTTGTTGTTGTTAGTTGAAGTTGCGGCTGCTTCGTGTTTTAAAAATATATATTCGTAATCTGATGAAAATGCATTAGCTGCTGCCGTTGGTTGGTTTGTAGTAGTTACATGAAAAACTTTTGAAATTTGTTTAACTATTTATTGCGATTTGTTCATATGTTCGAGTTATGTTTTTTAGTGTTTTTTTTTTTGCTTTTTCTTTTAGTTTTACTAGAAAAATACACTGGGCGCTTTACGGAATACTTTTGTTTTTATTAAATTAATTTTTTATTTTTTTTTTTTCTTAGAGCTTTTGTTTGATATATTAGATGTTTGATTTATTTTTTTTTTGGGGGGAGAGGGGCGACTGGTTAATATGTTTGTTGTTATATTGTTTTTGTTTTATTATACATATACATTTATATATATATATATATATATATATATATATATATTTGTAGGCAATCGTTGTGGTTTTTAGGAAGTATTAGTGATTTATTTTTATATACTTTTTACTTTATTGTTGTTTTGGTACACACCAAGCATTTAACTCTCTCTCCTTCTCTGTCGCTCTCAGGCCTGTTTGCCTGCCAGGGCTGCTATTGACGAGGGCTGCAAAGTAGTGATCCGTTTCTTCGCTGTATATTTGTTCTTTAAGTTGGTGTTTTTTGTTTCTATTACTTTTCGGTTACACGTTTTGTAATGTTATTATTGCTGTTTCGTTTACTATTCACTATGCACATATTATGATTTTATATTGTTATTTTTATCGTTAATATATATTGATAGATACTCTTTAATTGTTGCTGGGTTTTTCTTTATTTTTACTATGTTCAACTTTAAGCCTACACTTTTTTATTTATTTCGTTTGCTTTAAATATATATATTTTTTTTGAATGCGTGTTTTGTTTAAAGTCTTTTTTAACCTAGGGTTTTTAATTTTTTGTTTTTTTCTTTTGTTGGTTGTTGTTGTATTTTTCACTTATGGGTTTTCATTTGTTTTTTGCTTATCAAGTTAAGCTTATTTACTTAAAGTTTATATAATATAATATATAATATACTATAGTATATGTATCGAAGTCCTTTAAGATATCACGAATTTGTTTCAATGTTTTTATCTTTTAATTTGCATTTGCTCTTATGTATAAAGTTGTTGTTTAAGATGTTCGTACTTCTTCTCTTCTCCTCTCCTCTTCAACTACTTCGTCTATCCTTTTGTTTTGCTATTGTTAAAAATTACAGTTGTTTTGTTTTAGTGTTCATTTCTTGTTATTTATGCATTAGAGATTTTTTTTTTTGCGATTTTTTAATTTATTTATATTTATAAATTTACAGTAATTATCACAGAGTTGTTAAATCTTTCTTTGAATTTGTTTTTTTTTTGTTTTTTTACTTTCTTTTGTTTCAGTTGCTTTTTTAATCGTTATCTCATTTAGACTTTTAACATTTCTCACTAGGTACACTTATAAAAAAAAATGAAAACTATTTAAATATAAACAATAGTTTATTATTAAAAATAAAAAACTGTTTGGTTTTCGGGCACAAAGGCCGCAGTTTTTCAGTTTTCTTTCGATCTTACTTTCTCCTCTGGGTGTTTTTGTTTTTTAATTTCATTTATTTACAATTTTTTGTTTTTTATTGGCTAAGTTTAAGTTGCGGTATAATTTTTTTCTTCCTTTTTTTGTATTTTATGTGTTGTTACTCAGTTGTTTCTGTTGCTGGGGTCTTCTTCATTTTGTGTGTATTTTTTTGTTTTTTTTATTTTTGTAAAAGTTACTTAAAATTAATAGAATTCTTGTAGATTTTTGGTTTTAAATGTTTTTCTTTATTGTTACCGTTTTTTAGTTGCTCGTTTTTTGTTTTTGTTTTTTTTTTATTTATTTTTTTTTTGCTGTTTTTAGTACATTTTTTTTGCGTTTTGTTGTTTTGTTTTTTTCTTTGCGGCACAATTGTTGCTTTATCGTTTGCTTTTAAATTTGTTTCTGTTGTTCTTTTACAAGGCGGAACTTTCTAACACACTTTTGACTAACTCTCTTTCTGTCTTTCTGTCTCTCTTGCACTTCTTCACACGGCCGCCGCTCGGCAGGCGACAAATATTTAATAATTCTTTTTTTTAATTTATTTATTTGTTTATCGTCTTACAGGCTACAGTATTTTTGTTTGCTTAATTAAATAATTTAAATTGATGTTGCGTTTAAATTAAATGTTTGTTAATATGTTTAAATTAGTTGTTTGTTTTGTTGTTGTTTTTTGTTTTTCTTTTTACTCCCGGTTATTTTGTACTTTAAAACTTTAATTCAGTTGTTTGTTGGTGTTGCTTTTGCTGTTTGTATTTCTCTTCTGTTTTTATTTCTCTCTCTCTCTCTCTCTCTCTCTCTCTGTATCTTCTCAATATTTCTTTGCTTCCTTTGTTCCTGTTCTTGTTGTAGTAGAGGCGGCGTTTTTTTGTTGTTGTCTTAATTTTAAATAATTTTTTTTAGCAAATTGAATTCACTTTGACTTAACAAAAAAATTCGTAATTAAATTAAAGCTTTCAGGAAAAAATGAGGAATTTTGGGATTGTTTGACGTGTATGTTTCTTGCTGTTGTTGTTGTTGCTGCTGCTGATGTTGATGTTGTTATCTTCTATATTTCAATTATTCGAGCTTGACGTTCAACGTCAACGCCTCAGCGTCGCGTTTTAATTTTTTCGCTGCTTTTCTTAGACAGTTACTACCTTCTTGTTGTTTGTTTTGTTTTTGTTTTTAGTGCGTGCGTGTGTTTTTGAAGTTTGTATTGTATTTGTTAAGACTTCAACTCCGTTTTTGCTTCAGTTGATTTCTCTTTGTAGCTTTTTCTCTTCTTTCTTTCGTTTTGTTGTTGCTTTGAGTATTGACGAGTTAATTTCACAGCGTTTCAAGTGTATTTGAATTTTGTTTGGTTTGTTGTTGTTGGTTTTGAAAGTCTTCGTTTCAAGCTTGGCTTGTTTTCTTGTTGTTGTTCAGTTTGCACAGATGCGCAGTCGCTATGTCGCCTCTCTCGCTCACACCCACAGACTCAGACGCACACACTCACTCACAGAGAAGACTCTTCTTCTTCCGCCCACCGTTGCACCGTCGACTTCTGCCTTCTTCTTCGCTTGTAGACTGAGCTTTTCGGCATGCAGCAGTAAAGTTGTTGTTGTTGTAGTCGGTTGAGATGAGTTTTTTGTTTGTGGTTTTTTGAAGCAAATTCGCAAACGAAAACAAAGGAAATTCAAAACTAAAAGTTTATGGCGGACGCCCCTTCGGTTAAATCGCCTCTTAGACTTTTTGAGCTTTGTTGCAGTTGTTGTTGTATTTATTTTGTTTTCCCCATTTATTTATTTGTTTGTTGGTATGTAACTTTTTTTTGTTTTTATTAAATGATTTATTATTATTTATTTTTTGATTCGTTTTCGATGGTGTTTTTTTTGTTTTATTTTTATTTGTTTGTTTTGTTGTATTATTATTATTTTTATTCAGATTATGATGAAAGTGATGTCAAAACGGAGTTTTAGTTACAAAAGCTGCAATGGGAAGAAAGTTGAGCAATTAATACCCCAAAATAGATTAACATATTTTTTTAATAGCGCCCCCTGTTGAACGGTAGACAGACAGCAGCCACCCAGTGAAATCTATACTAAAAAGTCTGCATTGTTGTTGTTGCTGCATTTTTATTGATTTTTTAGTGTTGCAAACCGGAGAATCGTACAATTCGCACACATACACATGCACTCAACACTGACACGAACACATTCACACATATTTGCCAGCCAGCCAGTCAGCAGCTGCATAGAGATTTTACTATTGAAGTCACCCCCCTCCCACGATACAACAGACTACCGGAAAAAATTGCACACACACACACACGAGTACAGCAACTGATATATGTATGTATGAGAAAGTGTAGTTTTTTCTCATATGCATTTGGGAAACTATTTTTACACATTTTTGTTGTGGTTTTTAGTAGCCAAAACTGTACACATAAGCAAATTCACACACACATACACACTAGCGCGCACACATAGTGTCAAATCTATAGCAAAAGATTTTTTGTTCAAATTTTCTTTTTGGACTGCAAAATGCGTACCCTTCGCACAGACAATTGCGGAAAAAACGTTTATAATGCACCAAAATAGAATGCTCTTAGCAATATTTCATGATGTATCGCAAACAGATTGATTGGGAATCATTTTGTGCATATTTTCATGGCGAATTTGAGTTAATTTATTGCCAAATTTGAACAAAAGAAAATTTTCACGACTAGCAATACGTACCACACGACACAGCACAACACCGGACGCCATGTTGGATAGTGTTGCTAAACGCTGGATTAAAGTTCTGCAGAGCTACTGAAATGGCATCAGAGCATGTGAAATAATCTTATTTTTGTGCTTTATTTAACATATTTAATAAAATTGCAACATATTTAACGTTAATAAATATAATTCATATTTGGAAATAACTGTTGCGCAACACTGAATGCACTAGCCAGCCCTGGTGTTTTATCAGCAGTGGTATATTTTTCGACGTAAAATAGTATATGCTGAAATACAGGTGGTAATAAACAAAGCATAAGAGAACTATAATAATATTTTGAAATTAAACACCTTAAACTCAGCTTATAATTAATTTATTTAATAATAATATAAACACTTATTTAAAAAAATGTTCTTTATAATATTATTTGGGTGCAAAATAGAATCGATGTTTCTTGAAACTAATCGATATATCGATATGTTTGACCACCTCTATATCATTATTGCCGAAAACCGAAATTTCACAATAGCGCTCCGCAAAAACTAAGGGATTCATTCGTTTTTAAACCAATTTCTACGACGTATATTGAAACAACATTGTGCTATGTGAGACGTCATACTGAGGGTCATTGCAACTACTAAATAATTGGTACAAAATTCACATAGTTAGACGGAAATTAACGTTGCTACCGCACGACGTTTTTCAGCGTTCTCATCGTTATTTAACCTAAAGCGAACGAGGAGGAGACGTAACCCCCCAACCCGCCAAACCAAATAAAAAAAACATGGCAATACGACTAATAAACTCGGGCAAGGCAATCAAGGGCCTGCTGAGACGCAGCTACATGAAGGGACCGCTGGCGGAAAAGGTGAGTTGCAGGAGTGGCAAGAACTGCAAAGTAATTGAATTGAATGTTGCAGGTGCAGCGTGCTCCGGGTGTAGAGTTGACGCCGTTGTTGCGCTACTTTGTTGAACAGTTTCAATTGTTTTGCAAGAAGCCCCCCAAGGGTTTTGAGAAGTACTTTGAGGCCGGCGGCAAGTCAGCGCCGCCCAAGGGCGAGAAACCCTCAACATCGGGCAACAAGTCGTCCTCCTCCTCCTCCTCATCTTCGAGTAGTAAACCAAAAACACCCGCCGCCAAATCAAGCACTGCATCTGAGTCCAAATCGGACTGGAACTTTGGCATGTTCAGCAACAGTTCACGTGGCCCCGCTGGCCGCGGATCCAACAGTCCAGGTGGACGCCCGTTGGGCGAAGGTGGCGGCAGCGATCGCGAGCGTTGGATTCTGTTGGGCGCCATTGGAGCTGTGGTGCTCGTTGGCTCGTTTGCTTTCTTCGAGATGGGCTACAAGGAGATCTCCTGGAAGGAGTTTGTCAACAGGTTTTTGCAATGCTTCAAATTTATGATTACATAAGTCTCAAAGTTTCCTGTTTGCTTGTCAGCTACTTGAGCAAAGGTCTCGTGGAGAAACTGGAGGTGGTCAACAAGAAGTGGGTGCGCGTGCGTCTCCAGGCGAGTCATGGCGGCAGCGGCGTGCTCTGGTTTAACATTGGCAGTGTCGATTCGTTTGAACGCAATCTCGAAACGGCTCAGACAGAGCAGGGTGTCGAATCCATCAACTTTGTGCCCGTCATCTATCGCAACGAGGTGGAGGCTTCCAGTTTGACGGGTCTGCTACCCACGCTGCTTATCATTGGCTTCCTGGTCTACATGATGCGCAAATCGGCAGACATGATGGGCGCGGGACGTGGACGCAAAGGTGGCGGTCTCTTTGGCGGCGTCATGCAGTCGACGGCAAAACTCATCAATCCCACAGAGATTGGCGTGGGTTTCAAGTGAGTTGCTGGGGTGGTTTTCAAAGCCGTTTACACTTGACGCAGTTTAACGAGTCTTATTAGTTTTAGAGGCGTGTCCTGAATATACAAAGCATATGTTTTGATTTTGATTAGCACAGATATATTCGACTGTTTGTTCATCTATATTAGATCATCTAGATCTCAGCAAACTACGAAAGATACAGACACTAAACTTGCTGCATATGTTTCAGGTTGGGGTAAAAATAGCAAAAATCATAAGGTTGACGCATTTTACATTATTTTGAATGACCCAAAAATTTTCAAAGTGATCGGTCTAAAAGAAAAAAGTGAATGGAAGCGTATCTTTCAATTTATTTGATTTTTTAGAGCTCAATAACTAAAAGATATTGACTGAGTAAGTTAATTTGAGCATTGTTATAATAACGACCAAAATACATGTTTTTTTGTAGTCTGTATAATGATGTTTTTAACAGTTGCTTAAATTGGGTCGTCATTTTATATTCCATTCAATTTCTCAACTATTATTATATAACTTTAGAAGAGATAACGGAATTAGGTGGAATATTCAATTAAATAATATTCTATTTAAAGTCAATGATTGGCTATAATCATTCTTAATAAATTGAAGATTTCATATTTGTTTATTAAGTGAAAAATCCACAGAAGCTTTAGCTAATAGCTGACTTGATTATATAAACTTCTCTACATATTTCTCTTCTGCTTCTAGGGACGTGGCTGGCTGCGAGGAGGCTAAAATAGAGATCATGGAGTTTGTGAACTTCCTGAAGAACCCACAACAGTATATCGATCTGGGCGCCAAAATACCCAAGGGCGCCATGCTAACCGGCCCGCCTGGCACCGGCAAAACGCTGCTGGCCAAGGCCACAGCCGGCGAAGCGAACGTGCCTTTCATCACCGTCTCCGGTTCGGAATTCCTCGAGATGTTCGTGGGTGTTGGTCCGTCGCGAGTGCGCGACATGTTCGCCATGGCGAGGAAACATGCGCCATGCATTTTGTTCATTGACGAAATCGATGCGGTGGGCAGAAAACGTGGCGGCAAAACGTTTGGCGGCCACTCCGAACAGGAGAACACGCTGAATCAGTTACTTGTCGAGATGGATGGTTTCAATACCACAACGAATGTGGTGGTGCTGGCGGCCACCAATCGTGTGGACATCCTCGACAAGGCGTTGATGCGACCCGGTCGCTTCGATCGACAGATCTATGTGCCAGCGCCCGACATCAAGGGACGCGCGAGCATCTTCAAGGTGCATCTGGGTGCACTGAAGACGGACCTCGACAAGAATAACTTAAGCAGAAAGATGGCAGCATTGACGCCAGGTTTTACGGGCGCCGACATTGCGAACGTCTGCAACGAAGCCGCCCTGATAGCGGCGCGCGACTCCAAGGACACAATTGTGCTGAAACACTTTGAGCAGGCCATTGAGCGTGTGATCGCGGGCATGGAGAAGAAGACGAACGTGCTGGCCCCGGAGGAGAAGCGCACGGTGGCGCATCACGAGGCGGGCCATGCGGTGGCCGGCTGGTTCCTGGAGCATGCCGATCCCCTGCTCAAGGTATCGATTATACCGCGCGGCAAGGGCCTGGGCTATGCACAGTATTTGCCAAAGGATCACTACCTGCTGTCCAAGGAGCAGCTGTTCGATCGCATGTGCATGACGCTGGGCGGTCGGGTGGCCGAGGAGTTGTTCTTCAATCGGATTACCACCGGCGCCCAGGATGATCTCAAGAAGATCACCGACATTGCCTACTCGCAAGTGGTGCGCTTCGGCATGAACGAGAAGGTCGGCCAGGTTAGCTTCGATGTGGGCGGCGCTGGGGAGCCGGTGTTCAGCAAACCCTACTCGGAGGACACGGCCATGATGATCGATGGCGAGGTGCGCGACATTATCAAGTGTGCGCACACAACGACCACGGATCTGCTGGTCAAGCACAAGGAGGACGTGCGACGTGTGGCGGAACGTTTGCTGCAGAACGAGGTGTTGAGTCGCGACGATATGATTGAGTTGCTTGGCCCGCGGCCGTTCAAGGAGAAGTCCACGTACGAGGAGTTTGTCGAGGGCACCGGATCCTTTGAGGAGGACACCTCGCTGCCCGAGGGCCTGAAGAGCTGGAACAAGGAGAAGGAGTCGCCGGCATCGACGGACACAACAGACTCAACGCCGCCATCGCCGCCGCCCACAAAACCAGTGACGGCGTAGAACCTAAATTCAATTTCCCGCTGGGTTCTATTGTTGTTGTTTCTTTGCCTGTAGTCCTAGTCGCTAATAGTAAATGTTTTTTGGACTCCAATCCGACTAGAGTCGCTAAATTCATTATGTGCATAATAATACACAACCAAATTTGCAGGTACGAAACTTTACAATCTTCAGAGAAACGAAACTTTTTTAAAAAAATGGGTGTTTTTTGCATGGCGATTTCTTACAGATGTTTCTCTATTTCCCATTTTGGTATAAATTTGGCGAGATCGCCTCAAAAAACCATTGTAAAATCCAAATAAAACCGATTTTTCGAAGAGAGTAAAGTAAGCAAACAGTGTTGGTTAGTGCTGCAATATACAAATACATATATTTATTAAGAATTCACTTATATTGGGATTTTCAAAACGATTCTTCTGGCCGTTACTGATTCTGGTTGGATATGAAATTTCTCTGCATTTTCGAATACGTTTGTTAACCTTTTGACAATTTACGACTTTATAAAAGAAAATTTTTACAATTTTTTTTTGAACAATTTTGTTAAACTTGAATTAAATTGCAATTGCTGAAAAGTGAACATAAAGGCTTACTAAATATCCGTAAATATTAATACCAAGCGTACAATTTGTATGGTACTTACAAATATTTGATCAATTTATTCAGTTCAGTTTAAGTTTATTTGTTTTTGTTGAGCATTTTATTTAAAATAATAAGTATTGGACATTTTTCCAATTATTTGAAACATGGCAATAAATAATTTATTATTTAATGTTAAATGTGCTGTCAAAACTTATTTTTTAAGTAATTTCCCTCAATTTAAATTCAAATTAAATTAAATTTAAATTCGTAAATATAAACAATAGGTAAATTTATGTACAAATACTTCGCAAAAAATGGTGCTGAAAGTTTACTTTTATTGAAATTAAATGAAGATTTGCTTTTATTTGAGTCCCATTTAATTTACATTGCATTATTATTGATTTCGTATTATATAAATAATGTAAAATTTTAATGTGCACAATTAATATTTTAATTGATATTTATTTAGAATTGCAGTTTAATTGAAATAACATTTCACGTTCAGCGGTTCCGCAAATCAAATAACAGCGCCAAGCTTTTAGTTTAAATAGTTTACAGTGTAAGCTTTGAAAGCTGCCGACGAGCTTCGCTCTTAAACTGCTAAGCTGCTGCTCTTCAGGCACATTACACTCTGTAACATGCTCTCTCTCACACACTCATACACATACTCGCTCTCCGCATTTGCTTATCACTTATCAGCTGTGCGCTGGCTGGCTGTGTTTTCGGCATAAATGCAGCCGGCTGGCTGGCTGTTGCAATGTGAAAGGTTTCGTTTCGCAAACGCACACACACAGGCACAGATACACATGCAGAGAAACAGACACTCAACACGGCCGACGTCGTTGTTGCCGCAAAGCTTTGCTCAACTACAATTACCACTACAACGGCGAATGCAGCGCGTGCTACTGTGACCCGCTGCCGTCGCTGCTATTGCTACTGCTGCTGACGCTGACGTCGCCGCTGTCAATGTGTAGTGTGTGTTGTTTGGGGCTTCAGCTACGTTGGGGCTGGCTGCCGTGGCCGTGTCTCAGTGTCGTCTTGTTGGTTGTCGCGTTCGTGTGCGCGCACTAAAAATCAGCAGCAGTAGCAGCAGTCGCAAATTGCAATCGAATAGCAAAATAATAATAATTCAGCTCGCTCGTTGCAGTTGCAAGTGAAGTGCGTGCCTGTTAAAACAACTACAACTACAACAAAACAACAACAACAAGAACACTAATACTACTACTAAAAATAATAATAATAACATCAACAACATCTAGAACCACACCACAAATGATTTGTTTACTTAAGGCGGGCCCAGGGCATTGTGTCAATGTAAAATTGACGATTATATAAAAGTGCGCGGCATTCAATTCTAATTACAAACAACGACAAACAAATTGCAATTTGAGTGCTGGCAACTGTGTGCGTGTGCCTTGCGTGCATGTGTATGTGCGCCTGTGTGTGCGTGTGAGTGTGGGCGTCTATGTGTGCGCTCGTGAGAGGTGGCAAAGTGATTTGTTTTTTAGGCCAAGTGTTTGTTTTAGCGTCGTCAGACCGGAAATAAATAAAAGCTGCGACAACCCTGCAGCCGACTGCCTTTTTGCAATACTCGCCCCCACAGCAGTGGTGGCAGCAATCAGCTTTTGTCGATCGCACACACGTGCAAAATGGCGACCGGCCGGCAAAACATCCAAGACAACAACTACAACGATAGCAAAACAAGCCATGCGCCATCTTAGACAACAATATTCCTATCGATCAGTGGCACCAGCTGTTGACCAGTGGATAATCGAAACTACAACGATAACTAAATAGAGTTTGGCTATCGATCAGTGGCGCCTACTGGCGGCCAGTTTGGTGTAACAACCATTTTGTCGATCGTAAAATATGTTGTATGCAATTTTACGTTTGATTTGCAGCAGAGAATTTTCGACGCTGTTGCTGTTGTTCTTGTTGTGCTGCCAATTGTCGCAATTGTCGGGTCACGTGTTTGCTGCCGCCGCCAGTTAACTTCTGCTCTCGTTGTAACCGTAACTGCTTGTTGTTCGGTTCGACTCAGTGTGTATGTGTGTGTGTGAGTGTGTGTCGCTTGCATGCTGCGCGTTATTATAAAAGCCAGCTGTTGTTGCTATTCCCATTGCATGTAATATGCTGTTTACACACACACACACGCACACGTGCGTGTGCGAATGCGCGCGCGCTTATGTGTGTGTTTGTGTGGGTGTGGGAAAGATCAAGGCGTGTATCACAAAACAATGGCAATTACAACAACAACTAAAAGCGCAATGCTATGAAATCGTTTTAGTTTGTACGCTTTGTTGTAAATTTTTTTATATTTTGGTCGCTTGTCATTGCACATTGTTCTGCAATGTTCATGTTGTTGTCGCTGTTGTTGTCAATAGCCTGTTAATACGATTACGACTTATCGATACAAGCGAGCAGTAAAATCGCACACACACAAATAACTGTTTATGAGCAGTTTACATAAAATACACACACATGCATAACTCCAAGTTAGGCTCAGCTTCAACAAGCGTTGCAGCCCTGGTCAAGTGAAGTTTCTGCGTATTATAAGTCGAAAACTTAACCTCAACTAATTTATTGGTTTACTAGTGCAGACCTTTTGCCACGGTTAGCATTTGCATTTCGTGCAACTTAAATCAAAGTTTCTGCTAATGTCGTCGTCTAAGTATATTTATTTATTAGCGTTTGTTGGGGGAAGCTGTTGTTTTTGTTGTTGTTTTTGTTTTCTTTCTTGTTTTTTTACGATTTTTACGATGACTTTGAATTTATGGCCAGCTGTTGGATATTTTGCAAATTTAGAAACAAATCATTGCAGTAATATGTTGCCTTGAAAATAAAATAGAACAACAAATAGTTAACGCAACGTTTCTAAAACTTCTAAGAAAATACAAAAAAAATAAATAAATAAAACACAAACTTGATAACCAAAAGTGGCCTGCAAAACGAAGCAACAACCCAGAAATGTGATTCAAAGTGCGCAATGTAACAAAAAACGCAAACAACAAACAAACATCTAATCCAAATAATACAAGTAATAATCAAAGAAAGAAGAAATAAAACACACCCACACACACCTACACATACACACGCGAAAGCACCGCAATACAAATGGAACTCAAGACAGTGAGCAGCAGCAGGTCAAGTAGCGAATTAGCAGCCATCGTCAATGATTAAAGAAACGATAGATTGATAGCTCGCAACGTCGCCGTCATCGAAGTCGCAGTCGTCTTAGTTAGTGTTAGACGTAGACCCCCCAATGCCCGCACAGCAACAACTTCAGCATCAACATCAAGCGTCACATCAGCAGTTCTAGGACATTACCCAAGTTCCAGTGAGCCAATACAGCTAAAGAGAGAGAGAGAGAGAGAGAGAGAGAGAGCGACAGAGAGCAGCTTAAAGCGAGGATTGACCCCAGCAACAAAAGGAAAAACAACAACAACAAACATGGACATCAAGATTGAGCAGCAGCAGCAGCAGCAGCAACAACAGCAGCAGCAACAGCAGCAGGCTGAGCTGGGACCCGTTTCGCCTTCAGAGGTGCCCAATGATCCTGGGTAAGTGTCGACGTGAACGTGGCATTAATTGTTTTAGTTTTAAGTTGTCATTATTGAAGTTAAGCGTGAAACGCCCTCGCTCAAGCTCAAGAGCGCAAAGGGAAACTGTTGACAGAAAGTTTTCTGTGTCAACTGCCGGATGGCAATGGCGATGAATGTGGACAGGGCTTTTTTGGGGGTTCCCAGTCCCCAGTATGCAGTTCGCCAGTGAAACTAATTAGAAAACAATTTGCTAAGGACATCAAAATTCAATTAAAGCCATTGAGTTTAGTGCTTTAGTGCACTGCAGTTTATCCGGCATCCTGCCCAGAATCCCTAGCTACACACAGCAAACACTCTAAACATTCACACACACACACACACACCGTTGGTTATCCTTCAGTCGGCCTCAATGTTTATGTGTGGCTCAGAAATGGGTTAAGTTGTGATTGCAGCGGTGTCATATGCACCAGATTAATTGCAAGCTGCATTGCTGATAATTTGCATCATTCGTTTGCTACGCAAAACTGTCAGAATTGCCAGATGGACCGACAGCGAGACCAACAGTGATTGGCAATAGAATGTCGAGTGCTGAGTGCCGAGTGGTGAGCACTGAATCTGCTGAGCAGACGACGCACAGATGAAAGGGCGTCCGTCTTACGTCGTCGTGATTTGAAGGCTAAAAAGGTGTGAAATATAAATGAACAGCTGTAGAAGTTGTCGAGCTAAATTTACGATTGAGATAAATGAGTCTACTGCACATGTGACTCTGAATGCGTTCAAGAGAGCAGCAATCTCAATCAGAAGATTCGAGAATATTTCAAACGAGGCATAAACAAATCTACAGGGAAGTGATTCGATCAAAAATATATTTTTAATTCGGCTTCATTCAGTAATATAGATGAGTTCTAAGGTAAAAAACTATTCAAATCGATCGAGGATTGTGCAAATAAATACAACCTACCCTAAAATACATTAATTTGCCAAAAGCATAGAAAGGCACAAGGATTAGAGAAATAAATAATTTTCTGCAAATTAAGTCAACACATCTGAAAATGTAATATAATAACACGGCTCAGCATGAATCGCAAGCAATCAAAAAGAAACCCCCTCAGATTTTAGCACCCGTTATCCAAAAATAAATGCTGCAAAGCGAAAGCGATAGAGAGAGAAAGAGAGAGAGAGAGAGAAAGAGAGAGAGAGAGAGAGAGAAGAGAGAGTAAGAGAGAGAGAGAGAGAGAGAAGAGAGAGAAAGAGAAATTGAGAAAGAGAGAGAGGGAGGTTGAAAGAAATAGAGAAGTGCTCTACTAATTAGATTGAAATTATGTTGACAAGTGACAAGGCACAAATATGCATGAACAATAGAAATAAATGTCTGTGCAACAACAAAAGTACATGATAAATTTCCACTGATTTATTTTCTCAGCGGGTAACGGGAGACAAGCAACAATTATTTTCATTTCTGGCATTGTTAGCCGAGTTTGTGTTGGCTTGAAAAGGATTTCATATTGTTTGCAACTAATTTAATTTTTCGATAATAGTTGATACTTCAAATAATCATTATTTATAATGCTCAAATAAAATGGGCAGGATAAAAAATAGTACCGAAGGAAAACTTGTTTATAAAGAAGGATTAAGGATTGTGAAATTATATATAAATTAGGCAAGATGTGAGCATATGTAATAGGTTGATTAAAAAGTTTTTAATTAAGTTCGGAGAGCAATAAAAAATCAAATCAAAAACTCCTTTACGAATCAATCTTATAGAGAGAAAGGAAGCTATTGATCGATAAACGATCAACAATGCAGTGGAGCAAAACTGCATTCAAATGTAGTTGTTTAATTGAAATTGAAAAGAAAAGTGAACTCGAATTGCGTAATACGCTGGGAGTTCAATACTGTAGATTGTAAATTGCCTTCTATCAGAGTTGAGTCTGCAATTCCAGTGAACTGCACCCAGTAATCAGCATCAGCATCTGAAACTGCCCCGCTTTCCATGCGGATGCCGCTGACGATGCCATATGGCCACATCGCTGTCGCCGTCGTTGCAACCCATTGAACACGCAAAGCCTATAAATTATGCAGTCCATACTTATATACATATATATATATATATATGTATATACATATATACATATATATACGGTATATATGCATATGCACCTCTATATCGCTTTACATTGTACATAGATAAAAATGTATATTCACATGGATATATTTTAAGTACATGCACATATATCTATTATCGAAGCGCTGCAAATTGTATAACCCCCCGGTGAATTGTAGTCTCTACTCTACTCTACAACACATACTCCTTCGCGAAGGGGAGGCTCATCTTGTCCAACTGCATTAGTTGCCAAACACACAAGATGCAAAGATACAAAAAGATATTTTCGGGGCGCTGTTGCATCTCATCCTCGAACGCAAGAAACACAGAAAGCGCAGCTACCGGATAAAAGAAATGGATCACCTGCTGTTAGCTGCTCCACGCTCGACACACACACGCACACACACACAGTTGCAAACGGTGTAGCGCTGCTGTTGACGCTGACGTTTGACGTCGACGCAGACGGCGGCAGGTGCAACGGCGAACTTTTGTGGCAAGGCAGCGGCTGTGATGGCGGCGCGAATGGCAAATGCAGCACCTAGCCGAATGTTGAATGCATAAATCTTGAATTAATGTAAAATACCTTTTGATGACGCTGCGCGATACACAAAAAAACACAAAAAAAAAAAAAAAAAACTCAAAAAGATACAAGTACTTGCCACACAGATACAAAATGCATCCTCTGGCCGTTGTGCAACTTTGGCGAATATCGCTGTGAATACAATTCCATTCACAGTTTCTTTCGTTCACTGCGGCTGGCGATCGCATCGCTACGGCTCAGTAAATTTGGACGTCCCATGCACCCAGTGTTGTACCTACCTCGTGCTTACCCCCCTGCCCGTCGCTGTTGCCATCAGCTAGCCGGCTACTTTATAAATCTTTTGAAGGGCCCAACTGAAAAGATTTGCTGGCAAAATTGGCAGCGCAAAATGGCAAAGTAAATAAACACAAATGCGAACCAAACGAGCAAAGAAATGAATAAAAATAAAAAACGAGAGAAAAAAACAGAAACAACAACAATACAAAAACAACAACAACAACGCAACGCTAACAAATTTAAATAGAAAAAATAAAACTACATAGAGAGAAATAACTAAATAAATGCCCTGCTATTAATACAATTCACTTTGCCAATGTATTTTTAGTGCAAAATACAGAAACAAGTGACACTCAAATAGCAATGCAATTAGCTACGCCACACGAATACCCTGTAATTTATGAAACTTCAATTTACTACATAGTAAATGGTTTTTCACACATACACTTTAGAGAAGATATTTAAATTCCTGTTCGCATTTTGAAAAATGTCTTTTTTTCGATTAAATGTGTTTAATGTAGCGATTTCATTTGAAAATTTATTTTCATTAACTAAAATAATTTTTGTTTAGAACTGCAAGCAAAAGGACTTATTTTCGTATAATCATTTTATGTGCTGGGCTAAAATAATAATAATAATTTATATTCAATTTAATTTTTTTCTAGTTTTTTATTTAATACAAAATTATTTAGAATTTAAATTAAATTGACAAATTCACAAAGAAAAATAAAAGACTTTTTAATTTTATTGTTCTATTGAGAATTGTGTTTGTAATAATTAAAAAAAATTAATTTGTGATAGTTAACTTATGGTTGTATTATATAAATATTTTTTTAATTAATTAATTTGACTTTTATATGTAATAAGTATCTTAAACAAACTAAATTTTCTGACAATGAAATTGCTCTAAAGTACTGACTCCTTTGCTCAATTTTGTGTTATTTTCTTGAGCTTCTGTTCTGAGTTTATTTTTCTTTCTAATCAATTAAACTCCCTCTGTGTGCTCATCAGTGTAGGGTATTGAAAATGAGCTACGACTGGCATGCGAGTTCGACAATTATCCATTACAACTGACACGCGGGTCCAAAAAAAATGTGTGCACTGTCGTAAGCGTTGCATTTTCTGGTCGTCGTCGCCGTAGATGTTGCTGCTGACGTCGCATTGGCTGCGCCTAAGCCTAAGGCAGGCGGCTAGCAGGCCGCATCATTTAACGCGTGTGCCTCTGTCCCAAAAATATGCAACTGCAACGACGGCGGCAGCGTCAGTGGCAGCGACAGGCGGCCGTTTCAA
The DNA here is from genome assembly GCA_035047445.1 of Drosophila siamana. Lineage (NCBI taxonomy): Eukaryota > Metazoa > Arthropoda > Insecta > Diptera > Drosophilidae > Drosophila > Drosophila siamana. Next base: position 286,996 of record JAWNPP010000151.1, on the reverse strand, counting down.
CGGCAAGTTTGCAATTGGAAATGCAATTGCACTCGCTGCTCTTTTCATAATTGTCGTTTTGTTCTTGTCTCTGCTTTGCTTGCTTGTAATTGTGGCTTTGTTACGTTTCGTAAATTGATTCATTGTACACGGTCACCGCCAACTGACTGAACGACCATCTACCCCTTCCCGTCGTGCCCCGCACGATTTGTCAACTGTTTCCCCATATGAAACTCACCAAATGGCGGCCACTGTAATTGCTTTCAAATGATTTTGTGTCGCTGTGTGCGCAATTCCATTCCATACGGTCGTCGTCATTTTGTTTGTAACTTTTCGTCTGTCGGCCAATAAGCTCTCATTTTGTATGCATAATGAGACCTGCGGCAATTTGGACCCAGAGGGCAGCCATTAGTCCAAAGTGCATGTGACGTAGTTTTATCAAAACACTGGATGAGAGAACGAGAGTGACAAATTGCAGCAACTCTGTGCATTGATCAGCACATTAGCAATCGATAACAGCAACTAACAGCAACAGTTGGGAATCGGCGCCGCTGTTAAATTCCTTTTCAGCTAATATGTATGCATATTTGTAGCACCGTGGAATATATGCACATAAAATTGCAGTTTCCAAAAAGTCGCAATTTCCAATTTGTGCCGCATATGTGTTTTTACGTTTAATATGTTTCTAAATTGGTTTATTAGTCATGTGCATAAATTAGCTGCGACTTCAAATGCGATTGCAAATGTTATATGGTCCATTACAAGTTAACAGTGCGCTGTAAGCTTTAGTGTCTCAATTGCACGCTGCAAGCCTCACTGACTTCAGTTGACCGTGCGTGATATTTATCCAGCTGTTACATTAGCAGGTCCTGTTATCTGATCTTAAGTGTTGTAATCGATAATAGCTGTTAGCGGCAACAGTTGCCAATCAGTGTTAAATTCTTTTTCATTTCGGGCAGACGTCTGTGATGCGGTTAAAAAAAAAACCAAGAAAAATAAAATATTGCAATAGAATTTTACCCAATAGGCATTGCTATGATCTAAATCGAGTTCGCGTTGCGGTTGTTTTAAAATCGGCTAAAGAGTTGGGTAAATTCAATTACTTCATATTTTCAGTGATTGCCTGATAAGGGTCGCCATCTTGCTTAAAATTTTCTTGCTGCAAGCGGCTTGCTGTGTTACCAACTTCAAAGCTCTAAGTTCGGTTTAGTTTCAATTTGGATTTAGCATAGATGCGTATGGTTAGCTACATATGCAAAGTGCAGGTTGTATAATAATTGTAACATCAGCAAGCTTTGGTATTTTGGCGTGCTTGTCGCCACATCTCGTGCGGATCGCAGCCTAGCAGCTCCTGTTAGCAACAGGTGTTCGTCGAAATCGCTGTTATGTTTTTTTCCGAGTGATTTTTTTTTCTGTGCTTTTTTTTTTTGTGTGTGCCTAATATAAATTTGCTGCATGTGCGTTTCCAAATTAGTGTCCATTTGTTTTTAATTAAAAAGTGTTTGTTTAGCATTTGCAAAATGTTAAAGTAGTGCTGTTAAGTCGCGAGCTTAATCAGCGCAACCAACTTCAAGTAGCAGCTGTTACACATGTGTGTGAGTGCTAGTGTAAGTATGCATGTGTTATGTGCAATTTTAAATTGAGTTGCTAGTTTGGCCATCGCGTTCGCCACACTCTTTTTTTTCTACGACCGCAAACAGCAACTTCATTTTATCCAATTGACATTATCAAAATTCAATTTACAATCTGTAATGGGGGACAAGAGAGAGACACGGCAGTTGCGAAACTTTTCATTTGCTTTAGCTGCACTTTTGGGTAAACAGTTCGATTAAAATGGCGTAGCCTGACAGGCAGTGCAAGAAGTTGATGGGTGGGGGCGAAGTTAGGGGCATCGCTTGAATGGCGCACTATAATACTTAGCCTAAAAGTATATAGAGAGATATGGCTTTGTACAGACAAACACACACATACTAGTTGTGTGTGTATTTATTTCTCTACCCTTTTCAAATCAATGCAAGGCAAAAAACTTTTGCCGTTGCCTTTTCTGCTAAATGCAGTCATAACTTTTGGCAGCAGCCGACAGAGCAAAAAAAAAGAAGCGAACGAAGGAAAACTTAGGAAATGCAAGCCGCCATTAGAAAATGTGGATGAAGGGACGAGGTGTGTGAGGGTGTTACGTTTTATTGGTCGCCCGATTGCCGCCTACAAGTCGCGGCGTTTGCTGGACATGAGGCCGATGCGACGTGTGGTTACGCAATAAAAAAAAGAAAAACAGCATAGAAAAAAAGTAAATGTAGAAAATAAAAACTGGCAAATATGAGGGAAAAAAGAAAGTTTTGCTATCTTGTGGCTAAGAAAATGTATCGCCGACATTGGCACAATGCATCCTTTCAACCGCAAAGTGCAGTCCGGCCACCCCCGCCATATTCATTATTCCACAGATACTCATACATACGTACATAAATTGCATGTGGGGCATGCAGCAGAATTGCTTTAAATGAGCCAAAAGCCCGCGCCGAACGAAGCGTATCCCAATTTAGGCTCTCTACGTCGCTCCAGACGCATTCGCCGGTTGCTGCTGCTGGTTGGCAGTTCGTGTATTTAGCTTTCCGCACGATTAAATCGATGCAACTGTAAAAGTTCTTTTTCTATTACGCACACACACATGGATTGAGGGGGGTGGGACTGGGGGAGGGGAGAACAACGCTCACAGTGGGCTCCGCACATAAAAAATTGCTCGAGCTCAACATTTAGACGCTGCCTGCGCTACTGGCTTTGTCTGGCACCTTCTATGGTGGCTGGAGTTTTCCCACCTCTCCCTTTTCTAGCCTTCCTTGCTTCAATTCCTCATATTTGCGTGTGTTCTGTGCAGTCAGAGTTGCCACCCTTTTGTGTCGGTTGCCTTGAATATGTGTCTCCTACTCAGACAATTGTCGGCGCAAACATATTTATGCTCGGCCCTCGTTTAGTGCTTCAGTTTTTAGTTTTGTCCAACGTTTCTCCACTAACACACACACACACACATACAGACACTTGCATATACGCACACAAAAGGTTGCAACCACGAAGCAATTGCAGCAACTCTTCATCATCTACCACCCACCATCCAGCACACCCGGCATTTCCATGGCGAATGCTTCGTGTTGTTGCAGCATTTTGATGATGTTGTTGATAGCCGCACATGATAGTCATCGGACGCTCTGGCTTTACCGGGAGTCAAATTGTGCTGGGATTTCTGTGTAGCAGAAAACACAAGAGAAAGAATGGAAACAACACATTGTATATTTGCAGGCATCAAGAATCCCAAATACTCTACAATAAAATGTAGGTCAACATTTTTATATTTGGCTAGATGTAATGCCAAATCCATGTTTAGACATAATTATGTGTTGTGTTGTAAAATGTCTTTAAAGAAACACCTTAAAAATATAGTAAACTAGATGAAATAAGGAATAACTTAATTTAGTAATTTTTGTTTATGGTAAAATGGATGAAATGAAGATTAACTTAATTAAGTAGTTCTTGAATCTTCACCAATCAGACTATTACCAAATATAGATTAATCTTAGGACTTTTATTTATTTTTCTTCCATGCTTCACAAAGTTTTCGATATAGTTTCGAGTCCCTGAGGGCAGAGTATTCCAAATGTATTGCAAAAGATTGTGCATTGGTTTGTGGCGAGGCGTTTATGTGCTTGAAAAATCCTTTTATAATTTGTTTAAAGGGCAACCATTAGAAGAAGTGGGGAAGTCCAAGCGGCAGCTATTGTGTGTGTGAAAATGTGTGCTGAAAATGCATGTGTAATGGGAATCGATATGTTAATAGTAGAGTCACAGCACAATGCAGAGAAAATAAATTGATTTACATGATTTTTATAAAGATTTGAATGCAAATGCTTCTCTAGCAGCTTCTTGGAGTTGTCAATAATATTGTTATCAAGCATATTATGCTGTGCAGGATAACAAGATAGTCTTGTGGTCCTAAAATATGTCATTTGAAAATTTCTTTCAAGTAAAGTAAATTGAATCAGGTTTCCTGTTTTTTTTTCCAAGATATTTACAGTTTCATAAGGTTCACAGTATTTTGGTATTAGGTTTTGAACTTTTCATAAATTTAATTTATTTTGTAAACTGAATTAATAACTGATATAGCTAGCCTGTAGCCCGCATAACCCGACAACATACAAATTGAATACAGTTGAAGTTGCATTGAAACCAAAAGTGCTCTTGTCGAGAGTGCTTAACGGGTAAATAACTTTTATGCAGACAGAAACACGTACGCTATCGATGCAAAGAGAGTCTGAACCAAAGTCGTGAAATTAGGCAACACTAGGATAATTCGATTTGGCGGTAAAGTTGCAAGAAACCTACTTTAAAACTTCTGGAGTCTAGACATGACTTCATGCGTCCAAATATTGTTGTAGAATGAAACCCACTACTTTTAATATTGCATGAATCAGTCTGACCAAGTTCTGCCATTTATTTTTCCTCATTCTGCGTCTACGCAGGGAGTTTATTTATGATATAGATATTTTCTATTACTCCACAACATCAGCATACCCATTTTTTGCTATTGGGTATAGGGCCAAACAAAGCACAAACGAGAGAATAGCGTAAGCCATTGCTGATCAGCCAAGCATTCTCCATGCTCGCTTTTGTCTGTCCGTCTACCGCTCAATTGCGCTCGTCAACTCCGATAAGTCGCCCCCGTTTTTTCCATGCCACACCGAACTGACCATTCGCAAGTTCAGGGAGCGTCGGGCAGGGAGAGGAAGGCGGAGGCGGGCAAGCAGGCGAGGCATTCGCTTAGACTCGGCACTTGCATAACGGTGGCCCATTTGCCGTTTGCTTTGTCACAGCTCGGCACCTTTCGTTGCCTCTTTCTATGTTCACATACCCCATCGTTCTGCGCCACACCGCACCGCGCCCACTTGCCACTGTACTCGACGCTGTACTCCAGTTTTGTAGTAGACTGCAGTATTGCAGTTGCGCTGCACTCCATTCCAGACTTGTGGAGTCCGCTGGCCTTTGTTGGGCCTCGCTCTCTGCATTTGCCGCTCACATAATTTGTCATGTGAAAAATTACTAAAGTTACAAGATCTGCACTTTTATTTCCATGTGTGTGGCAGCGTTAAGTCCACGCAACAGACGTCGAGTCGACTCGAATCTCCCCTCTTCTCTTCTCCACTCCCTCCACTCGCCTCGCCCCCCTGCCCTTCGTCTCATTCTGCTTGTGCGTGTGCCCTCAAGAGGGGACGCGCGCTTCATGATTGCATCGGACTATGGCGGGGGCGCTGGCTGTTTTGCTATTTTCTTGCCTCTCGCTTATACTATGTGTGCATATATGTATATAAGTATATACATATATATTTTTTCTCTGCTTTTTCGTTACTATTTTGCACATTTTTCTATTCAACAATGAAGCCACAATAGAAAAACGTCAACTAGTGCAGGGAAAACAGCGTGAGTGCTGCAAGCGGAGCAGCTATGCAAAAGCGTAACTGTGTGTGTTTGTGTGTGTGTGTGTGTGTGGAAGCGAGAGCGCAACATTTGCTATGTGCATAGAAAGTCTGAACGGATTTTGAATGGCAAACAAGCGGCAAACGGCGGTCGACGCAAGCGGTGCTCTACAAAGCGACAGCGCCCAGCGCCGCAAACCCAAACCTAAAACTAAGAACCAAAGCCCAGCCAGCGCTAGAACCAGAGTCAGCGCCAGAGTCAGCCAGAGTCAGCGCTATAGTCGTAGTCATAGTCATAGTCAGAGTCAGCGCTATATAGCTGGAGAGCAGGCTGTGAATGGCGACGACTTGCGCATGAATGGCACAAGTGTATAAGCGAGTGTGTGTGTGTGTATGTGTATGTGTGTGAGGGGGGCAGGGGACTTACGAGGGTTGGGGAGCTGGCTTCGTTGGCAGGCCTATAGAAAAGTGACGTGCGCTTTACAATTATTTCGTAATACAAGCAAATGTGACCGAGGAATCCAAGTCATGGGCGATGGCAAAAGAAGGGAGCGGTGGGGTGCGGGTAGGCGGTGGAGGCAGCATCTTTTGCGGGCAGCGACGCGACGTCAACAGTGACAAATGTCAGTCGGTGGTTGCACTACTAATCGGACATGTTGCGTTGACTTGTTTATGACTGCCAGCTTAACACGCACACAAACACACACTCACACACACACACACACTCGAGACGCTGTAGAAGTATTAGAGTCTGTGTATGTGTGTGTATGCGTTTTTATAATGTGTGCGGACTTGTGGGAAATCTGTAAATAGCTGCAAAACTAGAAGCCATCGACGTCGCCCAAGAGACAAAGCACTCGTCATCAAAGCTGCTGTTGTTGTTCCTTCGCTGCTCCTCGGCATTTCCCCGCGGGAATATTGTGCTAGACAGCCAGAGAGTCAGCGACAGCCACAGCAACAGCCACAGCCAGTCACAGCGACAACAACAAGCACATGGAATGTAATTTTTGTTCCGACTACGACGCACACGCGGCGTATGCGTAATCTTGAAATTATTATTTTTATTATCAATTTTATGACCGCTTTAAACCGCTTTTAACTCGCCGCAAAAACAGCATAAATAAATAACTTCAAGTGCATGCCGCGATTTATGCTGCAAGCTAAGTTATTCTCTATTTAAGTAGATGCATAAATTTAACGATATAATTTACAATTTTATAAAAATTATGCAGTCAGCAATAAATTGCGAAAATATGTGGTTATATGTGTACATACATATGTCTCAACACCAAATTTATTGAATAACAAAACACATTATTTGCACAAAGTTATTTTCAATTTGTTTCTTAAATGTTTATTTGAATTTATATTTACTAATAGTATAATTAAATGAAAGCAACACGTAACCAAATGTGTAAAAATTAAACATGATAGTTTTGCTTTTAGAAAAACATGCAGCACAATTTCTAAATGGCATTAAATTCACACGCCAAGCGATATCTTTAAAGTTCAGCACATCTATGTGCTATGCTATACAATTTTGATTAAATCCTATTAAATGCATCACAATTTGATGGAGAAATCGCTTAGCTTGCCCTAACCACATTTAATCAATTAAAAATGTTATTAATCACTGTTTAAAACAATATTTTGGCTGTGTTTGAATTGAATACAGCTTTTCGCGCAATTTCATTTGAATTTAGTTGTTTGTTTTTTAGTTGTTTTCGTACATTTTAGTTTTTTTTGTTGTTTTTTTTTGTTTTTTTGCTTTTGCCTTTTTTTATTTGGTTTGCCATGCCAGGCGGCAATTACGCGTCACGCAGCTGGACGCGGCAAAAAGAGACGCGAGCTGCGAGTGCTGGCGAGAGCTTCGAGATCCGAGCTGCGAGTTCCGAGCACACGCAGCTCGTTCGCTCGAGCTGCACACACAAATTGCCAGTGTAGGACAAGGTCGCATTTATTTGGTGCAGCCGCAATTGGGCAAGCAGAACATTGGATATCACAGCGAAGCGTGCGACGCGTCAGCGTTGGAGCAGGGGGAGGCGGAGGAGGGCGGCCAGCTCTTTGGGTTATGGGGATTGGCGTTTCGCCATTTGGGGATGGTGATGGAAGGCTTGCAGCGTTGAGCGGGAATGGCTGCATGGTGGGGAGGCCGCGGGGGATGGAATGGAACATGCTGTGGATGAAGGTTACCTGCAGTTCGCCCACGCAGACGTTGACAGCAAATGCTGAAAAATTATGAAATGAATACAAATATTTGCGGATCAGTGGGATGCGATGCGACGCTTGCGACGCTTGTGTTGTACACACACAAAAAGAGTCATCGCCATTGAATGTTGCCTTCAATGGGGCAACATGCGGCGACAAAGTACAAATCAAATGTGATGGATGATCCCAATGCTTAGTAGTGTGTCTGTCTCACAGTCTCTCTATCTCTCTTTCTCCCTCTCTCTGCTGGGGAGAGAGATGGGGATTTCTGCAGAATGAGCACTGAAGAAATACCAATAAAAGTTGCGAAACGATGAATGAAAAGTGCGTCAACTTCACGAAGAAAGTTAGAGGTGGAAAGATTTGATTTGAATTATGCGTGTTTATGTGTTGTATGTGTTACATTCATAAGTATTAAGTAGAGCTGCCGGTGCTTTGAAAAGCTGTGAAGTATTTTCTATAGCGTCTAGACAAGCTTATCTATTGTGCTATATTTGGGTGTTCGAAATTCAGATTAAATTGACACAATGCCAATGATTTATTAAAATATTTGCCAATATATTTCTTTGAACGGAAAAGTTCTAGATCGTTGAATTTTAATTAAGCATGGCGATATATGCAATTCTACTTGGGATAATTATTTAACGAAATTCCCAAGAGTATGCAAATAACGTTCATATTTTGAGTACTGAATTCACTTACATATAGCTACAATATTACATTGCGAATTTACATAAATATAGCTGCCAAATTAGACTGGGAATTTGCATAAATAAAGCTACACTATTAGAGTGTCACGGTTGAAAATGCGCTGATCGCAGCAATTTCAAATAACAGCGAATCGATTGGGAAATATATTGTGTGTTTTGTATAAAGCTGGTTTTGCGGTTTTAGGGTTTTGTTGAGCATTCGATGTGTATTAATGTTTAATGTGTTTCATATATTATCTTTAAACAATATTCAAGGTCCATTAAAATAGATGAATTCCAATATTTTACCTCTAAAGTAACATTCTTAAGTGGTTTTAATTATTTTTAAAGCAACAGCATATGTTTGTATATTAATATTAACTCTATATACACATAAAGTAAATATTTAAATATTGTCCACGTGAAGTTTTTAATAAACTCCATATGCTCATTTCACGGATTTCGGATGTATAAATGATTGCAAATTTTAGTTATGCAAACTACCAAAGCTAATGAGAAAGAGGTAAACAAATTACTCAATGGCAACTGTTTGGCTCTTTTTGGGATATCAATATTGAGTTTCTAGTTTTGAAGATTGATTGTCGGCACTTTGAAGTTTTCCCTTTGCTCCAAAAATCAAAAAAAAAATGAAGAAGACAAATAAATACAAGCGAACCGAAGCGAAGCGAACGAGGGGAGTAAAAAATGAGCAATTGCGAAGCATTGATTAATGACAAATTGTGTGGCATGCAAACTGCAAAACTGCAAATGGTTAGACCCATTTTCACTGGCCATCATCCGAGTCATTCAAAGCGGTTGAAATGCCTGCAAAAAGGTTGTTAGAACAGGCCCCGCGGCTCCTTCACCTCCGCCTCCGTCTCCGTCTCCACCTCCGTCTCCCTGTGAGCTCGTTGCTTTCCGTCGCGCTGCATTTGCCGCTGTCGCTGTTGTTGACGCTTCTTCCGTTTGCTGGTTTAGTTTTTCTTTTAGCTTACTTGGCGTTGTTCTTGTTGTAGTTGCTGTTGTTGGTGTTGTTGCTGCTGCTGCGCCGTTGTATGCTGTTGTTGCACATTTTATTAACATTTTCATTTAGTTGCATTCGCTCTCTCTCGCTCTCGCTCGCGGTTGGTTCTCGCTCTCAATATCTAGTAGCTATGCAGCTGGCTGCCCCTTCTATCGTTCATTCGCTCGAGCGCGAGCAATGTCTCTTGTTTTATTTTGCTTTTCATTGCAATTTGTGTTTCTATGCATTTTTGTGTGTGTTTTACATTCGTTTTCGTGTCGTGGCACCAAACCTAAAGCAGCCAAGCAACCCACCCACAGCTCACCCATCCGACGACTGCCCATTTGGCCCCCCTTGCCACATTGTTGTTACTGTTGCGCTCTTTTGCAGTTTGTTGAAGTTTTCATAATCATTGTCGTCGTCGTCGTTGGCGTCGCCGTCGTCGTCGCAGTTGCAGTTGCAAGCCTTTTGCTTTTGTTTTTGCACTCTTTTTTTTTGTGTGTTTTTTATATAAGCCGCCGTCGCTTTTGGCTCGGCTGGGAGATTTTCCAGCATGAAAACAATGCCGGGAAAGCGGCTTATTTTCTATGATTTAAATAATGACGAAGACAACAGTCAGCCACCTTCACTGCTGCTGCAACAACACAATGATCATCATCATAGTCATCATAATCATCGTCATCCACATTGTCGTCATCACGGTGATAATAATGAAAGGACAGAAAAGAAAAGATGACGACAATGCAAGCGAGACGTCATTGATATAAGATGATAACTCAGACTGTTTGTTTGTTTTCAGTTTTAGCCAGTCTATAACATAAACATTTATCTCTTTTTATGTTTTTTTTTGTCTTTTTCAGTTTTGCTTACTTTACTATACTATTGCTAATGCCTTATTTGTCTTATGGCATTCTATTTCATTTTTCTTTTGCAGTAAAATGTTCATTGGCGGCCTCAGCTGGCAGACAAGTCCAGGTAAGTCTCTTGCTACACATATAGTTTTGCACTATTACAAATCGCCATAAATTAGTTGGAATTCGCTAAATTTCCCAATACCGAGCAGTAATTAGCATTTATTTGGGGGCTAACTAACCCACTCAGTTCAGCTGACAGCTCTACGCTAACAAACCGCCCACACATTAAGCCATTATCATCTCGACTCTGTGAGGGAATTGGGAAAACACGCGATTTTTCTTTGAGTGAAAGCTAGAAAAGTTACTAACAATCTGCTTGAAAATCTTTTCAGTGAAATTAAAACTTCTTTGTTGACTTGGGAATGGTATATCAGATTAACAGTATACAATCGGAGAACTCTCAATGAAGATTGCCAGAAATTAGTGCATTTTAATTGCAGCATTTTGCTTTTGACATGAAAACCAGTAGTCGCATACGATTTTGTAGTCAAGTAATTGAGCAATTGTACTTTATTTAGATGAAAGTCTTGAATGATATGCTGTTGCCACTCTTTCTACAGAAATAACTTATTATATTTTGTAGCAGTGAAGATATCTTAGCCAAAAGTTGTGCTAGAATATTAACTCATATTCCGATATAATTAAGTTTTTAAAATGTAAAAGAAATCGTGTTTTAAGTCTTTTGTATCGCATTAACAAAACTTGTTCTGAATATAAAGATCAAATGAATATGAAAGTTTTGCTATTCTTATCAAATTACTTTACAATGAATATGTATTCAATCCAAACAATTTGTAATTTCTATACTCAGTTCATTCCAAAAATGAAAACACTTTTCTACATAAAGTCGGCTATTTAGTATTACCCAAAGATTGATTTTCCAATTTAATTATGAAACAAATTGTAGCATTCACAAATGCTCAATAAATTTGTATCTCAATTTATATAGCCGAGTCGAGTCGATTCGAATTGATTCGGTATTCATTGCGTATGCAATATTCAGTTGAGTTGTTTATTTGACGATCGAAAACAATGAACGACAACGGGGTTTTTGTTTAAATTGAAATTGTAATTGATGAAATGCTTGAGATTTGCTGCCTGCCGCAACAACAAAAATAAGGCGACGATGAAGACGCCGTAATTTGACGTCAATTGGCGGCAGTTGCACAGATGTGCTGCCTGGTGTTTGAAACCCATGGGGCGAGAATGGGAAGAAACAAGGAAACGAGATTCTCATTACATACCGCATAGTTTCATTAGGCTAATCAAAAGGCGGCTTCTCTTGGCTTGGTCACTTGTATTAACCAAATTTGATGTTGGCCCGAAAAAAAGATAACATAAAAAAGAGCCACTCGAATGGCGTTAGACAAAAAAAAAAAAAAAAAAAAAAACTTGGTATGCTGAAGAGACTGCAAGATGCCTTTTGATGCCTGGCTTGGCCAAGTTTGGAGTGTTGCAGTTACTGCTGATGCCGCCAACACATCCGCCGTCGCATTGCATACACATTCAACACACACACACTCGCATACACACTCAGTCACATACACATGTAGTTACAGGCAGCCGCATTGCCTTTTTGTGTTGTTGTCGCCGTTTGTGTTTTTGTTTAGCGAAATTTTTGGCTCCGCCCATCATCAGAATGGCACTCGGCATTATGCTAACATATTATAACCTATAGCGCATACACACACACACACAGTTGCGCACTCATAGATACACTTTCATATCCATATAGATATATACTCATGAGTATGCACATATATGCCGCAATAGTTGAAGAGTCAATGCGGTCTTTGGTTTGTCTCTTTATTTCGCCTTTTTGCAATCTTTTTCGCTTGTCTATTTTTTTTGTCTTTTACGTTTTTTTTTGTCGTTTCACGGTTTTTGTACCTGTGCCAAAAAAATTTTCAAATTTTCAAATGGCTTCTTCAATAGTGGCCCAACTTGAAATTGGCGAATGTATTTTCCCTCCGACCTGCTTGCTTGCCGTCCTGCCTGCCTTTTGTTATCTTTTCCCATTTGGTGTTCGTCTTCAATCTTTTCTAATTTTTATTGTTTTTTTCCCTTTGGTGTGCTTTTTTGGCATTCGCTTGCTGGTTCGCTGACTGCTTCGTTGGCTTGGTAAATTAGCCAAAGTTTGAAATATCTTCTGTTAAATTAAAGATGTGACCAACATGTTAATTTCCCTTTAACTTGTGGTCCCTCTATTAAATATCGTGGGCGGCTAAAGCAGAACCAAATGCAATCGGTTATGAAACGGTTATGACATCGATTTGATTGCTTTGTAAATTAAAGAAGTTGGAAGATTTCCCCAAATTTTAAAAAAACTACATACACCAATATTAAATCACAACCATCTTGTGTAAAAAGCATTAATAGATGTGTGTGTTTGATCCCATTGATTTATAATAAGCTGATTTTATACCTAATGCTTTTCATACAAATTTGAATGCATGATTTAAGGTAATTAAAGTAGGAATTTACAATTTTTGGTTATGCGGTAATAGTTGAGCAGGTCTGAACATATTTGTATAGACAATGGTATTAATTGCTCGAGCAACAATTACACAACTCTATACTGAGTCACTTAAATAATTTTGACTACTCTTTAAATATATATATTCTTTCAATTTCTATACCTTAAGCTGTATTTGCGCAAAAGGTAGACCAATTCATTGACCCATAGCGGCAGTGGTTAGGGAACGATTACTGACATAACTGCTTTTGGGGAACAACAACTATGCCACTTGACATCACAAACAACTTGCAACTGACTGCGATCATGCAATCGGCCACTCGCTTTCAAGCTGCTGCGTCTCCACAAGTATCTTGAACTGTTTTCCCCAGTCTCAATTTGAACAGTTTTAAGTTGTAGTTCTCACTGGGAGTTGCCTTCATCGTTGCCTCCTCCAAACTGTCCTGGCTATCTCTCCGGTTTGGTGTGGTCTGGCAACCGGAACAAGCGCAGAGAGCTTTGGCTCAGCTGAGTCTGAGTCCTGAGTCTGAGGCTCGTCCTCAAGTGGCTGCCACTCGCGCGCCAAAGCTTATGCTTTTGGATTTTTGTCGCCAGCTATCGCCACTCGAGCACACAGTTGCAACTTATACATACACAGACACACACAGGCATATACATCTCCCACACACAAACAGACATACAGCGCATATACTTGAAAAATGCTGACAAAGACCTAATCTAGGGCGTCTATAAACATGCGCTGGGGTCTAACGTCTAACAGCATAGTTAGGCTGCTTTAGACAGGTCGGCGACAGGCTCAGTACGTGTTGATAACTGCAGAGATGACGACGTCGACGACGACGACGACGTTGGCATCCGCATTGCAGTGCGGTTGAGTACTCAAAGCGTTTTCCTACCAGATTTTTAATGATTGGCACGATTGTCTTAGCTACTTAATGATGTACCCAAGTGCGACTAACCCACCTCCAAAAAGCAGCCACCACAAGCTCATATAACATCTTATAGTATAGGTGCCTCGCAGTATCTGGTGAGGCATTTTCGTGTCAACTAGCAGAGGGCAGGGCGTATACATAACTTAATGAACTTTTCACTGATGATGCTTCCTCTGCCGATCTCTCTCTCTCGCTTGCTCGCTCGCTCGCAGGCTGGCGTAATTTAATTTTAATTTCGCAAGCAGCTTGCTGGAAGTAATTGTATGCATTGAAAATGTATTTGCTGCTATCGCTGGAAAACACTCGACGACAGCAAGCGTTGACAGCAGCCGGCGACAATGACGAAAGGCGTTGAGTTCGTCTTGCGTCAGTTAGTCAGTCAGTCGGTCGGCCTGTCAGTCAGCCCAATTCACAAATAATACTCGCACTTCCTCAACAAAAAAACGCAAAACTATAGAAAGAATGGAGGCCTTCGCGCGTCGTTTGTTTGTCTCACCTCTGTCGGTTATGACAGCACGAGGGGGGGTTGCGGGGGGGTTTGGGGTAGGTTGGTCGGGGGAGCGGGGGCCGCAGATTTGTGTCAACTTGAAACAAAATTTTTGAAATACAATACGCGCAGCAGAGCTGAAGCCGGAGTGCGAGAGCATCAGTTGCCTTTGCCGCCTTTTGCTATTTTGGCTGTGCGTTCAACTGAAATACTATTTATATATGCGCTCAGATACATTTGCATCTGCAGCAGGCAGGCAAACAGACGCCCATTACTCATGCAACAATAGCAGCAACGAAACAACGCAACAACTACAATTGTACAACTACAACGAACAGGCAGAAGCTGAAGCTAAAGCTGAAGAAAAGACAGACCAAATGGAAAATCTATTCACATATCGCTCACATTTCGATGCCGCTTACCGATAAAGTCATGCAACCAGACTCCTGTATATAGATATATGTAGCTATACTCGTACTTTGCGCAAATAAATATGCATTTTTCTCGATTTACACGAATCTCGTTCACAGCTCTTTGCTCGTTTGTTTTGTTTGTTTATCTGTTCTGCTATTGCTGTTGTTGTTGTTGTTGTTGTTATTGTTATTCTTGCCTTTTGTCGGTTTGCCTGTTTCGGCTGTGAAGTCTGTTTGTTGCTTCTGATGCCATGCAAATGAAAATGGAGACAGCTTGTAAAGCAGTTGCTTTATTTGCCTCAGGCATTAGCTTTTTTTCAACTCAATTTTCTTTTTGTTTTTTTTTGGAAAGACATTAACTGAAAAACGATCAAGCGATCGGCCATGTGGGTAGCGCGTCAATTGAAGCTCAGTTTAAAGTGGACTTGAGTTTGACTATAGTTAGGCAAGACGCTTAAGTATTTAGGGTCATTAAACTTGTGATTTTCTATGTAATTTACAGGGTTGTACTCAATATAATATGCCAATAAATGAATGGTAATAGAAATTAAGAAAAATGGGTATGCAAAATATTGAATTCAAAGTACAATATGAGCGATTAAATAAAATTGTGCTTAGTAGTAATAAAATGTAATTTCTCCAGCTACAGATTTTTCAGATTTTTATTCTCCAGTTGATAATAAAAATAAATCTTACTTAAAGCACATTCCCGAAAAATTCCAAATGAAATAAATTAGTCACGTAGGCATTCGATTAGTTACTTTATAAATTCATATCGAATTTAGTCACGCTTAAAGCTTTTTCACTTCAATAACAGGTTGGGAATTGGTTATTAGTTTTGTTGAGCAAACTGGATATTAAATTCAATTAGAAGCTACATTTTGAGTTTTTCGAATAGTATATTTAAGTGAATAGTGAGTGCAGAGAAAGTGGGGAATAGAAACGGAAACTGGCAATCGAGCAGGTGGAATTCAATCAGGAAACGAAACGATGATGGAAAATATTTTGCGTGACTTTTAAAAATCTATGCGTCTAAAAATTGTTCAAATAACTGACTGAGGTGGGCGGCGACTCTAAGCATTCCATCAGGATGCAGACAGGTGACAAAAATGGCAGTGAGACAGACAGATAGAGAGACAGTGAAATGGACGGACAACAGTTGCCAAGATATAGATGAAGGGGACGTTTTGTCGCTGCTTCGATTTCCTGATTAATTTATGCAGTCGAGGGCGACGACGACACGTTGACGACGACGACGATGACGACGATGGCAGCCAGTTAACAACAATTTGCCGCAAGCTTCGTTAAAATTGAAATGCTGCAAAAAATTGTCAATAAAATAAGTGAAAGACTGTCGTCCAGTCAGAGTCAGCCAGTCAGTCACTCAGTCAGCCAAAGTGTCACTCTGTCATTCACTGACTCAGTGCGTCCATCAGTCAAAGTTCAAGCGGGCGCCCCAGAGAAAGCTCACTGTCGTCTCTCCCGCTCCCCCTCTCGGCATCTTTACCCATCTGTCTCTGTTTTTTGCCGTGCAACATTTCCTGTTTGCCTCAACCATGCTCTGGCGGCGGCGCTTCCCGCGCTCTCTGTTGTCTCTTTACGCCAATCTTCGGTCATGTTTTTGCAGCTCGCTTCATTTTCCTTTTGAATGTGATTATCCTAAGGCTGTGGCTGTGGCCAAGCGCATCTTCTTCGCTTTGATAGATGGTCGCCTCGCTGGCTGCCTGTCTTGCTCGGCTTGCCACTTTTGCATTGCATTTAATGTCCTGCACTTGTCCAAGTGGCCACCAACAGCTACCAGCTAGCAGCTGTCTGGCTCCTTGTTCGCTGTTTTGTTGACTTTGGCACGAGTTTGGTTAAAAAGTTCACACATGCCACACGCCCCTCAAAAACATACACACACACACTCGCTCACCCGAGAACATATATTCATATACATACATATATAGTATCTTTGTGTGTTGCTCGTTTTTCATATGTGTGTGTTCCTGGTCATGTTGTTGCGTCTTTGGCGTGAGCCTTGTTGTTGTTTTTATACCTCGCAAACCAGCAAATGACTTTAGAGTGTCGAACAACTAGTGAAAACCCTTAAAGATCTTGTAAAAGTGATTTATATCGCTAAATTTGCAGTTAACTGTTGTCGTAACGCTGTTAAAGTTATGCTTATCTTCATTGTCTCTAAACATTTATGATTATTAGCCTGTGAACAGCTCGTTGAATGTATATGACTTTCGAATTTTAATGAATAATTATTATTACTTTTAGTGGACTGGTGAAATTAAACATTTTATTAGAATTGTGATGTTGATTAGGTCTAGTGTAGATGGGCCATACTGGACAGCAGTCTTTATAAAAGAACTATTGGAGTGCTATTTTTAGAAATAAAAATTAATGGAATTCAACGATTGTTAAAATGTAATTGCATTTTAATCAAATCGCCTTAGGTGCTCAATGTTAGAAGTATTCTTTTTATTTATATTGATTTCGAACGTAGATGTATTTTTTAATTCCACAATTTTTTTTTTTTTTTTTGGGGGTTTTTTTTAAATTTAGGAAATCATTCAGATATCAGATATACTTGCGCTGCAAATAAATACATTGAAAAGCTAAGATAGGTTTCAAATGGGAAATATAGATCAAATGAGCAATTATACCTGATCATGTGCTGCTCTAATGTAGATCTTGGCTCTAAATTAAATCTACTTGCTCTGCTCCCATATATAGGGTATTTTGCAGTCTTTTGCTGGCATCTATTGCTTTCTTATTTTGACTTTTTTCGTAGACTTCTTCGTCATGGTGTGTTGGCTTTCAACTTTAGGGGGCGTCTGTCTCCGGTGTGCTGTTTGAATATTTACATAAGTGACACTGCCTCCTCCGTTCGCCCTTTCCAATACCCACACACACACACACACACACACACCATCTCCCTCTTGGTTGCACGCTTGCATACTTGCATTAAATGCTGCTGGTGCTGGGCAACAATTAATTAACTTGTATGAGTATCAAACGTCGTCGACATCGTCGTCATCGCCGAGGTTGTCGTAGCCTTTGGTGGCTTTTAGCAATTTCAAGTCAGGCCGCCTAAATGCATGCTACGTAAATTTTAAATTAATAAGCATTGCGCATACGCCGCCGGGAACCAAACCATCAGAGAGTGACTGAAAGAGATAGAAAGATTGAGCGAAAGCGAGAAAGAGAGAGATAAAGAGACTGAGAGAGACAGTCAGAGGGAGAGGGAGGGCGAGAAGTCGTTTCGAAGCCGCTTCGAAGCTCGATTGTAGCCGCATGTGGTGCTTGTCATATGCCATTATCATGGAATGTTCATTCTGGCCCAACTAATAGACAATTTTTTGGCAACCGAAAATGGAATAAACGTGCTGCAGCCGCAGTGGCAGCAACAGCGGGCCATGGGGCACTGCAGGGGCCCCAAAAACACGAACTCGAACTGTGTCGAGGCATCTCGTGACGATGCCAAGGATTCGCCTGCTGCCGTTTGCTGTTGCCGTTGTCGTTGCCGTAGCCGCTGCCGTGTGCAGCGGAAGCATTTAAATTAAGGACGACACATTAAAATTATGCAATAACAACAGCTATTATTATGTGAGAGAGCGTCGTCCAGCGTTGAAGGGGATTCAAATATGAGCAGAGGGCAGTGCTGACTAAATTGTAGTTAAACTTTAAGCACCGCCTCGACACTCCGCTCTCATTCTCTTCCATGCCCTCCGCTCTTTATCTCTATCTCTGATTCAGGCTTGAATAGAATGCACTTTTTTTTTTTGCTCTTTTCTTTTTTTTTGGGTGCCTGTGCTGAAGCAGTTTAATGAGCGCTGTGAATGTCAACACCCAACGAGTCCAATATAACAAAAAAGACCTCGCCGCTGAGCTTAGTGTGGTGGATGTGGGTGGCGGGGAGCCGTGTAGTGGGTGGGTCGGATGAGGCACGGGAAGTCATAAGTCGCAAGTTGTGCGCCCAGGCTAAAAACTAAAATAGGCAAAGCAGAAGAGCAAATATGCAGCCAGGCACAGGACCCACTCGCAGTCACAAAAAGCACTCACATACATACAAATATTCTCACACACACAGACACACACCAACACACACACACACACACCGACACTGCATTGACTAGGGATTTCGGGTGTAGCCGGTGGCACCCAACCGGGTTATCGACTTTATGTGTTTGTTGTTTTCGGTGCCTTGTCTTTTCGGTGAGGCCTCCGTTTTCAATTGCAGACGTTGCCTCAGCCTCGCCTTCTGCTCCTGCTTCTGCTTCTGCTCCTGCTCCTGCTTCTGCTTCTGCTTCTGCTCCTGCTTCTACTCCTGCTTCTGCTTCTGCTCCAGCAACTCCTGCTGCACTTGGAGCTGGCAGTTCAGCTTGATATTGGCTTTCATTCTCGGCTGTTGCTGCCTGCATTGATTTGCTACAACTACAACTACACCGACGACTACAACTGCGCCGATAGTTCGGCCTTTTGATGCACGCAATTGCTGTGTTGTGAGAATTAGAAATCTTTTGTGCACAACCTGAAGATTATGGCTGTAGTCTAGTGAAGCGAATAATGCAAAGTGCTCAAAAAAACGTTGAGCACATCTTTGAAATCAAGGGAAAAGAAATAGCTGGTCAAGATGGTAATTTAAAAATTGATTTGGAAAGCAAGTCAAAGTGAAATTGGTGGAAAACTATTCCTGGAAATTGTTGTTTTCTTCCAGATTTCATGGAAAACGTTTTTACTAATGTGTAACTTGGCTTAATTTCAATTTAATTGCTATGAAAATCACAGCTAATTGCGGCACTAAATTAAGCAGACTACACAAGAAGTAGACGGGAAATATAAATTAATTTTAATTGACATTTTCTAATTATATGAGAGACGCCATTAACGCATCTATTCTACTGAGAAAGTATATTGGTTTTAAGTAAAAAGTTCTTAAATTTATCATATTCTGAACAAAAAGTTTAAAATAAATTGACTTATATGAACTATTTTTGTTACTAGAAACATATAAATAGAGAATACATACAGATGTTTTTATTAAGTGTTTAGTTAAATATTAAATCTAATAATACATTAAAAACTTGCTGAAGTTATGTTACCTATTTTACTTATACTTCTGTAAAATGTAAATTGCAACGTTTGAAATTTTTGCAATTATTTGCAAACATTTTTATTAAAAATAAGTCATCAAAATTCTGGAACTGTATTTGTTAAAAAACAAAAATAATGAAAGTGTAGTTTTTATAGTAAATATCTTGAGCTACTGCTGCATTCCATTAATGCCAACAACAGTAGTGCTGTTTGTCCAAGCTCTATTTGACTTCTTTAGGACATTAAATAGGACAATATAACTAAATAAGCGTTTTCTCTGAGTACGAGTATTCCCGTGTATACGAGTCGGCAAATTTATCGCCGAAAAAGCGCACTATAAGTGGCTTTAGAGTTGCTGTTCTCGATTTTATGGTTGCATTTAGTTGGTAGTTGTGTCAGCTTTTGTGGCTTTTTCGTGTTGCACTCAGGCCTGAGCTTGGTGTGCGGATGACTACTTAGTTGCCGGCTTATCAACGGGACTTGCCTGCCGACCGAACTTCGGTAACAACTTAGCCTTCATTGCTTCCAGTTCGTTGCATGTTGCTTGCTCCGACGACAACAACCACGACGACGACGAAGACGACGACGACGAAGACGGCGTTCGTCTCTAACGGGCGACATTTTCCGACATTGCTGCTGCTGCTGTTCCCTGGTGACAATGCCAGACAGACAGTCAGACATCTAGAAGCAGCAGCAGAGTCTAAGGTTGTGGTAGAGACCGAGGCGAAAGGCAGAGAGACGTCGACAGACAGACCTTTGCCTCAGTCGCGCTTCCGTTTGCAGTGAGTCAAATATATTGCCAACTTCCTGCAGCCCCGGTTAGTCAGGCAGCCAGCACACAGCCACCTTCTTGATAGGCTTTTTGTCGACGACACAAAACGACAACGTGCCCCATAACAAAAAAATCCAGTTAGAAATATTCTCTCTCTCGCTCTCTTATTGTGGACGCAGAGCTTAACTTTCATATACCACGTACAATAGCTCAGGACTTGTTGGCAGTTCACTTCTGAATAATATAGTCAGATTGAGTTTGAGTTTAAGTTGACTTTTGTGCCGCAAATGAAGCGTAGCACGGAGTAGTATATTAGTTTAGTGCGCCGTGTTTTCCAGTCCATGTAGTTTATACCGCAAAATGGCAGCATCAATTACAACAACTTGGGTGTATATTATTTTTTTTTTTGAAGTTTGCATAAAAGATTTACTTGTCAACATCAAAACAACGGAAAAAACCCCCTTTTAATTTAATTATTTTTTTTAAAAAATAAAAAAAAAAAAAAAAAAAAAAATGGAAAAGAATCTAATCTGAGACTTGACTGGGAAATTGAACATTTCGCCTACAGATTAAATGAAAATTCATGTAATTTTCACTTTGTATTTTGACAATAAACAATAGAAAGTTGAAGGATATTTTATGAAAATATGTATTTACGTATACGTAATTTTCATGTTATCAATTAAATCAATTTGTCTTGTTTTTTCATTGTGTGATCTTTTGTATTTATTATAAATATTTTGTATGTATGTAGACATTATCAATATTTATATTGTCCCGTCTCTACTTATAATATATTTTTTAATTATAAACTATTTCCGAAACATTATTTAACTTAGCTGCTTTTATTATATAAATATTACAAATTAGTTATTTATCATTATATACTATGTTAGCTGTGATCATTGTGATAAGGCAGATAATCTGATGACTTTTAAACTATTTTCTTAATCTTATATGTAAAATGATGTAAATGATCTTATAAATAAAGTCATTTGTTGTATTTCGGGTTTTTTTCAGAATTCATACTCTAGCTATCTAAAATTGTTTATTTATAGTTTAGGCTATTCAACGTGAACGATATTGTAAATCATGCTTGATATAATATATTTGCGAACTAATTCCATACATTCTTTGCGTTTTCTAGTTTTACCCAAAATGGTCTGCTTTAGAACTTTATAGGGTAGGCGGCATGTACAAAAAATTCTAGACCCGGCTCTCGACATCGATTAAGTTATTACGAAATGTGCGCTACGTGCAGTGTCTTCGTTGGCACTCACACATACATTGACACATACACACGCGCACACATACACACACACAAGGTTGTGGACAAATACAGATGTATCTGTCTGCGTGTGGCTGAGTCTGAGTCTGAGCCTGCAGTCTGAAGTCTGCCACCCACATCGCATAGGACTCACGTAATTTTTGCCTTAGCCTTAAACTGGGTCACAATTTTTGTACACGTTGCTGTGCTGTGCTGTGCTTTGCTTTGCATAACCGAAAATTTGTATCGTTGCAGACATTTTTGTTTACCTGCGACACCCTCCCCCAAACCCTTGCAGCTGTATTATTGTTGTTGTTGTCTGGGTTTGTTATTATGTCAGCTGGGCTGCCGGATTGACACGCGTGCATATTTCGAGCTGCTGTCGCTCCCTCTATTCGTCTGTCTGTTCGACTTTGACTGTCTGTGTCTGTCTGTGCTTTGGGGGCGAAGCGAGGTCAAGTCAAAGAGTGTCACAACATGTCTGCTTCCGGTGCACACACACACACACACACATACACACAAACACGTAGTCTATGAGAGAGTAACATGCACACAAATACACAGTTAGACAGACACGCGCGCCTGCTGACGGTGTTGTTTACATATTAAAGTTGCATGACCCCGCCAACTGTAACAGCAACAACTCGACTCGACTCGAGCCACAACAACACCAGCAACAGCAGCAACAGCAGTAGACAGTTGTCTGTTTACGAAGTTACCAACTACAACAACACTAGCAATTACGACAACAGCAAGAATGCAATCAGAGCTCAGCGCACGAGCAGCAACTTCATTGCACAGCTGTTAAGGGTCGCTGTTAACCGTTAACAGCAACAGCAGCTGCTCAAGCTGCAGGCACAAGCTCTCTTAACTGTGCTTGCTCTTCGCTGGTGAGGTCTCTCTCTCTTGCCCTGTTACTCGCTCTTAGCGGCGTTGCACGTGTTTTGGGAGCTTTGGTTTGGCATGAAAGCGCTTTTCATTCATAAAAATGGCTGACAAGCTTTTTGTGCTGTTTGCCGGCAGTTGGCCGAAAGCGCCGCTAGCTGGCGCCACTGCGCACTAGCATCTTGCTGACGATAACAATAAAAAATACAAATACGTATTGCAATATGTCTTGCATGCCGACTCCATTGCCACGTGTCCGTGTCCGTGTCCGTGTCAGAGTCGCAATCCTGACGATATTCATGTCCGCCCCTAATGTCAGCGCTTGTTTTGATGCAAGCTCACGCGCCGTAAACAACTTATTATCATTGCCTTTGGCTTTGCTTTTTTTGTTGGCCAAATTTGTTGGCTGCGTTTCAACTTACATTGAGCACAGACACACACACTCACAGCACACCCAAACATTGCACATACGCCCCAAACCGGAAACGCAACACAGACATTTGCAACGTTCTTCTTTTCTTCGCTTTTACTTTATGTTTTTTTTTCCGTTTTTTTTACCTTTCGCGACGCCAATCTCCTATGCTTGATCGGCTAAAAGAGCTGAAGTCTCGATGACGCGGTGGCGGTGGCGTCGCTTAAGTGGCCCCGTCCTGGCTCCCAAGAAAAACTCTTGCAAAAAAAAAAAAAAAGGAAGAAATGATGAAAAAATCCATCAAGCCGCGTGCCAAGTTTCAAATTTCACGACTTGCATTTCATTTGAGAGCTGCCATTGCAAATGATGTTACACGCCTCCAAATCTGGCAAACTTTTATCTGTTTGGAAATGTTTTATTTGCGCTCGTACGCCCTTCAGCCTTCAGCTTCCGACCCCCTTTTTTTGCTGTTGGATGGTGGTATAAATCATAAATACACTCACATTTCATTTGAAATAATTTGTGGCATATTGGCAATTATTCATTCTTTTTTCCTGCTCTTGTTGTAGTTGTTGTTGTTGCTGCTGATGCTTGTGTGTGTTTTGTGTGTTGTCGTTGAAGTTGTGTCCTGAGCTTTTCAAAGGCATCGCAGCGGCTTAAGTGCGACGAATTTTTCCTGATGTGGATTTTGTTGCGGATTTGTTGTTGGCTTGGGTTTATCTTTTTTGGCCTGGCAAAAAAAAAAAAAAAAAACGACTGCGGTGACATCGCATAAAAGGTGTAGACCATAAAATGCTATCTATAGCATATACTGTACGTATGTAGGGTCACAATTGCGGACAGCACAAAAAGATGGGGGAGTCAGAGGCGGGGCAGGCATTCAAGCTAAAGTTGATTTAGTGCTGCGCTCTTGATAAGCACAAACCAGCGACCAACTTGAATTTTGTGCGAGATGCGCAATTTATTATGAAAATATAGTTGAAACAACATATAAATGGTTTAACGATTGAAGATTATGCAAAACATAACAATGAGCAGATTATAAGATTAAGTTAGTTCTATATTTTCATAGCTGACAATAATGATAAGATATGGGGAGCTTTAGCCCTAAAAATAACATTTAAAGTGTACTTAATTCTTTTCGAAGTCTTGTAACTTAGTTGAAAATGCTTAAGTGTAGTCTTCTAAATAGAAAGGTTCCTATTTTTGTTTTGTTGAAAACTTGCCAATCCATGAAAAAATTTCGAGACAATACAGAAAAAAAGGAAATGGGATCATCAATAATTAATCTGGTCTTTGATTAACCTTGGAAAAATAGTTTAAAAACTGTTTCAATTTATTTAATTATAGCTGTAAGCAATTGGTCTTGGATTGAACTTCTGTGCAATTTTATTTCAATTGTTGTACATGCAAATCGAGCATGCAAATTTAAGTGACGGCAAATAAAATGCAATGCTTTTGTGTACTTTAAATGCTAGACATTTTTAGCAGTATTCAGAGTGCTATAGAATGCAGAAATCTACCCACATATTTGGAGTAACAGCACATTAGTGTTATAAGATTTGCACTATATTTTAAAGATAAATAAGCTTGCGAAACGTTTGTGCTTTAGTTAACAATATTAAGGACATCTGATAAAAATAGTAGAACAAGCCTTAATAGAGTATAAGATTGTAATTAATAATTCTATACACAAGCATTGTCAATTAAAAACAGATTTTTCGACTTGAAATACAATTGCCCATCTGAAATCACTTGCAACTAAATAAGTTTGGTTTCAAAATAATTTGACCCTCACGCGAAATATGCTAAGCAAAAGATCCAATCAGAGTGGTAAATTTATGTTAAACTGAATGGCTAATTCACTTCCTCACACACTCGCTCCTCTCCCTTTAATCCCTTCGTCGAACTCGCACTTGGTTCGTGCGTCACCCAATGCGGCTTATCCTGAAATTGACACAATTCGCATGCAAATGCCAACAAATTGCCGAAAATGAAAGAAAACGATAATGAAAAACTATCAGCGAACAGAGAATTGATTCGATTAACCTTTTCAGCTGCAGTTTGCAAGCAAAATGTGAGATGAAAAAACGTCTCAAAGTCCAAGCGAACCCAATCAAAAGGCAACAAAAGCCACGATAACTGGTGGCAGCTTAGTGGACGTGGCATCGCCTGGTTTACTATTCAATTGCCAAGCGCTTCAATGGCAGGTGTTAATGTATCTGCCAAATGTATCTTTCAAATGCTGCCTCGCCAATGAATTGCAATGAATGCTAATTTGCCAATTGGTTGTGCCCCCTCATCCTCAAAAAACCTCTCGCCTCAGCTCGCTGTCTCTCCCTCTCAGTTGTTTTGTGAGCTGCATTCTGAACCAGTTAGCAAAGTGTGATTAAATGTGTTTTCAGCTTTTGTTGCGTGTTTTTATTGCCAGTTGCCTGCACAAATGAAACAGATACACAGATACAGATACAAAGCTACAGATACACATGCACATGAGACATTAGACAACGCTGCTGTACTCTGCTGTGCTCTGCTCTGCTCTGTTGTGTCGTGCAACATTTTGGAAAATGTGCTGCCACAGGACAAAGCAACAATACGAAATATTCAACCCCCGTCCCGCGTCCCTCGTCCCTTTGGCCCACACGACTGGCTTTTGTGTTTCCTTTTTTTCTGCTGAGTTGCTAAAAACTTCTTTTCAACAAACGCTCTGCGGTAGAAGCGTGGGGGCAGCTGCCTGGAGGGGGGGGAGTAGTCTTATAAAATTGGGTTGGGATTGGTTTGCTTGCTTGCTCTGTGTGTGTTTGCTGCAAACAAGCGACGAGCTAAGCAAGAACAGCAACAACAACAACAACTAACAGTCAACCCCCAATGAAAGTGAAAAAGAAAAAAAATCTGTTTGCATATTACAGAGCAGCAGGGGGGCGTGGGGGCGTGGGGGCAACACACAGTATCAGCAGCGGCAAAAATCTGCCGCAGATTGAAGGCAGCTGCGCTTCCAGCTGCGCACGCTAGGTGTCGCCAGCGTGCAACGCGACGACGACGCGTTCGAGCATCTTCAAAGTTGAAGTAATGCGGCCTCAAGTGGCGGCAGCCCACAACGTCGCCATCGCCAACGCCATCGCCATCATCAACATCATCATCGTCGTCGTCGTCGTCATTATCAGCAGCGTTGTTGTGGGTTTCTCTTATATGCCACTCGTCCTTGCCGCACACTGGGAGGCCGCTGGTTGGGCCTTGGTAGGCTGGGTAGGGAGAGGGAGGTTGGGGAGGAGGAGGAGACCGTCGCCCGTTGCCATTTAAAATTGCTTGGCTTTGGCGCTTGTCCTCACCTGTGTTATGTTTTGAATGAACGCCTGCGTCTTTTATCTTTTCATAAATTTTTTCGCTTTTGTGCTCGACGCTTGGCGTTGCGTTGCTGCCACAACCTGCGCCACTTACAATCACTTTTATTTCGCGGCGCGCGTTTCCTCTGCTCGTGCTTGTGCTTGTGCCTTCTGCAAGTATTTTCCAAGTTCTTCTGCAGCACCATTTTAATGCTCAACAAAATTTGAATTGAATTTGCCGACAGGCCGCGGATGCGTTGCTCTAAAATGGCTGCTGCTGCTGCTCGTGCTCGAGTTGTTTTTCCCCAATTCCCTGCTTCTTTTTTCTTCTTCTTTATTTTATTTCCAATTTGCATCGTCGCTGCCTTCAATTTGCCCCAAAAAAGAAACGTATAACGACAGCACCTGGCAGCTGCAGGCGTAAACTGCAGCCTCAACTTCAAATTCGACTTCAACTTTAGCTGCAGCTTCAGCATCAGCTTTAGCTTCGTTTTCGGTTTCAAGTTACTGCTCGTGAGACAACAGCAACAAGAACAGCGACAACGATAACAACAGGTAAAGGCAAGCACAGCTGGTTTCCAGGTTTTTCTCCTTTTTTTCCATTCCTTGCTTTGCCTAGTTTCACGCTTTGGTTTCCTTAATCGTTTATCCTTGGGATTATGGTAACATAACAATGCCCAAAGCGACCAAAGCGATGGCGTCGCTTGCATCCTTGCGGGCTCTGTAATTGGATGCGAAATGCACGCTAAAGTTGGCCAAGACGACGACGACGACTAACGCGTCCTGGGAGTTTTGCGGTGGGCGAGTTTGGAGTGTCTGCAATTGAGCGCTGCAAATGCGCATTTAATTCGTTTTCCACCAAATGCAAAGTGCGAAGCTGAAGCTGAGGCTGAGGGGTTGGGGTTGGGGGAAGGACATAAGTAAGCACATACCTTAACCCACCATGATGGATGGAGTTGCGAAATCTTTTGATTTATACAGTTATCGTATATGGGAGCGAGTCATAAATATGCCAGCAAGTAAGCTCTTAAGTTGTCACTTTCTGACAAATTTCCCACACAGTTTAACCAACTAGCGATCGCTGGAATGCGAATGAGCGCCTTACCGCAAAATGTAGCGCATAAATTAAATGTTGATTTGCAATTAAGTGGATAATGCAATGCGTTATTTGGCTGCCGGCAACTTTGCTGGCTGGAGAACGTTTGTTGATTCGTTGGTCAATATTTGCTCGTCCCTTTTACTCTTTAAGCCAAAGAAGCTTTGCTTTCACTCTCTCGTCACTGGATGTGCACAATGAATTAATTCTCAATTTATAATTCACAGAATACTGAAGAGAATGCAATGATTTGCTTAAAGATACTCTGTGTTTTTTGGTGGTTATTGCATGTTTACGTGTCAGTTGAAAACAAAACTGCTTTGTTTCACTCTACTAGTTGCTAATTGTTCAGAATAATTTAATATTAAAATGTAATCAACTGAATGTAATAAGCATACTTTTTTATTTCGCTACAGCCAATTTCTCTCGATAATTAATAAATTCTCACTACGTTTCCATTGTCTTGTCTCGCTACTTGTACATAACAAATTTGCTGTTAGTTGAAACGCTTTTCTGTTGCTACAAATAAGTTAACTTTTATTTGCTAGCGGCAATAAGTTTTTATGTCTGCCCATTTTCTATTTAATATAATTGTTATGTTAACAATCAGTTTAATTATTTAGAACATTTTTAGCACTCCCAGCTATTAATGCATTCATATTAACTCAATGCGCAGTTAACGCTGCAAGACAGGTTTAATTAAGTTATTTATAGTAACTGAAAAATCAATACAGAAAATGGGGAAAATAAAAACGAAATTGCAAAAAATACGTTTGTTAATGCTAAAGAAAGTACAATTGAACCGCACGAGCGATCACTGTATTGTACTCGCATTATTTATAAATATTTAGAGCTTGAAGTTAGCGAGTTCATGCATTATGTATGCGTCTGTATATCTCGGCACTCGATTTGCGCATTCATCATTGCCATTTAGTAACCGAGCTGTCGGCACTTATCTCTGCCGACAACACGAGTATTATATAAAATGCGAATGTATGTATATATATATATATATATATATATATATATATATGTGTAACTTTAAGTTGGCAATGGCAAAACAGTAAGGGCAAAAGCAATAAGATAAGATACAAAGCAAAACAAATCAAAAACAAAAAAAAAGTGTATACACTTCATCATTTAAGGATTGCAATTTTACGCAGCAATCGCCATTTGGCCATTTTACTTGCTCGTTCTGTCTCCGTCTCCGTCTCTGTCTCTGTGTACCTTGCCACTCGTTTTCGCTCGCTAGCTGTGCGCATATAGAAAATTGCATACACAAAAGTACACCACAAAAGCCGCACTTACGTAATACATCACAAAATGTCCAAACAAGGTAAAAGGATTTCCATGGCAGGCAGAAGCGAAGCCGCCTCATTGCCATTGCCAACCATTTGCCGTGTGGCGTTCTCTCTCTCGACTCTGCTTCGTTTCGCTTCTCTCAGGCAGCCGCCCACACTCCTTCTCGTCCCCCGCAGCTCCTCTGCTATATTTTTGTAAGCCAAAATGCAGCTTAACATATCAGCGCCAAACGAAACGAAGCGAAAGCGAACCGCTGACCGAGCTACAGCTACAGCTCAAGCTCCGGCGATGTTGATGGCGATGGCGAATGGCTTTGGCTGCTCTTCACGACGATGCCCCAAGCACCTGCCCAGGTGTGTGGCAAGCAGGCAGGCATGCCAGCAGGCGGGCGGGCGGTAAAGGCAGGCAGCACATACCTACGTGCTACGTGGAGGCTGCTGCGGTAATTAATGCAGCGCGTTTGCGAAAATGCGAATACATTTCGCCATTTTGCCTCTGCAACCAGCTAGCAACTGTTTGAGAGTATGCGTGTATGTGTGTGTGTTAGAGTGTAGATGTGTGTTGGTGTATGTGTATGTGTGTGTGTTACAGATACAGGTGCTGTGCGTGTGTGTGTGGGCCAGAGTTGGCGGAGGTAAATGTATTCACGCTGAAACGATTTTGGGTGCACGGCGACACCTTGGTTTGGCGCCCGCCAACTGTAAACACATACATATGTATGGATGTGTAGGTGAACGAAGCGAGATATTCAGCATGCACCCCTCACCTCGCCACCCATTCACCCCCCTTCTCATGCTACCTGCCCCGCTCGCTCAGCACATATGTGTGAAAAGTTCCACGTTGCGCTGTTTTGCCAAAATGCAAACGACGACGACGACGACAACAATGGGGGAGCAAGAGAAGATGAAGCGAGGCAGAGAAGTTTGGGGCGGGAGATGTAGAAGGGAGTAAATGGAGCAGAAGCATGGGGGGGGGAAGTCGGCATGGAGAGGGGCAGCCGAAGTTCTAGCCGTGCTCAAACTGCACGAACTGAAGAAAATCAAGCAGAAATTTAAAATTTGAATATGTTTTTCTTCGAGATTTTGCTGCCCGATGCCGCTGCCATTTGTCTGCTCCGCTTCCCGCTCTATTTGTCTGTCTGTATCTCTGTGTGTGTGTGTGTGAGTGTGTGTGTGTGTGTGAGTGTTTGTCTTACACATCTTTCTCGTTGTGTTATTTATTTGTTAGTTTTGTGATTCAAATGTATTCGTGCAGCGTCCCCTTTCCTCTACGACATATTTGGTTACTTTTTCTGTTTGTTTTTTTTTCTCTCGTTGTTGCTGTTGTTGTTGTTATTTTGCAAGTGCCGCTTATTATGCACATTTTAAATCATCTACGCAACAGCAACACTAACAACAACGACAATGTTGTAGATGAGCAGCACAGCGAGGACGTTTGGAGGAAGGACAACTCTTCTGGCTGGCAGCAGTTAAATTAAGCACACTTTCATATGAATTGCATTGCGTCGTCTGGTCGTCGTATCTATGAGATACTCACAGTAGCTGCTACAGCTGCAGCTGCATCCGACTCGGCCTCCATATCCATCTCCATCTCCACATCCATCTCAATCTTCTTCTTCTATATGTCTGTGCCTCCACATCTGCTTTGCATATGAATTTCATATGGGCGGGCCCGTTAAAATAATATATACTCTTTTCTCAGTTTTATATAGACTCTAATTTCTAAGTTTCTTTTCCATTTTTTTTTTTTGCCAATCATCTATCATGGTTGGGCGTGACTAAACATTTACTCAAAATATAACAAATTCTACCAATTAAAATGCAAACGGAATAAATGTTTCTAAAAATTTTAGAAACAAGCTTTGCCACCAACAATTAAATTTTAAATGCCACAAATGCTTCTACATCTAATATCAATGACAAACTAGCTGAGGCAGCTTTTATCAATATAAACATTAGAATTGTTTGCGCAAAAAATACTCTAAATAATAGAAATATAATTGCATTTCTCTTGTTTAACTGAATTCAGGATGTGATAATTATGGAATTGTCTATTTAAAAAGCGTACACAAAATAAATAAATGATTACAATCAATTAAACGACTTTTTAATGAAATTCCCCTCATAATGTGTTTAATGAATACAACTATATTTAAAAATAATTCAACATATGCAAAATATATAATTAAAGTGAATTGATGAATATATATATGTAGTATTATATATATCAAACCAATTAGTGATTTTCTTTTATTTTTTTCATTTTCGCATTTATTTTTGAAACATTTTACTCGATAATCACACAATCGCAACCATAACATATTGCAGCAATTTTGCTTTTTCTTTAATGCATTAGTAAATAAAATGTTTGTCAAACAATGATTGCAATTTGTTTGCAAATTATTTCGATGTTATATCAGCATTTTTTATGAATTAATTTCAAATTCGGAGCTAGACAATTCCATTGGCAACTTGCAAACTGGCAATTGCCATTAGAGTTTTATACAATAATTTCTTTTTAAATATTGTTTCCTCTTATTGTTCAATTACGGCAACTTTTATTGCAGCAAATTATTTCAATGAACTCTCTGTGAGTTTGTTAAACAAATAGAACAACTAACCATGCATGGCAAATACTCAACCCCAATTACTGTTTGCATTTTATTACACTACAAAAAAAAAGCAGGAACAAAAATAGTAGAAAAGACCATTGCATATTTTATTGTTGCATTCGCCTGACTAAGAAATATGGAGACTTGATTAAATAATTCCATAACTAGAATTACTCTGTTTTTCTTGGAAGTGAAAAGAGAAGGCAGTTAGAAAAATTGTGCAGAAAAATGTTAAATGTTTTCTACTGTTGATATATATATATATATATGTTTTCAATCTAATATCTTAATATCTATACTTTGTTTGGAACAATGAGCCATAAAATGGTGTCTGTTCAATGTTAATGACTCGTTAAAAAATAATTTATAACAGTTTCAAAACCCCATTGAGCTTTAGTTAAAGTCAAATATTTATATGGCGAAAGAAGCTCTATTTATCCATTGATGGTCTAATAAACGTAAATTAGATTCCATTCCCATTATCTACCATTATTGCGTGCAGTCAATTTGAAGTAATATACCCCACATGAGTGCACGGGGGCACGCGTATTACCCGTATCTGTTTGTCATGCCCATTAAGGCCTGCATTTTATTGCTCATACGCCACGTCAGCCCAATTGGATACAACAGCGCTTTACAGTTACTTAAAAAAAATGTGGCTCACTGCGCTGTGTGTGTGTGTGTCAGTGTCTGTATGCGTTACGTTGCGTTAGTTGGCAATTTTTCGGAGCCGTTAACGTTACCCATTCGTAACCCAGCGAACTGTCAACTTCGCTAGCCTCGCTGGCTGTCCAAAGTACCGTGGCCCCCCTAGCCATCGGCAGTTGCAGTTTGCAGTTCCAGTTGCTGTCTCTAACGGCTAACGGACAGCTAACCTGCTACTTGCTACCTGCGACCTGCTACCAACAACGTTAGCGGCGTCGGCGTCGAAAGCGTATTTAATTTGAAAACATTTTCGTGTCATTTACGTGAAGTGCAGCGATTAGATGCGGTTGCCATCCTGCTCTCAATGCTAGTTGCTATCTCTTTCACTGCTGGAAGTTTGTTGTTTGCATAAAAGTTTTCAACTTGTAGACCGACAGAGCGAGAGAGAAAGAGCAAGAGAAAGAGAAAGAGAAAGAGATAGATTGAGAGAGGGAGAGAGAGAGAGTGCGCACCTATGGATGTAATTACGGGGCAAATGTGAAGCAATGTTTGTGATTTTCACTCCAACAACAATTGATTGCAGTTGTTGTTCTTGTTGTTTGTTGCTGCTCAACTTGTCGCAGGCTTTGTTGTTGTTCTTGTCTGAATGATTGTCATTGCTGTTGTTGTTACTGTATTTGTGTCGTTATTAGCCGGCCACGCGTCACATTTTGTAAGTTGCAATTATCATAAGAAATTATTGATGAACGTGCTCGAGAATACAGGCAGCATTTAAATAGGCTATAAACGATTTTAGATACGCTTTTAAATAATTGGCTTTTAGGTTTAAAAAAAGGCTACACTAATTTGATTTAGTTAATCTATTTTAATTGAATTGATTTTCATCGCATTACAATCGATTTGTAATTGACTGACGTAACAACTGTGGATAATGAGTGAGTTTTTTTAAATCATTGTGGAATTTATATACCACAGGAGATAGATGGAGAATTTATAGTTATTGTTTAGAAAAGTTAAAACTATTTAATAGCTTATTTTTGCTGTCTGAAATAGTAAACTATAGCACCTTACTTAATAACGACATTTATCATAACAAATAGTCCAGATAAATGCTTAGCTGCTATGTGAACCACTTTAAAATTAAGATAAAATCAAATGTAAAATAAAATACAAAGCTTTTAGTACAACACTTAACGCGAAAACTTTAGATTTGTAACGTAGTGTGGATCTGTTTGTTATTGCGTGTAAAAGCTTTAGTTTTACTATCATTAAACGCCCATTAAAGTCATCTTAAGAGCGGGCTATTCTATACTTTATGATGACATTACTTGAGACTAGACTTAGCTAAAAGTCGCTCCAAATGCACTATCATAAAAATTGCACTTCAACTTTGATATTTTACCTTGGACTGTGCTGCTTCTAATGCATGCCAAATGGCGCTCGCATCAATAAAGCGTACGTCACTCTAATTGCACACACATATGTACATATATATATAGAGAGAGAAAGAGTGAGGGAAAGAGAGAGAGGAAGGCACATAGACAGACATAAACATGACACACATACACACGCATTGTAGTTAGACTTTAGCCTCTTTGCAAGCTCTTTGTATTCAGCAGTGCCAAAGGGTTGAGAGAAAGAGAAAAAGTGGGGCGAGAGCGAGAGGCATGTATGGATGGGCAACTGGTAACGGGTAACGGGTAACTGGTAACGGGTAGTGTAATGCCATTAGCTGCCAGCCGTGCGCAAAGCCATTTGAAAGTTCAACACGTTCAAAGGTCCAACATGCGAAGCACCATGGTCCTATTCCCCTCTCTGTCTCTCTTTCGCTCTCACTCTTTCACTCCCTCAGTGTGTGCTTGTGTCTGTCGCTTTGGTGTCTTGGCGTGTCCTTTTTGCGCAACTTTCACTGTTTATTCTGCTAAAAGCGCTGGCCAACACTTATGCACTTGAAGCCCGACTGACTCACACACCGAGGCGAGCGTTGCACAAAGATGGACACACTCATACAGGCAGTTAGACAGCCGGACGGACAGACAGCGGGACACTCAGAAAACTCAAACTAAGCGCAGCTGCAATAGCAACTGGCAGCTGGCAACTCGCAATTCGCAACTGCTGCGACTAGCTGCGCTTTTAATTGACTTTTTATGCGCTCGCTGAGCTGCGCACTTCACTTCACTGCCAATTTCAAGTTGCAAGCAGTGACTGCTTGCCGCTCGCTGTTGCAAGTTCCAATTCTCAGCGTTCATGTCCTTCA
Source organism: Drosophila siamana (assembly GCA_035047445.1). NCBI lineage: Eukaryota > Metazoa > Arthropoda > Insecta > Diptera > Drosophilidae > Drosophila > Drosophila siamana. The sequence goes on along the minus strand of JAWNPP010000151.1, from coordinate 252,781 downwards.
AGCACTGGCACTTGGAAACCTCCACAGCTCCGCAGTTCCACAGCTGCATTGTCGCCCTCGGCACATTTGGCTTGAATTTAACGCGCTTTAAGCTGCTAGTTGTGCACTCGGCGTTCGGCATTCGGCATTCGGCATTTTGCATTTCGCATTTGCATTTCGCCTATCCACAGGCGCAGCCACTGTGACACTTTGCAAGCCATTAAGCATTTTCATTACCTGCCTGGGCTGCTTTGCATTTTGATAGCCCCAGCATTGTCCCGAGTCCTTAGTCTGTCGTAGTCCTTGTTGCCCTGCTCCTGCTTTCTGTTTTGTTTACGTCTGCGCTATTAATTGCCACAGCACCAAAATGCAAATTGCAAATGCAACTGCAAATGTCCAGTTGCTCCGCCCTCAACAATTTCTACCACCGCCCCATGCCCCTCTAGTCAGTCAGGCACAGGAATGTTGCTAAAGGGCGGGAGACCAAGGTGGTGATGGTGGTGGTGGTGGTGTAGGGAGTTGAGCACGGACAGGCAAGTTAGCCAACTGCCAAAGTGAATTATTGTCCTGGTTTGCATATTATGCTAAAGTTTTCGTTGTCCCAAAACGTTTCGTTCGTTCATTCGCTCGTTCGTTCGTGGGTAATTAAAACGCTTAAAGACGCATCAGTGCGTGACAAATCTTGCTTTTCACTTTTCACTTGGGGCGGGGCGGGGCTGCGCGAGGCGAGGCGAGTCGAGGCGAGGGTTTGTTGGCCAGTTGGGCCAAGTGCACTGATGCGGCAGAACAAGAACAAGAACAGAACAGAGACCAGCAGAAGCAGTAGCAGCAGCAGCAGCAGTAGCTGTCTCACTGTAGTTGCTGTAGCAGATCTCATCCTGGCTATTGTTTGTCTTGTCACTCAAATGTTGAGCCAAGTTTTTGCCATACACTTTAAATGGAAACAAATGCCCCAGAAAGGGTTTCTGCACTTTATCAAACCCTTTGAACTCCATGAATCTACATACTAATTGGACTTTTCTTATCTATCTGTGCAGGGGTTTCTCTTTCATTTGCTTTAACATTTACATATCAGTTACTTTAACAATTGATCTATTTGATGTGCATGTGAAATCAAGTTGAAAACAAAGTCGTAAGTCGGAAGTTTTACAGTTCAAGAAAAAATGTTTATAAGAAGTTAGCATGTAAATGTTTTTTCAGTTATCTCTTATCCGTTCTTACATATGCGTATTCTTTGAGAATAATTTGTCATTCATGTGCTATCTTCGGCAAGAAAATTGATTTTCTTTTGGCAATGTTCTTTTGTAAATTTCGCATTGATCTATGTATCAAATAATAATTGTAATAACTAAGTGCCGCTGTACTTACTTAAATTGAAAAATAATTATTTATTATTTAAGTAGACATATTTTTTTGATATGTTTTCTTGCATTTTTCTTGCCCCTATTTTCCCGATTTTTAGATTGATTTCTAGAGCGAGCAGGTGCAATAAATCAGAAAACGTTATACTTTACTATGTGCCAGATTAAATAATTTTCTTCGACAGTTTGACCATAAGTTTTGCTAATAGCTCTCGCTGCCAACTATTTAAAGGCACAAGTTCCAAAATGAAAATCTTAAAGTTTTTACTTTCATAGCTGTCAGTTGATAAAGTTATAGTGCTGTTCGATTCCTTATATATAACGTATTAATCCCAAGAATTGAGAGCTCATGGAGAGCAGAGCATTCTCTAGTTGAAACATTACTCTACGTTGTAGCCATTCTATTATATAGAAGGTTCGGTAGCAAAACCCCATACCACACTCCACAGTTTATCAGCACCGTGCCCGTTGCCACAACTGCCACTCTGGCGCTGGAGCCACTTGAAGCTTCATTCAACAAAATTCTTGTGAAAGAGTTGAAGTTGTGTGCTCGAAGAATCTATTTCAGCAGCAGTAGTAGCAACAGCAGCAGCAGCAGCATCTTCGATTGTGTCTGGTGCAGTGTCCAGCACTTGGTCGTTGGATGATAAAGTGTTTCTTTGACTAAGTCCTCATCAGCATTAAACTGTTTAAAGTTGCGTCAAGGCATGCAAAGAGCGAGAGCGGGATGTGAACACAGAAATTTTATGTAAAAATGCCACAAGAGTGCGGGCAATTAGTGAAGGATGATGCTGCCACTGCCACTGTTGCTGTTGCTGTTGCTGTTGCTATAGCTGTTGCTGCCAGCCAAGAGAATTTGTCGCAAATCTAAAAAGCCAAAAAATGACTTAATAGCCAAAAGTTGTGCATGCGACAAAGTAAGCGTTCGTGCGTGGCAGCGACATACAGCAGCAGCAGCAGCAGCAGCGACAGCAGCAGGAAGATGCGAAGGGAAATGGAAAGTGGGCAATGGGTAAGGGTATATGTATACATGTATGTATGTAGTTGTGGGTAAGGGTATAGCGATTGCCAATGGGAGTGGGCACTGGGGGTTGGATATTTGTGGCGCATATGAGTGACACAGGCAGGCTGATTTGTCGCCAGCAGTAGCGTCAGGAATCGCAGCTGGGGGAGGCGGGAATAAGAGGCGGCAGTCAGCAGGCAGCAGGCAGCGCGTGCCGTTGGGAAAGTTGCCAGCCAGCCAGCCAAGCAGCCGGAGCAAGTCAGGGCAGGCCAGGGCAAGCCGCAAGAGTATGCGTGCCTGTGGACAAAACATGTCAGCAGCCTCGTCTCGGCCAGTCTTCGCCTTCGTTTTAATTCATAACAAAATGGATGATGAACCCATGAATGGGCGACTGAGAAATGAGAATGCGATTTCACAATCAGAATGGGAAACATGCTGAAACTGCTGTCGCTGTTGCTTAGATTGTTTGGTGTGTTCTGTTGTGATGAATTGCGTTGTGTTGCGTTGCGTTCCGTCGTCAAATGTTCATCTGGCAATTATAATTTTCATTTGCTGTGTTAAAAATATGATTCAATTTATTTGCCCCACGGGGCAAGTTGCTTAATTATACCCTACAGCACAGCACAGTAGCTGGGGTAATTTAAATTTGTCTACAGTTTTTTCACGGGAGCTTTTCAAGTAGAATTTGGTTTGACTTTCATCAAGTATTTCTTCTAATTACGTTGTGAAATATCATTCACAGTGAAAATGCAAAAATGTATATTGAAGAATACAATTTTATTAAAAGGAAAATAATAATATTGCTAATACCTGAGGGACTTTCTACTTGATCACATCCACCTGACAAATACATGCTCTTTAAATCGAGCATTCACAAAAGAATTCGTATGAAACTGGAAATAAAATCATACCATTTTTACCTGTTAACATAGCTATAAAATTGCACATTCAACTATTAAAATTGACGGCTTTATTACACAGATATTTTTTCAGAATTACACTTTAACTTGTAGGCGATAAAATGATTAGTTTTTATTTTTTGTGGATTTTGCCACTTGACTGTTTCTCATTTTGGTGACACAAATCTATGCAACAAATGCAGCATTAAAATTGATTCGCTTTTATCCGCCCAAATAGCAAAGCAGAAAGCGAGCCTAGTGAAGTAATGGCAAAAGTAGGAATTGCGAAATGATGGGAGTGAGAATGTAAAATAAGAGAATGGGAGAGAGAAAGAGCGAGAGGAGAGAAGAGCACCCGACTTAGTCTACAACGACGGCTGCTGTCTGCTGTCGGCTGTCTGCGCTGATTAGACCTGGAGACGAGGATAGACGACGGCGTGCAAATGGCGCCTGGCAAAAGGTGTTGATGATGACGATGATGATGATGTACATAAAGTGCCGCTGGGCTGACAATCCGTACTGGCATCCAGCGAAGTGAAGCGGGGCAGCGGGGCAGCAGGCCAGGATTTGCTGGCTAAAACTTGTCGCCGCGCACGGAAGCACGAAAATTGAATTGACATGACAGTCCGTCCGTCCGTCCGTCTGCCAGGTTGTCCGTATCGTTCGGGATTGTGCTGCGTCCCTTGCTTTCCTCTTTCTCTTCACTTTCCTTCATTTTTTTTTTTTTTTGGGAGGACTGACAACAGTTTATGTTGGGTACGACAGTTCGGCGTACGCTTCATAAAATTCATTTCCGCGTCGCGCTGCTGCAAAAGTGATTAAAATTATAATTAAACTGTGACGGCGGCAGCGTCAGCGGCAATAGCAGCAGCTGATAGAACTTAAGATATATATACATATATATATATATATAGATATGTATATATTTTGTTGCCTGAACTTCGACTCCTTCAACATCCTGCTATTGCCTCGAGCTTGCTAGCAATAAGTATTCAATTTAAACTAAGCCCCAACTAACGTGCACACGCTGCGTATGAGCAATGAGCAAATTCTGTCGTTTTATGCATTCTCAGCTTCACTTTTCCTTGTCTCTCGCTCGCTCTCTTCCCTTCTCTCTATCGCTATCTCTTTCTCTCTTTTTGCAATCGAGTATTCGTGCATTCAACGGTTCATTGGTTGCTATAAATATATAATACGTGACAAATACGTGCCGAGTTCTTTTCAATCCGTGTGCCGCCCTCCACCCGCCCAGCCAAGCCACCTCGTACGTACCTCGTACAAATCCTTGCTGGCGCACAAAAAGGACAAGCAGTAACAGCAAGAAATGGTTAGCAATAAAAGCGTTCAGCGCACTGTTGCATATATGCTGAGTCCTCGCTGCCTCGCTGCCTTGTCTCGCATTTTGCGGGGCAAGATGTAACGCACTTGTTGATTGGCACTGAATGTTGCGTCTTATAGGATTGATATACTAGCGCAGCCAGCAGCCAGCATCCAGCAGCCAGCGAGTGTGAACTGTTGCCATGGACAACGTCAATGATGCACGTGCCGACAACGCTTGTTGTTGCCGCCATTGCTGCTGCTGGTTTTGCTGCTTGTGCAGCTTCCGTTGCTCCTGGTTGCAAATGCCCTGCAATCATCTGCAGGTGCACACTATTACTAAGTACATATATTATACGCCAGACACATAAGTGCAGCACTATAGCAGCAGGCCATGTTGACAGCTGTGTGCCGTTAGCGACATCAGTTGAATGGCAATATAAAAATAAGAGTTTTCCAACTCGAGTACGTACTGCAATTATGATATTACCAGCAAATACAACGGCGATGAAACAACCGGAATAGACAAGTGCTCAGTTTTTCTTTTCCTATCATTATCGTACCTACTTCGACAAATGTGTTTCACTCTACTTCAGTTATCACAAAACACTTAAGTAGTTCTTTTCGCAGCTGGGTACTAAAAAAATGCTGTTCAAATTTGCTTAATACATTTTTTTAAAGGTTCTTATTGTATAGACACGATGATAGATAAAATGAGTAAAAAATAAAAGTTTTTATGTATATATATCATATTTTGTATTTAATTAACTAAATTAGTATTAATTTTATTTGACTTGGAAGACTTTTCGTCTATGGAACTCGCAATATCTAAATGCTATTTCATCCCACAAACATATAAGTATCTTTTGAAAATGTTTCGACGATGACAATTTTCTTACCTTTGCTAATTTTCGTTCCATCATATTGGCGTTTCTTATCATCTTACGGTCTTTTGATCAGTTTGCATCACTCTCGCTTTTTTAGTGGTCATACTTTCACTTTCTGCAGCAGCCGCTGCTGAACTTGTCTGCTCATTGTAGCGCATTTCCGTAATCGTCCACATCCTCATAGGTTTTCCAGCCATCAAACCAGCCAACCAAGCAGTCATCCATCCATCCATCCATCCATCCATCCATGCAACTATCCATATATCCATCTATTAGAGCAACAAGCCCCAACCAATGAGCGCGCTTATTCCATTTGCTTAGACACAAACAAAACAGCAAAAAAAAAATGAAGAAATAGTGGAAAGCGAGGATGCTAGAGGCAGGGCGGGGAGCGAGCGAAAAAAAAGCGCAAAAAAGGAAACGGAAATTGAAAATCTGAAGCTTTTGGAGAGCGAGTGAGCTGTGAATCCTATTTCAAGTGCAATCTTCAGTCGCACTCGCAGCTCGCAGGTTGAAAGTAATTCAATAGTTGGCGGCAGCAGCTCCTCCGACGGGTTCAGCATCCCCGCTGCTAACTCCAGCTGCGGCTGCTGGTGGCATTGAATGGCAATCGAGAGTGGCACGTAATGCCAACAATTGCTCTAGTGCAGCAGTTCACCAATGCAAACAGCAGGACATGACAGCGGGGCTGTTTGGGGGCAATGGAATGGTAGTTTACTCATTGGTTGCATTGCTTGCATGTTGCACGTGTGTAGATAACACATCGAGAGTGAGGAACAGAGACATTGAGAGAGAGGGAAGGGTTTTTCCCCCTTTTGCTGTTGCTACTGCTACTTTGGCGCTAAGTCTTCATCTCCATCTGGTGCCGTCCGCTTCCTGCAGTCACTGTCGCTCGTTCTCGCTCTCGACTCGCATGTGCGTCTCTGGCGGCTGCGTACACAAAATTCATTTATGTGCACGCAAATCCCTAATCCCTAGTTTTTGCTGCCAGCCTGCTTGCTTGCTTGCCTCCTGTTTGTTCTTGTCCTCCTCCACGTCGCCGGCGTTGTCATCATCAACGTTGTCGCCAGTGGCAGTGGCGTGCCCTCTGTGTCCCTCGCAGCTGACAACGTTTTGCGGAAATGACTTTTGAGCGGCTCCTCGGCATATGCCGCCACCGCGCGCAGTCAGTGGACAGACGGACGCGTCCTGGCTGACTGACTGCCTGCCTGCCAGTCTGCCAGCCTGGCTGCCTGTCTGTCAACTGTGGCCCCGGCTTAGTAACAAAATTAAAGTGGCGCCTGCCAGTTGCCAGCGCGCTGGCCCCTTGACTCTACTACTTACTCTCTCTCTCTCTCTCTCTCTCTCTCTCTCTCCGACTTTCTCTCTGATAGTCGCTTCTCTTTCTGGCGCTCACCGTGGTGCTCTAACGCACCTGCCGCAGTTGCTACCTGCGCTCGACACAAGATTGATGTAGCATTCATTTGATGCGGATTAGTATTTTATAGCTGCACTTCAGCATCAGCTGCTGGCGCACTGGAGTGCGGAAGGTGGTAGGGAACACTCCTCTCCCACACGCCCCCCTCTCATCCATCCGACATTGTCCTGAAGGTGTCCAACGCACAAAGGCAAAAGCGCTTGTGCATTTTTTGCGCTCTTGTGCCTCGCATTCCTTGCAATTGATTGCCTCCGTTTCGTAAGGATGTAACTACACACGAAAACACACACATGTGTGTGTGCGCGTGTGTTTGTAAGTGTGTGTGTGTGTGTATGCATTGTCCGGCTCACTCTGATTGGGGTCAGAGCCATTCTTGATGGCGTTCGCATTGTGCGTTGCTTTGGGGCTGTTGTTTAGCTGTTAAGTTGCTTACTTGATTTGTAGCACAAATTCAATTCAATTGGCGCAATCGCAACACTGCAACACTGTGCAACAAATTTCCCGGACAGATTCCATTAAAATTCGTCCAAAAGGAATACAAATGCATCCCCTTTGAAGTCGCCACACTTTGCTCCAGATTGATAAATGTCTAGAGACGCAGCTTTGAAGAAATTTCTTGTCACTAAATTCAACTTTTGCTTTGTTAGAATCACTTTCTTTAAAAAAATCCATCCAATAAGAAGGCAGTAAACTTAAAATATGAATTAGCTTAATTTGTATTCTGTATTATTTTGTTCCTACTTGTTAGTTTAATTAAAATAGTTCCTAATTTGTAACAACAAATTCAACCGCTTAAAAATTCTAGATTATAGCTTGGTTAATCTGAGTTTCGTAACTAGTCTTCTTAATAAACTGCTTGGCCAATTGCCAATAAACCCACAAGTAAACACAGTTAACAATGCGGAAATGATAGCTCCAAACGACGCTCATCTAATTGCTTGGGTCTCACGAGTTTAGTGTGGAGAATAAACCAAAGCAGCCATAAAATTAGTACAATGGGCATAATAAAGCTTGTGTGTAGCAGACGGAAAAACTGTTTTGAACTCTGCAATAATATGCGAAGTGGTTAAATCGTAAAAAATCTTGGAGTCTGCTGAACTGATTTCCAAATTAGACTATAAAATATATTAATTACTTTGGCAGACGAAAATAACAGAAAATTATGTGGGATCCTTTTAAAATTAGCTCTCCAATTCTGAACAGAAGTACATCAGATATAATTTATGAATTTGTTAGCGAAATTTTATTAATTTTGTTTATTTCATGAAACATGATGCGATTAAATTATAAAAAGGTCCGAGATGATGAATTTTGTATGATCATTTCATAGGATTATTAAAGTAAGCTAAAATAAAAATAAAAATTTGGCTTTCCAACTGAATCAATCTCAATCTTCTCCATCTAAAGTTCATAAATTTTATCTTTCTGAGTAAAAAATTGGATTTACTTACATTAAATTTTATTTAAAAGTAAATTAGTTATTTAAATTATATTTTACATGTAAAAGAAGTGTGAAGTATATCAGCTTCACTAATTTAATTCAATAGTGTTTGTAGTCTGATTCTCCTCCTCTTTCAGTTTCGTCTATTATTGTTGTCTATACAAATGATTTATTTAAGTTCAGCATTTTTGGGAGCGGCGCAGAGAAGCGGAGATTTGTAGGCGTGTCACAACGTTTGAACCCAGTGGCAAAACGTGAAGCATAAGTTTGGATGATTGTAAGCGAGACTTTCGCCACTTGTCGCCGCTTGTGGGGCTGCAAATTAATTAACTTTGACGAGGCGAAGGATGTCTAAACCATTTTTCCAGCCGCCGGTCGAAACCCCGTTGAGCATCAGCGGACGAAACTTTGGCAAATATAAATTGTGTGGGCGCGTATGCAAAGGTTTCTTATGTTCCTCCACACTTTCTCTCTCTGTGTATGAGAGTGTGTGTGTGTAATTACTTGCACACCTGTCGACAGCTACACATTTACTCACTCATTTAACAGGTACAGGCTTCCTCACCGCACTCAGATTCCATCTGTAGACGCAGCTGCTGTTCCAGAGTTGGGTTAAAGTAATTTCGACCGCTCTATGGCAGCCATTACATGTAACGGCAGTTCTCTGCTCAGCGCAGCCGCCTGCCACAATTGCAAATGATTTTCACTTTCAGATCGAAACAAATGCGCCACTAGTCGAGTGGTTGGTTGCTCTGCTCTGCTCTCTGGTCTGGTCCAACGCTGACAGTGACTCTGCCACTGACTCCAGACGTATCCATATACAACAGTTTCTCATTCGCACTGTGGAAGGTGCGACGAGGGCGCATAAATTTCACTTGTCGCACACACACACACACCTACACATACAGATACACCTATGTAGCCAGCGCTAAATGTTGCCGCTCTGCCTGATAAATGACCCTTGAACACCTTTAAGGCCTCACCCCTCCCCCACGCCTGCCACACACAAGTTTGGGCCGCCCTCAAGGCATATAAATTGAAAGCTATTTATCATACATATACAAGTACTGTGTGCGTGTGTGTTGGTGTGTGTGTGTGTGTTTGAGCCGCAGTTAACTAAGTTTTTGGTTGCGCTTCAGTTGGCGTCGTGCAGCTCCGACTCTCTCTCTCTCTTTCATTTGGTGTTTTTTGACTGAAAAACCTTTGCTTCAATGCTTATTACCACGAAACGGCACGCTTCATTTGATGCCACACTTCAAGTTTTTTCCTGGCCTAAAAATTGCGTAGCCGTCTGTTTTTGAAGGATTTCTGTTGAATTTCGCTAAAAATTTCGGCTTCCTTTCTGGCTCTAGCTATGGTTTTGGCTCTGACTCTGTTTTTTATTAACTCAAGCATTTGACTGTACATTTAATGCAACACTGCGCCGCATAAATTGCCACAATACAAAATACTACTACACAACATTCTTGTTTTTTTTTTTTGGAGGGGGCCTTTTCTTGGCAAACAGATGCTGCCAGAATAGCAAATACAAAACCGAGAGCCGAGCACTCCACTCAGTGTATTAGAGCATTTTGTCTATTAGTCTCATATGTGCCATAAAAATTCGTATAATCGTGCTGTTTTTTAATGCTATTGAATCCGAGCTGTCGTGTCGCAAGTGAAGCGTTGCTCCACGTCCATAACCCAACTCAAATGGCAGCTGGATGCCATCCAAGGCCATTGTTTTTCCTAGTTAGCTGCCATTGCAGTCCGCAGTTGGCAATCGCATGTGGCGCAATAATAGTCCTCTTCTGTTCTTCTGTTTTGCTCGGCGTTTTTTTTTTTTTTTTAATGCTTGTGGCCAAAAGAATAATGAAAATTGTGTACAAAATAGTAGTTGTACCACTCGTGAAAGCGGAAACACTTTTGCATCACAAGCCAAAATGGACTCCACACTCGCACACCAACAGAGAGAGCTGAGGATGGAGCTCAACTTGACTCGATTCGAAGTCAACTAATTGCCGCTCTGGGCTAGATTTGGGCATTAACTTTAAATTGATATACTCAATTGTCTTAGCCAAGTTAACATTTGCATACTTATTAAACTTTTGCTTCGCATTTCAATTGAAATTTGACTCCCTCTTTTGCTTTCGCCTTCTCATGTTGATTGGTAATTTTGCGTCTGGCTTTTCAGTTGTAGCATGAAAATGAAGTGAAGCCATTTCCTGGAAATGCCACTGAAATTGTAATACTGTCAATCTGTTTAAGCATATGTCTGCTTGTGCCACAGTCAAACAAATTCGTAATTGCTACATTGAAATTTATAAATTCGACAAGGCGTTGCCACAATCGCAAAGAAATTGTTGATTTTATTTAGAATAAATAATTCAAAATTAGTGAAATGTGTATTTTCTCTGGTTGTCATTGGATATGTCACTAACTTTAATGGCACAACAGGTTGGTGGTCAAATTATAAAGGCAATCAATAGAAAAAGAAGGTTTGCTATGGAAACATAGCAGATTTTCATACAAAACCCATAAGCATATAAATATTTAGTCAGAAATGCTTGAAATTGTAATTGCTTAGTAACTACAAAAATAATTTAATAATAGCAAATTAAATATGTATATTGTCTAGAAAACTATGTAAACTTAAAACTGGAATAAGTTGTTAAGTAGTTTTTGTGTAATTGATGTTTAAGATGATTAAAACTGAACATAAATATATCTTAGCTATTGTTTATTTATCTTTTAAAAAAATCATTTTATATACAAACTAAACAATGTTGTCTGCGAATAAATAGCTTGAAAGTTATAATGATGCTTTCGTATTTCATAATAAGCTTTTCTGCAATCCAATTATCTTCTGTAACTCTTGTGATTTCAATTTAGGTGTATGCATTATACTTGCCTCTATTGCACTTCTTTTATTCACTTCCATAGCTGCTCCCTTGTTTTTGTATCTTTTTTGTTAGTCAGAGTCAGAGAAGTTGTAGCGTTCATTAATTAGTTTTATCGCCCTCTACTCTTTGCTCGCAATCAATGCATACAACTGCCATAAGTGCACACTCGACGCGTTTCGTTTCGTTTCGTTTCGTTTCGCTCATCTACATATTCTTCAAATGTCCTTTTTCTACCCATATACCATACCACATACATACATATATCGTTCCCTTATGCTTTTGGCTCAGCATTCGCCGCAATTTCAAGTCTCAAGAGTCCCCGAATGCTTCCGGCATCAGTTTCTGCAACTTGGCAAACTTTGAAACGCATTTGCCATGCCTCAACTGAATGCGTACTGAGTGGCAGCGAGAGAGAGAGAGAGAGAGCGAGTTTGGGGAGACGGGGGTAACATGGTCTGTTCGTTTTGGCCACGACAATTACAGCAACAACAATAACAACAGCAGCAGCAGCAAGCAACATTAACAACAATAGAGCGCGCAGCAACAAGAAATGACAACAGATTTACGGCTACAAAGTCTAATTAGCGATAAAGACTGCTCTAATATTTGTCACTTGAGACCGAAAATAGCAGCCAGGCGCAGCTACTCCTCCCTCTTCACCTCCTTCTTCTCTTCCCCTGCCCGCCTCTATTTCTCACTCTGGATTTGAGTTCTTGGTTTCGCAACCAAAATCGCTGCCAAATTGCAGTGGCTATACAAGTGTGGAGCGGGTGCTTGAAATGTTTCGCCGCTGTTGCTGGCAGCCAGCAGATTTTCCGGGTTTGTTTATGAAAAACTCGTGGGAAAAGCGCTGAGACGACGGCAATAGGACGCAGCAAGGACGCAAGGACAAAGCTGGCATTCCTTAGTCGAGCCGCAGTCAAACACTGAAGGCGTGGCTTTTTGGGGGGCGCGGATTAATTGCAAAGGTGCGCGCCGCACTCGCAATGGCTGTGGCAATGGGGGACCATTAGGCAAATAGGAGGCGTAGCACGGACATGAGGGGGCAGTGCAGCAGCAGCAGCTCATTTGGCATTTCGAGTGCTTTTTGACTGTTTTTATTGTTGTTTTGGTTTTTGCTGTGGCTGCCAAAAGCGATAAAATAAAGTACAAAAGCAAACGAGCAAAAGCAAACCAAAACACACACACACACAGACACACTCAAATACATTCGTATTTGTATTCGAGTTGATTTTGGTCTAGATCCAAAAAGTCGTTGGCCATAAAAACTTAACGCGTTTGCCATTTTGACCACAAATGAAGCATTATCCCTTCCAGTCGTGTGCAGCTGAAGCATGGGATTAGCTCAAAATTTGCCACCAGGGAATAGCCATAGAACACGCTGACGGGAAAATACTTTACCTTCATATAAGAGCAACATCTTGAACAATCGGTCGAGAAGAAAATCCAATAAAACACAAACTATTCGTAATCAATGGCCAACAGTTTGAAAACTCATTTGCCGCGCGTCCTCGTCTTATTGAAATATTATGCAAAAAAACAAAAAAAAAAAAAATAAACGTAGAAAAAATAGAAAGCAGCCAACAAAACAACTGCCAAAGACGTAACGTAATGCAAACGCATTGTAATGTAGTAGAACGTAATGTTTGACGTAACAAAACGATATGAAACGAAACGGAAAACAAAATGAGAAAAATCCCTAAAACTCACGTCATGACTGGCCAATAATTTTCATTCAGGGCCTGTAGAACATTTTACCAATATTGCCCTGGCCCCTGCAATTGGCGTTCAAAATTTATTTCACTTTGCACTGGCAAATAAAAATAAAGCAAAGGCAACAAAAAACAAAGAAGACATAACTGCTCGGCAGTCACCACGAATACTATACTCACTTTCTTCAAAATAATATAAGTGTGTGATAAAAAAAATATAATCGGTTTGATTAGTTTTTTAAATTTAAAATACTGAATATTTTCAATATATTTAAATATTACTCATTGGATATGATTTGTTCAAATCAGAGTTTATAGAAAAACTCAAGCAGTTAGTTTTTAGATCAACATAAAATTATATTTGAATATAAGTTTGAACAAATTTGAGAAACTAAAGAATTTTTCAATTTTTAATTTGACTCTTTTTTTTAACTTTAATAAAACAATTGCGATCTTCTTAATTTCTTAGCAATATTGCACATACCTTTAAATATAAAAGCTCTTTTATAATTTTCAACATTTGCTCTGCTATGGGCGGCAAAGACTAAAGTGTAAAACAAGCAAATGTCCTTGTTAGTTTGCATGGTCAAACTTAAGTTGCAAATGAACTTTTAATCAAAAATAGATGGCAAATTGCGCAATTTAAAAGTTTGCTTTAATCAAGTCTCTCGCTTAGTCTCATAACTCGAACTATTTATCAATTCATGAGCAAGTGTAGCCAAGTTCCAGTTTCAAATAATTTAATATTCTAAGACCTGCAGAAAGAGTATAATAGAGAATGGCATGAGTATTAAGCGCAAGCAGTGAACAACGAAGTGAAGAGAAGTAAAAGAAAAAAAGATTCGAGTGCGCGTAACAATGAAATTGATACTTTTTTTTTTTTTTAAATGCGACGAAGGGATGGATGAACTGCCGGGGAGGGGGGGAAGAAGGGAGCGAAGTAGAGGGTAAACTGTGCCTCAAGAGTCGCTGCTGCTGTAACTCGGCGTTAGTCAAGTGGGGGGCGTGGACAGAAGGTAGAGGTGGCTGGTGGGAGGGGTTCAGCGGTATGAGGCGTTTGCTACGTGCTGCGAATGCGTGAGAGATTTTTATTTGCCTGCCAGTCGAGGCTATCGATACACTAAGAGAAATGCACACAAACAAACAAAATACATATGTGCGTGTAATGTGATGGATGGAGAGAGGTGTGAGGGAGGTAGGAGGAGAAGCAGCAGCTCAGACATCAAGCATTCAAAAACAAATGGAAAAAGTAATGATTATTTGTTTAGCTAATGCCGCACAAAGTGGCCGCGACAGGAGAAGAGCGGGGAGGGGGAAGAATGACAAGGCGTGGGCTCGTCCTGGACAGAGTCCATCTACAATGTTGTGGCATTGCGCATACGCCCCGTGGCACATTTGATTGCTGTGCATAAATAATGTAATGCTATCGATTTGCCTACAAGCTGCAAGTCTGCTCTTTTCAATTGTTGCTCATATTTTTTTCGCCCCTGCTCTCCGTCCGCTTAGCAAATTAACAGCTGTGCGCAAAATTTGCATATTTGACTGGCCAACAAAGAGACAAACAGACAGAGCGAAACAGAGAGAGAGAAAGAGGAGAGAGCGAGAAAAAAAGAGCGTGAGTGAAAAATAAAAAAATAATGCCTGCCTAGTGAGTGATCCCTTCCCGCTGTCTGCGCGTCTGTCGGACTGATGGCCAGTCCTTGTCCTGGGACAGGGCATTTGTTTACCATTTCGATTTGGCACAATTTGTCACTGGCAGGCTGTCATCTTATGGCTTGTTAGTTGGGTTTGTTTGCTTGCTTGTTTGCCCAGGCAGCTTATGGACACCAACAAGTGCCAACACCGACTTTAAAGGCTCCTCCTCGACACGGCTTTGGCTTTGGACTTTCGCTCCGTCTGACTGATATGTGGCAGGCAGCAGCAATGTGTAGCAAAGCAGTCGGACAACCTCGTCGCCTGTCATTCTCTTGTGCCAGTGTGTGTGTGAGTGTGTTGTCCTCGTTGTTCTCGTCTTTGTTTACACAGTTGCCAGCGCCAATGTTGTTCTCTTTGCTTCCTGGTTGCTTCTCCAACGTGTCGCTCTTCTCTTTCTCTCTTTTTCTCGGCTGGTCAGCCAACACTTTGCGCTTTGGTTAAGTGTCAATTTGATGCTGCTCCGCCATCCCTTGCTGTTGTTTTGCTCTGCTCCTGCTGCTTTTTCATGTTTCATGCTGGCCTGCCTCTTGTCGTCGTCATCGTCGGCGTTATAGTCGTTGCTATTTGCCATAAGTGCGGCATTTTGTACACCAAGTTAAGCCACTAATGAGGCGGCCACCTGCCGCTGCCAATGCCAATCAACTTGCCACCAGTCACAAAATGGAGCAGGCCCTTCTCACTCACTCCTCGCCACTCACTTTCCATCCCCCCGCTCCCCGTTTGGTGCTGAGTGTGTAAACACAAAACTAAATTGCTTGGTAATTAGTATGAAAAATTGCGTGAAAAGTTGAAAGTTCTTCGAATATCGCACTGGATGAGCTAAGCCAAGTGGCTGTCGAGTGGCTTATATAGCCAAGCATCAGCATCAAGCATCAAGTGGGTATAATGTGGCACAGCCAAAGTTTGCCTCGTGTGGATGGCATTTGTATTCAGTACAAAAACAGCAACATGCTGTTATCATTATTATTTTTATTGATATTTCAGCTGAAAGTAAGTTGCTTTCTGAACTTAAATTAAAGAGATACTTTGCTGGTGTCGGGAATGTGGAAAATATGGAAAATGTGTGTGGGCAAAGTATTAAAGATGATTTTATTAGTGATGACCAAAGAGAAATTAATGATAGTTGAAATAAAGAAAAATTTTATTGGATTTTTAAATTATTTAAATTGGCTAGCTTGAATTTGTTGTGATTTCGAAAGTTTACTTTATAATATTGCGCAAAGATAGCAAATTTCTTTATTTCATAAATGAAAATTTGAAAATTATTTATAAGAAGATTTCTTACGTATAAGTTATTTGAATAAAGTAAACGAAAAATTTGCACTTTTGCTGAAGCTGATTACGAATTTTTCAATTAAAATAAGTAAATTTTGAAGTTTGTGGCAACTCGTCAACACTTCTTAAGCTCTTACTTGGTCAAATTAAAAATCCCTCATTCAACTCGTCATAAGATTGAAGATTTCATTTAAGTTAATTTTACGTCCATCGCTGCAATCGCTGATTATTGTGTTTGGAGTTTAATCAGTTCTTAATCCTTTATGCTTATTCTTTCCAAGTTTCTTTTTTGGGGTTTTCAAATGTATATATCCCATTATTATTACCATTGTTAACTCAATTCGAGCAACCCTTTTGCGTGTTAACCCCCATTTTGCAGGGTTACCCATTTGCCCTTTTGTGCATTTTTGAGGCATTTCTAATTTGTTTGGGATAAGCCTTTGGCTCGTGGAAAACCCACTTCATTTTTAATGAATCCAATTTTGGTGTGTGCGTCTGTTTCTCTCTGTGTGTGTGTGTGTTTGTGTATGTCTTGCATTAATTTCATAATTTTCTGCTATTAATTATAATAGAATTTTTCAGTCAGTCAACGGCATCGATGCTGCCACCGCCATCGTCGCCTTCGCCAACGCCAACGCCATTGCCATCGCCGCCGACGCCGGTTGCCTTGGCTGCAAACTTTTGGCGTTCTCGTCGTATTATCGGCCACCATCATATGCCCGTAATTAAAACTTATTTCGAGGTTTTTGTGTAGCCAACAAACCAAAAACTTAATTCGCCTCTCCACTCCTTTAACTGCTACTCCTGCTTCTCCTGATTCTGCTGCTTGCAATCAATGCCGGGGGTTGCTGTTGTTGTGTTCCCCATTTTTAGCCCGCTGCTGGCTGCCAACACTTTAATACATCGACATTTTTGGCTGCCGCCGCCTTCTGCACGTTCCTTAAGTAATGGATTCAATTATAAAGTTAAAATCCATGGTGGCTGGCTGGGCCCGGCTGGTCGCAATCCAACTGGAAATGATTCGCATAAATTCACAATAATTTATAAGGAAATCCTTAGGTCAAAGCTTGCCATACAATACGTATACGCAATGTGCTACGCCTTCCCTCGAAAATAACAAACGCGCTTACCTTATAATAATATAACACAAAAGGCGCTTTCATTCACTGAGCGTCGCATTTTTTGGTTTATTGACACCAAACACAGAGCGAGAATCTTCCGTATTTTCTTTCTGCCTCTCTCTCCTACCTTTTGCTGCTTGCCAACGCTTGACCCTTTTGTTGGCCTCTTACTTATTCCGTTTACCGATTGACTTGACTGTCCTCCAGTTGCCATACAGTTTGATATCTGCTACATAGCTGACTTGAGTTCGGTTTGTTTTCGCCGCCGTCTTCGCCACGTCTTCTTTCAGACGCCCCTTTTGTCAGTTACTTTTTAATTTGCCTTCAGTGATTTCCAGGACGATTTACCTGCGCTTGGAAAAATTTATTCCATTCGACTGCATTCGCAAAAACAAACTTTGCATTCATCCTGCTCGCAGCCCGCCATGCTAGGAAGGCTAGAGCGATATGCGCGACGCTTCTCTGGTTTTCTGTGCGCTGCTCGATGGGTTTTCCATTTCTCTGGTTACGGCTCAAAATCAATTGATTCGCATATCAGAGCTCTCAAGCTGCTCTAAGCTTTCATTTCTTATCCCTTTTTTCGTGCTTGACTTCTCAACTCGCCTTCAATCCGTATCTGCAGCGTTTCCATCTCACATCTTTTTTTTTCCTGTTTTTAGTTTATCCTTCATCCTTCATACAGTTTTGTACGCGTTGTTGGGCGTTGCGGCCAGCGCTGGACATTAGCATGCTTTTGATGTGCCCACGTTTTCACATCCACAAGCCACGACGACGACGACGACGGCGACGAGTCCGAGTTCAAGTCCAAGTCTCTTGGTACGCCTGAGTCCCGGTTAGGTTCTGGTGTCTTTGGGGGACGGGAGTTGGGGGCTCTGGGGTATTTGTTAGATAAGCAGGCCTCGCTCACTTGACTGAAAGTTTGCTTTTCTCTTTTTGCTCTTGCTTTGCTTTTGTGCTCAAAGTTTTTGGCCTCCTTTTGTTTTGGCCCAGCGACGACTTCGTCGTTGCCTTTTGTTTTCGCAAGCACTTTAGCTTGGACTTTGATTTTTGACATTCTATTTGGGGTTTCAGCAGTTTACCTTGTCCTATTTATATATGTGCATAAGTATGAGTGTGTATTCAATGTATGCATGTACATGTATTTATGGGACCCCATTGTTTTTTGCACTATCGGTTATCGAAGGGCCCGGCCAGGCATCTGTATTCTGTCTTCCGCCTGTGTCCAATTTCTGTATAAACTATTTAAATGACTTGGCCCCAAACAAAGAGCGCTTTCTACTCCTCTTACAATTTCCGACTCCCTACTCTCCAACTTCACTTCGTGCTCCCTCGCCGACCCAGAAGGCCGTTCATCAATCATTTTGTGCGTTGATTTTAATTTGTGCGTCGTTTCAACTTTGAACGCCGCTCACATAAATTATGCAAAGTTGCCTACGCGTCTTTTCGCCTTTCTGCGATTCTTGCATTCAATGCAATTATCGTAAGTGCTACATAAGTCAAGGCAATCCATAAGTTTATGACTTTTCTATCCATAAATCGCGCCAACTTAGGCAAATTTTCTGCGCTCAACTTTCAGGTGAAAAAAGGGCTGCAAAAAGAAACGAACGTCGAAAATGTTGACGCATGTAAACAACTTTTAAGGTTTGCTCTTTTACGTATGGAAGCCATGTCCTATAAATACATATATGTATATATATATAGCAAGCGACAGTGTTCTTATTTGTTATTGTTAAACCTGAAAAGTTCCGAGTTTAATGCTAATTTTTCCGCTGTGTTTTGTGCGGAAATGCGCAAAAATCAAATGCTCTCCAGAGAGCACAAACTTTGTATGTTGTTTGTTGTGTTCGCATATGCTCTCTAATCTACATTTATGCATTTAAAACAATAACAAATATGGTGTATTTTATTTAAAGAAATATCTTTGCAAATTCCTGGCGGAAAGGTTGACAGCAATCTCGTTGCCAATTCGATGGCAATACAGTACCGAGGGGGCCTATAAATTACACAACAACCGCTGGGACCACAGACTATCGAAAACTTTTTGCCAATACAACAACAAAAACGCCAAAATGAAAAAAAAAAACAGAAAAAGAAAATTAAAAATAAAATTTTTTGCACAGTGACAATGGAACAAAAGTTGAATGAATTTAGGAATGTAAAATAATATTATTTAGATAAAGCTGAAATTTCAACAGATTATTGAATGAAATGTTCATGAAGAATACAACCAGAAGTAATATCAATTAAAATGGTAAAATCCGGAGCGTTATCAAGTGATAACTTTCAGCAAATTTCTTAATGGATTTAGGGCTTCAGGACGACGGCAGTGCGGTAAAGTTGACAGTTTACGCTCTTGTGGAGGCCTTTGTCTAAATATTATTATTTACGGCTTAGGGCCAAGAGCCAAGAGCGACAACTGTTACCCGGTGTAGCACTACGGCCTGAACTTTAACCCCTTAAAGTCGACGTAATTCACTAAGCGAAAAGCTGCTGGCAGTGCGACGCAGATGAAGATGGCATTGTAAGCAGGAGCAGGCGAGGCAAGGCGAAGCGAGGAGCAGTGGTGAGGAGAGGAGTGGAGAGTAGAGGAAGAGAGAAAGCAGAGCTGGAACTGGAGATGAAACGTGCGTTGTCTTGTCGCAAAGTTTTTAAGACTTGCTTGACCGACCTTTGTCAAAAGTTGTTGGAGCGCATGAAAAATGATGCCACACGGCACGGGATGTGTTACACCAGTCGTAGCAGGTCCCCGGCCTCCACACTTCCCTCTCCGCACCCTGCTCCCTTGTTTCCCCTCTGGTTGTGTGTATGTGCAGACAAAATAGCAATTTGCGTTTTCAAACAAAACAAGCTGAGAGCTGAGCTTTAGTTTTTGTTGCTGCTTTTGCCTCGGTTCACAATTGATTGAAATCCCTTAGCGCACACCTTTTTGCTCTCTCTCTCTCTCTCTCTCTCTCTCTCTCTCTCTCTCTCTGTCTCTGTGTCTCTCTGTCTCTCTCTCTGTTTGGCTCTTTGCTTCTCCGTCTCGTTTTCTGTTGTTTTGCGTAGTTTTTTTTTTGTTGCTGTTGCTGTGCCACAGAAAACACACAACTTCCGCTTTCTTTGGCAAAAACAATAGAAAGCACATAAATTTATGGTTTCAGCATTGTGCTTTTGACACACACACACATACAGTCTCAGATCATGTGGGCAAAGATGCTGAAGGAGGTGGGGATGGGGTGGGGATGTTGTATGGGGAAGTGTGGCAAACGTTAAGGGGTTAATATGCCTGCAACCGCAAACGGATTTCGGATTTGGGTTTTGCCTAAGCTTGTAGCAGACTCAAGAGGGAGTGAGAGATGACTTTTCTTATAAATAATTTTACTAAATGGATTTGGTATAAATGCTGACATTAAGCATGTGTGCGTGTGCATGTAGATGTGTGTGCGTATGTGTGTGTGTTTGGTAGCTGCTTGAACTAATTACCTGCAAATTCATTTTATTTTTGTGTTATGAAGCTAAAAGGAATTTGCTTACAAATTGCAACAATCAAAATTGGCCGAATTGAGTTCGGGTCGGACCTCTATATGGAAGGTAATATATATGAGTATGGGTATCAGTGTTTATGTGTGTGTGTGCTTGGGCCAAGTTTAATGGTTTTTTGGGGCATTTTCTTGCAGCTGTTTCGCTTTGTGGTTCGCAACACTCTCTCGATGTTGCTTTTGCTGTTGTTACTCTCGCTTGTTGTTGTTGTGGCTGTGCGTTTCAAAATTTATGTTTGCTGGCTATGAAAATGAAATGACTGTGGTAAACATTTTAATTAAATCCAAGTTTGGCTTCTGCCTGCGCTACAACAATATATTTCGTTGTCGTTTTACTCTCTCTCTCTCTCTCTCTCTCCCTCTCTCTGTCACTCGCCCTCTCATATTTTATTTTGTATTTTTGTGTTGTTGCTGTTACAGTAGCAAATAAATTTTAATTTTATTTTGCCGCGTTTTAATTTGTTGTCCACTTTTTTTCCATTCTTCTCCATTTTGTCTTTTGTTTTTGTTGTTGCTTTTTTCTGTGCTGTTCTCATTTTTATTCGCTGTGTTTTTATTCGCATTTACACTTTATGCATGTGCGCATTTATTTTGTTTGCTAGCTTTTCTATTGGCTCAGAAGGGGGCCCAAGAGACGGCGGTGGGGACGACGACGACGCTGACAGCCGGTCAAGTGACAGTTGTCGCTGAGCACACAGACACACACACATAGAGACACACAGACCATGCAACTGTATGTGTGGGAGCGAGAGCGAATGCGCGCAAATATGAAATGCAAAACAAACTTTGCAGCTGTCACTCAAAAATGAGCGTCGCAGTCGCAGTCGCTCGACAGCGAACAAAGCGATGCACTGAACATGCCAAGTGCTGAATGCAGGACACCGAAGAGGCGGAGAGCTAAAGCAAAAGAGAGAGAGGAAGAGAGAGACACAGAAAAAGAGAGAGAGTGAGGGAGATGGTAGATGGTAGATTGTGCAGCCATCATGCACTGTGAGAAATGTGAAATGGTTAATTGGGCGGAAAGGTATTTGGGTATGCGAAATGGTCGTCGACGTCGTCGTCGTCATCGTTCTTCTTGTTGTTGTCGCCATGAAACGAATAGTGTGCAATGCAACTGAACCGAAACAACAACAGCAACAAAAACTACAACTAGGGGGAAACGGCAGCCGTGGCGACAAAGTGGGTTAGAAAGGTAAATGAAAGGTTGACGGACAGTTAATTTCGGGCAGTTGATTGAGTTATGAGCGCTTTTGAGGGGTCACCTCGAGGATGAGAGACGCAAAAGCGAGAAGGTGTTGACAAAAAGGATACACGGTTTCCATTTGACCAGCAGCCAAAAAGCAAATGCGTGATAAGGGAGAATAAGTAAAAGAGAACGAATGCGATACACACATGTCGTATGCTGTATATTTGAAGAAAATAGCTAAAGTGGAATCATCTAAAGTGCACAAGTGCCGATTGCCTCAAATGCGATTTTAATTAAAACTTGGTTAACTGCTGCACTTGCTAAGCAACATGCAGCTGATCGATGTAAGCAATGTTTTCTAACTAAACTCATTTTGTGAACAGTGAAATAAGTATAACTTGATTTTGTTGGAGTAATATTATTATTATGTTATAATTAATTCAACATCAGTTTACTTTGGAATACATGTTTAAAATAATAACTTTTTAATCGAATAATAAGCGAAGCTAATCTCTGAATTTGTGTTTTTCATACTTACTCTAATGATTTTATTCTTAACTTAACTTGACCTAAATTTTCAAAATCAAGGCAGAATTTATATTTTAAATTATCAAAGATTTATTTAAATTTTTAGAGCAATTAGTTGCCAATTGAGGTGTTTACAAAGAAGCATTCGAGCTAGCTAAAATCTGCCTGGTTTTTTTTAAAAAAAGTTGTCAATTAACTTTGAATTCACTCAACTAAAAGCGAATGCATAGAAAGGGTGTTTAATTTTTAGCTACTTTGTTAATCGTTTTTGGCACCATTGAAAAAAGCAGAAAATTTGTGGAGAAATTGCAGAAGTTTTGGAAATGTTTGCTACACCTGCAGCTAATTGGCAGGTCATTCAATTTGAAATGTCGAGCGAGCCGCCCCATTAAAACTTAAAGTGTAGCATGCAACGTGGGGCATGCACACATGCACATTATACAACGACACGTACTACATACGTAGTGTGCCATCAATTTACATGCCACACACGCATAGTCAGGACGAGAGCAGCACAAGAGGATAGAATCAAAGGCACTTGCGGGGTGTTTTCCCCCACATGTTTCGGTGGCATGCCACCAGGACTATGCAGCCAGTTGCTGTTGTTATTTATGGCACCGAAACTGTCATAAGCAAACAAATTGTTTTTTATTGTTCATAATTATTGTGCATACTTATGTAAATCACGCGACGCATTCGCCGCCTCGTTTCGCGTTGCATGCAAACGTCCACACACTCTAGCCCCCCTCCAGAATTCCCTCAAACCAACAGCAATAACAACAACAAAAAATACAAGCAGTGGCGCAACTAGTTGCTGTTGCTGCTTCTGCTGTGCGTGTGTGTATGTGTGTGTGTGTTGGTGGTAAAAATATCGTTTGTTTTATTGAATTTTTATTGTAGTTTGAATTTATGACGCGACTGCTTCAACTGCTGCTCTGGCTGTGGCTGTGGCTCTGGCTGGACTGGATTAGGGTTTCTTTGCCGGCTTTTGGCTGAGATGACTTTATCGGCTTTTTTGCTGCATTAAATCGCAGCAGCCAGCCAAAGTGCTGGTAACTGGGCCCATCAACATGCCACACCCTGCTCCTGCCCCATCCCCATCCCCTGCCCCTGCCGTGTCGCTGACGCGCTGTTTGTCTGGCAATTTTGTTGAAATAACTTCAGTTTTGCGTTTGTGTGCGTACGTGCCACTGAAGTGCGCGCTCACTGGCTGCCAGATTAGCTCGCAAAACCGCAGACAACAGCTGCCGTGCCCCCCCCAGCTTCCAGCCTCCAGGATCCAGCTGGCAACCCAAAAGCCCCTCCCAACGCTGCTCTGCAAAGTGCCAAAGAGCCAGGCACGGAATGAGCATTTCTGGTTTCTGCTGTTTTTTTTTTTTGGTTTTTGTTGCTTTCGTCCTGTTGAGCCTTGAAGCGTGTGCATGTGAATAATGTCCAGCAATTGGGTTTGGAGTTGGGTTTGACTTTCTGGGTGGAAGGAGACAAAGGGTCGGTGTGCTCTGTGTATCAGACGACGTCATTTATTTATTGCGGCAGGCCAAACGCGCAGTTTTATGAAGACCGTTACCCAAAAAATTAGTAACTTTCGTTACTACAGGCAAAACATTTTTGATGACTGCTCCCTGACATTTCATAAACTTCTTATTGATTATTTAGCACAACGAGTAATGTTCGCCACACAATTTTTACCCATACACTTTACCGCTTTGTTATACTTACCTTAATTTTCTTTTTTTTTCTGTTTTTGTACTTTTGTATTTTTACAGAGAGCTTACGCGATTACTTTGGCCGTTACGGCGATATCTCAGAGGCAATGGTCATGAAGGATCCAACGACACGCAGATCCAGGTGAGTTTGCGAAACAAACAATAAAACAACAGATAAACAAATTCGAATTAAAATGCTGGGTTAGGGTGAGGGTGAGAATTTAAGGCTGCAGTGCGCGTGAAGCTCAATTTCCTTATTAAGGTGTGAACAAAGGAAGCATATTTATTCACCCCACATAAATATGTTTGCTTGTGTGGGAGGGGTTGGAAAATGAAGATGAACGCATGGGAGAAAAACAATATATCACTGAATAATAGAATAATTAAATTTCTAAAGCCTGCAGTTTATTGTCACATTGTCTTTAGATGTGTGCTCTTTGCTTGTCAATTTTAATTGAGTTGTGTCAGAGAAATTTGAGTATATGACTAAGCATTTTTTATTTAAAACTACTCTTTATTGTGTTGTCAAATTTTATGCTGAGAAATGTCTTCGATAGGATGTCTTTTTTATTTTACTTTTCAAGTCACTTGAATTCTGCATTAAAATCTGTTATTTATGAAATAAACTCAAAATTGGAAATGGTAAAGATATTTGATATCTTTTTTAATTGAATCATATCTATTTGTGTTCCAATGGCATTCTGAGAATCCAGAATGATTTGATTTCAATTAAGACAACAATTTTCAACTTCTTCACTTTTTCTACTTATTCCAAAATTAGACCTGAAATACCTAGAAAAGCAACTCGACCCCCACTGCTTTACATTCTGTGAAATTTCATGAGCATCAGCAAGATAATGTCTTCTTCTCAGAAAACTCAACTGATTTCCACGAATTAAAAATGCAAACTTGTGCTGAAAAGTATGCTACAGTTTTTAACTGCTGCCAAAAATCGCACTTGAACAGAAGCAAATAGCCAAAGTTTCAATCGGCATTGGCTAGTGGTATAACAATTACGGTTATTTTACGTTCGTATCGATGAAGTGAATTTGCAATCTATAAACAGCAATAAATCCGGTTAAGAGTCACTTGGGAGTTGCAAGCCATTGAAAGTAAATAGAATGTATGTCTATTTTTAAAGGTTATTTCTTGAATTTGACTGGTGCTTATCGACCTTATTTTGACCCTCATATAATATGATTGTTTTTTATTGTTATTATATTCAATTTAAAATCATATACCCTGAGCTTTACCTTGCCACTGGCGCTGCTGACCACACTTTGATTATTATTCTGGTAAATCTCGGTCACCCCTTTTACCTTTCCGGCGCTCACCTCAGCTCAGCGTTTGCTGTGTGCGCTGTTGACCCCTGTTAGTGATATTGCTCTCTTAACTCCTGTCCAGAAGCCGGTTAGCTGTTGTTACAGCTCGGTATAGCCATGGTTGTTATTGTTCTTTTTGTTGTTTATGGCCATGCGCGACTGCATCCATTTCCAAATTTGAACAGTTTGGTTAACCGCTAATTGGTTTTCATTTTCATTGATTTTCTTTTTTTTTGTGCTGAGCTTCGTTTTGTTTATAAATTTTTGCATTGCTCGATACCATATGAGATACATATGCATCCATGCATATACAAATGTATGTATGTTCGTGTCTGTTCCCCCTCTCTACCCTTTCCTATCGCTGTTGCTTTTTACTTGTTGTTTGTTGTGTATTTTCGCATCGTTTGTCATTTGTTGCGGTTTCGATCAGCTTTCGGTTGGCTGCACAGACCCCACGGCCCGTAACCTGCCCGCCGTCCCCTTTTGACCTTATTCAAAAATGCTTAACGTAAATTAGCTGGTTTTTGTGGACAGTATGAATAATGAGCGGCATTTAATGAGTCAATTGCAATTGAATTTGAGCTGCGATAATCACAAACGGAACGCAGCAGTTACGACACTGACAGCTTATAAACTAGCGCTGCTTTACGATGTACTCACATGTACGTATGTATGTATTTTATATGAATGAGTATGCTGCCCCTTTCCATGCCCTGCCCAGTGCACCGCGGGCTGCCACTCAAATTAAGCGTTTTATGGCGGCACACGCGGCGTATGCGCGCTGTCAGCACATCAGCTACAGAACGCTAAGCGAAGCGCGTGTAAAAGTTAAGCGCATTTTTTTGTGTGGGTGTTCATTGTTGTTTAAGAACTCTGTTGCTTGCTGAGCTGGTGAGGCAGGCAGGAGAAGAAAAGCTGGTATGCCTGAGCGAAATATATCCTTGTTTTAATTGAATTTCGCCTAATGTCCTGTGAGGGGGGCTGCAGCTGCTCAACGACAACAAACAAACAGGGTCTCAGGTTAACAAGCGTCCCGTTTTTGCTGCGCAAAGTTTATGCCGCACTACGACTACGAGAAACGACGCCGCTCCTGCCATGTGTCCTTTTGCCTTTGTGCATGTCACGTTGGCTGGCAAAATTTTTATGAACTGCGTGCAACGGCAGCGGCAACGGCAGTCAAGAGTAACATAACGTACTGTGGCAACTCCACTTGGCTTCCACAGACAACGCCATTGGCTGCTGTCTTAACAGGGCTGGATGGCAGCAAGGACAAAACGATGCGACGCCAAATAGGGGAGAGATGGTTTAAATCTAAGGCAACGTTGTGTAGTTGTAAATTCCGCAGCTCTATTTGTAGCGAACGTCGTCGTTTGCCGTTGTTGCCCGTTGTTGATGTCGCTGCTGATATCATCGTGTCAGGGATTTCTAGCAAAATTTAATAAAAACTTTATGTCGCTTAAAAGAATGTTTATGGAAATTTTTCACTTAAACTTGCGCAAAGTAATAAATGTAAACAGAATTCCTGAAAAGGTGCGACAACAAAATTCAAACTGAGAGCGGCTTCAGCATCAGCATCACCAGCAGCAGCAGCAAAACGGTAAACGGCAAACCGTTGAAGTAACAGCAACAAGCTGCACACAAAGTTGATGCCGCAGCCAGCTAGCGAGCGAGCGAGTGAACGAGCTAGCGAGTGAAAGAGAGAGTCAACCGTGTGGTTAATAAATATGCGCACCAGAGCAGACATTTTACCGCAGCTGGCGAAAAAGAAAGCATTGCATACTTCTAGGCAGCGACACCTAACTCCCAATCGTAGTCGCTGTCGGTGTCGCAGTCGTCGTTGACGTCGCCGTCGCTGCCTGTTGCTGTGTTGCTGTTGGCTTGTTTTAGATTGAGATACATGCTACAGAGATATGGCAGCAGCACTTCGTTGCAAATGAGATTGTATATTACAATAAAATGGAGTGAAGTACAAATTAGAAAACTTGCAAATAAATTTTAAAAGCACAAAATGAAAATAGAACTGAAACGACAACAACAACAACAAAAACAACAGCAGCAACAACAACGACAATGACAACAAGAACAAAAGCAACAGCCAAGCAAATGGCAAACAAAACACATTCAGCACAACATTAGATAGAAAGGAGAGCGGGCGGCAGGGGCAACAAACAGAGAAAAATTGTGAACAAAAAATGGCAAAAGTTTTCGCAACTTAAGCGAGTTTTTTGCTGGAGCAGCATAGAGACAAAGCGGGTCGCTGAAGTGCAACAACAATAAAAATTGAGTAAAATGGCAAATGGCAGCTGGTAGAAGCGCGCGCCCTTCGCTGCACGTCTCCGACTCCCCCACCGCTCTAACAGCAGCATAAGTAAATCCAAACAATTTATTGTTGTACTTTTAACATTCTTTTCATGCGCCGTTGTTGTTGTTGTTTTCTGTTGCTTGTGTCGTGTTTATGTTGTTGCTGCTGTTGCTGCCTGCCACCATTGAAGCAAACATAAGCGACTTTTCAATGAGTTTCGAAAGTTATTGAAACATAAATTATATCGCACGGCGCACGCACGCCAAGCACAGACCCACTGAATGCCATTCCCTCCCCGCCTCCGCCTCCGCCTCCGCCCATTACTGCTTCACACTCTATCTCGCTCTTCGCTTTCGACTGCAAAGCAACCACAAGCAAGCCCACAAATACGCTGGCAGCAACAACAATAACACCCCTTTATGGCAGTCGGCAAAGTGTAAGCGCTGGATGACGAAAGGGGCAGGAGGGAGGGGGAATGAGGGCGTGGGTGGGGAGGGGCGTGTTACCTCACGCATTTTTGTGCATGGCAATTAAGTTAAATTTTTCTTTCTCTTGTTAATGTTTTTATGCCCTTGTCGTTTTGGGGGCGACGCGTCGGCAGCAGCGACATGCCACACAACAATTGTCATGCAGCTTGCAATACAGCGAGTGCTGAAAAGTTTCCACATAACAAACTAAATGCAGACAAATGAAAGTCAACGCTTAAAACTTGCAGCTGAGCAGCGAAAATTAACATTGTGCTAAATTCGCTGCAAACATTTTAAAAACTTGACAAATGTTTATATAAATTACCAAAATAAAAGGAGATTTAATAAAATTATTCGCATAGGGAGAGTAAATACTCATAAATTGAATATTGTGCATTAGCAAACTCAATATAAAGCAAAATATTTCTTTCCACTTAGTTTCACGTATTTCCTATTTTCTTGTTTACCAATCCTAAGTTAGAGCATTTAAGTGCCGACTGTTGGAGTTAATTTCTCGCATTTCCCGTGTTCTTATTTGCTTTTGCGAACGTTCTCTTTTTGGTTGCTCCTTTTTCTTGCACGCTCCAAATTTTATTTATTTTGTTTGCTGGACGCTCAACGAATGTTTTATATGTATGCACAATATAAATTTACCTGGATCTGTATCGAGACTTGCCAAATAACTCACAATCACATTTGTGCTTGGGTTGTATTTTTTTTTTTGTTTTTTTTTTTGTTTTTGCTTTTTGCCACGTCTCTGCTCTGCTCACAGTCAGGCTCAATAAATTTAACGGGTGTTAGATAAGAAGTGTTGTGTCGAATAGCGAAAAGAACACAACAAACAAACGAACAAACAAACAGCGGAACACAACAAAATAGAAGACGACGACGACGAAACACTTTTAAAACCATTAACTGTTTACAATCTATAAACATTCATAGTCTTTTATTATACGCTGTTGCCATAAAAATTGCGTCAAATCGCTTTAAATAAAACCAATGTAAACGCATGCACGAATATATGCACAGCATGTCCTTTATGGGGTCGCAGATGCCCACATAGAAAAACAATTCGATGAATGATACTGAATCACTTTCCCAACCATCCATCTGTCGAAGGTCTTTAAAATGCGACGAGTTAAAGCAACAGATACTTTAAATAAATGTAAAACACGCGAAAAATTGTTCAAAATATACTTGTGTCATTTGTTATTCCTAATAATTAATAAAATTACGAATTTTCTAAACAATAGAGATTACATAATTTTATGAAAACAAATAATTAAAAACCAAGTAAACAGATTTTCGGAAATTAAATTAATAATACAAAACAAAATGCATTTGATAAATTGGTCAGAAATTAATTGTTTCTTTATTGATATATTAATTTTAAATATAAGCAAATATGAAATAAATATTTGTCCTACCAACTTGGTATGGTATTTATATCCAATTGACTTCGAGTCACTAATAACTGCAATTAATTATAGTTGAATTTTTATTTTCCTTTCATAGCAACGACTTTTACCTTTTGCTCAGTGCAGTATTCACGTGAATTTCATGTTGACCACATTTAACTTGAATTAAACTTACAATACTATTAAGGAAATGAGTGCTATAACATGCTGAATTAGTTTCCTTTTGACATTCAATTAATCCCTTAATTAATGTGCACTTAAAGCAAACATTTTCAGCTAGTGTCATAATCACTTTGGAGCTCCCAGCAGCAGCTTGAACATGCCATTTGTATTTTGTTCGGCTTATCGCATCTCTTTACCATCAAACATTTGCAAATCGCATGCCAGAGATGCATAATTGTTGTTCGAGTATTGTATCTACAATTACATTGGCTTGTGGTATTTCGTTAATCGAAATCTGCTGCTTTTGATTACTTAAAAGGCCAGTGAATTGCTGTCATTAGAAGCAGCAGGACGATGAGGAGTTTTTGGGGGAGGACACAAGCTTAATTTATTTCCTCACTTTCGCTGGCCACAGCAAACACACTCACCCTCTAAATACAACCACTTTAATATTATTTATGAGCTTATACAGGAGGCAATAAGTTGCTGCTTCTCATCAGTAGAAGCCTTTGGCACTTTCAGCTGCCGTCCTGCTCGTCAGCTTCAAATCACTCATCACACTTATTTACCACAGCAATCCAAAAACGTGGCCATAATTAACTCAATTTAATCGCCGTCCTCCGTCCTCAGGCCCAGTGCGCTTTAGTGGCTCACTTGTGTTTGTCATGCGGATCCAGCAGCCAACAACCAACAACCAAACAGGCAACAGCCAAACAACCAAACAGCCAGTAGCCAGCAGCGTTGACCTTCGCCCCAGTCGCAGACCGCGCCGCTGACTCGGCGCACACTTGACCACTCAGTTGTTGGTGGTGGACTGTTTTGGTCCGACGGCTCTTTTGGCATCGATGCTTTGCCCTTTTCATGTTAATTTGCAGCACAATACCAAATGGCTTTATATTTTCTCTGCTGCTGCTGCTTTATTTTTCTGCTCTCTTTTTTTTTTTTTTTGTGTTCGTCGACGCAACTGAACTGCATATGTTTTGTGACCATGTGTGTTTGTGTGTGTGTGTGTAGCAATTTTTCATCATTAATTATGGCGTTGGCTGTGGCAAACATCAGTCAGCCACACAGCAGTAGCAGTAGCAGCAGCGGCAGCAGTAACATACGAAGCCAAAGACCATTAGGACTGCCTCCTGATGCCTCTTTGTTGCCATCGTCTCCTCCTTAACTGTCTGTTGTTGTTGTTGTTGTTGTTGTTGTTGTTGCTGAGATGTCAGTCGCACACTCGGATGTTGTCAACTCGTGTGTGCATGTTCAGCCCAACACAGCAGCAACAGCAGCAATAGCAATAGCAAGCTACCACCTACGTTCCCCTCCTCCTACTGTAGCTGCTGCTACTGTCGTCTCTGTCTCCATCTCTCTCTGGTCACCCTGGCCATCATCAGCTCCCACCATTGTTGTTACTGTTGATTATTTCATGCGCTTTCTGCGCGTTTTTATGCGCATTTTATGTTTGTATTTTTGCCGCCGCTCTTTACGAGAATTCTGTGCCAAAGAAAAAGCCCTCCCAAAAAAAGTAAAATACTCGTACACTCGTATGCCCCAGCCTTGTGTTGCCGTTGCCTTTTTTATGCCTCGCGGCAAAACGGGTATATCAAGGTAGTATATCCTCTACAGGTGACAGGTATCAGGTGATCAACATCAAAGATTCAGTTAGTTTTAGATGGCAAATTGAATGTGCTTGCTTCAAGAGCTAGTAGAAGTGATAAGGTACTTTGATTGACCAAATATAATTGCCGAGTTTTTAATATAAGTTTTCTAACAGAACATTTTATCTGACCATATATTGCTATAGCAGAACAACTCAACTCAAAATCTGAGTAACAAAAATATTTTGTGATCTTAAATGTATTGACTATTTTAACAATATATTTCGTCCTCTTTATCAAATACGGCATCAATGTTTAGATAATAAATTAATTGTGTAAAATATATCAATTGTTTTTGGTGATAATAAACGAGTGTACTTTGTATTATAGTAATTTCAAAAGCAATCATTATTTTATCCGACAGCCTCTAAAATTTGTAAATGTGAAATGGCCAATAGTATGTGAAATGAACTTAAATATTCAAACAGACTGTCCAACTGTTAATTACTACTGTGGCCTTTAGCTAAGTCATTAAAGTTGCAACTTAAACTAAATCAACACAGGAATTTCAAGTCCATAATCACAAAGTTTAGTTGACTTAATGACGCTCACTGTCTCTTGCTCTCCCGGTCTTGTGGTTGGAGAAATGTCAAGCAAATGATTTGCTATTTTAAGAGTGCAGGGTATTAAGCTAGTCGTGCTGTAGGCTTAGAGCTTGTTACTTGTTATTTTTTTACGATCTCTCACTCCATTGTAATTGCTTTGCCGCAGCACTTTTACATAATAATAATAATAAAATGAATTATAAAATAAAGTTACCTTTTCGTCGGGGCCAACTAAATGATGTGGCCCTCCCCCTGTCGCCCCGCTTGTCCCGCGACAGCTGAATGAAGGGAGCGACGAGGGTAGGGATGGCCGAAAAAAGAATTTAATGTCTGCGCCGCGTCACAAAAGAAGGCAACACTCAAAATTGACATTAGCAGCAGGCATACGAACCATAAAAACATAACAAATGGGCGCCATAATGTGTGTCCTTAAACTGTCACTAAATCGATAAATTTTCATAATGGCCGGGCCATTTAAATATTTAGCCAGGAAGCAGCCGCAAGCAGCAGTCATCGCAGTCGCAGCAGCAGTAAGAAAATTCAGCAACCCCTTACAAGACAAAACCAATGCCGTTCCTTTCCATTTCAGCTATTTATTTTTTTTTTCGCTGGATTAATCAAATTACCGACGACCCGCATAGATAGCCAAGTCCAGCAAAAGGCTGGTGGGCAACCATCGTATCAAGGCAAGGGCACGCACCAGCAGCAGTAGCAGCAGCAGCAGCAGCAGCAGCGACAAAGGCTCTCAAAAGAATAGCCAGAGATGTGGCGGGGGGGACGGGTTCTTAAGAAGCAAGAGTCGGTGACTTGGGAGGCAGTAAATGTCTGCCTGGGTTTTTTTTTTGAGTAGCTCAACTGCCAGAGCAGCTTGGCACTCACGCAGGCCCAGTTAAGTGTGCGTGTTCAAGGATGCATTTTGGTGCCCAGGAAAACGACAACGGCAACGGCAACGGCAACAGCAACGGCAACGACAACGTCGACAAACGACAACGAAACGAAACAAGACAAAGGCATATAAAAACGTGCAAAATGGGCGTGGGCGTCGGGCGTAGGCTTATAAAGTGCGAGGACAGGACCAAGGCAGGAAGCCACTTGTGAAAGTTTCATGCACGCGGCCCCACTTCACACGACAGCTATGTTAGGTGGTCGACAGTGGGGAGGAGGGGTTCCAGAAAAAACAAAACACGGCAAGGAAGCACCACAAAAGCATCGTCGTCGCCAAGAGTCGACTCGCCATGCAGCGCACACACAGAAAAAGCGAGAGAGACGACGACAATGACGACGACGACGACGACGTCTTGGGCCTGTCGAGGCTGCTGCAAGTGCTTGTTAGTGCGCTCGTCGGGATTGACGTTGACTGTAGCCAAAGCTTAGAAGTGCCAGCTCCAGTTCCCCACCTCTCTTCTTCCCTACTCCCTCACGCTGTCTCTCACTCGCTCGCTCTTGTTGTTAAGTTGCATTCCTTTGCAATTGTTCGGGCGCTTTTGTTTTGTTCTGAATTTTTACACGAAAAAGTCATTTGAATATGCGTCCTCTTGCCCTCCCCGTCTTTGCTGCCCTCAAGACCTGCTTGCCAGTTGTCGTTCTGATGCCGTTTCGACTGCTCGCAGTGGATTGAAAGTTTTGTTAGCCGTCAGCTACTTTGCTCGTCGTCGTCGTCGTCGACGTTGCCACCGCCATCATCGTCAGCGTCAGCGTCGTGCTGCCATCCAAGCTACCAAGTTTCAGTTAAGGTTGAGGGCATGACTTGCGGCTGCCATTAATGTTCTCCTCACAGCCTTGACAGGGCGACTGCTGCTACAAATGGCGACAATAAACAGTACATTGTACACAGTACATTCTCATTCTCATTCGCAGTCGCAGTCGCCGTCTGAGCTCTCAGCTTTTCTTGCAATTTGTCGCCTCTCAGCTGCAGTTGGCATAGGTCAGTCAGCAAATGCTATACAAAGATGTGTTGCTTTTATTAACTAATTACGCTAGTTTATGTGCTAGTTTTATGGTCTGACGTTTGGGTTGCATTTTGACATCAATAGTCTTGGTCTATTTCTGCAACTCTAAAATGTTGCAGTTTCAAGCATTTAGGGATATCGATGGCACAACAACCAATGCTCAAAGTTTTCAATTGGAAATGTCAGATTTGCATAGAATTAATTTTGACGAACATTTACTTTGTCTTGTTATCAGCATATTGCAAAAATTAGAATGAATATTCAAACTTTATTTTGTTAATAAAAAAGGAAATTTGAAAATTAAGTTTATTGAATGCCTTTCAAAATATATAATTCAAAAATTGTTTATATGATATTCAATTTATTTAACATGCTTATTTTATACTGGTTGATTTTTCTTTTCTTATTTTATATAGTTTTTGTAAGTTTTCATCGCTATTTTTCGAATACTAGGCCAAAATTTAGAGCATACCCTATTAGTTAATTAAAGTGTTTGGTATTTAATTAGCTTTCCCCATTGTGAAGCTCTTCGAAAATGCTTCAAGCCAAAATGCTTAGTTGTGTCGCTTGTAAAGCACTTGGCTTCACCCTCGCTCGTTGTGCTTATCTAAAGCAAAGTCATACAATCAGCTCATCTTGAGGCGTCCTTTGGGACACTTTTGGATAATCCAGAGACTGTATACTAAATTTGCTTACTAAGCGCAGTAAAATAGTGTGCATATTCACATGTTTACTGGACCTACACATGTGAGTACATATGCTCCACTCACTTTTGGGTGCTGCCAGCTATATCAGTGTATACACACACACATATGTATGTATATATATATATATATGTATATATAGACGATATGCATTAACTATGTGAGTATATCTGCGTTTTGGCAGCCTTTGTTTGTAGTTAGAGATGGGGAACAGGAGCTCTTTGCTTATCATACAGGTTTTGTTGCCGTTACGAGTAGCTGTAGCTGTAGCTGCTGGCGTTGTCTAGTTGGCAACATATTCAGCAGGGCAGACATGCTGTACGTTGCAGGACGCCTTTTGGCAACACCTCGACTGAACTTTGACCGTTTGCTAACTCATTTAGTTAGATTATTTACGGTAATCCAAGACGCAAGCCAGCCAGCCAGGCAGCCATCCAGCCTGCCAGCCACAGGAGCAAGCGGCCAACTTAACTGCACACACAGATACACAAACATACACGGACACATGCTCAGATTGCGCTGGATTGCTTACGGCGGCTGGTTAAAGCAGTCAAGAGAGATGGCAGCAGGAGAAGGAGAAGGCGGAGAAGGAGTGCAAGGATAGTTGGAGTGTAGTGGAGACGGGCAACCAGGCAACCCATAGGCTAAATACATGCAAGTTGTTTTGCTAACTTGTGCGTAAGCCAGCAATAGCAGCAACAACAGCAGACAGCATCAACCACAGCAGCGGCAGCGGCAGCAGCAACAGCAGCAGCAGCAACAGCAACAGCACACACATAGAGAAGAACTGTGGCAGCAACAACGAGACAGGATCGAGCGACTAGTAAACTTTCTCAAGCTCTGCATGGCAATTCAAATAAGACTTTTATGTTGCCTTGCTTGCTGCTATTGCTGTTGCTTCTGCTGCTTCCCCAAGTTGTCTTGCAACAACACACTGCGGCGACTCTTGAGGCTGCCTCTGGTCTGGTACGTGTTTGCGGCGTGTGTGTTACATGATTGCCACACCCCAGCCCCCAGCACGGCTTGCCTGACTGCTTGCCTGCAGCCTCCCACACAGCCAGCTGCTGCTTACCTTGGCAGCTTGTGCGTGCGCTCATTAGCATTCTGAAACGGCTTTATAAAATTCAACAAGCAACAATCCAACGAACCAACGCAACAACTACGAGTTTGGTACAAAACCAAAGCGAACCCTAACCATATTTAGGCCCCAGTCTTGGCTGCCTGCTCCCACTTCTAGACCCTCTGCCACTCCCGCTTCCATTACCCTTGCACCTGCACAACGCTCAGTGCATGTTTGTAGATCTGACTCCCCCTTCGTCGTCTGCATGTTTCTGTTTGTTGTGCTATACCCTAGATGCAAAGCGTTTGAGGAGGCTGCTTTAATATTGGGCACTGATTAAGAAAGTAATTGAGGTGCTTCAATGCATCAATAAGGCGTCAATAACTAAAGCTATATGCTATAATGAGAATCATATTGCTCGGGTGTTACCCATTCTAGTTGTGCTTGAAAGTTTTTATACTATGAAGTAAGTTAAATAGTAGTCTATACTAATGTTATAGAACGTCAGTTACTTCCTGATGTCGATAGAACTTACATACCAACGAAGAGATAAAGCAATAATTAAATGGATTAATTTAGTATTCTGCAGAAAAAAGATTTATTTGCCAAACCTTAAGAGAAGCTTTATCCAAAAATTCTCTTATAGCTTTAGAAAATTAAATTTTAAAATACAAATAAGCTTTACTGCAAGTTTTTGCAAGAAATTTAAAAAATTCAAAATATAGGATTACAGTGCAGAATAATTATCATTTCATGCTATTAATAAATATATTTGGCTAAAATAGTTAACGTTTAGTGTATGGGTGCTTTTAAGTACTTTCTAAGCTTGCAATAGTTTGGAGAATGATTTGAAAATCTTAAGGCACATTGAATGTCGCTTTAGGACACATTGCAAGCAGGCAACAAGTGTCACTGTTGTTTTGCATGCGATGCTGCAGGGTATTGTAAAGTCACCGCAGCACATTTATTGTTGTTTAGCTTTTTATTGTGCAGAGCAACATACACACACACATACTCGTATAAAGACAAACACAGTCGCATACACACACACACACACATACACACACTCGTACACTTTGCTATTTTGTTGTTATCCGGGTTTGCTGTCTGCTGTCGCTGGGTTTTCTGGTGCGCTGCTTTTGCCATGCCTCGAGTTGCATAAATTGAATCTGAATTTGTGAGTAAATTGCACACAGGAGACACATTATTTTTGAGTTTTGCCTTTTAAATTTGTGGCTTTTCACTTCGAGGCAGAGCGAGACAGCAAGTGACAAGACCTAAACAAAGTAAGACAGTGAAAGCGAGACAGAGCTGAAGTTGCCTCTCGTTTCGCAGGCAAACTGCAGGCATTTGCAACACTGTCTCTCTGGCTTCAAACGTTGTGTCACTTTGCGTTTTGCAATTTTGTGTGACCCACTTGAACGTAGACACGCCCCCTGCCCTCTATCTTACGCCCCCTTCTACCCAACGCTGCCCCATCTACATAGCTCGGCTTCCTTCGTCCCTGCGATTTAAATCAATATTAATAGCGTAGGCCTCTTTTTCGAATTGCATTGCACAAATTGCTCGTCTATAAATACGACACAAAATGTTTATTTAATATGTGCCAGGCGGTGCCGAGAACTGTTGTTTGTTCCAGCTAGTATAGACTTCGTCCCTTCTTTCCGCTCCAACTGCTCTCGCTGCTCAGAGCTTTGAGCTTAGATGCAGTGCACAATCGGATTGTGTGGCAACCTTTTCCATATGCAAATTGTTTTTATAAATTTGCAACAAGCTCTCTCATTGTTATTGTTGGCCATTGCATAGCAATTTGTGTATAAACTTGCCTGCCATAAAAAAAAAGCCAAAGTGGACAAGGAGCAGCTGTGTATATAGCTGCAAAGCTGCCCCATCGGAGTGGCTAGTTGGGGCAAAAGCGATGTGTGTGTGTGTGTGTGTATGTGTGTGCCTGTTTCAGTGTGTGGAGTGGAGTATAATCAAAACCGTAACAATCGCCACAATTGCAATAGAATCGTCGTTAATTACTGTCTGTGCTTGTGGTTGCTCTCGTTGTTGCTGCTGTTGTTGTTATTGCCCCGGATTGGATAAAATTGTATGTGTATGTGTGTCTACTGTGGCAGCGCCTAAAAGAGCAAGACAAATACGTTGTCTGGCAGTGAAGAAGTTGGAGGCCAGAGTCAGCCGGAACGCCTGGCGCATCGTTAAGCGTCGCTGCCAAGTGGCAAAACTCAAATAAACATAAACGTGCACACATACAAAGTAGCAGAGCAGCCAAAGAGCAAAAGAGAGATAGAGACCAAAAGAGAGAGAGAGAGAGAGAGAGAGAGAGAGAGGGAGGGGAAGAGAAGAGACCAAAATCTCTGGAGCTGGTTTGTTGTCTTTGGCTGTCTGGTCTGGAGCTCGGCTGTGGCTGCTGCTCCAACTCCAGTTACAGCTACAACGTTCACTTCGTGGGCATGGGAGACTCATTAAAATGCAGTGCGAGATAATAAGCATTTTAATTAAATATTTAACAAGAATAAGTTTATCACAACACGACACGAAGGCAACAGCAACGCATAGCTTACGTGTGTGTGTCCTTCTCCCACTGTTGCGCTCTCTTTCGCACACTATGTGGGTGTGTGTGTGTAATGGCTTGTAAGCGTCTGTCAGGTTGGCCATTAGCGAGAGCGACGGCTCGTTCGAATCGTGGCAATTGGGTAAATGGTTAGACAAGTCGACAAAAGTTAAGCTAGTCGAGTCAACTTGCTAGCCAATATTTTGATGTAATTTGAGCTTCTAATTGCCGCACGTGCCACACACAAAAACACACTCAAACACACACTCACACTTGCAACTGGAGAGACAGCGACAGCGATTGCGATTGCGATTCAGGTTTTTGTTTTTTTGACTTTTTTTGTTATTGTGCAGACAAACTTGACAAATATTTAAGCAACTTGTCTAAACCATGTTGAT
This sequence comes from Drosophila siamana, assembly GCA_035047445.1. Lineage (NCBI taxonomy): Eukaryota > Metazoa > Arthropoda > Insecta > Diptera > Drosophilidae > Drosophila > Drosophila siamana. Next base: position 214,321 of record JAWNPP010000151.1, on the reverse strand, counting down.
ATTTACTTTCATCTCTTCTCCGCTCTATACTATTCATACATACATATATGCTGATATCCCTTTCTGTTATTTGTTCTCTTTGCAGAGGCTTTGGCTTTGTCACATTCAGCGATCCAAATAGCGTAGATAAGGTACTCACCCAAGGCACACATGAGCTGGATGGCAAAAAGGTAATAATACTATACATACATACAGCAAATAGTAACATGGGCAACAAGAAAAACTGCCAAAACGAAACGTCGAATGCTCACCTGCGCGCTGTTTGGCAAACAAAAAACTTCACCAGCTATGCAAAATATTTGCACAAAGCAACGCGTTCGCTGGCTTCATAAATTGCCTCTCACCTCATCTCAACTCGACTCGTCTCGCTTCTCGTTGTCTATTGACAGCAATTAGAAACTCAAAGCAGTGACAGCCAACTAACAAAAACAGCCAAATCAGCGCAGCAACAACAACAACGCATTACCAAAAATACAACAAACACTCTCTTTCAAAAAAAAAAAGAACGAATTGTGAAAAAAATCAATGACCTGTCAGTTGAAGGCTCTGCCAACGAGATTTTTGTGAAAGCCAAACAATTTTTAATTACGTGATGTGTTATTTTAGCGCACACCAGGGGAACAGCGGTGGAAAGGATTTGGAATGGGAGGCTGGAGAGAATGTCGCTGCCACGTGTGCTGCAAGGTGTTCAGGTAGCAAATGAGCTGCTGCTGCCTGGCTTAGGCATTTCTGTCTGTTTTACAAGCTGTAAAAGCAGCACCCAGATTAGGCTGAGCTTAGTTCTATTATTAGAAATATTTTTGTGGCATATGCTGTTGAAACTTATCACAACTCAAAACTAATCAGAAGGCACAGAAAAGGCATCGGGAGTGGCTTAGAGAGTCTTTTGATTCAAACGTAATTGGCAACCAAACTTTATTTGCTTTGAAAGATGTTGCAAATTGGAATAAATCGTTTCAATTTGAAAGGCAATTAGATGATTTAGGAAAGACGTGAAGAAAATTGAACTATTACATAGTTACAAAAAGCAATACTAGGATTAAGATTAAAATAATAAATAATAAGATTAAAATTTGTGATAATTACATTATTAAATGAATTGAATAAAGAGTCTTGCACTAAACAAATTTAATTTTACCTAAACTTCTCTAAAAATATATCAAATTTAATTATACATTAAACAATTTGCAAAAATTATTTGTTTAATTAGAATGATTTCTAACTACGAGATAATTTTGCTGCAAGAACTCTAGAATTAGTATTCAGTTTGCGATAAAACACAAACCGCTTACCGCCAAATAATCCTCTGCGAAACATTCAAAATAGTTATTTGAGAATTTTGGTCTTGAACAGCTTTCATTAAGCTGCATTCGTGAACAGCAAATCTGTTATTTTCTCGCTAAATTCGTGGTGCATATGAAAGCTGCAATTTGCAATTTGTGTTTTTCTCGGAAATAACGATTTTGAAAAGCTGCAAATTAAATTGGTTGCGTTTTAAGGATACCAATTATAGCAGAGTACTTCAAAAGCAAATCAAATTGTTTAAAGAGTAAGAGCATTTCATTAAATGTTAATTCTGTGAAATGACATGCGGAGAATTTAACTTACTTGCTGTTGGTATAGGTGATTTCAATTGTATTATTAGCTATTTGAAAAGTATTGACAGGTGTGCATGAGTTTAAAGACAAGAACAAGTCAATTTATGAAACATAATTCTTCTTTGACATTCCACATTCCACATTATCACGACTACATTGCTCGAAGTAACAATCAAGAGCTTGCTTTTGTAATAGAATCGTTTCCAAGCTGACCACAAAAACTAAATGCTACTCAGTTTAAGCGCAGTTAAGTGCTGCGATAAGCCGAAATCGATGTTGAACAAATTGCAGCACCAAAAATTAAAAATCTGCTCAACAAATTTTGCCAGCCAACCCGTGCAGGGGGGAAAAGCGAAGGGATGAGATTTTCCGGCTCTTATCATTGATGAATTCAGTTTGATTAGCTGGACAACTGGAATGATGAACACAAAAAAAAAGGAGTAAGGACTGTCGCAACAGTCTGTTGTGTGGGTAGCTGACATTACGCATACGCCGCATTGACCGGCATTAGCTTAATTAGCTGCAGCTTGTCCAGGAGTGTGCTACAAATCTATCTATCTAACTGGCGTTCACTCTGTCTGTCCATCTGTCCGTCTGTCTGATTGTTGGGTTGTCTGAGCTACAGTCTGACTGTCTGTCTGTCTGTCTATGTTTGTTGGTCATTCTTTGCACACACAGAAACACGCCTGGCCAACTGTAAATAAAATGCGCAGCCATCATTTATATATCATTTTTTTAACCAACTGCATTTGCTGCACTTCAGAGTGAGTGGGTGTGTGTTTGTGTGTGTTTTTGGCTCAGTCGTGCAGTGTTTCGTGTTTCCGATTGGCTGCACTGCAAAACTGAAAGCGATGCGAATTCATTTCATTTCATTTCGTTACGCTTTTTCGGCCTCATGTATTTTCCGACCTCCCCAAAAAGTCGCAGCGTCGACGGCGGCAGAGTGACGTCGACGTTTGCCACTCAGCGCTGATTAGTTTTAATTTTAATCTAAAAATCAATTTCCCGCCAGGCGGCTGGCCCATGACGTTCGCATTGCCGTTGTTGTTGTTGTTGTTGCTGCTGCTGCTGCTGCTGTTGTTTTTCGTCCTGCACACAGGAAATCAACACGGCAAACTGCCGTCCTGTCAGCGTTCGCCGTTTGCTGCTGCTGTTGCCCTTTCAGCTCTGTGACAATTTTTTTGCGAATTATTATCGCCAGAGGATATTGCGTTGGTTTTTCCTTCCATTCCCTTAATTTCCCCGCACCATGCGATTTTCTGCTCTGTCATTTCTATCTTTGGCAATATCTCTTCATTTTATTTGCCATTTTATTTGCGGCATTGGCTTAAGTTACCCGCACTTGCAACTAAATGCAGCAGCCCAAAGTCACTTCAGACGAAAGATTTAGCTCGACAAAAGCCCCCAAAGCAATCGTTATCAACCCAAAACTCCCACTTGAGGTTTACCGTTGGCTGTCAAGACGTGCTGTGTCGAGAGCCGAGGCTGAAGGCTGAAGGCTGAGGCTGAGGCAGCCGAAATGAAGCAAGCCAAGCACTTAAAATTGAATTTTTATGATTTTTAATTATTTTTAATGACGCTGCTTATTGAGCAAAGAGCGTGCGGCTAGGTGGAGGAGACGGAAAAGGAGGAGGAGCTGTCTGTCCTCTGGTCGAGCAATTTGTTACGCGTTAATTCGTGCGTACTCAGCTCCAAGTCGAGGAGACCGACGCACTCCGCATGCCGCACGCCACACGCCTCCCTCCCGGAAAAGTCTCCTAGGAGTAATTCCCGCTTAATGCGCATTGCAGGCTTATGTAAGATTTATGCTTGGCTATTAATATGAAGAGTTGCTCGAAATGCTTTTTCATTTAAATGTCATTAAGCATACGATTTCCTCACTACGCCATACTACTACAATGCTGCCATCTCATTCTCACTTTTCTCACTCTCTCTCTCTTTTTCGGTCGCTGCAGGTGGACCCGAAAGTAGCTTTTCCGCGACGTGCACATCCCAAGGTAAGTACCCACAAAAATATTACCAAAAATGAAGAAAAAACTTGACAGCGAAAAAAGAAAAAAAAATAAAATAAATATAAATATATGAAAGAAAACTGTAGTCGAATGGGCGATGAGGAATCGGTTTGGGGGCGGCTGTTGCGCTAGAGAAGGGGGCGGGGACAAAAGGATGTGTCATAAGTAGCAGTAAATGGCAGATGAAATTAAAAACGGAAGACGACGAACAGCAACGCCAACAACAACGATGGCAACATCAAGAACAGCTAGAAAACATTACGAAAAAGTGGCAGGCAGATAACTTTGTGGTTGACAGGCTGCGGCGTTTTGCTTCAACTCCATCTCTTCATCTACCTTCCCCTCCACTCGCCCTGCACCTAGAGTTTCCATTGCGCCCTGCGCCTGCCTCTATCATTGCGCTGCCTGCAAAGTGATGATGACAACAAAATTTCGACAGCAATGTGTGTGGGTGTGCCTATGCCGCTATGTCTCTCTATCTCTATCTGTATCTCGGTGCCCCCATCTCATGGCACAGCCACTGTCACTGCCTACTAAATGCCACACGCACATTTCGCTGCTTGCCGCTGCGCTCGGTTAGACAGAGTTACAAATGTGCCGCTCTGTGTTGCGTTTTTTCTGCTTCTCCTTGAAATACTCTAACAAAAACAAGGCATCTATTAGCTAAACGAATGAATTAAGACGGGGGAGAGTACTACAAAATGTTGATGATTACATATATTAAATAAGCTATCAACTTTGAATGCTAAATTTTTATTATTATTATAAATTTTTGTATAGCTACATGATGGAGTGAATTTATTATCTTATATATTTCAATGCATTCTAAACTCACTTTAAGTGATTAACAGTAAAGCAAAAGGTTTTTGCAAAGTAAATTGTATTAATTTACACTGAAGTCTTTACCAATTAATATAAAATCTTCGAAACTTTAAAGCTTTAATGTACTTACATTTAAGCTTTATTATAATAGCGAATACATGTAAAAAGCAAAAATTTCGAAACGTATAGTTTTGAAGTACGAACCTATTAAAAAATCAATATATATTAATTTAATATTATTAATATTACTTTTAACATTAATATACTTTTCAACTTGTTTTTAAAATCTGTTCTTTAGTAAACAAACAAATACGCGAAATATTTCGCTTGAGCAAGAGCGAAAACTCAGACATTGACAATCTGATTAATGAATTTGCTCGAAACGTTGAATTCCTGGAACTCTGTATTACGCTAAGCGTCTAAGAATTTTTGAGAAAGTGAAATCCTTTTGTAGCCGGCTTATCTGTTTATGATTCTAAGGGTATTTTGTAATGCGGCTTTATCTAAACAATTCTGTGCTGTGCGTTTTTCTTTTTCCTTTTTTTTTGCCACAGCGACGCGGCGACTAACCGCAAAAGCACACCATAATACGCACCCAAAATGACACACTTACAAACACACTGAACGCTCACACACACGCACACTCACACTCGCAAGTATAGGCGTTTGGAGTGCGAAAGCCTTGAGCAAAACAAGAGCAAGCCGAAAGGCAGGCAGCTCCTTCTTAGTGTCTCTTTGGAAGGCTCTGGCTACGCTTTGCTTATCAACACGCAGCTGATTTCCGTTGCTATTCCTGCGGCGCGTGTTGCTGCCGTTTGTTAGCCTCTCCCCCCCGCCTCTTACCCGCGGCTGCCCCAATGGCAACGGCAACGGCAACGACAGCACCCAACAATTATTTACGTAATGTTATTATTATAATATTTTTTTAAACGCATTCTCACTGGATTTGCGCCACGCCAAGTCACGTCACGACGGAGAAAGGACGACAACGATGGAGATGGTGATGGCGATGGCGATGGCGACTAGGACAACGACGCGGCATTTGCGAGTGGCTTTGTGTTGTTCTCTGTGCTGTACTGTGCTCCGCTCGCTTCGTTTGTACGCTTGCCGTGCTGTGCTCTGCTTTGCTGGCTGTGTTGGGACGCGCGCGAAGATCCTCTCGCATATTAAAAGGCGTTTAAAAACATAAATCCAACGTCTAACGGCTGCTTATGAAAATTACGAGAAAAAAATGAGTGACGCAGCGCGTAGAAAGGGGCGCACAACGCAGGGATGCAGTGTTTTTGGGGGTGGGAAGGGGCTGTAGATGGGCTTAGCAGGAGCCAAATGGCAGTATAGGCAACGACAGGCGTGCCAAGGCAAGGCACGACGCCTGTCCGTGGGGACACCCAAAGGAGTTGCTACGCAGGACAAAAAAAATTGCAAGCAAGCGACATCAAAAGCAAAAAAAAGAAGAAAAAAACCGAAAACGAAAAAAATAAAAAAAGGAAAAAATAAAATGAAATAAAATAAGAGAAAACGAAAATGACGAGAGGACAATTTCTCGCACCGTTTGTCGTAGCACACGGAACACGGAACAAGGAACTTTGCGCAGGCACAGAAGGATTGCCCACAAAATGTGGCCCAAAATGCTTGCGGTTGCAGCGAAAGTTAAGAGTATTTTTTGCTGCTCCCCTCGACGTTTCGCTTCGGGTTTTTTCTTTTTTTAAAGTACTAGTAGTCATAGGCAGGCTGGAACGCAGTTAGGGGACTGGGACTCGAAACGGGCTATATAATGAAATGAAGCATACTAAATGAGGCTGTTAAGTTTTCACTGTTAAAATGGTGCCACACACACAGATATATAGCATATATATGTATATATACGCACATTGGAGCACATAATGAAATGCGAAAAAATGATGATGATATTTTTGGACCATAAAATGCAGATGAGCCGACTAAGCACAAAAATAGTGTGGAGCCTGCAGAAGAAGAAGCTGGCACTGTAGCTGGAGCTGAAGCTGAAGGAAGCGGCACATTTTGAGTATGCAGGAGATTCGCATCCGGGTTGGTTACACATTATCCATTACCCACATTACACATACGCCGTGTATGTCGCATCGACAACTCAACTGGCTGGCTGACTGACTGACTGCGTCTCTGGCGCTCTCACTCGCTCTCTATACAAACTTTTGTGAAGTTAATTTCTTTGCTTTTAAGCTCTCAGACTATGAATATGAAATGTGTATTTGTGCAACTTGTGTTTGGTCAATGGGTGGCCCAACAATTGCAACTGCAAGCAGCAGCAGCAGAAGTGGGCAGGAGCGAGCATGGGAATGAGAATGAGGCTGGCGACTGGCTTACATATGTCATGTAAAAAGTTCGCTTTTAATGTGCAAAATTTTTGGTGGTTAAAGCCATAAAAGTGCATGGGATAAGTGAAATGCATTTCGCTTGGCTGGTCCACATAAGTATGCCATAAAAAACTATCGCAAAAACAATCAAAATGCAAAAAGAAGGGGGCAAAAAAAAACGCAAAAAGCGAAGCTATTCTTGCGAAATCTATGGGGGAGACAGCAGCAACCGTCGTCTGAACTTGGCGCATAGGATTTATAGAATGTTTTGTGAGCACCATTCACAAAAAAAAAGAGAAAAAACAACTCAACAAAATTGAATTCAAATTGAAGCATCGCTTGAACTTGTTAATGCTTTACACAATGCTTGAAGCTCTGTGCCTGGAGGCCGACAGACATTGTGCGAACAATGCGTTTTTATTTTAATATATGAAAAGGAAGAGTTAATAAATATTGTGTACAAAAAGAAGGGAAGCGTAGAATGAACTAATATTTGCTATTATTTATTGATATACTCACTATTATATCTTAAAGAATATAAGCCGAAAACTGCCTATTTTCTAACCCGAAGCATGTGTTGAGTCATTTATGGATAAGATCTTTGATTACGACCAGAAGGGGTTTTAATGCTAGCATTTAAGTCTTGGTATTCTTATTATTATAATCTGTTCATGGGTTGAAGTCTCAATTGCTTTTAAATAATCAGAACTTAGATGTTATTAAATATTTAAGTTTTAATTTAACTATTAAGTTTGTTATTTATTATTTATTTTGCATTTAAATTATTCGCATTATATCTCTATTTTGTTTGATTCTGATTCGAAAATATCCGTTTGTACTAGTTTTCTAAAAAAAGAATCCTTTTACATACAACTTTTTGTGTATTTTCACTATCATTTTATCAATTTATTCCTTATTCCCTATTAAGTTCTCTGCATTTCAACTTATTAAATATTGTTAAACAGCTAAAACAGAAGAAACATTTAAATATAACTGTTGTGAAAACGTTTTCGCAATTGACTGACGCAATATAGAAGTGAATTTGACAAATTGGACAAGTTGTCATAACATACTCATAATAACAATAAGTACATATTTTGGATAGGCCTTGGGGTATTGATATTGGTCACAGCTAGCAATTATTTAAGTGAATATTGTGCTTACATTCCTCAAATATCACGTTGTACCTATGGAAATATTTGTTATTTTTCCCCCATACCCCCAAAAAAAAACAATAACAACAAAACAAATTTTTATACACCCTTACTTTTCATCTCTCTATTGTATGTGTCAAAATGATGCCACAGCTTGAGCTTGAGCGAGATGCTGGCTTGAAATGTGTGCAATTGGAGCTGTCAAATTATCGATTGTGTGTGTGTGTTCGGAATCTATAAAGTGGTTTCAATTTGTGTGTGTGTGTGTGGTGGGTAAAATGCAAAATAGATTACAAAACAGAGCCACAGAGTGGGAGAGAGGGAGAGAGAGAGAAAGCGAGGTAGAGAACGATGGAGCGACAGGAAGTGAGGCAGGAAGCAAAGTAAAGTTTGGCCACATAAGTATGCAACGATAAAGTATGCAATTAAGGCACAAATCCTGTTTCAGTTTCTGTTGAAGACAACAATGTGGCTTCGATTGCATGACCATGTCATAATGAAGCACATTTCCAGCTCTCGTTCACTCGCTTTGCCTGCCCGAAATGACAGATAGACGATAGACAAGCGAGCGATGAGTTTGAGTGTTTGTTACAAGGGGAGAAGGATCTTTCATTGCTGCTTCAGTCATGTCGCCATTAAATTAACACGCTCGAATATGTCTGTGTGTTCGCTAAGCGAGTGTGTGAGTGTCTATTGTGTTTGTGTGTGTCAGTATTTATGTGTGTGTGTGTATGTGTACATTGTGCAAACTTTTCTAATTTAAACCGGCAGTTTCAGTCAATTGCCACAGCTTACCGCTTTCGACATGAGTTTTACTTTTTACTACCTTCGACTGGCGCATTTCAACAGAGATGAAAAACAAGGCGGGCGAATAGATGGATATATCTGAGATATTTCCAATACATTTAAAGTTGTGTGAATACACTTGGCAGCAGCCATTACAATACATATATTAAGACACAGACAGACAGACATAGGAAAGTCAAGCCATAAATCTAATAAATACGTGTATTTCTTACTTCCACCCTCGCGCTCCATTTGCGTGTGTGTGTGTGTGTGGGTGTGTGTGTGTGTACAATAACTTGTAAAATATGTAATCAATCAAGATGAAACAGTCGTTGAGGCAGCCAAACTATGTCGAAAGTATGCGTCTGACTGCAGTTTCCCTGCAGACTTTGCCCGAGCGCCAAGGCTGAGGTATTCGACGAGTTGCCAGCACCAAGAAACGCGCGGGAATGGGCGGTGGTTGAATGGGCGATTAATTCAACTTTTGCACAAACAATGGCGGAGCATCCCAGGCACACTCGAGAGAGCAATACAAAACCAGACTCGTCCAGAGCCTAGGCAACGACGTCGACTCTCTGAACTCACAAAAAAAAGCACACACCAAAAAAAAAAAGATAAAGTCAAAAGTTGAAAGTGCAATTTTGTCGTTATTATTTTACATTTACAACAAAAGGCAGGCACCAAATAAAAATGAGAAAACCAAAAATAAAAGTGAAAAGTTACTCCAACTATTTCATGCAGCGAGCAAACCGCTGAGCATGTGTCTATTCCTTTCCCCTCCGCTCTGTCTCTGTCTCTCGATAGAGCTATAGAGCTAGTATGTGTGTGTGAGATGGTGTGGTGTGTAATTGTCAGTTAGTTGGCGCTGTCAGTCCGAATGTTGAAATTAATTTATTTCAATTGAAGTTGAACTTTTGTGGCTTTATTACTTTGCAAAAGTTGTGTGCACTGCGAGAGCGAGAGCTACGCATAATAAACGGCACCCACCAACGTCACCATTTTTGAGAGATGACAACGGCAATGGCAACGGCAAAGTGAACGGCAAACGTTGCCAGGTGCTGCCCTTTAACCTCCATCTCTCAACTCCCTCTTTCTATTCTGTCTGCAGCACCTGACCCTTGCCACAGTCAGTTTATATCACACACCCACGAATACATATATACATATTTTGCTTTGCAAAATAATCAAATTGCAAAATTGCAGCGTTTGCTTGTCCTGCCTCCTATTCTCAGTCGCAGTCTCAGTCACTGTCTCACTCTCCATCTCATCTTCGTCCTTGTCATTGTCGCCGTCAACTACCATCTTTCTCCACTCTCCGTTCTCGCTTTGCCAATATTCATTCTTCTTTTTTTCTCTTCATAATATATATATTTTTATATATTTTTTTTGCGGCACTCGATAGGGGTAAAGTCAAGGGAGCGGAGAGCGGAGGTCTGTTGATGGTGCAGCAGGTGCTATTGACGTTTCTGCTGATAATTTGTTGCGAGATTTTGACATTTGCGAGTGGCAGTCGTGCGGCATTGATAGTTATTTGATATGCATATATTGACTAAAAATCATAAAAATAATATTGCAATTCTTGTAAATGAATACAATATACCTAGAGTGAGGACACAGCACTGACACGGAGACCTTGACAGACTGGCTGATATCTTACAAATGATAAGTTGATTTTATAGTGAAATTATTGGTCTGCATTTCAGAACATGATTTTCATGAGCAACTTGAATTGAAACAAACGAATTTCAGCTCAATTTAAATCCTTTAAATTCTATTTAAAGGAAGTTTTGAGAATAAGTTAATAAATTATATACGTTACATTTACATAGCTGTTAAATTAAGGGACTTTGTAATTATTTAATGAAAACATTGTTTATTTAAAAGGATTTTTAATTGTTGAATAAAAAGTAATTGATTATGTATAAATAATTTAATAAGATTTATCGCTATTAAAATACAGGATATAATAAATGCAAATATGATAAAATAACGAACATCAACACTTACACGAACAAAAAATCCAAATGAATATTTTCTCTGAAATCTGGATTCAGTGGAAATTCTGACACTCCAAAAATAATAACAAAACGCCCTCAATGAATAATTAATAATTCTCGCATACAAAGAAATAACTTAAAATAAGGTGTCTCACTGAATAAGCGACTGTTTTAGAGCGTTTTATAAACCTTCAAAATAATGAAAATAAAACTAATTCAATTTGCAATTCTATGTTTCCCCCAATTCCAATGAATTCATTGCAAACGAGAGAAGGTTTCAATTTCCGAGAAGTCGCTTTATTGTGTTGACGTGTTCATTGACTTTTTTTCTAGATAAATAATTTTGTTAATTGAATTGACATTTGAATGGAGCCAAGAGAGCCAAAAGTTGTGCTTTAAATGTAGCAAGTTTGCTGCCGCATTGTTGCAAGCAACAACCGAAAAAAAATCAACCTCAACTTGGCTTTTGGGTTTTATCCCTTTTCAGTGGGAAACTGTGCTGCAAAGCTTGTGAGCCAAAGCTGAAGTTTAAGTTGTTGAAATTTCTTGTGCGAATTTGTGTTAGAGTCTCATAAAATGAAACTCTAATGAGTGTGTGGCATGAATATTGTTGTTGTTGTTGCTGCTGCTGTTGTTGGCGTTGCCTTTTTAAACTCAAATCAAAAATCAAAATCCGCACAAGCTACAAATGTCAAATCCGCAAATAATTGACAAAGTTTAGGCATAAACGTGGCTCTGTCTCTGCGATGCCTCGCTTCAATTGTGGCATGAGGAGGGATGACAAAAATACAGCCACTGTTGTTGTTGTTGTTTGTTGGTGTGTGGCACGCTGGGGCTAACTTCAAAATATGTTGGCCACAAATGGCAAAAGTTTGACAGGTAAACGGAATTTGGTAGAAAGTGTGGGATATGGGTTTTACACTGTTCTATTTTCCCTTCAGTTCGGTGTTCAGTTCAGTTGGAGGCCAAAAGCTGTGTTAGAGCTGCGGGTGGTTTAACGAATTGCATATGGTAAACGCTTGTTTCCAATCTCAACTCAATTGTTGTTGTTTGGCATCGCATAGTTAGAGTTGGTGGGGTATACGGAGTGTGCTTTAATTTCTTGCCCGACTCAAAACTCGAGTATCTATTATCCAGTTCTAGTTGAGTGTTTTGCGCGTTCCGCTTGCTGGCTTACTTGCCTGACTGCCTGCTTGCTGTTTGGCCATTTATGTTTAATGAGATACTTTTTAACAGCCTCATAAATGGCTATGATAACCACTTAATGTCGAGCTATAGCAACAACAGCAACACCAACAGCAACAGCAACAGCACAAGCAACAGCAACGGCAACGCTACCAACAAAAACAATTTACATATTAAACTTGCGCCTGCGACTCAGCCTTTGGCTGGCTCACATTCTCATACTCATTCCACATCCTGGCCAGGATGGTAGGATAGCAGAATTGGATGATGGGTGGGTTTTTGGTGGGGAGGTAGGTAGAGGAGGTGGTATGACGGCGGCGCTTCTCTTTCTCGCCGGCGCGTGCAAAATATGTTCGCCTGCGGCGCATTCACTTTAATTTGATTAAATTTTGAACATTTTCACGTAAAAGTTGCTCCTTTGCATCAGGCTCAGGCTCGGGCTCAGCCTCAACTTCGGCTCGGTCTGGGCGAGCATGTGGATATGGATGGGCTGCTGGAATCGTTTGGGTTGCAGTCATACCCAGCTGGATTCCAGCTGCTCAAAGGATTGCCGCAAAGTCGCCGCCTCCGCGTTCAGCTGTTGTCTGTTGTCTGTTTGCATTTCTCTCAATCCCCTCGCACCCTCTCTCTCTCTCTTACACTCTGGATGTGTTTTAAATAGTATTTTTTACTTTTTATCTGCTGCTCGTTTTCATTTTTTTGCCTACCACTTTTTGTTGTATTTCATAATAAATAGTTGTTTAAACTTTTGCCCATTGCTCCAACAACAGCCGCTTGCCACCAATGTGGTTGCCTCCTGCCTGCTTTGCCACATTGCCACTGCCACTGCTGCTGTTTCAACTATTTTTTGTGCAATCTGCTCGACTCAGCAGCGTTGTTGCATTGTTGCTCGCTTCCTTTTGCTCGCCGCACATAGTTATGGCCACCGTTTTCGGCTTTTTCGGTTATGTGCACTGATTTTCCTTTTTCTCTCAGTCTCTGCCTCTTTCTATTTCTGGGGCCGTCTCTCGTTTTGTGCACCTCTTCCTCAACCATTTTCTATTGCATAGCTATGAGCTGACAATTGTTTCTGCCCTTCCCGAGCCGGCTGTTGCCAGGTTGCAATACATTGAAAATTTTCAAATTAATTCGCATCATTTAAATCACAGACAGCTCTGGCAAAAGCAAAGCAGAGCAAGAGAGCGCGAAAGCAAAGAAATACAAGACAAGACAAGTCGAGGTGGTGAGAGGAGGAACAGCTTCTTCCCCTTTTTGCCACTCGCCGCCTGCCATTAAATCGAAGCGAGTCCTTTACAAATACAGCGAATTTTCGGTGGCGTCAAGTCGTGCATCCTTGTTAGCCTAGAGATGGGCACGTGTCCGCGATTGCGACAATGCCGGAAATGTAATTAAGCTGCAGATCAGGAAATATATAGACGTACGCCTTATACAACTTTTCTATTATTAACGTTCAAGAAACCTTGTTGCGGAGCATTTAATCTATTTAGAATATATATTTATACGTAAAATAAATATGTGTATATATTGAAATATATTGATTATCTTATAATTTCCTTCTAAATTAAAAATAAGGGAGATGTAAAAGGCAACGAAATGTAGAAAAAAATGCCAAAATTGATTTTCAAATTGTAATCAATTATAAAATGAAATTTTTGGAAGCGAACAAGCACGAAAACAGTGCGAAATATAAAGGAAATATATATTTATGGAGATAGCATAATAGAAAATATTTAAAAAATCAGATTCATCTGACTGTTAAGGAATGTAATTTAAAAATATAATTATGATGAATTTAAAATGAAAGAATAACTTGCAAGTATTGACTTCTACAGTTCGTGAGATTAATTATTTTGAAAGAAGTGGATTATAATAATTAATATGTCTTTTTAGTGAGTAAAATGTTCGAATATCGTGCTAGCTTCGACTTCACACATTTTATTAAATTTATAAATACTTCTTCAGCTGGCTCTGGATTCAACATGTTGCTTTGGGAGCTTAGCTTTGGCTTAACTCGGACACCTCTCGCAAGGCAACTAATTCGATTTGTATAGTTCTTGAGAATGGGCTTATTGAGTTCTCGTGTTACGTGATTTGTGTGGCCATTGTTTTCGTTCTGGCTAAGTTGGGCGGCTCTGCTTATGGTTGTTGGGTAATGGTCGGGTTGCTCGATTTAGGTTTTGGTCTCATCTCTAGCTCTGTTTTGCTGCTGCTGCTGTGACCGTTTAAGTTATGGAGCACATCGAGCTGAGCAAACGAACAGATAAACAATAAGTAACTGTGAATTATAGCGGCCATTACTTTTGTCTTCTTGCTTGTGAGGGTGAATCGCCAATGCCAGTTGTTAGTGGCGTTCTTGTTGTTGTTGTTGTTGTTGTTATTGCCTGTGCTGCTGCCGTTTGTTGCCATCGCCGTTGATGTTGCTGCTGCTGCTGCTTCTGTTAGTTGTTTATGGCAGGACAATAATTAGGACAATGGCGCAACGCATCAGTTTTGGACAACGACACGATGGAGTTGAACCTCCAACCCTCAACGAAAATGATATTTTGAACGTTCGGCCACTTTATGTATGTGTCTGTGTGTGTTTGTGAGTGCCAAAATTAGTTAATTAGGCAGCCGCTCATCGTTGTTATATGGGGGAGAATGTTTTGAAATGTTATTTGCCAGGCATCTTCTTCATTTCGCCAGTTCAATTTCCCCCAAAACTCTAGGCACTTCAGGCACTTGACGCGACGCGACGAGACGCGCCGCGTTGCGGCATCAACAGTTGGCAAATCGAACTCTGTCGCTGCGTAAATTGCTTATGAAATTGACATCGAATGACGACGACGGCAACGACAACGACAACGATGACTCCCTGACAGCCTGTGCCTGCTTCCTACTCTGACTGCTGGTCGGGCTGCTGTGGCTGCTGTTGCTTCTGTCTGCCGGAAATGGAAACAGCGCTAATGACGAGCCAAACGCAGCCACACACACACACAAATACAAACATATACAGAGATACACTTACGCACACACATACACAGACATGTATAACCCACATAATTGGCAAATCACACACATTGATTTCAACGTGTGTTGTCGTTGCCATTGCGGGTTCAATCGTTCATTTCGCACTGGCAACGCAACCGCAACCTGTGTCGTCCCCCGCCCCCCACTTGTTCGCCCCGCCTCTTGCACTCAGTTGGAGGCCACCACATCCGACATCCGCCTAAGCGACGAGCCAAAATGCTGACAGAAAATATGGCGCATAATTTTAAGGCAATGGATACCCTCAAACCACACACACACATACATGCACACACATATATACATGCACACACAAATCATATAGACACACACACACACATATACGTTGAACCTCAACTTCTACCTCAATTTGGCCCAAGCTTTTAGGTGTGTTGCTTTGCTATCTCGCTCTCCTGTGAATACGTGTTTTTATCTGCAACTGTGTGTGTGGGTGCCTCATATAGGACATCATTAATAACACTGAAACACTGCCAGAGAGATGCGCCAGAGAGACAACATCATTATCAAAACCCGAGACGAGTTCAATTTTCATTGTTTGGTTTTTCATCTTGGCGTTGACTTGAAATGGCAGCAACAAAAGCAGCGACAGCAGCGTTGATCTTAAATAATTAGGCAAACTTTGTGTCTGCTACAGTCAGTCCTCACACACAGACAGCCGCACACACACACACAGAAACACACTCACACACACACATACAGCGAGACAGTCATCAACTTTAGCCCTGTGCGTTGTCAGGGCAGACAGAGCACAAAAAAATTGCTTCATTGCTGTAATTTATAACATTCGCTTGTCATTAACAGCAATTTTAATCGCTGCCAACTCACACATAGATATATATCTATATCAGCACATGTGCGTGTCTCTCTTTCTCTCTCTGTGTGTGTGTGTATTTAAAGGGGCTGTGGGAGTGTGTGTGTTTGTGAACGGCATTTAAAGCGTGAGAATATTAATTTATGGGCTTTTAAAATGAGTTGGCAATGTAGGCAGTGAATGTGGATCGCAATAAATGTGAAATGTGAAAATTAATAGCAATATTTCGAATTAAATACCCAAAATATGTAATAAATACTCAATCAAATACAAGCATAAATTCCATATAAATACGCACATTACTCGTAATGCCAAAATACTTACAAATACCAGTTTCATTTTATGAGCAGCTTAGTCGTTCAAAGATTCATTCACATTATATGCACATTACTCTATTTTTTATTAATTAGTGTATTTCTCTCTCCTCTATAAACAATTCAGAGTTTCTGCCATTACATAAATTATTAGTTATTTATTGCAGATTAATTGCCTTCAAGTTGTTTTGATTCACATATTTTCGCAAATTTTCTGTATTAAATGCTAGACAATTGTTTGTACTGTTCCAAATACATTTTTTACTTGTAAATTGTTGTCTAAATCTTGTTTAATGTTGTCTAAATCTATGTTAAGCATATTTTGGTGCAACAGACACTTTGGATGCTACAAAAACTAACAAGTAACTCATGGGCTATTCGATTTTAATTAAATGAATATTATATTCATATTAAAATATGCAAAAATTGCTGAAGTGTTATCAGTATAGAGTGCTGCTTTCTCTAATATATATTATACTTTAATTACAAAATCAATCTGCAAAAATTTCGCTAAATTCAACTCATTTATATTCATTAAATTATAATTTTAAAATCGAAATTTCTGCCGTGACTTTAGAACACCCTAGAAATTAAACCCAATTGATTACAGTTGCATTACATAAATTCGCAAACTTGAAGCACAATATATAATTGTGAAATTATTTAAATGCTTAAAGCATTCAGTTGAATTGAAAGCAGAGTAAAAGCCATGAAGGCAATTGCAAAAAGGAGCACATAAAATATATGTACATTCCTAAATAAGATTACACATAATTTATAGAGTTTGGCATGCCGCTTTTAACTGCTATAAGATGTCCATATGCACATACACATAGTAGCACACATAGCATTTTATAAGCCGGGATTCTAATTATTGTTGTGTTGAATTTATAATACAGTGTTGTCGAGTCTCGTCGAGTTGTTATTATTATCTTGCGTTTATCAGGCCAACGTCTGCTTTGCTTTGCTATATTCCAAAGCATTTGAAATGCAGCGGCAGCCGCAAAACAAGGCTAACAACATCGCGTTGCCGAAATCTATTTATGCCGCGCGGCTGCAAAGCCCATAAACCACAGCCAAAATCCAGTGGTCGTCGCATTTAAGTGCGGCAACAACCACCGTTGAGGCAAATCCGCTCGCCTTAATCTTCACTTGCTGCGCGTATCTTAATAAACTATTAAATCAAACTCAAGCTTCACTGCACGCAAGCACACACATTCAGATACACACACTGCGATATGGATACGCACACAATCGCACATCGTATACAGTCATGTGTGAGTGTGTGTGCGTGCGTGTGTGTATAGTAAATAAATAAATGAGTTATATGCGCGCGTTGTTCGCATTCACATTATTCTCCATGGCATTGGCGCTTTCCTGTACTGAGGTTGCCAGTTTTTGGCATTGCCCAGCTCCGGCTACGATTCTCGTCCTGACTCCGGCTCCGGCTCCCAGCACCGGGGCGCGTGTCCTGTTTTATTTTATTTTATTTTGTTGTTGTTGTTGCTGCTGCTTCTGCTGTTGGTGCTTTTTTCATCTTTCAGGAAACCGATACGACGTGGCCATTATGGCTGCGTTGGCCCTGTTAGTAAGTAAGTCACCCAGCAGGATCCAGGAAGTGAGTTAAGGCTCAGCAAACAGAAATAAATTGAACTGAAATTGGCCCACTATGTATTATAAATGTCCAAGGAGAAATTTGTTATCCGGCCCCAATGGCAGTGGCATTTTCTTTTGATTTTCCATACATTCCCTTCTGTTGTCAAGCAATTGTCGCACGCACTTTAAAGTATTAATAATTATGGTCAAGCCAGAAACCAATTGTGTTTAAGATTGCACAGAGCCAATGACCAAATTATTGAAAGTTTCCAATTGAGAATTGTTTAAGTTGATGTACGATGCTTTTGGGAAAGTTTCGCACGAATTTTATTTTTTTAGGGAAGTGCTGAAAGATTTGTGGACATAGTTTAGATTAAAAGAAGCAATTGCTTAGAGCAACAAATTTGTCATTTTTGCAAACGAGTTTGTACTTACTTTTTTGTAGTATATATTCCGATATTTTGGGAAGCAATTTTCAACATATTTGTACAGATTGGTCATCTAAGATTTGATGGCTATCACAAATTGCTATTTAAAAGAGGCTGAGAGTAATCAAAATACTTTGGTCTGTATATTCTATCTTCGACGTTAAGCCATAGTTTAACGCACTTTAGTTGTCATTAGCTCGATGCTTTAACCATTTTTTTACTTAAACCAACACTTGTTGCACAATTTGCTTTGCTTAGTGCTCGCCACTCTCAAATTTCATAAGTTGAAGTTATCTCCATGTTGATTGTTTATTGTTTATTGTTTATTGTCATCGATAGTTTCTTTCCATTTATTTTGTTTTTCTTTCATTCTTTTTTGTGCAGTTTGTAAGCGATTCTGCTGATCTCATTTGGCTCCCCGAGACCTGTAGCCTGCTTTTGGCCATGGCTGGCAGAAATATCTCGCTGCTGCCAGTTCCCAGTAGCCTTGGCTGGCATTACCTCCGTTGATGCCCTGCTGCTCTCGCTCCTTCCACAGTTGCTCTGTCGTTATTATTTATGTTTTGTTATCCGTTGACCAGAGCGTTGGCGCTTGTTTTTTACACACACACACACAGCTCACCTATTTTACGATAGAATGAATATCTTGTGTTCCCACTGCTGTGGTGTGTTTGTGTGCCTGTATGGGTGTGCGTGTGTAGTTTCTGCCACAGTATTTTTCTATAAGCTCGCAGTTTTGCCAGCTCAGTTCTATTCTCTATTCGCTCTATTCTAGTTTCCATTTTTTTCTCGTTGTGTTTTTGGATGCTGCTGCTGCTGTTGCTGCTGTAACAGCTACTGCTGCTTCTATGTACTTCCGTTTTGTAGTGAAAAGAGCTTTGCGTGTTGTGGGCTGCGTGTGTATGAGTCTGCGTGTGTGTGTGTGTTGCTGTGTGTGTTCATGTGGGGCTCGCCTGTTTGTTTGTTGCTTAGAGAATTGATGGCAAAAGGATGTGTGTGATTTCGCATATGTGAGTGTGCGGCTGCGTGTGTTATTTGTGTGGGGCTATGTTTTTGCTACAGCTCGAGCTGCCACTGCTGCTTGCCGCAAATATCTGCTGAATGAAGTGGCATTTGTTAGTGTGGTTTAAAGTAAAGTGCGCGGCGTAAGCTTTTAACAATCGAAATTGCTTAAATGTTGCTGGACAGCACCAGCATCACCAGAGAGTGAGGGAGGAGTAGTGTGGAGCGAGTGAGTTACTTGGCTGACTGGCTGGCTTAAAGGGTGTTGCAGTCAAAGACACAGTACAACACAGAGTAAGAGAGAAAGCGAGAGGGTGGAGGAGAGCAGCAGCAGCAGCATCAGCAGCAGACATTCTCCGCACAAGTGTATGAGAATGTTAAGTAGTCATGTAGAGCGAGATGTCTAGCGTCTGTGGAATGACTAAATAAGTTATTCATATCAAGTTTTGTTTTGTGGCTTAACGCAACTTAAGTGCTTTTAGATATTCGCACCACAAAAAAAAAATAAATAAAACACAACACAACAGCAACAACAATCTGTCTTATTAGTTAAAGTTGCACAATATTATTATATTTATCTAAATTATATGCTCAATCGATGCGACGTTGCATAACTAAATAAAATACCTCAATTTATTGTATCGAAATTAAAACAAACTTCCTACCGAAACAAGCTTTAAGGCAAAGGAAATTAAGTTAAAGAAATTCCCTAAAATTTGTGCTGCATTGAATTCGTTTATTATTGGACTAAAGTGTGCTAGTAAATGTGTCGTTAATTACTTACATTTAATGAATTCAATCATTTTGACACATCACATTTTCACAATATGCGGAAAAGAATTACTACACGAATAGCATCCGGTTTATTTTATTGCAGCTTTTTATTTGCATGCTGATTTCAATGAATTGATATTAGATGTAAAATAGACGTTCAAAAGATTTTAGAAGTATTATTTTAAATGTTATTATCCTCCTTTTTTGTTGAGTGGGTTTTTCTAATTCACTGAAGACTAAACTACATAATAAATATCACGCCATTAAATTTATTACATAAAATAAACTAATTTCTCAGCTCTTAAAGTTGTTCCTTTTTTTTTGCCTCCCATTTTTTTGCAATCGTGTTGCTTACTAAACTTTCAGAAGCCCTTGTTATATTTAATGCTTAAGTGATTCTACTTTGCGTCGACCTCTTGAAGCTCTAATTAATTTATTCACAATTCGAAGTTTAAAGCGAGAAAAAAATTGCAGTTGGGGGAATTCTTAAGAAAAATCTGCATGTTGGAGGTTGGGATTGTGGTTGCAACTTTGTGTTGCGTCTGGCGATTCACCTAAACAGCGTGAAAGTGAGAGGGAGGGTGGGAGGTAGGGAGAGAGAGTAGTTATCGTTGTGTACATTCTTAGAATATTTTGTGGCGGGGGAAGGTGTGTGTGTGTGCGAGTTTTTGGAAAGTTTTCCGGGCAACACGCACATTCCATTTCTATGCAACACTCGCATACAAATCGTTTTTCTAAGTGAATTTAGTTGCTGTCTTCCCTCCCGCCAACCGCCTACCGTGTGTAGCTTTTCTTTATCAACACACACACATGGGTGTGTGTGTGTGTGTTGAGCACGCATACATGCATAAATATAATCTTTTTATGTGGCTGTTTTGAGCTGCTCGATAGCGCAATTTGGGGAACAGGCTGGGAGCTACTGAAGGCATCTCTAGCGTCCATTGTTTGATCTCTCTCGCTGGCTGGCCCCCTGACTGACTGACTGGCAGCCGAGCAGGCAGTCAAAGCGTCCCCATGGAGTCGTCAATAAATGCGATAAAACCAAACATGTTTCATTTGCAACAGCTTCAGCTTCAGCTACGGCAACGTCTTGGTCTTGGCCCTGGTCGTGGTCATGTTCTTGGCTTTAGCTTCCTTTTTTTCCAGCTGCACATCTCTCATCTTACAATGGGGCAGGAACTCATAAAATTGTGCGAGCGACGGCGGCGTCAAGTGTTCGTTGTGTGCTGCCCCCTAAAACTCGCAAAACTCCTGTGTGGATTTTGACCCATAATTGACTTGTACACATGCCAACTCGCAACTCCCAAGTCGAGAGCGAGCAGCCTCCTACTGCGTGTCTAGTTGGCGTGCCTGATACATATAGATTTATATTTATTTATATATGTATGTTATGTATATGTTACTAATCCTAATCTTCTACTCGCTCCCTGTTTCTGCCCCTCGCTGCTCGAGTAGTGTGCAGAATTGTCAGCTTTGACATTTTTAATGCCCCCATAGCTATCATTAGATGGTCGAACAAAGCGCAGTCAACGAACAAAGGCAATCGAAATAATCAATACAAATTTTATAACCTCACTCCCTCTCAAACACACACACCAGACACACACATTCACATTCGCACTCAGAGAGTCAGTCGCACAACAATGAAATACATTACAAATCAATTGCAATCGCTCGAAAATCGGCGTACGAATTTCCATAGACAATGTCTGACTTTGTGGGTTTCTCCTGGTTTGCAGGCTGCCTGGTAGCCTGGCAGCCAGGCAGTCAGGCAGTGAGGCAGCCTGGATTCCTGGCCACGGCAGAAGGCGAAAAGGGGCAACATTATTATCATCATCAAGCGTACAAAGTTAGTGCCGCCGGCTGCAGAGTTCGAGCAACGCGAAGCACGAAGCGGAGCGATGCGGGAACAGCGGCAGCGTCAAATCGGCAAATGAAACAAACCAGGATTTACATGTACACAGTTATTTCTGCTGCTTTTGCTTCTGCTGTCGCTGCTGCCGTCGCTGCTGCTGATGCTGCTCCACTCTCATGTGCGTGTGTGCAGCATTTCCTTTGGGTTATTTTCCGGGAACAACATTTCATGGCACTGATAAAGCTGCCATGGCAGCGACAGCAACAGCGATGACGCTGACGACGACGACGACGTCGACAGCAGCAGCAGCAGCATCTATTGAGCATCGCAGTTGCTGCTGGCAGCGCTTTCAAAACTGGGGAAACTGCTGGTCGCTTCAAATGCGTCGGCGCGCTAAGAGAGCTCTCTTGAGCACTAGAGCGCTGAGAGCGAGAGAGCGTGAGTGAGAGCCAGTTTTTTTTTTTTTTGGTGGGAAATTGTGCTCAAACAAGTGTCGCTGCGAGCGCTTTGTGGCATGTCAGCAGGCAACAAAAACTGCCCCCGGGCGGTAGGCAACAAAATATTTGACGCAAGTTGCGCGTTGCCTGCTATGGGAGAGTGGCCGAGTGTGAGTGTGAGCGTGTGCTACTATGTGTGAGCGGTGCCGCGTGCACTCCAGGCAATGTCAAGTTGACACTTTCACCAACACACACACACACACACAGACACGTTGTATGGCACACGAACTTGGGCAATTATCAAGCGAATGATGAGCTTGATAAAAGATGCAACTGATGAGCAAAAAAACTTAAGGATGATCAACTAAATTAAGGATTTAAATGCTAGAATGTTTTTGTGCCACATTACTTGCAACACCGTCATTATCAGCTGCAGTTAGGCTGGCACATTCTTCAACAACGTTCTAGCAACATCGGTAGTCAGTCAGAGTCAGGATGGCAGGCAGCCGACTGCGAACACCCTCTATAGAGGTTACATTTGCTATTGTTGTTTGTTTGCACCATTTGCCCCATCGCGATGTGCCTTCTCTTTTGCACCGCCTCAGTGGGCTGGTCGGGCCACCCACGAAAACAAACATAAAGGTGCAACAATGACGCGCGTAGATTTTTCCAACTCTCCAAAATTGGCGCCTGCCCGCTTCCTCTCGCGCTCTCGTTCTCTCACTAGCTCGATTGCTTGCTCGCCTGCTCTCTAAGCTCCGAATCTCCTACGCTCTACTGCAATTGCGCTCTCCCAGAGAGCACACACACACATACACTTAAGACACTCTTTCTCTCTCTCGGGTCTGTTAAGTAATTTTCGGTTTGTGAAAGTGAATTTTTAGCGACTGTTTTGTGTGTGATTGCAACATTGTGTGCGAGACTGGCGCAAAGAGGATGTGGTGGAGATTGGGATACGGAAGTGTGGCAGGCAGTAAGCCAAGTCAAGATGTATGGTTAACAGCAGCGCACAAGGCATGGCGCATTTAGTAGCAACAACAGCTAACAGCATCGATCGATGCAGGCGCTAAGAGTGTTGCATACCCAAAAGGCGCAGTAAAGTTAATATGAGATGAAAAGCGAATATTATGGGGATCTGTAAAATATTTAAATTATAAAAAAATTGGAAAATTAACCAAAGTCTTGGAAACCTTTGAGACTAATTTTGTCGTTTTAAACGTTTATTTTAAATCAGTTTTGCAATTTTATAATAAACATTAGATATGAAATGAAATTTGTGATATTATTTTGTTATTAAAACAGCGACTTCTAAAAAATGTTTCAACAATGAAAATAGTAATACTATTGCGGGTATAAAGTAATTAATATAAATAAAGTGTTATGGGTCTGTTGCATAATAAATATGTAAATATATTTATATATAAATATTCTTTTTAATTTTATACTTAGAACCCATTTAAAATGTTGTATTGCATCCTAGCTTATCTCTTTCGATATGTATACGTAGATATTACTAATAAACTGTTTTATACACTATAAATTTGTCACTCAACTGATCAATCTGTAGGCTGTTAAACTTACGCAGTGCGTTGGCAACCCTAGCCATTGGCCCGCATCTACTACAAGCATTTAACAGACTTCGTGTGTGGGGGTGTACACGAGTTCTCTAGACTCTCTCAGTCGCAGTCGCTGTCATCCTCGTTGCTCGTGCTGCTGTTGTTGCTGCTGCTGCTGTTGCTGTTGCTGCTGTGGAGCCCGCTCTTTCTCTGTCTCTCTGCCTCTGGCGCTCTTTGCTTCTCTCGTGGCCGCTGCCTCTCGCTTCCTCTCGTGCTGTGTTTCGCTCTCTTTCTCGCCATGTGTGTGTCGCTGTTAGTTGCTTCCGTTGTTGTAATGCTTCTGCGCTCCCGCTGCCAGCAGTGAAATGCTATCGCTGTTGCTGCTGCTGTCGCTGCCGACGGCGAGCGGCGACGTTGACGTCGTTGTAGTCGTCCTGACGCCTTTTGCTGTTGCTAAAAATCCTACGCAATTCGCGAGAGTCCTTCAGTCGTTATCAGACAAGCGAGTCCAGCAGTCGTTGCGTTCTGTTCCTTAGCCGTGCAAAAGTAGCCTAGTGAAAACACAGCCAACAAACCAACAAACAACCGACAAGCAAAAAGAAAAATACAAGCAAAAGAATAAGGAAATCAATTCTCGAATTCTCAGCACTCGGCTAAAAAGCATCCAAACCACAACAACAACAACAGCAACAACAACAACAAACAACTGAGTTCAATTTCATTGTCAATAGCGGCGAAATTTTCGGTAGTAGACAACCACGACGACGACAAGAACGAGACGCGTTTTTTGCTTAATATTAGCGACATTTTTTCACGTGATTCGCAACGCGTTCAAGTGCAATCAACTTTAATCAACATTGAAACATTTATCAGCGCGCTGTCTAACGTTTGAGCTTTAGTAGTGTAAAAATAAAACAAACAAAAACATAAACAAACCAAGAGTATAAACAAATGCAATTTAGGTAAACGGCAATTTCAAGAGCTTCTCAAATAGTTGTGAAATAAACAAAAAAAAAACAAAAACAAAAAGAAACATAAAAAAGAAAACAAAAAACATCATAGCGATTAAAAATAACAACGAAGAATACAACAAGCAAGCGACAACAAGCGAAATAACAGCGGCAACAAACAATAAATAAAGCCACACAACAAGCTCAGCAAACAACAACAACAACAACAATACCAACAAGTTTCCACGCGCTCTTTTTTCTGGCCAACCGTCGGCAGCAACGACAACAACCACAACAACAGCGCACACATTTTTCCTGTCGAAAGTGTTGCAATAAATTCAATCAAAATTTCACACTTTGGAGTAAATCTGTTTTACGTGAAGCAGCCAGCGGAGTTATTTCAGCAGCCGCCGCCGCTTCCGCCGTTGCCAACGCTGCCAGCGCCGGCGACAATTAAAGCGATTAGTCCGCCAGTGACAGCAGCAGCGGCAGTAGCAGCGCCGCCTTTGACGCCGACGCCGCTGTCAGCGCAAACCGCCACAATTCCAACAAAGAAACTCGTTGTAAGTAATCATCTTCCACAATACTTCTTCAATAACTCGACCTCCCCACCGACCCGTCCCGCACCGCTTTTGTGTCTGCGCCCTTGGCAGACATTTCTTCTAATTATTAATGTGAATGAAAGTTTTTGGTTGCTGACCCGACTCCCCCCGTTCCCCCCGCTGAAGAAGAAAAAGTATGCAATGAATTATTTTTATGCTATTATTTTTACATATTTCGCTTCGCACGCAATAAATTAATTTATGTCCAACGTCAGGCACGTTTCGCACCCAGCTCCAAAATACAAAAATAAACAAAAAAAAAAAAAACAACAGAAAAACAGTAAGAAATGTCCACTCTCACTCCAGATTTGCTTCCTTCCCTTTGTACTTGAGTTTGGCTTGAGGCGCACGATTCTCACCTGTTCGCCGTTCATTACAACGTGTCGTTTATAAGATTTTGCGAGTAAATCGTTTTAAGTGTGTGCAGCGCTCCGGGCAACAAAACAGAGAAATTAAAATTGTAGATAGCGTCCTGGCCCGGACTCTGGTATCTGCAGTGTGCTTTGCTCTGACGCTTGTTGTTTATAATATCGTTGCTTATAATTTGCTTTTAATTTGTTTGGCAAACGCCAACACTTCAACACGGACAGCGGACATCGCTCAACGGACCATGGGCTGGACAAAAGGACGCAACACAAACGCACAAAAAATGTCATAAAAATAATTACGCAGCGCCGCCTGTATAAACGTGACGCGTTGGCAATTCGCGTGTCTCAAAGCGACTTACTACCGATCTCCCACTCCCGTCGACGCACTGTCTCCCCTCCCCTAGGTCCTCATTGTCGGGGCCCATAAATTTTATAGCAGAGCTGTAAACGCGACTAAAGGCTCATCGAAAAGTGGCCATAAATAAGTTCAAATATATTATATATATATATATATATATATATATATAGTATACATATATATTTATAGTGCGGTTTTTTGGGCTCAACTCAGCCTATAATCTTAGCTGCGGTTGTTGTCCTGATGAATGTTTCTTGGGCTATGACTCTATTTAACCCATAAACTTGCCGGAAGTTGTTAACAAAAATGAGCGCTCAAATGTTTGGCCATAAACAAAGCTTGTGGCCAAAACAAATGATGGCAAAACAGACAGAAGGCGCAGCAGATAAGACACTTGAATTTTCGCCCCACGTCCCAATCGAAATTTTAACTGCAGGTCAACATTTTAAAATTAAACGAAACTTTATGTTTCCGGGTGGGGCGATGGCGAAGGTGACGGCGACAGCAATGGCGACCAGAGCTTGCAACCGTTAAAAGTCCATCAAATAATTGAAACTTTTAGTTGGCGCAAAGTCATCAATTTGGATGGAAAAGTTTTTGATAACTTGAACAAAATCATAAGACTTTAATAAATCATAATTATTTGGAGATTCAAATAATAGCTTTTTATCGCCATCAAATAGTTTGTGGGTTCAGAGTTCGTTTATTTCTTATCGACCGCAGAGGAAACAATAGTTCAACTGGTTCCATTATTGTTTTTATGCTGAAATAAAAGTTAGTTTATTTTAGAGACTATCAAATAAATGCACTTTCAGCTAACTTATTTTAGAACTAATTGGTAATTGGTTGATATCAATAAAGTTGTTTTGAAATATGTTCAAGAAAGTAATCCAATTTTTTGATTTTAAAAGAAACGATTGTTAAGAGCTTCAATTATTAACTAATTAAATAGTAAAAAACAAAGAAAATTTGTAAATAATTTGAAAGAAACTTAGACTAATTTTCAAATAATTAATAATTGCATTACATAAGTTAATATTTCTACAAGGAATTTGAAGTTTTTGAATAGTCAAACCACTAGCCCATATTTAATTCTATTTTGCATTGAAAGCATACCGTAATATTGTAAAATAGGGTTGCTTGAAGTACTTTTATATTGCTGTAGTTTGAGTAGATGCTGAAAGATTGATTGCGCTTGCTAGGAGCCCGCTTATCAGCTGAGTCATGAGAGCCCGGTTGATTTGTTATCGCATCGAGCTTAGGCCATAAACAATGCTTAAGGCTGTCAGCTAAAACTGAAGTGGCAAAATTCTTCATCAAATATTCGAGCATGGCCCATAAATTTGGTTCTTATCCTCTCAGCCCCACCGCCTCCTGCACGGTCTCAACAAAAGCATTATCGTTGAGTAACTCGCTCGGTTGTGGCCCAAGAAGTAGTTTGCACCGTCGACGCTTCGAGTGCAATATGCACTGTCAGCTACACCTATTGATGCTGCTCTACAACGAGAACAACGACAACGACAACGACAACGACAACGACAACAACAACAACAAGAATGACGACAACGACAACGACAAGGAAAACGACACCGAGAACGACATGCTTCATCCCTATCCCACATGTTCATCCACATTTGCTGATGCCTTTGAGTGCTGGCTGCCTGCTATCTGCGCTCGCTCTCACTGCTGGGCTGGCTCTCTGTCTAACTGCCAGTTTAGATTTGTGTCTAGTGACTTTGGCTTGTGGTAAACACTTGAGTTTAATGGTTTGTTGACTGCCTTCTCAATGACTGAGCCGACGATGCCTTCAAACTCACTGAGCTCACTGCTCACTGCCACTGCAGAGACCTGAAGACGTTTGTATAATAAAATTCTCGTCTATTGGCGTGGCTATAAAAGTTGGCTAACGTAAACGAGCATTAAACTGCCATACACTTGAAGCTAGCTAGGCTAGCAAGCTCTCATCTCAACTCGACTCGACTCTCGACTGTTTTATTATTTACTAACTATTTTATTTGATTTGATTTAATTTTGGCAGTTGCTGCCATTTTTCTCTCTGCCACTTTTAAAGACCACAAAGCCAATTTTTAGTGACAAGCCAAAGGCAGCGTCGGATTATCGAGAAAGCTCCCCAAAATGCGAGCAATAAAATAAATTCAATGTGAAAGGTTTTTCTTTTCAAGCAATAGTTACATGACCCAAGTGATTGTAGTAAAAAAGAAAGTAATGCGAAAAATTTGTTTGTTTACAGTGAAATCTACTTTGGCTCGGGGAGTTGTTTTTCTTTTTTTTTGGTTATTTAATAAGTTTAAGATCTTAGCGCATATTTTACGACTTGTTTTATTTTTTTTTTTGCTGGCTGTCATGTCTTATGTAAGGTGTTTGTTCTTGTTATTTTGTTGTGCCTTATTTGGGAGTGGATCAGCTGGCGAATAACACAACTCATCCGACTGCTTACAAAGCACAGCCAACAAAGTCAGCCAACAACAGCAGGAAGTCCTCCGAGAGTGAGAGAGAGTCCAAGCTTTTGCTTTTCGTCTTTTTTTTTGCCAACTGCTAGCTGCCGTTAAGCGCTGCTTGAGGGGCTTAGGCGACGCCTGCCTTCCATAAAACTGTCACAATGGAGCAGCAGCAGTTGAGTGCGGCTGCTGTGGAGTAGAGTGGAATGGAGTGGAGTGAGGGCTGTAGCCACAAGCAATTAGCTATCATGCATATGGAGCGCAGAGGGACAAAAGAGACAGAGAGTGAGGGAAGAAAAAAAGGAAGCCGCAAATCAAAAGCAAAAGAAAAGAAAACCTAAAAAGAAAACCAAAAGCAATTGTCAGCCAAATTGGCATTGGCATTGACTGTGCGTTGAGATTTGATTTATCAACATGTTTCACGTGCGACACAAAAATCGCTGGCATTGTCAGCCCAGCTGGGGACTAAGCAGCCAACGACGGCGGCAGGGGGCGAGTTGAGGCAATCACACAAATACGACGTTTTCGTTTTACGCGTCGCCGCATCGAAATGTGCGTGCCACACACACACACACACACACACAAACACACACACACACACATACTCAGCTCAACTGACGCGTTGCCGTCAAGTGCAACAAGCTGACGGGAGGCAGAAGACAGGAGGACAGGACACTGGGGGGAAGGCAGTCAGCGTGCGTGGGTTTATTAAAATTTTAATATCAACGGCAAAGTCGACAGGCAGCCAAGTAAAAAATGTGTGTGCGGCGCAAACTTTTTTTTATTTTTCGCTTTTTTCCGTTTCGTTTTTTTTCCATTTTTTTTTTTTTTGTTCCTTCTGCTTGCTTGCTGGTTTCGCTTTTGCGCCAGGACGAATGTCGACGCACAGGCAATCAACCCCAGCAACAGCAGCAGCAACAGCCAAGCAGCAGTTGTAGCCATGACTGTCAGTATGCGATGCCAGAAGCTGAAGAAGCGCTTGAGTTATGCGCTGAGCGCTGAGCATTGAGCGTGTGCTGCTGAGCTGCTTCAATGTGTGCGTAAGAAAATAAGTCATTTTCCCCTAAGGGGAAAGCAGCCTTGACTCTGAGCACCACTCGCACTCACGCTGGCTGCAGAAATTCATCGATTGAATACAATACAAATATGTCAACGAGCCGCTTGAGATGTCGACGAAGACGACGTCGACGATGACGACGACGACGGCTAAAATCTCAGAGAGAAACTTTGAGAAGGCAAGCAAGAGGCTGGAACTGCATGGATGGAGGTTGTCTACGGGTTTTAGCTCATTTCAATGTGCCTGGGGAGTGTGCGACAGACTGGGAAAAAGGCAGGAAAAGTGTGTTGAGCGACTGGTATGGCAAAACCAATCAGTCAGCGGAGTGGCTTTCTGCCGGGGTGTTGAATTACGGGTATTTTGTGTGAATTGAATTTGGCATGCCAGCAGCAGCAGCAGCAACGCAACGGCAAGAAGATGAAGGAGAACACAGAGTGTGGGAGGGGGATGGGAAAGGGAAAGAGAACGGGAAAATGTTATGTATGAAAACTTGGCCCACACCTTTCAAATTATTTGCAAACGCATTCCATTTGAGTTACTTACCAGGAAGCAGGCGCCAAGTGACAACCACCGGCGGCAATCAGCGCGACAAAAACAACCCAATAACAAGACGACGAGGAGGAGCAGGAGCTAGTTGAGCAGGAGATGGAGATGGAGGGGAGGTTGAGGAATGTGTGTGGCAGAGAGTTGTAAGAGATGGAAATGGAGAGTGAGGCTGGAGGCTGTGAATTGTTATTTTATGAAATTGCAAACACAATCAAGTTGACAAGCAGCCTTTGTCTTTATCTTTAGCTGCCTCCTCGTCATTGTCAGCATCATCATCATTGTGTGTGTGTGCGTCGGATGAGGAGGAGGATGTGAGGGGCGGAAAGGACACGACACGAACAGAGTGGTGGGCAGCACAAATCGTCAGACAAATAAATTGCACTAATGGAGCTGTTAACGTTTTTGCTCGCAACTTATAACTAAGCCAAAAAAGATGCTAGTAAAATATTTGAATTGAGTGCAGGAAACTAGAAAATTGCAAAAACTGCAGGAAAAACTCCTTCCCCTCTTCCTCTCCTTCTTCTCCTACTCGTCCTCCTTCTCGACAACAAGTCGGCCAAAACCCAAAGTTGCAACCGAGCATCTTTTGCAGCTTTGGTCAGAACCCATTGTTTTTGCCGTGTGTGTGTCTGTGTGTGTGATTCTGTGTGTGTGTGTGAGTCGAAGGGTGTATCTCTGTGTGTGGGACAAGCAAGTTATTAGATTCATTTCAAGTTGTACGGAAAAGTGCACTCGAAAACACTGAAGACTCTGCAACTCTGCGACTGCGAGCTGTGCGACTTGCGTCTGCAGCAAAGTCAGTCAAAGTGAAATTTGTGGTGAGGCGTGGCAAAAGTTCCAAAAGAGAGAGACCGAGGGAAACAAAAAAGAAGCAGCCGAAGAAATGGGGCTGCTGGCGTTGACAACACACAACAGTTGATAATAGAGAAGGGCTGGGCGAGAGGGAAGGTGGTTGGGGGGTTGGGGGGCGACAAGCGGAAGTGGAGGCTGCAAACAGAGACCGCAACACTATAAATGTGGGTAGTTGCCAGCAAAAGCGAGCGTGCGGCACAAAAGAAACCGCAACATCAGCAAAAAAGCGACAGCAGGCGCTTTGAGCGACGAGGAGCGAGCGCCGCCAGCAAAAGCAGCAAAAGAAGAAGCAGAATAGATGTGGCGCAGCTGTGGAGGCCAAATGGTTAAGGGCTGGGGGCGCAGGCCTAGGTTGCTGCTGGGGCGGCACTTATTTCAAACAATTAACTTGATATTGTAACGGCTTTTGTAAAAAGGGAAACGATCCCCGTCCTCCTCTGCGTCCGTCGTCTTCCTGCGCAGTTCAAGAAAGGTCAGCAACAAGAAGCTGGGGCGCTGGCAGCACGGGGCACGGGGGCACGCCGGGCTTGCAACTTGCCTCGTCAATGTAGTCAAATAACAAAGAAGCAGGCTAAATTTGCTTGGCAGCATGTGGCCCAAAAAACCAGCTACTACAACAAAGTGTACAGCCAAAGTAGATGTGTATGCGTGTGTGTGTGCTGCTTTTGGTGGTGCCAAAAGAAAAACATAATAAAATCAAACCAAGTGAAGCTGCTGCCCTCGCGCTGCTCTTGTGTAGTCGTCACACGAAAGTAAAATAAACTGAAAGAAAAACAAAAACTCACGAAATGCGCTGAGGCGACGTTGTTGTCCACGGCTGTCGAGTTGCCTCCACTCCACTCCTCTCAGCTATCCAACTGCTGCTGTTGTTGTCTCTTGGAATTGCTATCAGTGTTACAGCTGGCGGCAGTGTCCTCCTGCCACCTAGTCGCTAGCGACGGCAGCAGGCGTCAACTCTTGTGCTACACAACTTGAACACGAAGTTCATCAACTAACGCGAAGCTGCAGGAGGTGCCCACAAATGGCAGCGTCCAAAAGCGTTATTATATTTTTTGTAGTTGTAGTTGTAGTTGTTGCCGCTGCGTGTTTGTTTGCTAGCAGAATGAATATTGCCCAAGTTGCTGTGGCCCGCCCCGAAGCTGTTTGACTTGGCTTTCGCCTGGCTTTGCCTGCTAACAACAGAGCGACCAAAAGAGAGAGTCAGACAAGGGGCGAGAATGAGATGCTGCTGTAGGCAACCACCTGTCCTGTGCTGGGAGCAAGTTTCCTATACTTTCCTTCTCTCGTTTTTTGTGTTCTGTGTGTAAGTGTGTGTGTGTGTTGCTTGTTTGTTTGTCTTATAAATTTACTTACGCTTATTTGCGTTGGAAATGAGCTGGCCCTGGCATTCTTGGCCCCAAAGTGCAAAGTCGTCGTCGCGCTACTCCAAATAACAGCAAAAGCAACAACAACAACAAAAACAGCAAGTACAAATACCAACAAAAAAAAAATGGAGAGGGGCACAAAAAGCGGCAAAGTTTTTTGCGTTGACAAACACACGCGGCGTATGCGCAATAATTTACAATATTATTGTGCCAAATTGTTCACAAACGAGCGGGGCCACAACACAAGGTGCGACAGATTGACGCAGCAACCAAGACCCTGGAAAAAAACAACAAAACAGCAACAACAACAGCAAGCTTTCTATATGATTAGTTGACAGAGCGAGAGAAAACATAACGAAACCATGACGAAACGTGCATGAAAAAATGACAGAAAATTCATGCAGCACAATGGGAACGAAAGTTGCCAAATATTTAATGCTCTTTCACTTTTGGTTTCCTTCGGCATTACAAATGCAGCAGAACAATAAATAGAAAACCAAAAGCTAAGCAAAGTGAAGTGAGTCGTATGTTTGATTTAAAAAGGAAACAAAAGCATATTGAACAAACGTGCTTATTAACATAATATCAATTGCAAATTTGAGATTAGGAAAATAAGTGGGAACATGTGGTATAGCAAAGTGTAAAGCGATAGAAATTATTGGGCAATTGACTTGTTAAAACAAAAGAGGGTACTAAAGAGACAGTTGATAGCAAATTAATTAGTTATGGGATTAACTAAATTATTGACAGCACAATTTATACTAAAATAGCAGCAATTAAATACAACAAATTGGTTTAAATTGAATTTGAACTACGAGTTATTGCAGAAGGTGAAAATAAGAACAGTTCTGCTTAAATTATAATTGCTACAGATTACATTTAAGTACAATGTAAATGCCTTCTAAAAATGATTATCAAAATACTTATCAACACAAGAATTTTTTGTTCTTTAGAGATGTAACAAAATTTGTTCGCATTTAATCAATAATTTTTCGATTAACTTGCGCTTCATGCAGCGTGAGTCCGTCCGCAAAGTAGTTGTGAATTATAAACGAACAATGTTTGCAAAAATGCTTTATAAGTCGCACTGATGTTGCGCTTGTTATGGTGCTCCATTATGTCTCTCCTATGTCCATAAACATTTTTACTGACCTGGCAGTTGAATATTGCCTATAAAAATCTGCCTGTAGAGCGTGTACTGTGTTTATGTGGCTGCTACCAAAGTGTCTCGAGTCGGGCGTCTCGAGCTGCAGCAAAGTTTCAATTTTATGATTTTTCGTAATTTTAATAAACATTTGATGCGCACTCGCTTCCTTTGCTTTTATATATTCTTTTCTCATTCTCTTTCTCTGCTTTTGTTGTGCTGGCAAATAAAAGTTAGCAATATTCAGCTGGAATTCTAATTTGATTGCCAGCTAAACAGACACACTTTTGCTCCCCTCGTTGGGAGTTGGTTTTAGTGCGCTGTCAGTTGGCAGCGACCCTCAATCGCCAATCAATGTGGAGGAACTACGCGCATTTGACCGAAATCGCCTCATTGCTCCGCTTTTCCACCACTCTGCCCCCCCTTTACATTTGTGTGTGTGTGTGTGTGCGTGTAGCAACCCCTCATCCTGCCACATCCTGCTTGGCCCGTTTTGTGCACAGGAAATGTTAAATGATAATGCGCGGCACGCATAAAATGCAGTCACAGTTGCAGTTGCAAGTCGCCAGTTGGCAGTTGGTAGTTGTTGTAGTCGGTCCCCTTATTCGGCTTGTGTTGTTTGTGTGCGTCACACATTACGTATACGTAATTTTTATTGCGTATACGTAATGCATTTTGATTTCAGACAACACGCGACGCAACCGCGGGGACGTCGACGGAGGTAACAATTTAAATCGTTGGCGGTCATTTACGTGCACGCCATGCAAAATGCATGGCAAAAGTGAATGAGAATGAATACGAAAATACGAATGCGACTGTGAATGTGAATGTGTGTGTGTGTATGTGTGAATGCGAATGTGTTGTCTACTTTACGGCGCGTGGCCGTTATTTCCGCTTTACGCGCTGCCACTAATAAAAATCGTTTAAAAAACCGCATGACAGCAGCAGCGGCACGTTAAATAATAACAATCATGTGTAAATTTTTGCAGCGCTAACGCCCACGCAGCAAATCTCCCTCGCACAGTGCTTGCCTGCCTTGTGCACCCACTCGAGGAAGCGCGAGCTTCACTCTTCTGACAGATTTATGTGGCCCGACAACTTCAAACTGCAACGCGGCGCAATAAATCTCAGCTACAAGAGGCAACAGCAGCTTCCCTTCTCCCTTCGTTGCTTTCTGTTCCCCATCTCCAGTTGCCATCTTAACTTCTCTATCTTTACGCTCAGCAGCTGCAGCGCTGGCTAAGCTTATTTGTCTATCTGCTTGTCTGATTGTCTCTGTAGCACTCGCTGTTCGTCTGTGTTCTGCCGTCCGGCATTTCGTGCGTCTTGCTTTGTCTTCCATTACTAAAATTAAAATCGCGAAGCAAACGCGTTGCTGCGATTCTATTACCAAAAGTGACTCACACCCGAAAATCGAGGAACAAAATAAAAAATAAAAAATAAAACCAGAATAGCAGAAAGATTCTTCTAACTTCTTCTGCTGCTGCGGCTGTTACTATTTCACTGTTCTGCTCTGCTTTGCTTTGCTTGGCGCTGTGTTGTTGTTACTTCTTGACGGCTTTTACACTTTTAAACGTCGCATTATTTCCGCTGCTTTTAGCCCCCTGTCTGGCCCTCTGTGTGTGTGTGCGATTTTTCATCTTGTCGTTTGGCAAACGAAAAATACGTTAAATTAAATTATGATTTCAGTGCTTGGCGTCCTTGTTGTGGCCTCTCAGCACATCCCTCATTGCCTCATCTCTGCTCATCTCTCATCAGCTCTCATCTCAATTCGCTCGTCTCGCCATCGCTGCTCTCCCCGCCTTGCAACCAGCTGTCTGGCTGTCTGCCTCAGTGTTTTCATATTCGTTAAATTCATTTTGGCGCGTTGTTTTTTTTATTTTACGTTTCTGTTTTTTTTTTGCATTATTTTTTTCACTTCTCGTTCTTGTGCTAAAATATTTGCCTGGCTTGCGCACGTTCCTCGCAGCCCCCCTGTGCCCCGTGCCCCGTCTCTGGCCCACAGTCAGTCACTTAGTCAGTCAGTTAGTCAACAAGCGGCTGCCGCTCGGGACGACCGCAGTGTGCGTGCTTTTGGTGTCGGTGTCGTTTTTGGTGTTGCCGAAGAATCTGTGTGAATCTTGGGGAAACTGGGGAAACTGGGAATCTGGAATCCCGGATTCCCCAATCCCCAAGCCCCCAATTTTGGCTCAGTCTCTGCGCAAATTTTGTTATGCGGCTGCAAATCTTCAACAATTGCCCTGATTTATAATTTCTGCTTAGCAATGCAAAATACTTGAGCCCGCAATAAGCGGCTGAGGAGGCCACAACGGCTGGTCGAGAGGCGAGTGGCAGCTGCGAGCGTCGCATGTGTTGGCTTAGCATACAAATATTTTGCTGTTTGTTTGCTTTAGTGCGCATAAATGGCAAGGAACTCACGCGGTGGTGACGAAGCACCGCACGGGGGTAGAGCTCATAGAGAAGTGCAGAAGAAGAAATGTGATGAGTACGTTGACAAGCGAGCTGCCTAACCGCCATGCACACTACCTACTACGCATCCCCCTCAGCCTCCATCCCGTGACAGACTTCGCCGCCCCCGCGCTGCTGTCATGCATAATCCTGGCAGGCTGCAGCATCAGCCGTACATCTCGGGCTCGTCATAATGTGGCTGGTAGTGCGCTTATGCATAATTTACCCGCTTGTCAGTCTAAAGAAAGAGACAGCCGCATTCGCTGTAACTCAGAGGAGAAAACTCTGGCTCGAGGTGGAGAAGAAGAGGAGAGGGAAATATGTCAGAGCTGAAAAGCCTAGCAGAGTCAGAGAGACATCGCATCGCTTTGACTTTCGTGAACTGCCAGCAGACCTCAAGTCTCTCTCGCTCTCCAACTGTCACCGCAGCTAAGTTCAGAGTTTGAATTTCAGAAAATACACATATATTATCGTAGTGTAATTATAAAGCAAAATGCTATAGCCACAAGGCTCGGGTAAACGTGAAAAATACATAGCACGCATATATTAAAGTCACACAGCGAAAATATTTGCATGTTTATTAACTAATTTTTATTTCTATGACTATGGCAAACATCGAAAGCTATTTGAATGACTAAAATGCATGTGCAAAATATTAATAATTTAATTGATAGAGAAATCATAATTATTGACATGCATTTATTGCGAGCTCAGTAGCTGCAATTATTATTGCAAATACTTGGCTTGAAACTGTGCAAAATACTGGGGTTTTTCACTTTATTTTGATGACAGCCGATCAGAATTCAAAATGAATGATTTGAAACCAAAACATTTTTGATATGCGTTAGTTAGTGAGATATTTTCAGCAAACAAAATTTTTAAATAGTAGCAAATAAAATCACACGTTTTAAGCAGCATATAATTGAAAAGCTGGATTGGTTTATTTGTTTTAAACAGCATATAATTGAAAAGCTGAATTGCTTTATTTGTTTTCATTTCTTCAGCGATAGCTTGCTGCAAGATGCCAAAGTTGCTGCTATTAGTTATTTATGCCTTGCAATAAATCTACGGATTGCTCTGTGTGATAAAAGTCAAATATAGCTTAAATATAAACTTGAGCTAAATGAAAAGTGATACATGGCAAGTGTGCAGCTGTTGGTCAGATAAAGCTATATATCTGCAGGACAAAGAATATACTTAATTCAGGCAACATTTAAATGCAACCGCAAATATATTTCTAAATGTCATATCGACAATTTCAATAACTTTTTACTGCCACTTGCTGTTCAACAACTATATTAGTTAGCTATTTAGCACATGCTCTAGCATCACGTGTTTAAATTTTTGCCAAGAATTCTAAGCAGTCAGTTGTTTCGTGAGTGTTTGTGAGTTGTCGTGTCTGCAAGTTATTAGCAAAGAGTATACAGAGTTGGATTGAATTGGATGGCCGGAGGGAAGATAAAGACAGTGAGAGAACGCTGCTCATGTTGTTGACTGATTGCTTTGGCGGCGCCCAAGACAAGAACGAAACTCGGGATCACGACGAGAACTAAACACAGAAATGCGTGCGCCATAAATTAAAGTAGTTTTAAGTTCTTTTTCTCTACTACGTTTTTCGTTCACTGTTGTTGTTGTTTTGTTTGTGGCCATTTCTGTTGGTCTTTATTGTTGTTGTTGGTGTTGCTGTGGATGGTTTTGGGTTACGCTGTCATGGGTTGGAGCAGAGACAGAAGCAGAAGCAAGAGAAGAAGAAGATGGAGTCGAAGTTGGGGGATTTTTAGCATTTCTGGTACCGCCCGCTGTTTGAGTTTGTGTTTTGTTTGGTTGGTTTTTACCCTAAAAATAGATACACAAATGTGTTTTAATGGTCGCTTTTTGCCTCGCGTTTTCGTTTGCTTTTGCGTTGCGTTGCGTTCCGTTTGTTGCTCTCGCCTCTTTCACTTCGCCTCGTCCTTCGTTCCAATCTCTGCCGCTTTGTTATGCCGTCTGTCGTTTTTCTATGTGACTGAATTTATTTGGTTATTCCCATGCTCCACGTTTCGGTCTCACTCTTTCTCGCTCTTGCCTTTGCCTTCTCTTCTTTTTTTTTCGGTTGTTGGCCACATTCTTCCTCATTTTCTCATTCAGCTAACGAATGTTGTGTATATCTTTGTGCGTGTTTGCCAGCCATTCGCCAAAAGTTTCCTGGCCGCCTTTTTTGCCGACTCTCAACTTGAGTTGAGTCTTTGCTTCTATTGCCGCCGCTGCTGCTGTTGATGTTGCTGCTTGCTGCTTGCCACACGGGGTGGCAAATGGTTTTGATTTGATTAATGAATGTTCTAATTAAGCAAAACCGTCACCTTAACCTGCCTCAGCTGCCATTTGACCTTGGCCAAAAACAAAAATCCACAATCTGCCGTTGGCGAACCCCAAAAACCCAAAGCACAACCCAACTACACAACGACAACTACAACAGCAACAGCCATAGCAATAGTAACTAAAGCGAGTTTTGTGGCGGATAAGAAGACAAATTATTTGGCCAAGTCAGGAATTACATTACATTTCAGTTTGGTTCGAAATCGCTCCACATTTCGTTTTGTTTTGCTTTGTTTCGTTACTGCAAGTGATTAGCGTTAAATGAAAGTCGAGTTCGTCGTTCATCGTTCGCCGTCTGCCGTCTGCCGTCCGTCGTTCGTCGTCGTCATCGCATACACACACTAAAAGTTTATCGAAATTGACTCCAAATTGTTTTTTCTCTTCTCTGATTGTCTTGGGCCACAAATTTCAATTATATGCCCACCTCTGTTTGGCTTTGACTCTCGCTGTGATTGCGATAATTACGTAATGGCCACTGCCTAATGATGATTGGGGACGGCTCCTGAAGTTTATGAGCACAGTAATTGCCGTAAGTGTAACTGCCTGGCTCCAACTTCCACCCCAACTCCAACTCCAGCTCGAACTTCCATCCATCTGCCCCTTTGCATTGTCTGCACACTTTACTCTACTGCTGTTTATCGCATTGTCTTCCTCTTTGGCTGGTTCTGTGCACTCAGTTATGTAAATTTAAAACTTTAAGCACAAGTTGTTGCTGTCCTCGCTGCTCGACGCTCGGTGTTCGGTGCTCGCTCTGCCTGTGTCTGCCATATAAATTTAAACAATGTTGAAAACATGCTGCGTTGGCACTTTTTAACCACGCGCCAAACACACGCACACACTCGCACACATGACACACACACACACACATACGGGATAGCAGACACACTCTTGGCAAGCGGCAAGCATTTATGCTGTAGTCGCAAAAGTGTTGCATACGTTGAGGAGCAGCCAGCAACACAATTTACATACTCTGCTTTTACTCCCATCTGCCACACATGTGCATAAGTATGTGTATGTATGTGTGAGAGGTGGTGTGTCGGTGTGTATGCATGTGTGTATTTAATGTCGAAATTATGGACGACAATTTTAATGACAATTCAACTTAACATTAGAACGACAACAACAATGTCGACATGCGACCAGCAGCAACGCAGACTTTGCTGGTCGTTAGTCGCT
Source organism: Drosophila siamana (assembly GCA_035047445.1). Lineage (NCBI taxonomy): Eukaryota > Metazoa > Arthropoda > Insecta > Diptera > Drosophilidae > Drosophila > Drosophila siamana. Next base: position 174,952 of record JAWNPP010000151.1, on the reverse strand, counting down.
GCTGCAATAACAACAACAGCAGCAGCAGCAACAACAACAACGACAACAACAACGACAGCAGCAGCAACAACAAGCACGACTGGCTTGGCAGCATCAACGGCAGCAAAACAGTTTCCGCATCCGCCAGCCGCCATTGTGCCAGGATGCCAATGCCACACACACAGAGCAACACACACACGCATGTCACACACACACTCATGCCACACACACTCATACAGCTCGCTTACATGTTGCTGCTGCTGCTGCTGCTGTCGACGACAATGCGTGTGAGTTAAATGTATGCGCATAAATTAATAATTAATTACACAGAATTACATTTCGGGCTTGTTGTATAATATTCATTATTGTTATGCATAAATAAGGAGATGCTCCCCTGCTCTCTACTCTCTCTCTCTCTCCCTTTCTCTTTCGCTCTCTCGCAGCAGCTATGTCGTCCAGCTCGTGTGTGCGTTTGTGTGTGTGTCACTCAATTTGTGAATGAGCTGCGCACATTTTCGTTTGTTAGTTTATGTTGCAGCTCATTAAAATGCCAGCAAAAGCAGAGCTCACAGCTGCCACTTTATTTCGCTTTCGCCCTCTCTCGCAATTTTAACTCTTTTTTTTCTTTGCGTTTTTTTTTCTTCTTTTGCCGCCCGACTCCAACTGCTGCGGCACTTTGGCTCACATCAATCTTCAAATGTATTTATGCGGCGCTTGTAATATATTTCATTTGATTTACAAGCTACGGTCCGAGTGGAAAGACAGACGGTCGGACAGATAGAGCGACTGACAGGACACACGATTTGCATTCCTTTTGATGGGGCGCTTTCAGTCCCTGGGGCATATTCAAATGCTGATTTTGCCCAAAACACACACACACACACACACGCACACAGAGCTGGCACGGAGACCAACTATGGCAAAAGGAAGCCCATTATCCCTTGTCAGTGGCACAAACGTGTTTATTGGCTCTGCAAGGACACATTGCCGCATAAATATCAACGAAATTAAGGCGCAAAATATTTGCCAGGGCAATAAATCAACAGCGTGGCCCCTGTCTACTGCTTTCTCCCCCCTCTCTCTCTCTCTCTCTCTCTCTCTCGCTCTCTGCGTCTCTGTGTGTGTAAGTGTTTGAAGGAAATTGACCAAAAAGTATTAGTAACGGAAATTGCACAAATTTTCGGTCAAGCAACTCGTAGGGATAACGCACACAGACGCTCAAACATAGAGAGAGCGAGGGAGACAGGATGCGGATGCGATGTGTGAGCTCAACACAAATGCTCCCTAGCTGTCTCGCTGTGTGGTCATTTTAATTGAAAGCAAGACAAAAGCACAATGGCATTGATGGAGCAGATCGAATATGCACAGACAACAACAGGATAAACACACACAAACACAGCGACAGGCAGAGCGACATACAGACAGCTGAAGCTAGACTTTGCTCTGTTTTCGCTCGAGCAAACTATGCTTCATATATAGGCCTATTTGGCATTGTTGTGTATTACACACTACCTTCGCGGTATGCGTATGTGTGTGTGTGTGTGTGTGTATGTGTGTGTCTGTGTGTTTTGTCAAAGTTTTCCTTGCCATTCAATTCTCATATTTCAAATGGCGCCTCGCGCTCATAAGTATGCAACACTTTTTCCCACGAGCCTGGCAGCCATTTTGTAAAATTTGCATGGATAATTTGTCACTTTGAATGATGTTGAAGCTTTTTGAGTGGGTTAGACGAGCAAAGCATCCCCCTCACTCCCTAACATGCAAAAATGCTTGCGGGAAGTGCGGCAAATGTTACAAATTGTTGTCGTTGCCTGACAGCCGTTTGGAGCAGCAGCAGCAGAGTGGGGCGCTCTGGCATTGGCAGCCGTTGAGGGACTAAAGGCGTAATGGAGTTGGTTGTGTAAATGCCTTTTGTCGCTTCAAAATTTTGGGCGCACAAACACACAAACACAGTGCCACATATAATATAACATAATAGGAACATGAAGAGTTTTGTTGAAAAACAAGTTTAATAAACCCGCCTTTGCCGACTAATTTGACAATAAAAAGCAAATGTTTTTCGGGCACAGAACGCACATACCTATAAAAAATAAAAAGGGACATAGGGACAACTTTTGGAGGGCGGGGGTGGCGTAGTGGGGTCGGCTAGTCTACCCTTTTTTATGGCACACACATGCACGCTAACAGGTTTAAAAATTACATTTAATGACAATTGGCATTGCACAAAACCGGGCCAACAAAAACCAAGTCCCTGGCCACAATCAGATATACAAATTCAAACAAGGGAGCCAGCTGGATGATAGAGTGAGTGAGGATGGATGGAGTGGGGGAGCTGGAAGGTAAGCGTAACATGTGTAGACTCAAAATGGCTGGCAAAAGTTGACTGTTTTGGCAATGGCAATGGCAATGGCATTCTCGACAGGTTCGCGCAATTTCCAGCCAAGTTGCTCCCATTAGCCACATAATTTTAAGTGTGTGCGTAGCGCGAATTGTGGCAGGAGACGAGGTAGGATGGGGGGCGGAAAGGGTGGCTTAAAGTGCGACGATGCAACGGAGAGGGGGAGTGTCGCAGAACGAGCTCATTTAATATTAAAAGGATTTATGAGACATTTTCCTTTCATTTTGACAACGCCCAAAAAGGACGCACGGACGCGGCCGGACGGCTGGCGACGGATGAATGGGAAATGGTGAGCGGGTAGGAAATGGGGGAAACAGGGTAGCGTGGAAGAGCGCACGTCGCTGAATGGCGAATGAAAATTTTCTCATCGTCGTCGTCGTCGTTGTCGTTGATGAAATTTTCGCTTAACAGAATTTGTGACGCTTCGCGTGGCGCCGTCGTTGCCTACGCTCGGTTAAAGGGTTTTACTTTTTAGTCTCAGTTCCACTTTAGCATATAACCGACCTTCCCCCCATCGCCTCACCGCGTCCGTCGCTTGCCAGCGCTTTTGCTATTGTTGTGCGCAGCGTGGCAACTTTTGCGCTGGTTTAGCTTACGCCTGGGAATTATTTGAGTGCTTTTTGCCAACACAGAATACAGCCCCGACTCCTTCTAAGCGTGTGAAAGTGCAGACGCCGCCAACCGCTGAATGTATCAAATAAAAGCCTATATGTATGCGTCTCTCTCTCTCTCTGCGTGTGTGTGTGTGAATTTTGACAGATTTGAAAATTATTATGCAAAATGAATAATTTAGTTGAAAGTGTTAAATTGATTTTACCCTTTCACTACACACAGCCCACATCGGAGATGATGGCAATGCTGGCACTTGATTGCCAGCGTTGATGGCCATTTCCTCGACTCTCCGTTCTGCAGTCTCCTTGAGCCCACCTGAAGGGCCGTTAAAATGAGCTTAAGACTGCCGAAAATGATATCAACTATATTTGAGTATTTTTAAATGAAGCATTACGCACTCACACACACACACACACACAATGCTTGTTTACGCCCGGCAATAAAGTGCTGTAATATATGCGTGGTGTGGGAGAGGATGTAAAATTTTATAAAGCACTGTAAACTCATTTGATTTGATTGCTAATTTCAAGCTGCATGCAAAAATTGCTTATTACGATGCACAAATTTAAACCTATGCAAATTTTAGGTAAATTTAGTCGACCAAATAAGTAAATATATATATAAAATACTTGCAAATGATTTGATTATTCGCTGTACTGAACTATAATTGAATACGAAAGATTAAATATAATCTAAACTCTGATTTGCCAACGAATTGCTTTCTAAATGTATGAAAATTGATGCAAGTATCACATCATGTAAATAAATTTACAAAGCGTTCACCAATAATTTTGCAACCTAATTAAATTAATTTCAATAAAAAAATGGTTAATATTTCTTGTACAATTTCTAGACATATTAAGTTTTACTTTAAAGAAGAAACTATCTTAATTGAAACTTTTGCAATTTACCAAATTGTGTTTTTGTTTGTAGTTTCAAGACCCTCTCTATCTTTGAGCTACTACGCAACACCGATCAAAATTGAAAATCGTTCAGAAATCAAAGACAGCCATTGATTGCAGACGATTGGATGTTGCCTACAGAACTTTATGCTTGTTAAATAGCTTCAAATCGATTTAGCAACATCAGCAAACCTGTAAGTGACTCTCTGGTGAATTCCATTTCAATTAACAACTCCAGCATTTAAGGCTGTCAAACGTGTAGCCTTATCGCCACACAAAGCACAGTTGAGCTGCCTGTTCGAGCAGCTGCAGCAACAGCAGCAGGAGCAGGAGCAGCTTGTGCCGAGCGTTATCGCATGTGAGCAACACCTTTTAGTAATAAAACAAGTTTAGCATGATGTAGCCAAATGTGGGCAACAACTTTGGCTATCAGTGGCCAGCTAGACTTGTGCTTGTTAGAGACACTGCATTGTAAGCTTCCATACGCCCCTAGAACAATGGCACCTCCCCCATTCCTGACGTCATTTGTCAAAAATGTGTTGTTTCAGCTAGCCGTAGAAGAACAAGAAGGGTCGAGGCCAACCCATATATATTGGTGGTGGTGGTGGAGGGAGCCAGCCAGCTAGCTAGTCTTATAATCGTAGTCTCTCTTTTCGGTTGTGGCTGCTAATATTGACATTCCTAATCTGTGCAGTGCTGTGTTGTTGCCCGCTGCCCGTTAAAATGCCGTGTCACTTCGTTAGTATGCGTGTGTGGTGCCATTTGCTAAGGTCAGATCATGGAATTGGATTTGGAATAGGGAATATGCGGGGTATTAGGAGTTTGGTCTGCTTGTTATTTGTGACTCGACTTCCTTTTTGGGTGTGTTTTGTTTTTGATTCATGCCGCGCTATCAGCACTGGGCGTGTTACGCTCTCCCGCTGCCATTTATATACACATATATTATACGTATACATACATGTGTTGTGTGTGTGTTGCTTGATGATGACATTGCGAAGCGTAGACCAGTTTATTAGTTTAAGTAGCTGCCTCATTGGCAGTGATTAGCGGCCAACTGGCAACTGCCAAATGCCAACTGCCAACTATATACATTTATGTTTTCTTTTAGATCGCTTTTTAACAACACTGCAATTTTTGTTGTATACGAAACGTTTCGTTGTCTCGGACGTCATGTTGTTACCACTTTCTTGCAGCACACTCAGCCTTTTCATATTTTTTTGTGGCAAATTGTTAGTAGCACGCCCGTAGCGAGCAGACTCACAATCGCAAACAGAGACGCACACAGTGAACGAGACCCAGACCCAGACCAAGACCTAGAACTAGAAGCGCAGTAGGTAGAAGCAAGACCTTTGCAATGTATTTGCCCAACCTGTGTGTAAAGTGCAGAGCACAAAACACACGAAGGCACGAAGAGACTCAACTCAACTCGACTCGACTCTCGAGTTGAGTTAAGTTGAACTGAGCCGAGCCGAGCTGAGGGAGAGTAGCAGTCAGGACACGGGCCAAAGCGATTTGCTTTGCCAAAAGCTGCATGACTAACTTTGTAGTTGTAGTTGTACTTTGTGTGTCTGTGTGTGTGTGTGAGCTTGGTGCGACAGCACAAGTGTTTTAATTTTACGACATTGTATGAATTTTACTGCTGGCACAGCAGAAACATCAGCACCGCTGTTACATATCGTTAGCTTCCTTAACGGACGTATCCCACATCTTCTTCTTCTTGCCTCTCATGCCCTCTTCCCACCAGCCTCCAGTTTGCCAGTTGTCTGTGTAGTGTGCGCCATGCTCATAAATTGCAGCTTGCAAGCTTCAGCGCAATCAGCGTCATCAGCTTCATCCGGCCCCTGCAGCAAACCGAAAACTGAAGGACCATGGGCCAAAACAGTCACGATAGACAGGCAGAGGGAGTGCGGGGCGAATGACGAGGGGGCAGCGCACCCATTGCGTACCACAGCAATGCGGCTAAACGGTTTAAAAACCCGACAAAAATTGCTACACTAAAAAATTGTTTAACGAACCCAGTTAGTTCTTCTGTTGATAAACGTTCAGCACAACCAATTGCCAGATACCGTAGACACGAAATGCAACAATCGTACAATGTCACATTGGATTAATGTCGATGGCCAAAAAAATACTAAGCAGTTCGCCAAATGACAATTGAACTGTCAAAGTATTATCACAGCACGTTGATATCGAACCAGTTGCAAAATGAACTCGACTAGAAGTGACTGATTGAACCATGCCGAAATCAAGCTGAAAATGATAGATTGAACTGTCAGTGAGTGGTCAGAGAAATTGATAAATAGTTGCGGAAATTAAAGCAGAAAACGCACTGCAGTCAAGTGAACTATATATTGAACAGAATTGCGATTCAAACACATTGATCATGTCGATGGTGATGCATACAGAAAGCAATATCAATAGCAGAAATTTAAAAAAATTGCCTTTACAGGTAATCCAAATAAAATAAACAATAAATTATTAAGTGCTGAACGAAACACTAGTTTTCAAATTGCTTAAAGCGAAATGAATTAAGCTGCTTAATTGGCGGCGTGAAATATGTTTGGCAGATGAATAAAAAAAGCTGCAGCAAATTGCGAGTTTCAAATTGGAAAGAGCGAATTATTAAAACGCAATTAATATGCAAACATCTGGTGAAAGTATAATATTAATTTCGTTTAACGTTTTTCGAGGAAAAACTGAACTGCAAAACACACTAATTTTACTTTTTAACACAGCTAGTTGTCCTTGCAACTTGCGCATTTTTTTTGTGGCCCACTGTCGCTTTACTGCCGTCACTTAACGTTAACAGTTTACGCTTGCCTGCGGGCTAAAAAGGCTGGCGTTGCAATACGCACACACTCGCATAGCAACACACATGTGCCATAGTGGTGTGTATGTGTGTGTGCGTAAATGTTGCCCCTTCTGGTGTCTTTGCCTCGCCATCATTTTTGGTGCTGCTGCTGCTGCTGTGTTGCGCTAACTGCGTAAAGTTGGCACTTGAAACTGTCAGCTTAAATATGCCAGCAGCACACACACACACACACTATGGTACATACACACTCACACACATATGCGGCCACTACATAAAGTGCACAAAATGGTCGACGCATGGCGAAAGTTGGGGACTGCTGAAAGTTACAGAACCCAGCCAGCGACTCTTACGGCTCCTTGCAGTCTGGCGGGCCATAACTTTTGTGTAAAAACCCCCCTCAACTTCAATTCTGCCTTCGCAGCGACTTTCCCATAAATGTATTTTTAAATGCGAAGCTATAGCTAAATTAAGCAACGCTCGCTCAGCTCGCGTTCATTTGCTGATACTTTACTTTTCTTGCTTATTTCGTATTAATTCCAACACTTGTTTCGCTTCTCTGCTCTCTGTTTCTTTTCTTCCAGATGGTGACGAGAACGAAGAAAATCTTTGTGGGTGGCCTCTCGGCGCCCACCACGCTGGAGGATGTCAAAAGCTACTTTGAACAGTTTGGTCCGGTAAGTGCCTCAGTACTCGAATAATAAAATACAACGCCATAGTATAGAACAAATTTCAAATCAAAGCCTCGAAATAGCAATATAGCTTTTGTAAGCATTTCGTCTGCCAACTTCCGAAATAATAATAATAATAAAAAGAAATCAGAGCGACAGTTGCCGAACGAAACCAATCATGCAATCTATGCGCACTGCGCGTGTCGTGTTCCCCTCACTTCCTTCTCACCTCCCTCACCGGTCGCAGGTAGCATGGCATCTACTTGTAAACGCTGCTGAGCAATGACACCTTCACTGGCTGCCACTTGCAACGTTTTGTTTGATCAATAAAAACGCCAAAAAAAAAAAACACTAACACACACACATAGCTCAAAGAGTAAAAACTCTACCAAAAAAAAAAATATAAAAGAAAAGCAGAGGAATATACATATATTGTACGTATATCCGTACCAAATTCAATCTTGACAAGTACTGCAAAGCGCAGACTATGGCCCGACACGTCGATGCCGGCCCAGCCCCTGATCCCAGCACCCCTTTTCATCATTTTGCCCAATTTTTGCTGCTGCCTATGGCTGTATACCTGCAGCAAAAGCAAACTCCACTTAAACAGCGGCTTACACACATGCAGATTGAGTACGAGTACAAGTGTTGTGTGTGTGTGTGTGTGATTTTGCGGCTGAGTGCTGTTCGAGTGCTCTTTAAGTTCTCCATTCAGCCATGTTTGGCAGCAGACTTGTTATAGCGCACAAAACAAATTTTTAGCACGAGAACAACAATTTTTGTTGTGTTCTTGATTACGATACTAAACGAAAATCGATTTGTTCAACGCTCTTCTCTTCGATTTTAATGAGCGACTAGATCCTTCAGTTCCCTGTGCGCAAAGGGGATTTCATTAACGATATGCAAAATAAAAGAAAAAAAAAAAAAGGAAGTGAAGAAAAATAAAAAGAATCTGGAAATAAAGCGCACTCTCTGAAGCATGCGGGCTTCTTCTATCGTAAATCTTTAATAAGTACTATGAGGAGGGAGTTTTCCTTCGCCAGCGTGTAAAAAAGTTGCGCGAGTTACAAAAAAAAAGAAAAATGAAAAACAAAAGCAGTATTAAGATTCACTTTAGATTTCAGTCCTTCGAATGGTGTTAAGTTGCGTAAATATGCGCCATAATAACTTCTTGAGCTTTCACAAGTTGGTTGGATAATATATAACTTGCAATTTTCCCATAAGATCACAATTATCTGATATTCTACATATTCAACTCAAAACTTTTAGCGGTAAAAATAGATAATTATGAATTCAATTATTAAGCAATTGCTTACAGTTTTTAATCCTAAATGCTTTTTAAAGTAGATTTAGAGTCAGTTAAAAATGTCTATGTTTCGTTGTCAATTAAATTAAACTGTTAAATAATGAATATGTTTTTGCGAACACTCATTGTAAATCAAAGGCTTCATTTAATATTAATGAAATACAAAATCTCTATTGTGCTTTTAATAATTGAAATTTAATATATTAAATACTCGTGTAATATATTTTTTAATATTTTATATGATGCATATACACTTCATTTAAGCCATTTTTTCTGAGAGATTCACTCTTGAAATTCCACTACAAGATTGCTTTCGCTTTTGCAACTTTCATCCGCCTGCATTTTGCCACTCAACGCAAGTAATAAGCTCTTAAATTTGCGCAAATGAAACCTATACTTTTGGATGTTTTACACACATTTCGAGCTCAAATTACAGGACAGAAGGACGGCACTTTGAGTACATTTCGAGTGCAAATCCTGCTGTGTTCGCACCTGTAGTGAGTGTAGTCATCGTTATGTCATTTAATACTGTCTCACATTTTGCAATCCCTCAACGGATTTGAAAACTTCTCTCAACGCCCGGCGAAGGCAAAACGCTCAGGTGTGGGCGAGAGTTTGGGAGAGGAAGGGATGAAAGAGCGGAGGGCAGGGCAGCCTCCTGATAATTGACACAAATTGGCGCAACTTTTTGTCAGCTCTTCAAACCGCCAGCACGTCAACTGGCATTTGCGATGCCTCATTGCGCCCGCGCCCACGACAGTCGATAATGCGAATATAATGACGACGCCATTCTATAGTCGCCCATCTGCCCCCTCGGTTGCCTGCTCTTCACTCGCAGCACTCAGTGCCAAAGCACATAAACGCCCATCAATCAAACCAGCGCTGTGTGCAAAATGCTTTTAAGTAATTTTCATCATAACTGCGAATGAAGCTGTCAAAATCTATAACGATCAAATAGTAGTTGAAACACCTACCCAATGATATTGCCAAGGTGCGAGGGGGCAAGTGAGGCAGTGAGCAGAGGGGTAGGGGGGACGGCAGCGCTTTCATTTGTTGTTTGTAGTGGAAAACAAAAGGGGCAGCGAACTTAACCAAGCGCGAATTCCTAATGGCAAACTTTTCAATTAATCCGCATTTGCAAAAGAAAATTATAATAATAATAATAATAACTTGGGTACTACGAAACGATAATGCTGTCTGATGGGGTGGGGGAAGGGGAAGGGGGCGTGGAGTAGATTGGGGATTGTGGCAATAAGCTTTGGAAAAGTTTCGACAGGCAAAACAAGAGGCAAATGCCTGTGCTGGGCTGTGCTCTGCTCTGCTCTGTTCGGTGCCTGCTCCACGTAACATACTTGGCCAAGTTATTGATTACAACTAATCCCCTTTTGGCTTTTGCCTGCCGCCTCATTGAGCAGCGGGGCTCGCAAAAGAGATTTACGTTTTGCCGGCCATAAACAAAATAGCAAAATGGCAAAAACTGCCCCACGGCACTGGAAGCGACGGCTTAGATGTTAGCTGGCTCGTGTAGTCGTTGCCGTTGCCATATCCGTGTCCCGGATCCGGATCAGAACTGCCGGACAGGTGGGCAGCCAGGCGTTAATGACTTTAACTGCCATTTTTCTTTTCGGCTAAAGATAGGCAAGTCAGGCATAACCAGAATGGTCGATGGTCGATGGTAGAGATTGCCTTTGTCGTTGTTGTCTGTGTGTGTCATAGTCGTTCTCATTGGCAGTGGAGACGATGGCACACGGTAAAGATTGATTAGCCAGGATGACACAGTCAGGCACAGTTCCCCTTCGACCACATTCAATATGATTAATAGTTGTTGCATGTTGCGTCGAATAGCGACAACGACAACGAGAAAAAAACAGAACAACAAAACAACACAGTTCTGCACAAAGCACAATACAATAGTCCACGAATAGCGCAAACAACAGCGCGAGATTGTCTATATAGAAATTTATGACCCGAGCAACCAGCCAATTTCATGTTGCCACTACGAGAAAAATTCTCCCCCTCGCTCTTTGTCTCTGTCGACCTCTCTTGTTATTTCCACATATTTTTGTTGTATATATATATTTTTTATGATTATTTTTCTCTTGTCGACGGCACATTTTATTTGCATTTCATTTTATATTTTAAATGTTGCACTGCATTGTTTGCATCCTATTTTTTCTCATTTTGCTTTTAAGGCTGCCTCAATCGCAAATTCGAAGTGGAGAAAAACGAAACACGAATGCTCTAGCAATAAAATATGCAAATATATATATATATATATGGATAGAATATATTGCCAAAAGGAAACTGTTGCAGTTTAGTTGGGAATTTGATTTTTATGTATCAGAAACTGTTTACAAAATCAACTTTTCCATCAACTTTTTGAATCGCTTGTGGGCCCCTAAAAGTATACTACATAAATGTTAAATGTGCCGAGAATGAGAGTAGCAAGTTGTGTTCTATCTCTATACATTCTACAGTATTTAAATTGAAGGATATTGAAGCTTACAAATTCCTAAATATTTGAAAGAAGCAGCTTCACTTACAATAGAAATTGTGGACACACTTCATGCAAAGTTGTTTCAATTGAAAAGCACTTTTCTGTTTATCTCAAACACTTTCGGCATAAACTTGCATTTATTGCAAATAATCTTATTCAATGTTGTTTACCAATTCGCAATAGAGAAGGCACTAAAAAAACAGAATAGTCATATCTTGGCATTTGAAATGTTGATTCTATTAACATAAAATCGCGCATCCTTTGGCAACTCTTTTGCCCTTTTCTCCGGTAATTTATGCGTGAGTGTTATTTGGCTCGGTAGATGGTCGGGCTGTGGAAATATTTTCTGTGTATACTTAAGAGCTTAACTTTTGGGTGCGTTACTTGCTTAACAGCAAAGTTTTAATGCTCCGTTGTGAAACTATAAAACGAGTGAGGCTCATTTGCAAGCTGATACATTGAAGAGGTGGAGATATGCGGGGCAGAGGGCAAATATAGTCGTAGTTCCAAGCTGATGACCCCGCACATAAGCCCTCTGATGGTTGCCACACCTTTTAAATGCAAATCAGAGAAATGTTTTTGCCAAATGCGCAATGAGAGCAAAACCAAAGCAAACCAACAAAACAAATGGCAAATTTCAAATTTTCAGTGTGCAAGTTTGTAGTGCAAATGCTTTACATTTAACTGCCGCACACACACGCATAGACACACACATTCATAACACACACAGACGCACGCACACACATAAAATTGGACCCCAAACTGACCTCAGCTGCTGCAACCTTTGCCACTGATTTTATTGCAACTGCTGCAGCTGCTGCAAACACTGCGATAACAAAAATTTCACATGCACACCGAGGTCCAGAGATGCACAGCACAGTACAGCACAGAAAGAGCAAAAGCGACAGGAAGAGGGAAAGCAAGAGAGAGAGAGGGTGATGGAGAAAAATAACAAAAATGCAAAGCTCTTTGGCTAAAAAATTGCAAATAAACTACACATTTTGCACGACCCCCCTTAGCCAACTTCAGCTGCAGCTTCAAACTGTAGCTCTTGCTCTGATCCTTCGTCCTGGTATGGAAATTTTGCAATGGCCAACTATCAGGCAGCCTGCAGACATCGCCCTGTGGCTTTTAAAGGTGTTTACGGTGTTTGCTTTGCTCCCTGCTCTCTGCCCCCAGCTCTCTGCCCACCCCAAGGGTTAGTTAATTTAAGCGCTTTTCATAAGCATTTTATAGTCGGGAGCGGCGGCCAGTCCAACCCCAGGCCAAGTGGCAGTAGCAAGTGGCAAAAGTGCAGCCAAAGCTGCCAAATGTCTGACCAAACTAAAGATGCCTTCCCTCTCCGCCCCATTACAAAGTCAAAAGACTATGCTGTGGTGCCTGCTCCCAGGAGGCATTAATTATGACAAATCATGCAAAACAAATTGCAAACAACCACAAAAAAAAAATTAAAACTGCTTTTATTAAAAGTCAAATTAATTATTTAATAATGAGTTAATAGTGGCAAAGCACAAGCAGCGCATGTTTGAGAGGGATAGAGTAATGTCCTTGGCTTTGCTATGCAAATAGGAACCTTTGAGTGTTTACATGTGATTTGTTTTGCATTTCAATGGAACTTTTAGCATTTTAATTAGAAAGTGCATAATTTTGCCGACAGATTGTTAATATTAACTAAGTGTTATTAAAAGTGCGCAACTTTCAAAGCTTATACGAAAGTTTGAATAACTTTGATGAACGTAAGCTAGATATTTGTAAGATATTTAATTATTAAAGTGGCACAAAATTGAAACAAAAACTTTGAATGTTTATTATAATTTAAGTTGATTTAACAAAGCAAATTTTCAATCGTGGCCATTAATTACAAAATAATTACTGAAAGAAGCGCCACAGAAATATATTAGTGTCAAAGCGGCAAACTATAAATGTAAATAAAGCAGCATTTTGTTGATTAATGATCCCTTCGAATTATGTTAATTTGCGACTGTTGAGGTTAACTCGATTTGAGTGAATCAATAAAAACGTGAACTTTGGAACCTCAAATTCAAATTAGACAACGACAACCAACAGTTGGCGGTGGGATCAACTTAAGTTATTATATTTGTACAAAATCATATATCATATCCTTAACGACAAGGGTAGAAGACAGATATACATATATATAAATGCACACACATACATAACATACAGAACATCTAGAGTGTCGCGTGTGTGTGCGCTGGCTTAGATAGAGTTTCAATTTTGTATGTTTACTCACCTGCCGACGGTATCAGGCAGTCAGTCAGTCAGTTAATCAGTTAGTCGCTAGGTCGGTTGCTCGGTTGGCTCGGTTGGGTTCCTTTTGGGTGCCTGTTTGTGTTGTCCTTGCGTCCATCCATCCGTCAGACTGTCCGTCCGTCTGTGTGGCTCTCTGACTCTGATTCTGGCGGCCTGTGCCATAACTGTGGGCAATTTTTGAGGCATTGCGAATGAAGTGTCTCTTCCCAGTTGCATAAATTATGATGAAGCGCAAATCTTCAGTTAGCCGTATGTAAATGTAAATGAAGGCTTTGTGCCTACGTATGTGTCAGCATGTGTGTGTGTGTGCACGATGAGTGGCAGATTTGCATAATCCTTAGGAAAAGGTTTCATGACAACGCTGCTGCTCGACATGTCAATGGGAGAGAGATAGGAAGCAAACGCAAAGCAGGGCGGAGAGCAGAGGTTTTGACAAGCCACAAATACTTCAGCACCTCCACCTAAGCTCGTAATTAACAGCAAATATGTATGTACATATGCAGATATGTCTCTCTGTATTAGAGTGTGTGTGTTTGTGTGCGCATAGGGGCATATATATAACACACATACTCAAAGCCTGCACTCTGCCAGCTGTCATTTACATAGCCAATTACTTGTACATAAGCACAACAACAACCACAATAACAACAATATTCTCAACAACAACAGCAACAGCATCTAGAAGACGAACAAGTACTATGTCTGTCTATCGGTCTATCCAATATTTCTACCTTAATCCCCGCCTGGCCGCAACTAATTTAATTGTGTTCAATTTGGCATAAAGGCGTTTAATGGCCAACAGACTCCGCCCCACATTTCAGCAAATCTTTACAAAGTATGCATATGGATTTTGAGCAACATGCTCAAAGCGAAATGCAATAAAAAATCGATGGAAAACTACACGACACTGCTCGACAATAAGATGCTCTATATCAGCTGCTGCTCACATAAAATAAGTTTGAAAACATCTATTTAAAAGTTAGATTACAAGCTGCTTAAATGCCATGTCATACACTAATTTCCTGCCAAAATCTCACAAATTCATTTAATTTCTGTTTTCTTCAAAGTCGTAAGCAAAAGGGTTGCAATTAAAATAAACATCAGTTGTGCATGTCAAACAGGAACTCATCACAACAAATCTAATTAATATAATCGCTGAGATCTACGCAGCGACTGATCAGGAATATATTTTATTATACGCCTGCTGATATCAGCTCGAAGCATTTTCACAAAGCCAAGCCACCCCTTTGATTGCCTCTCATGTGCAAAATGGGCATAGAAACGGATGGAAGCAGGAGGTGGAAAAATAACGAACCCAATGCCAATGCAGACGAAGACGTTCGCTCGTTGTTAATGCTTTGATAGACACATTACTTCCGTCTCAGTGGTTAGGCACCGCAACCGAGAGACAGAGACAGAGTCAAAGTCAGAGAGAGAGAATGTGAGAACGGGGAGAGAGAAAAGAGAAGCAGCACCACCAGAAATCTAATACGTCTTGCAAAAGCGAGGGATAACTGTTTGTTTACACAGCACCAACATCGCAGCGACGACTATTTGCCCTGGCCCAAATGGCCTCAGCATAAAACCTGAGCCTTGTCCCTGGCACCCGAAGGGATTGCAACAAAAAAAAAAAGAAGGAAAGAATAGAAGAACTGAGTCAGAGTCTGGATACTCTAGTACTGCTGCTGCTGTCTCTCTACTCGATTTTCATGCGTCTCGTCTCTCTGCATATCTGCTTCGTGTCTTGCATGGGCTTTGGCAAATTGCGCAAAAAACATTGCAAAAGCAGCAACAGCAACAGCAGCAGAAGCAGTAGCAGCAGCAGATTTCATGCACAACAAATTGTCATGCGGACAGGCAGGCAGCCCACACATATCCACAGACAGCCAACTCTGCGGTTGGTCCCAGCTAACCTCTGCTTCACTCTCTGTCGCCCGCTTCAGTTGCTGCTCAAGCACATGAAATCCTTACCCAGGCGCAAGTCAAGCAAACAAATAAACCACAATGACATGCAGGCGAAGCCCAGGCTGCATCTCCTGCTGCTTGCCACCCCATCTTGCCACAGCAACGGGAATGGCACCGACAGTAACTGCGACTGCATTGGCATTGCCACAGTTGTAACCGGAAACTGTCGCACTTATTTGGCTACGCGCTAGTTTCGCATATTTCACTGTCAACTTGCGGTAAATAGACTTTAAACAAATATGAAAATAACTTGCAAGCAGCTCACACACAAACAAATACACAATAAGACGTGTGTATGTGTGTGTGTGTGTGAAAAGTGGGCAAGAAAAATGCAAAAATCTGCGGAGAACGAAAAGAAAATTTGCAAGTAAACGGTGGGTAAGCAAATGGCAAGTTGTAAAGTCTGCGGCTTCTCGTATCCCTGTCAGCGCCAGCTCATCTTGCCTTACATTTCTCTACTTCTTCTTCTCTATCGTCTCTCTGTCTCTGTCGCAGTGGGAAGCCTTGGAGTCTGGCCACGTACGTAATGGAAATCAATTGTTTACTTTATATGAGTTTTTCAAGTGCTTATTCAATATCATTAGATGACGATGAGGTAGCCATGCTGTAATGCCACAGCTGTTGTACAAGTTCGACTTCGAGCTCTTGTCGGCAGCAGCTAAACTAAAACAATCTTAGGTCAAAGCTAAGCAAATTAGTTTACCAAGTGCCTGGGCGAGGAGAGTCACAAACAAATCTTTAAATCGTATACAAACTATCTGCAGCTTATGAGAAATGGGCAACAGCGACGGCAAAGTAAAGTTTTTGTTGGCCAAAATCATTGGCCAAGTCGCTGGGCAAACAACTCTTCACTTTACGCTCAGCTTAGCTTCGTTCTTCTGCTGAAACGTTGCCAAGACTCAACCTCAATGCGTTCCGTAACTTTTCTCATTTTCAACGAGAAATTTGCTCTCCCTATGTGTGTGTGTGTGTACTTTCCCCCTTAACTCAGTGTGTGTGTGTGTTTCTTTTTTGTCAGATGCCAAACGAAAATCTTAATTTAAAAGCCCAGCTGTTGAATCAAAGGTTCACCTTTCAGCTGCCAGCCCTTTCAGCAGGCAGCAGCATCAACAACAACAACAACAGCATAAAAACTCATTTTGTCAGCAGGCTATGTGTGTGTGCCACACCTCAATCTCCGCTACACACACACACACATACATACACACACCTCTCATCCTGCCGCACACAGACTTTCAGGCTGTCTGTCTCCGTTGCGTGCTGTGTATCTTTGGGCAACTCGCGAGAAATGCAAATAAGCGAATATTCATTTGATGATACGACGACGCTCTGTCGACGCTCTGAGTGTAGTAAGTATGAAGCAGGAGTGTGAGTGCATGCGAATACGTAAACGAACGCGAAAACGAATACGAGTTCGAGTGTGTTTCTTACACGTGCCTTTGCCAGCGAGCGACAATTTAAAAGTACATTTTTATCGCAGCAGCCGCTGCGGCACGACCGGGATATAGTCTGTCTGTCTGTCTGTTGTCCTGGGCTGCGGGATCGACAGCTTGAGATAGTCACGTACACGCCTTTGTTTTTCTGGCTTTTTATTTCGTGCCAATTGTGCGCCTAATTAGCGTCGAAATCTCACGACGCGCGCGCGGCATCTTTGCAATTAAAACGCACTTTTCATGACGGGGCATGAAGCTGTAGCCGCCGCAGCTCTGGGAGGGGAAAACAGTGTCTGGCAAAAGAAAACGCACACACACACACACATGCTTGCGTACAAAATGACGCATGTTGCTGCCGCCTGAAAAATTAATTTGATTTATGCTGTTTTCTGTAGTCGTTGTCGTGTGTGTGTGTGTGTGTGTGGCATGTTGTTTGTTTCAGTGTTTCCCAATTGCCATTGTTGTTGCTGTTGCCTGCCTGCCAGACACTGGCGGTGTCTGCTGCTGTGTTTCGGGTCAGGTAACGAATTTCTGGCTAACAAACGAAAATAAAAATAAAATATTGCCCTGGCCGGAATGTAAAGTGTCGACTTTTACGTGGCATATGTGTTTCAAGTCGTTGCCATAAAACAACAACGATGACAACACTAACAACAACAGCAACAACAACATGACACACAAACATGGGGCGCTGCTGTTGCGATTCGGTTGTTGATCTACGCCGTTAGAGGGGCAGATCCCCAACAAACATATGCATAAACATACAAGTGACAAGGCTGACATGCAACAGCAACAACCTACATAGCAAATACAGCAAGCATATGCATCAACAATAAAACTTCAGAGCAACAGCGACTAAAGCAATACTCTATGCAATAGAAAATATAAATTTTTGGGCCTTAAGTCAATGAGGAATTATTTCAAACCCAAATGAATGCTTCTAAGTGCTTCATTATATGATTTAAATTTGTTGCAGTTGCAAAGATTTTTGAAATATTTTTAATACTTGTTTAATGACAATTACCTTTACACCTCAATAGTTAAAAAAGCAGGCATTCTAACGCGTTTATTATAATTAAAAGCAACTTTTATTGCTTATAAAAGCACATAAAAGCTCCGAACATGATAAACAAGTAAAGAAAGCTGTTGGAAAAAGTTATTTGCTCTTCGCTCACAATTAATTATACTTAAGCCAAGCGCCACAGTGCTGTTTACTCTCCACATTCGATTTGTGCGCTATACGCAACGTTCCCTGTTTTCCTATTTCTCTGGCAGATTAATCTAATATTTAAAATTGACTTTGAGCGGAAGCGTATTTGCATTTGCAGCTTAATGAAGACTCATTGCCATTGCCCAACGCAACGCAACAAGAAGAAAATAAACGAAGAAATGGAAGAATTTGGCTTTAAACAATTTGAATTTTAAATTGCCTTCCGCAGGCCAATTGTTGTTGTTTCACACACACACGCAGACAACCACCAAAGCGGATGTGTGTGTGTGTGTGATACGCCCAGGTAGAGAAATAAACAGAACAGCGCATGAGAGTTGCCTTCTTCCATGGCATCGCATCGCTTCGCATCGCACAATGCAAATAAAAAGCCATAAACTTTCATTTAAGTTTAAAATGGCATTTAAATGAATGAGTGGCCCGCTGCCATGTTGCCATGTTGCGAGTTGCCAGTTGCTGCTGCCACTTTCTGCCAGTCGCTGTTTTTTGGTGGCTAACAACAATTGGCTTTTTGTTGGGGGGGGGACTGTGGAGGGTGTTTGGCTTTAGCCAAGTAACACATGTATCATAATTCATTGCCATGTTTTATTTCATTTTAACTGCAGTTTTCGGCTGTCGCACTCGTTCATTTGTTGTGGCTGCTGCGTGCAAACATAAATACATATCAAAACAACAGCCAAGGGCTAACAACAAAAACAACAACAACAACGAGAACGACAACGACAACAAGTTCATCAAGCGAACAATATTGAAATACATAACATAAACACAAAATGCCTGCGCATGTTTCGTGTATAAGCTGGCAGCAAAGGCAATCGATTGGCGTTGTTGCGTCTTAGGCAACGATGCGTATGCTTAATGCGCATCGCTGCCAGCCAAAAAAAGAAAAAAGTGTAGCATACTTTTTCGGGCAAACAGCAAACATTTAAATCGGCTTAATTCGCATCCGAGCGCGTTTTCTAACTTATGCGCAGCGCTTATAAATATTAAATAAATTAAAAAGCAAGCTAATTGTTAATCTGTGCGGCTTGCGGCTTTGGCATATGCGCTTTTGTCAACAACGCTGCGCAGCTCTTGTGTCTATGGCCACTAACAAGCTTTGGCCAACTGACCACGCCCCCTCTTCGCCGCGCCGCCCGCTGGTCTCTTGTTGCCGTGTTTTAAATGTAAAGCACTTGCTGTGGTCGCTTTGAGCGACCTAAAAGTTAATCTCTGCCAACCGCTGACCAGGCAAACTGAACTCTCACTCTACACAGTATCCATACTTCACCCACCCACGCTCTCTAGCCTAGTTAGATATTTTGTTGTGTGTTTTCTCTCTTTCTGTTGCTTTGGTAGTCTTTCTGATACGCTTTGCTCAACCACAAGTTTCGTTTTTACAGAGCTCGTGATGTTTGTTTGTTCGCTTGCTTATTTTTCTGTCATTTTTTATTACGTTCTCCTAGTTGCGTTGGGTGGTGAGTGTTTTTGTATGTGTGTGTGGGAGTCAGTTTGATTTGTGCCAAGCAAGAAGTCAAGCAGCCAGTCCAAGATAAATCGCCTTTCAACGCAACTGCGAGCATAAAAAATCACACGATCAGTCATTACACACACACACAGCCAGTTATAGAGCATAAGCACTTATGTGTGCGTGTATTGCGTCCCCAGAGTCATTTTGCATCGTACAGCATTCGCTTCTCTCTCTCTCTTTTTTCGCTCTCTTTCTCTCGCTTTTCATTTTTATCGCAAACGCTTTAAATTTTGTATGCAAGCTGCGCTGCTGATTTGGCGATAGTGCCGTCGTCCCCACTTCCATTCCTCACTTCCATGCTGCTGCTGTTGCTGCTGGCTCAACAACGCAACCTCAGCCACATTCTTGTTGCCATCCGCAATTCACATTCTCATTCACATCCACATCCTTTTCGACGTCGTCATCGTCATCGCAGTCATCGCGTTGCCTGCAGCACATAAGTCATTTTGCAAGCGCACTTGTAAGAATTCACACGAGCTTGCGTCCCATCCACTGCAAGTAAGAGACCCGCATCCTGCCCGACTCCCTAGCTGCCTGAGACTGCCTGACTGGCTGACTACCGCGTCACTTTAGCGTCTCAATAGTCTGTTACTAATACGTTTTTGCAGTGTGCTGCCATTTTAATGCCTTTTCATGCAGCTGCAGCGGCAGCGGCAGCAGCAAAAGCAGCTTCTTTTTTGAGTGCATAAAAGGAGAGCGGCAAGCGCTAAGGAGCTGCTTCAGCTATCAGCTATTGCCGCTTGCCGCTGCGTCACTGCGTCAATGCGTCACAGGATATTACCGCCGTCATTCACCAGCCAAGCGCAGGATGCGTCGGTTGCTTCGGTTGCTTTGCTTGCATTTTCTTGCTACCCGACCACCAACCCCCGACCCCTCTTTGGCAGTTTGGTACGCACATGTGCTGGACCGTGTAGCTGGCGAACAAAAAAGGGAGCGGGAGTGATGCGCTATGTGGCGCCTCAATACTCTGACGCTTCCGGTATTTATGACGCAAGTAATCAAATTGAATGGCGCGTTGCAGTTTCTTTTCGCCTCGTCTTTTTATTTGGCCAGGCTGAGGATGATGCCGCTGCCTGCGTTTACAGCGTGCGCTGTGCACTGTGTGCAGTGATAAATTCTTGCATTTCGCACCCAGCTCCCACACTGCCAGCTCCCCAACCTGTCCCTCGTCGGCAAACTATTGCTTCTTTTACTGCCATTATGCCATCCGCTGGTGCGGCGTAAAAAATTGTGCGAAACTTTCAGCTTTTCTACACATTTTCGTCGCTTATCAGCGACGGCTGCCAGCAGTTTAACTTAAGAGAGAAAAGAGAGAGAGAGAGAGATGAGAAGGAGAAGAGAAGGCAATGATAATAATGAACGTGCATGAAAAATTGCAAGTTGACTGAAAGAACTTGGCACTTGGAACTTGGGCATTACCTAAGGCACAATAAATAATAAGTACCAGTAGCAGGCAGCAGTAGCAAGTGGCAAGCTGCAAGCGGTAAGTTGCAAGTAGCTGAGGCAGCTGCAACCTCAACCTGAACAGAATGGGGCGCATAATGAACGACGTCTTGAGGCTCTGCTGAGCTGAGCTGAGCTGACTAGCATAATGCTAAATTAGTGGCCATAAGAGAACGAAAGAGCGAGAGCGAGAGAAGGCTCAAGTGATTTACACAGGATGTGCCAGTGATTAGGGCCAGTTGACGACGTCGAGGATGAGAACGAGGGCGTCTCTGACTCGATTGTGTTTCGAGTCCCGTTCGTATGCAACCAGTTGAGGCAGCTCTTCGAAGAGAATATTGTATCATAACCACTGCACATTTTACACTAATGACCCTTACAAGTTTACCTAAATTTTAACAATTTAAACAAAAGCCGTTTAAAGGTTCCTCAAACTGCAATTTCCCATTACCCAAAGTTGCAATAGCTTTTATGCTGTGCGTACAACTTGATGGCGTTTCAAGTAAATTGCATTTCATTTCATAGTTTCAGAAAACATTGCTGCAATGGGTTCTATAGATTGAATTTGGCTATCATATACAAAATCAATGTGTGAAATGAAAGCAAGCTATACTGTGTGTTGTCACATGTCAAACGATTGCCTTTTAAATGAATTAACATTTTACTATCTAATAATATTCAATCAACGCTTTCTTTAATTGCTAAATTTGTTAGTAAAATGATTGTGAAGGGTATAAAAGTAAATAAAGATAATGGAAAGAATAAAATTCAAGTTATACAAAAATGTATATATAATATTTAACTTATAATTTGGCATTGAACAACTCTGCGTATACTTTATCAACGCGTGCAAAGCTAAACGGTTATAGCTGCTTGTCAGTCGACTATAAATCACTTTAAAGCTTATCAATTTCTGCAAAACTCTTGACTTAACTTAATAATAACGCAGGGACGGAAATTCTCAGAATCGCCGCTTGAGCTGGCGATGCCTTTAATACCTCAGAATTTCGTTCAATATTCCGTTAAATAACTTTGCATAACTGAGCCGTAGATTAAAGTTGTGCTTAATCTGCCATGAATATTGTATGAGTGCACCGTTATTAAGCACTAATAAAATCCCATCTTTTGGATCAAGTGCTAGGCTCCGCCGCGGAGAAGGCAAATCGTACTTGTGACTGGAATGTGAGTGGCAAAATCGTAGTCTTTCAGCGCTCTTCAAGCCTCCACCAAGTCCCCCTATCCCCCACTCAAAAAAAAAAAAAAGAAAAAGAAAACCTGAGCAGCTACATTGAACAATGCTTGGATGTAGTCGGTAGTTTGGTATGGCAGTGCTTTAAAGCTTATGGCTTATGGCTCAGCGAATCCCCCGAACCCGGTTCCTATGGCCGTTCACGTGGCCATTGCCATTGCCAGGAAGCGGGCCATGAAAAATGCAGCTGCTGCTGAAAATTTTTCGCTTTTGTCGGCGTTTGTTTTTCACGTTGGTCAGCGAAAAGAACCAGAAATAAAAAGAACAAAAAGACAAAAAAAAAAACAGAATAAAAAACAAAGTAAGCGAAGAAGAGACGGAAAAATTATCCGACTTGCTTGATTTATGTTTTTGTTATTGTTTTTCATAATCCCGTGGCAAAGGCAGCGCGTGGAGAGTGTAAAGTGAGAAAAGCTGCAGAGAGAAGAGGAAAAGTTACACACAGCTGCCACTTGGAGATAACCCTAAAAGTTAACTCTAAGGACTCAATCAGCGTGGCTTCTAAGCAGCTTGCCAGCTTGTCGAGCTGCTGCGTTCTCGTTCTCGTTGTCGTTGTCTTCGTTGTGTCCTTCGTGCAATAAATGAACAAATTAATTAAGAAGTGGAAGCTTGCCGTGAATTGTTGCACGATTGCCAGGGGGCAAGGAATGTCAACGCAGGCGACATACGACATGCGACATGCGACACAGGACACGGCGACATGAAATTAATGCAGCGCTGCCAACAACAACAACCACAACGGCAATAGAGCTGTGAGAACAGGACAAAGGAGAAACAAAACGTTAACGTTAACGCTTCACTGCATCCCCGGGGCAGTTATAGTCATCGTTAACGTTGAGTGGAGTAGAGTAGTTTTGATGCGACCAGGTAGTAGCTCAATCTGTCTCCTCCTTCCCTCTTTATCTATCTGTCTCCTTCCATCTATTTCTACTTGCCGGGGACTGAGCTGAAAAGCAGCTTAGCCTGCAGGTGACGTCGACGACAACGACGACGCAAAATCAATCGAGAAATCCATGGCCATGCATAGATGGGAGAGTGCGCCGCTTAAGCGGGAATATGCTCATCCATTCTCTGTTGTCTGTGTGATATTGCTGCTCCCGTTTGTCGTGCAGGTTCAATGCAAGCTCTGAAGCTTCATGTCCATGTGTGGGCACGTGCTGGTCAGCGCCAATAACGACGTAATCTGTTTATATCCCTTTTTTTTGCTGCTGCTTTGGCTCTTTTTTTCGGCCATTGTGTTGCGCACTTTTTCCATTTGTCGTCGTCGTCTTTCGTTCTGCTGCTGCTGGAGCTGCTTCAATTTTCTGGCCGCCAGTTTTTGTCGCTTGCCATGGATTGAGTTGTTATTTTTCGCTTAGTGCAATTTATTTTGGCCAAGTGGCAGCCAACGGCCAGCACACAGCACAGCGCTTAATTTATTATACCAACCACTCCTCTCCCCTCCCCTCCCCCGCTCTCTCTTATTCTCTTTCTCCTCTCTATCTCTAGCAGCATCTCCTTCGCCATCGCCTTCCCCTTCTACTTCTGCTCATCACCCAAATTGTGCTGGCCATTGTTCAATGGCAGATAAAAGAAAAATTAAAGGCAAGCGAAATGAAAGTCGTCTACGACAACGTTGTCGTCGTCGTCGTCACCGTCGTCCTCTCGCAAAGCAGCAGCAAAAATGAAAGAAAATAAGGGGGCAACAGCAAAAAAAAAGGAAAAAAAAAACGTTATTAATTTCAACTTTGAAAAATTGTGCAATGGCTGAGCCATCGAGGCATTCATTTATTAGCAACGTGATAAATACTTTCAATTTTCCTTTCAATAAATGATAACGTAATGCCCTCGCATTAAACTAGATCAATGGCGATGCGCTGTCAATTCTTATAACAGCGTCTCGAGCAGCAGCAACGGCAACAAAACATTTATTTTCCACTGACAATAAATAAATTATTTTTCAAATCGATGCGCTGGAAAACTAAAAAGGAAATTTACTAAATACATTATAAATACAAAATGAAAGCAATTTCTGAGAATCACAAAAGTTCAATCTTTCATTTTTTGAAATGCAAATTAACTTGCTCCGGCGACTTTTGCATAATGAGTTGTAATTGCTGTATGCGGAAGCCTTGTGAGAGTGCGAGTTGTTTGAGCATAGAGTGTCAAGCTTTGAACTTTAAGTGAGATTAATTGAACCCGCCTTATGTAACTTGTATAATAGCATAAAGTAAAGTGAGCAAGCTGTCGACGTGATTAATAGCTTCAAAAGCTACTCGTCAAGCTTTAATATTGAATACGAAAGCTCCAATGAAAACACATTTATTAATTTAAATATGTGAAATGAGATTTAATTGAAATACATTTTGTGTCACAAACAAATTAATCATTTAACGCACTGGCATCAATCGAGCGTAAATCGCAAAGTTAACTAAAAACTCTCATTGAGATCAATTGGTTGTGATTTAAAAGTTATTGTGCCCCAGATAGCTTAAGCAAGCTACTTTCAAAGCTCGTTCATCAGTATCGTAAAGAAACAGTTAATCAATCGCAAAGCTATTGAAAAACTTTAGTCATATTAAAGGCAAAAATAAGTTTTACATATAAACGAGTTAAGTTCATCATCGATTTGGGCTGTTATGCTAATCAGGCAAACGATTTAATGCGTTTGATGGCAAGTGTGTGCATGTGCGTGTGTGTGTTACGAACCAACAAGCAAAGTGACTAAGTTAGTTATTATGTATATGACGAGTAGTGCGCATAAAAAGAATATCAAATTGTGATTTGACTGCGATTACGAGCATTGCGAAACATTTCGCATTATTGTTTCTGGCCGGACAAAAACTGCGGACTTCGATTATTTTGACTTTGACTGAGTGACAAACTGACAGCAGACCAGCAAGCAGGACAGAATGACAAACTGTGGGGACAGCAGAACTGACTGAGTAAGTCGCATACGCGTCAATTGCTGTGATTAGCATGAAAATCATTACAAGCACAAAATGAATGGCAAATCACAAAAGCAACAAAACAAGGGGGGCAAAAACAGAATAGAAACACCAACAACAACAGTGACCAGAGAAGCAGCAAGAGGGGCAGAGACAGAGTCAGCGACACAAAAAAAAATGACAGGCTGAGGGTCCGAAAATAGAAAAATTCTCGGCCATTGCTTTGTCAAATGTGTTTTGGTGTTTTTGTCTCCCTATCTGTGTGACAGTGTCTCTGTGTATCGCAGCTGTTGTTGTTGCCATCTCAGATGTGTCAGAGTCAGGCGAGACGAGAGACGAGACGGGGGACGGGGAACGGGGGAGGAGGAGGCAGCTTGGAGGATCCCTGCGAGAAGGCAGTCAAGCAGACAAAAGGCAGCCAGTGAAAAATCGAGTTAGGCAAAACAAATAGCAAAATAGTTTCGACGGCGATGGCGACATTGACACAAACAATAACAACAACAACAACAACAGCGGCAGCAGCAACAAAAAAAGAGAAAACAAAGAGAATAAAAGTAGCTAAAGCACAGGCAAAAGAGGAGGAGGAGGAGGTGGAGAAGAAGAATGAGGCAAGTAGAGAAAAGGCCCTTTTGGGCCGTTGTAAAAGTCAAGCGAAATAATATTTTCCGGGTAACAGGGCAAAGGCAAAACCAGCAACAGCAACAACACCAATTGGCTGTGCCCCCTCCCCTCTCTCTTTCTCTCTCTATCTCTGTTCTGCCAAATATCACTCGAAGCGTAACATTGAAAAAAAAAGGAAAAAGCCAAGAGAATGAGCGACCGACTGCAGCCAGGATGACGAAGAGTGGCGCAGGATGAACTTGTGGCCATCATTGTAGGCAATTTGCAAAAATAGCAACGATTTCTTGCCACAGTGTGTCCTCCTCCAACCACATCTTCCCCTGCCCCGCTCCCCACGCATGTCACGCTGTCGCACTGTTGTTTGTTGTGGCAGGCAGCAAAGTTAGTTTAAAGGAAATCAAAATAAAAATCATAAAAATGCACAACGTGCCGCGCGTTTGCTAAACTCCCAAGCAGCAAGTAACCAAACAGCCTGAGGGAAAGGGAGGAGAGAAAAAGGGAGAGGGTGAGAGAGTTGCAGACAAAGACAAAAATGTTGCCTTGGCACAAAGATGAAAAGTTGTTGCTGTTTATGGCGGAAGTAGATAATGCCAAAGATGAACAAGGCGAAGGCGAAGGCGAAGATGCGGCTGCTGTTCCTCCTTGCAAATGCCAGTCACTAAAGAGTGAAAGAGAGAGGCAGCGAGTGAGACCCGTTTGAGCTAGAGAAATGAAGCTTAAGGGTCGTCGCTTGGGTCTATAATTTCGCCATTACAAAACAATAGTAAAAACAAACTGCAACAAAGTTTACGGTCTGAGTTGGCGCACCAGGGAAAGCAAACGAGAAAGACAGAAATATAAAGAGAGAGATAGAGAGGAAAGGAAGAGGGCTTTGCTGCATGAGCACATTGTCGCATTATGTGCAATTATTGTCGCAATTATGGCCAGACAATTGTCAGTTTTGGCGCTAGTTTTGAGCCTTTGACTCGTCCGCTGTGTGTGCGCATATTGTTGACATTTTTGGAGCACTGCTATTAATAACACGCACAAGGAACAGAACAAGAGACAGAGTGTGTGAGTGGGGGGAAATGAAGACGAGCTAATCAAGAATGTCAGGCGCAGTCAACTAACTGCTTCGCAGCAGCAGAAGCACAGGAGAAGGAGAAGTGGAAGCCGCACAGAATCCCTTACGTGCGATAAGAACTCCAACCCTTAAACGCAGCTCAGCTGCCTCCCCCTTGCTACCCCGCATACACTTTGCGACACAGGCACATCGATAAAGTCAACATGAAGCGTGACCAGCCACTGGGGAATACACAAAGGGGCGAAGGGGAAGGAGCATAAGCGAGGCCTACGCAAAGTTCAGCTGTTTTGTCACTTATTCACAGCACATTAAACAATTTGCTTTTTACGCCGGCCAATAACAACAACAAGGTTGGCTATAACAGCCAGACCAGCTAGAACCAGCGTCAGGATGTTGGCCACGACGAACAGAAAGTGGCGCGGTGTGGTGGAGAGGTGGAGAGCTACCCTCCGGGCTGTCTAGATGGCCTGCTGCCTAGCCAACCGCACATTTTAATTGTTCTCGTCATGAACATGTCATAAAGCAAATCAGATTAAATGCGTCACTTATTATTGTGCCAGTGTGCGTTAGTCTGCGTGTATTTGTATGGGTGTGAGCAGTACGATATGCTAGCTTGTGAGTGCATGTGTGTGTGAACTTTGTTAACTGCGGTCAAATGTGGTGAGCATATCGCGTCGATTGCGGGGAAGAAGCAGCATGGGTTGGCAGCATATCGCTTTTATTGCATATTACCTACTCCAAACAGGCGCACAGTGGCGCAAAGTTCAGACTAAATGCAATTGAAATATTTGCATAAAAATGTTCCAATAATTTTTGTTAATTCGTAACGGAATAATTAACAAATTCTCAACTAGAAAATAAATCGTTTCATACTTGTACTTTGACTTATGCTCACAACAATATTTCACTAAAGAAATGTAACTTTGATTTATTTGAAAAAATTAAGTAAGTAAAGAAAATACTTCAAAAGCAAAATTCCAAACATAAAAACTAAATTTGATTACATAAAAAATTCAAATAAATATAAACTAAATTTTACTTCCAGTTAGTTACTAATAGAAATACAAAAACCAATTTACAGAAAGTAGAACTTTAATAAATTTTCGTAGAATTATTTATTGGCAGATTGCCTTCTTAAAGTGTCCCCTCTGCAATCTCAATTCAAAGTGTAACTGCAATTTGCCTGTGACTCAATTAACCAATCATAAGCTCAGCATTTAATTAGAACTTTAGCCAATTTCTCATCACACAAAAATCGATGCAAACATATGACAAAAGTTTGGTTCTTACGCAAAATTGGCAAATAGTTGAGGAAATTAGTTCCACGAAAGCCTAGCAAAACAAAAAGTTTGCCAAACATCAGCAAATCAAGGGGCGACTTTCCCCCTTCGATGTGTTAGCTGACTTTAATTGATTGTTTAAGAACTGTGATAAGTATCTCAAGGCGTCATCTCCATTTCCATCTCTTTCGCTCACCCGCTCACTCTCTCACTCTAGTCAACTGTTTTGCTTCACTATGCAGGTTATTACATACGAAACACCTTCCCTTCGTTGGCCACTTTGCTGGTGGTGTTAACTTGCATGTTAGATTGTGCGTGCTGCTTAATTAGTTGCAAACTGTTTCCATCATGGCCAGCGTGGAAAAGCAGCAGGACAAGGGATGAGATTTGGGGTAGCTGAAGCACTTCATATTACTTCCTTCTGCCCGCTGCGGGAGAGTGCATGTTAAGCGCACGTTTTAGGCGCAAAGTGTCTGCAACTTTTCGCGTCGCATTAAGTAAATTGACATTGAAAGCGAGCGAGCGAAGGGCCGTTTCCGCTTCCGGTTATGTCCGTTGCGTTCCGGTTCCGGTTACAGTTCAGTTCAGTTATCTCTTTTAATCGTTTGAGCAGCAAATATTGATTTCTAATATTGATGCAATTCCATTTTACAAATTTACATACCAAATTCTGATTGCTCAGGGACTTGGAGACACACTACACACACACACTACTCAAACACATAATACACACGCACACGCACACCACAAACACACACACACACACATACTCAGTAAGTGTGTGTTCTCAGAGTTGCTGCTAAAAGTCATGAGCATGTGTGTGCTTTATTTTTTTGTTTGGCCATCACACACAATGAGAATCGACAGCGAGTACTGCAAAATGGGGAGGGAAACGAAGAGTATAAGCAAAGGTGGGCGTGGCAGTCAGGAGGCGGAGCTGCTGTGCTCTGGCTGGCACTTGACGCGCGCCGGCAACAGTCGATTAGTTGCGCAGACACCGAACAGAGACAAAAAGCAGCACACACTCGAATAGTCAGGCACAGATACAAAGACAGACAGACACGGCTACAGATATAGATTCGAATATCGTCAGATAGTGCTTTTTGTTCTATGTAATCACAGCTATAGCAACAGCAACAGCAACAGCAACAACGGCAATGGCAATTTACAAAATGAAAACATAAAATAATAAATACGATTTGACAGCGAACTATTGTAGATATACGACGGACAGTCAAAAGTATTCCCCTAGATATGTGCGAGAGTATTGGGCGCATTGAATCTGTGTGTCTCTCTACGTGTGTGTGTGTGTCAGAGTAAGGGAAAGCAGCATCTACATAATCATATTATGCTTGACTGGCACGGCAAACCAAGCGCACAAATGTGGGTCCAACTGCATTCAGTTGGCAGCCAAAAGCAACGCAGAGGAAAGGCAAAAGCAGAGATTCGAGTAATTTGACAGGCGACATACATTTCACGTGCTGCACACAGCAGCACAGCAGCAGCAGCAGCTGGACAGCTCTGGGAGAGAGACAGAGGGAGGGAGAATGGGAGAGTTGAAGTAGTGAGTAGAGCAGGCAAAAACAGCTGCGCAAATCTGTTAGCCCAGTCATTGAATTGATGAGGGGCAGCTAGCGATAAAAAAGGCTTGCGAATTGCCTGGCAAATGGGTTCAGTTCAGTTTTGCAGTTTTGCAGGCTGACGCTGCCATGGATATGGGCCTAGCAAATAGGCAGACAGACAGACGAAACGGACAGAGACAGAGAGACAGACAGTCAGACAGGCAGTTGGAGCGACAGCGCCACCTGGCAGCTGCCAAAATTGCAAAATTGAAATTGAAATGCGAGTGCTGCTGTAACGTCAGACAGGCAGACAGAGAGACAGACAGACAGTCAGTGAGACAGACTCGGAGAGCAAGTGCTGCACACGCATGCATAATACGCATACGCAACGTATTGCACTTGGTTGCAGCAGCGGCAGTGGAAGCAGCAACAACAGCGGCTGTAGCTGTAGCTGTGGCTGTGGCTGTCGCAAAGACAAGCCAAAGCAATTAATGTAATGAGCAGCAGCATGTCAGGGCACAATGTCGACGTCAACATTTTTGCACAAGAATTTTCAATCAGCAGCGGCATTCAAACTCACTCGGCACGTGAGCTGGTGTGTGTGTGTGTGTGTGTGTGTGTGTGTGTTTAAGTGCTTGTAATGTGCAAAGGCGTCCAATGTAATTGTTTAAAACCAAGCTACTTAAGTGCAAGCTTGTCTGACTGTATGTGCTGTACTTGCTGTGTTCGAGCAAACAAAAAGTCCAATCAGGCCTGTATTAATGAGCAAAGCAGAGAAACGAGGTGTAAGAGCAAGGGAAAGAGCAACCCTTATGTGTGTGTGTATGTGTGTGTTTGGAGTGTTGTTCGCATTCATTTGCATTTATGTTTTGTGCCAACTAATTTGAAGCTGCTGTCAGCGAAACAAAACAAAATCAGCGACAAGCCCCTGCTTGACAAGACATGTTTGCTACCTGTTCGTACAAACCCCCCGCCCCCACCAACCTGCCCCAACCCATCGGCTGGAAGGCGTCCAAGTGCAAATGCAACAGCAAAGGCGAGCAGACGCTTCCTATTTTTTTTTTCGTTGCCTGCTCGCTCGCCAGCAGCAGCTCACACATGCATACAATATGCATACTCATTAGTTTGGAGTGGTTCCGTCAACAGAAGACGCACCCCACCCCCGTCCACGACGTTGGTCCCTTCTGCTTCTTGTTGTCGACTTGTCAGTCAGTCAGTCTTCATCATCGTCATCGTCGTCGCAGTATATGCCTCTGCTATTTGTCTGTCTGCCAGTCTGTTTGTCTGGCGTATCTGTGTTTGTCCCGCTCCAAAATAAACAAACCCTTTTTTTCTTATGCTCCCACACCACGTCTTTTAAGTTGCAGCCAATTGTTATTGCAGCATTTGCGCGCGTTTGTGAGTTGCGAAATGGGAAATGAGAGTTTCAAGTTGCCAGTTGAAGCATTGCAACTTATGCAGCCTTTTTTCCAGCTCATAAATTTTTTTTCGCAATCTCCTTCGCTTTCTGCTTTCTTTGCCTGTTTTTTTGCATCGCTCGTTGGCGGCTTTCAATGTCAACTGGCGCGGCGCAGCGGCCTTTGTTTGACGTTGTGCTCTCGGTCTCATGAATAACTGATTAAAACCTTTTCGGTTTGCGCCACGGCTTGGGCCGTAGAAAAGGAGAAAGGAGAAGTCTGCCGCGTCGCTCTATGAATGCCTCGCCTGTTAGCTGCGCCTTTGCTGTGCTTTCAATGCAAAATCACGGTGGGAGGGGAGAGGCAGTAAAGGGGCAGCCGTGTCGCCAGCTGGTTTGGTTATTGCGGCTTTGCTGTAATGATAAATAGCCGCTATATACATTAATATATGTGTGTGTGTGTGTGTATGTATAGCGGATTTTCAGACGTGAAACTAAATGTCGCGACGGGCGACTGCTTGATTATGCGGTTGTCAATTACCGCAAAGGCCAGATTATGTTTACCAAACTGTTCTAAAGGTGTAATTTGAGGCAGGCGCATGTACGTTCAAACAAATACATGATTTGCAAAACTGTTATACGAATGTTATACAACTGGTATACAACTGGTATACTACTCCGAAAGTCTTTCATTCTCACAATACATTTAAG
This sequence comes from Drosophila siamana, assembly GCA_035047445.1. Taxonomy (NCBI): domain Eukaryota; kingdom Metazoa; phylum Arthropoda; class Insecta; order Diptera; family Drosophilidae; genus Drosophila; species Drosophila siamana. The sequence continues at coordinate 143,116 of JAWNPP010000151.1, read as the reverse complement.
ATTAACTTATATTATTCTTACAATACATTTAAGATTAACTTTTACTACATTTAAAGCTGTCATAAAGTGAGATTCTTCAAATAGAACGTTATCCCATTATGTAGAAGCCTTGCAAGGGATTTACTATTCTATCAACTCTTCACTCAACTGTAAATAAATATTATTCAACCATAGAAATTAAAATATATTTTAAGTTGTTATACTTTTACTGTCTCATCGAAAAAGTAGTAAATGACAAACTCAATTGAAATTGCAACATTCAACTTATTTTGAAAGCTTGTGGAATACATTTAGCAAAGCGAATAACGTATTAAGTGCTTCCAAAACTGTCAAAACCGTTTAAAAAGTATTTGGCAAGTGCTTTTTGCTTCATAAATTTAACCTTCAATAAGTTGGCTGAGTTTTTATTATTTGTTTTTTTTTTTTCGTTTTGGGTTTTTTACGAGAGTTGAGGCAGAATCTATTAATTTTTAATACCTGCTATAAAAGTTGTTATACGCGTCCTCATTGAACTGGGGCGCATTCTAATTGGTCTAGAGCAGCTGCAGCAGCAGCCTGTTATGTGAACGTTTTTATGCACACTGGCAATTTTCAGTGCAACTGTGAAGCTGCATAAATTGCACATTCAACAGCCATAACTTGCATCAATTCGCAACTATCATTGAATCCAATTCATGTGCTCTGTGCGCTCTGGCCGTTTGCTGTTCAGCTCATAAATACAACATTATTTGCGCCGTGAATCGCAGCTAACATCGACATTCACGTCGATGTCCTCGTCGTCGCCGTAGTCGACGTCGTCGTCTTGAGTTGTCTGCACGCGGCGCGTCTCAATTCACTGAACATTTTGCAAATAACAATCGCATTTTTTGAATAATTCAAATCCACTTTGTTGCCTGCCTGCTGCCTGCTGCCTGCCTGGTTGCTTGGTTGCTTTCTCGACTGTCTCTCTAACTGTCTGACAGTCGGATTGTCCGTGCTGTAGTCCAATCCAGCTTTCGTTTTGTTCTTTCTTTTGATTCAAGCAAAACGCTGTGGCAAAAGAAAAACGAGTCAGCCAAGCCGTCAACTGGCAAGCGCATTTTGCCGTATGTTTCAACTCGCTATTGTTGTATGTGTGTGTGTGTGAGTGGGAGGGTGGCATAAAAAATGTATAGCATAGTTTTGTGCGCTCGCAGCGCCCTCGCACGCACACTGGCGCACAATTAGAGCTGGCACTATTATTAGGCAGGCAATGCATTCAAATATTTAAGCTCTGCATCATTCATGCGCTCACTCAACTCAACTCAACTCGACTCGACTCGTCTCGAAATTGCAGTTTTGCGATTTAAATTTTATATTTAAATTTCGAGATTTAAATTAACAACCCAAATTGCGCAACGGCAACGCTTACGCTCTTTACTTCTTTATTTTTTTGTGTGTGATTTCATTTAGTTACTTCGCTAGAGAATGATTGAGAGTAGTGGGACTGGACAGGGACTGGAAATGGAAATGGGAATGGAAATAAGTATGGTATAGGGGAAGGCAACGGGCATCGAGAGTGTGCCCACAATTCAAAAATCAATTTTCATTTGCAAAACGATTACATTCACATTCATTCAATGTTCGTTGGTTCGCAGTTTGCTTTTTTCTGCTGCTGTTGCTGCCATGGGAATGTGTATATGTGTTATTGCTGTTGTTGTTGTTGTTGTTGTGCTGGTGCGCTGCTATCGGTTCTCTTACACTCGAATGAACTTTTATTCAATTTGCAAAGCAACCACAAGCTGCACAATAGCCGTTTTAAACACTCAACCAACCATCGAACCAGCGAGTTGCGCCAACCAACCAGCCAGCCAACCAGCCGCCCAGCGAGATCGAGCGGCCATTTCGTCATTCCATGGAGTGTACAACTCGCCCACTTCTTCTGCTCCCTCCGATAGCCAGTGTGCTCTGCTCTGCTCTTCATCAAGCAGCTCCACCTCAACCTCAACCATAGCCAAGCCACAGTCAGCACCGAAGCTGGAGTCGCAGCCACGTTCTCATCCTGCTCGTCAACTGACATTTGCATGTCCAACTGTCTGCACTGACTGTCGTCTCTGTCGTTCCGGCGTTCATTTAAATGCGGCTTTGGAGGCTGCTGCCACAGTCAACCGACTAAAATATTCTCCTACTCTTGCAATTTTCGTGCGTTTTGCCGATTTTCTTTCATTTTCTTGGGTTCTCCTTTTTTTTGGGGGGGTCGTTCGCAAATTTGAATGCATTTATTCATTCGCTCAGTGTAATTTGCTATTTTGATAAACTGTTATACGCAAAACTGTTAGACTGTTACACTGTGCTACGGTGTGCGAGGTGAACGAAAAAGACTGTTATACATTGTATATGCAAGCAGACTGTTCTATTGATGCTGAGGTGGGCGATAATGACTGTTATACATTGTATATGCAAGCCATAGCTTTCCATTTTAATACTGGCGCATACATTATGCTCCCCCGGCCCCGGCGAGTGGCGTACAAAGCACGTAATGGGCCAACTAAAGACTGGCGCAGAGAAAAAGAAAATCTAAGTATGTAAAAATGAAACAAATACATAATAAACAAAACAATGGCGAAGGGCAGCTGGCAACAAACAAAAGAATGCGCTCGTAAAACCGAGATTTAGGCCGTGCCACATTTGTGACCAAAAATACATATACACAGATAAAGAGAGAGAAAGAGAGAGAGACACATACACTGGGAACAGGAGCAGTCGCAGAGCAGTAGAGCAAAGCCCGTTGAATGGCACAGGAAGCGACAGGAAACAGGACAAAGCAAAGCGAGCGAGCATCAAGAGACGGTGGGGGGGAGGAGTCAAGGGGAACAGAGACTTGGGCTTGGGGTTCTGCTCATTTTATGCGCTAACTGAATCAGCCCGACAACCATTAACTGAGGCCATTTTATTCAATTTTGCTACCCTCCTGTCCCCCCCCGCCCGTCTGTTCATCCTGTGTAGCCCGAAAAAAAAAAACAGAACCAGAGCGTAGAGGAGAACCAAACAAAAAGGACAACGCTAAAACGGAAAACGGAAGTGTGTACGCAGGTTATACAGGAGTCTGAAGCTGCAGCCGCAATTGTAGCCAAAGCTGAAGCCGAAGCCGAAGCCGGAGCCGAGGCCGGAGCTGTTGCTGTTCCTGAAACTGAAGCTGTCGCTGTCGCTGGACTCTAGTGGATGCTACGTGTGACAATAATAAAAGTTTTTATTGCCGTCGCACACAGCTGCGACAAAGCCTGCCTGCCTGCCTGCCATTGCCATTGGCATTGCCATGTGCCGAGTAGATCTAGAAATTAGCCTTCGTCTGAGCCATTTCTCGTCATTCCACTGTTCTAGCCGTAGTCGCAGTACATGGAATAATCTCAGTCGTAAATTTTGTGCAACAATGTTTTGAAAAATGCCAAATAGCCCAAACAAAATGCCAAGCGTACTAACTCAACACTGCAGTGCATGCGGTTTACCCACCTCACTTCTTAAGAGAAATGGCCCTTTCCCAGCGGAGTTATACGACTGCAGATCTGGGTGCAAAGAGTGAGCTGCATTCACATTTCAACTTTTTGGTTTAAAGTCGTAGCCGCGCTACAAGAAACATCAACAAACTAGCGACAATAAACATTGTGAATGCTGTCTTCGGCAGAATCAAAGTATGGCCAGGAATTTCTTACTATATCCTGTAACTTTCAATTGTTTGCTGTGAGTAATCTGTACAACTGTACATTAATTTATTAGATGCACTTCTGATGAGAATTTACGCGTACAGATCATAACTTGAAAATACCCAACTGTGACCCCTGTTGACCGTACAACAAGAGGCAAAACTACTCCTAACAGCTCAAACATAATGATAATTTAACGTTTACAAGTCAGCAAATCCAGATTTCTTTGGGGTCGGAACGTCTTGATGGCGGACAAGCCCCAACGCTTGATCAGATATCGCTCAACCAGCGGCCAAATACTCTGATGCTGACGTCCCTGAATCGTGTGCAGTAAGTGGCGCTTCCTGTAGAACCTGATGACCGGCTCCATTTGATTCTCAAAGGCGTTGAGGCGAGCCATCACCACCAAGGGGCGATCATCGGCGCGTCGCTCCAATTTTTCACCCGTCACATCATCCAAACCTCTGACCATTGGCGCTTTTGCGCCCAAATTGTAAACACGCCCCGAGGGCACGTGGACAAGTCGATACTTGAGCATATTCAGTATGGCCTCATCAGGTATTTGCAGATTGATGACCATATCTAACTGGGCCACCTTATCCAAGTGCTTGGCCTGCGCCACGTTGCGCGGAAAGCCGTCCAGTATCCAGTTGCGATTGCCGGCCTTATAGATGGCCGTACCAATGACGCCCAGGAGCAGCGGATCTGGCACCAGAAGACCCTTGGTAGTATACTTCTCCGCCTCCTTGCCGAGATTGGTACCGTCGTTGATGTGTTTGCGCAGAATGTCGCCAGCAGCGATATGAACAGCTCCATACTTTGCCACTATTTTCGCGGAGATGTGGCCCTTGCCACAACCGGGGGGACCCATGATTAGAGCCCGGAAACCGCGAGCTGGTGGCATGGTTATAATTTCGAAAAGTAAAATTTATAAAAAGGATATTCCAAAAAAAAAAAAAAAAAAACAAAAGAAAAGAACACGAGGAATGAAATTCGAAATTTTGAAAAAATCAAATACTTAAAATATGCTAAGACAAGTATCGAAATGTGAAGCTTGTTCGAGTGGTGAGTGAAAACTAGACTTGTTTCATTGGACCCCTCACCATCCCCCCGGATTTTGTTGGCAGTGTAATTTGAAATAGTTGAAGCGAAGCACTACAAATAAGTAGTTTCGGTTTGCTGCAACAACAGCTCAAAATTGCGCAAAACTTGATGACGCGAACAAATGATGGAAATTTGAGCGAGTAGAATTTTTTACTGTGACCATGGCCGAGAGTCCGCATCCGTCGTGTGCGTCTCCATCTCCATCTCCAGCTCCGTCCCTTCCATTTCCTTTTCGTGTCCATGTCTGTGTGGCCCTCAAGTGGCCCTACGTGTGCCACATGTACAATGGAGTAAGTCGCATTTACTACAACTGAACTGAAGCTGTAGCTGAAGCTGGGGGCAGGCATTCATCTCATGCTCTCAGCGCGCACCATTAGATGTCGTCTTTTGTTTTTGAAAAATTGTCTACTTCATTTGGGCCTCTGCAACACGAAAATGGCCATGAAATATAACAGTACTCATTATGTTGGGATTACGATGCAATCAACGCAGAAAAAAGTGTCAGTCAAATAAATCACTCGCCCCCGACGACAACAACAGCAACAACAAGAAAAAACATGAGGAATGAGCGGCATTGGCGACCCACCCACCGCAACCATCACCCAACAAGAAAACCACCCACTCGCCAATTGAGAAAGCAGCGCAGAGGAAAACCCAAAAACCACCCAGCAAACTGTGCACGCATTGCGACTTGACAGAAGCACGCAAAATATATTTTTTGGGCCTCTGCAGGCTGGCAATGTCAACGTCAAGAGTGCCGACCGTTTGTCTGCCTTTTTATATGAGTATGTGTGTGTGTGCCGTTTGTGTGTGTGTGCCCCAAAACGGGAGCATAGTTGAAGCTGACAGCAACGACGACATTGGAATTGGAGATGCCGTCCTCGACTCGCTCGTTTTGCAGCCGCTGTCAGTCCACTTTGTGCGGCAAAATGAATGGCGATGGTTTGTTACAGTTGCTCGCTGCCCAGGGGGAAGGGGAAATGGGGGGGGGGGGGTCGAAACGCTTGCAGAGTGGCAAATTTTTTTAATTATGCACTCGGTATTTTTTTTTTTACCAAGTTTCTCGAAATAAATGGTCAGCTAATCAGCGCAAAGTAATTTTCTTGTGATTTCGCCGAGATTTCACATAATGAAAACTGATTGGAAATTGTATGGATGGGGGGCGGGGGCGGAGACGGAGTAAACCAGAAACATCCCGGAAAATGAGAAATAAGTATGCTAATTGCAACCCTTACTTAATACGCGATTTTCGGAATTATAGGCCAAGGAGGCGTTAAATTTATGCAAAGCATTTGCAAAGTCGAAGACAGCATGCAATTAATTTAATTATTTCGACAATTGTTGGGGATTTCGAATTATGGTTAATTACATGGTTAAGACAGAATCGTAGCAATACAGTTGGGAATAGAAAGAAGACGAATGGAACATGTAAAAATATTTCTTTAGATAAACAACAAGTTGATTATTTAATCAAAGTCTGAGCAGCTGAAATGACTGAAAAACAAAAAAACACACACATACGCAATCTTCAATTACTTGAATTTTCAAAAATTTGAACTTGCTTGAAAAATAAATATTCTTGCTTAGCCAATTTTACAGACAGTCTTTGAAATCAAATTCATATAATTTCTGTTTAACTAACTAGAGCTTAGTGTCTGAACACTTGTGTTAATTATTTCCAAATGATAGTTATTCAGTTTGAAGCGAGTTTTCTGGTGCAATTATAACTTTTCACATCTATTCGTTTCGAAGTCGAATTGCGTAAATCGTTCAGCAGAGAACAATTCATAGCGAACGACGCAGTGAATAGAGCAACAAATGAGCAAGCGATTTGCTCCTGCGGCGACACTTTCCCCACACACACACACACATAGTTTTCCCTGGACTTGCAGCAATGAGTTGTACTAGCAGCAGCTTATCTCAGTTTCATTACAGTTATTGTCGTTGTCATCAGCTCCAGTGTGTTGCTGCTGCTGCTGGTGCTGCATGTGCCACAATGTTGACTAAAACTGTGCGCGAGCATAAAACTCCAAGTTGCTAGCAAGCCCGGCGGGCAGTCAACTCCAAGACTCCACCCCTGCCCCTGCCCCTTTCCCTTCCCCGTGCCACACTCTGTTTAGCAGTGCTTACTTCTTAGCTGCAATTTCGTATATACACAACAGCAACATCAACGGCAAGGACAACAACAATAAGAGCAACACTTCCGTTAGCTGCTTGAAATAAAAACTTGATTCTTTAGGGAGCGAGCGCGAGCAGAGAGAGAGGTGGACGAGGGGACGGAGGGGAGCAGCGGTGGAGACTGCTGAGTTTGGGCTGTGTGGTTGGGCAAGCAATTCTTAGCACCGCAACAAAAGCTGAGCACAACATCAACATCTAAATGCAATGCCATACAAAAAAAAAAAAAAAAGAATGCAAAAAACGCAGTTTCCGTGCGGCAAAACAAGTAAAAACAAAAACAAAAAGAGTGCAACAACAACAACAAAACAACAACGACCACGACAGCTGCAGCAACAACAACAGCAACAAAATAGAAAAGATGACGAAAAAAAAAACTTAAGCGCTGGCAGCGTCGATTTGTGCCGCCCACCAAAGACGCTGGGCGTTGGCAACGCCTTTTTTTGTGGGGGCGTGGCACTGCCAGCTTCACACTTGAACACGTAGCAAGCCCGCGGCATTGCGAGCCCCTCTTATCGCCCCTCCTGCTCAGATGCTTTGCGTTTGGCTGCGTTTTAAGCACTGCCAGCTTAAAAGTATGCTACAAGTTTTTGCATTTGCTTAAAAGCTCCGCCTCCCGTTCATCATCGTTCCCCGTTTGCCGTTTGGGGTGTAGTTCGAACCAATTTGTTCGAAAATGGCATTTAGCATACAAAATTTATGTTTTTTTCATTTTGGCGAAAATGCTTTTTCTATTTGCTACATAAAGCTCTGCATTGTTATTATTGTGGTTGTTATTTTAGTCGATTTTTAACAATTTGATGCGTATTCCAAGCGTTTGCATAAATTGATTTATTTGGAATAGAAAATGCTGGCAACAGCTGCAACAATGACGCCATCTCGCTCTACTCTTCCCTGACACTCTGTCTCCCCCTCTCTCTCTCTCTCTCTCTTATCTGTAGCTAACCATCTGCTTGCTTATTTGTCTGCTTTTTGTCTGATTTATTAGTTTCGTTTTAAACATTGCGGTTTGCCTCGACAAGGCTCTAACTCGCTCTCGCACTCTTCCAGCGTCTGCTATTGCCAAATACGTTAAATAATAAATAAACATAATGAAATATATACAGATGCCAGGCTGCATGTTATATCTTCATATGTTCAACTGTCCGATTGTTCGCCTCCGTATGTGTCTGCTATTCAGCTGTCGAGTTGTGTCTGTTGGTTAGGCATGAACTCGTTTATCTGCAATGTATACGAAATATATTTCCAACAACGTCAGCGTAGGTGCCAGAACAACAAAAACAACAACAACAAGTACAACAACATAGCAGCCTTGGGGGTTGGGTCAACAGTTTCGGTAGCTGTTTGGCGGTGACGTTTTTGTATAATTAATTTTTCTTGTTCAGTGGTTTTGTACAATCAACATTCGATGTAAAAACACTGCAAACAAGTGCAACGCATACAAGCGCACTTAAAGTGCACACACACACACACACACACACACACACTCGCACTCGCATTCACACACTCTTGCACAGTTGCACACTCATGTGTGTATGCCACCGCAGGACTTAACACCGAACAACTACAGCGCTAGAGCGAGAGCTTGGCCGGACAGCAGCATCCTTTGCATTCCTCACAATTTCTCCTCCAACGTAACGTGTGTGTTTCTGCATGTTTGTGACTATGTGCATGTGTGTGTGTGTGAGTGTATGTATGTGTGTCGCGCTCTTGGGCTGCTTGCATATGCATGCGAAAATGTTAAAGCAAATAAGAAAGAGTGTGAAAACGAGCAGCTTGTCATGTAAACAAGTAAACCAATAAGTGCATCTGTGTGTAGTGTGTGCCCCCACCCCTCATCCTCCCCCCTCATGTGTCTGCAAGTGTGACCAGGCTTTAAAAATGCCGTTCAAGCAGTCTGCTTCCTCTGTGAACTGGTTACCTAAGAAGTTTACAACGACTTCAACACTTTCCGATTTATTTGACATAATACAAGTATTTAAGCCAGCTTTATGATTTCCCCCCCCCCCCTTTTTTTTTTAGATTTTTTTCCCCCTTTAAAATATTTTTCCCCCCAAATTTTTTTTTCCCCCCTTATATCTTTTTGGTCATCATATCAAATGTTTCGCATTGATCGTTTCACAACAAAACTACGATTCTGCTCGCCTTAATTCTATTACTTTTCCTTTAACGTTTAGATTTCTATTACCCAAATTATTTCCCATTTAAAAACATAATTTTCAAGACTATACAATTTTATTGTTACAATTGCACAATTGCTCAAATTCTATTAAAATTGCACATGCTCTTTCACAATATACAAAGCAAAAAAAAGGAACCAAATTAATGTACAACTTTCAACAATGCTCGTTAAGCTTCCGCTCCGATTGCAGAATAAATTCGAAAATGTTGATTCAAGAGCAACTATTTAAAATAAAGAGAAAACTCTCCCCTCTCCATCGCGGCTCTCTCTCTCTCTATCTGTCACCTCTCGCTGAGCTTGTGGTGCTGCTCTAGGGGATTCAATAAGCGCCTTGTTGGCTTTGCAACTTGAAACTCGTTTGACGTTGGCCTGCCACCGCCTTTGGCTACGCCTACAGCCACTCCCAGACTCTCATTTTTCTTTATTTATTTATTTTCCTTTTTTGTTGGCAAATAAAAAATTGTTTAATGAATTACGCGCTTTACTTTTTTTGTTGTGTGCTTCTTCCTTTCGGGGTTTTATTGTTGTTGTTGTTACTGTTGGTCTCGTTGCTGTTTATACAATTTGTTTACGCAACGCGTGACGCTTAAATGCTAAATAATGCAAATGTAAATGCGTCGCATTGTTTGGCTTTGTATTTGCCTGAATTGCTGTTTTTGTTTTTCTTTTAGCCTTTTCCTTGTGTGTTTGTGTGTGTGTGAGTGTATTATTCTTGCAAGCCCTTTTTAAAATGCCCTTCTTCCCAGAAGCTTGTCGCTTCGAGGGGCTCTACGTGTTGGCTTAAGACAGGCTAATTGATAGCTGCAGGCGAGAAACTGACTCGAACATAGTTTTGACTCCACTTTAAGGATTTGCCGCACAGCAAAATAGTTGGCAACGAAATTTGCGAATTGTTAAAGAACAATAAAATCAACAAGATGCATATAAAATGAAATGTTTCTAGAGTGAAATAGTTTCCCACAGACATAACTGAATAGCGAAGCTAAATTGACAGAGCATTGTGAGTTCGACCTGCTGCTTGGCTTTAATTTCCTTTTAGATTTCGAATTAATTTTCTTACCCATCGAAAACGCAATGAACATGGCAGAAATTACCATATTTTTTGTGAGTTTGTGCGCTGATCGATTAATGTAAGGGGGACTAACGAGTGGACCCAGGAACAACATAAAAAAGGAAAAACCTCGATGTGAAAGGCAGAGGGGCATTTTACAATTGGTCAAAGACATTTGGTCGAGGCATTTTAAAGGCGTTCCCCCGGGCGGAAAGCAAAAACACACAAGGGCGACACGCAGGCGACACGAGGCAGACAGGCAGAGCATAGGAGACTTCCTTTTTTTTTTTTTGGGGCATTTTCTAACTTATGATTCGCGAAAAAATTACATTAGAATTGCAAATTGGCAGGCGGTGGCTGCGGCGGTGGCGCAGGCATTCAACGTGGCTAAATAAAAGTTGTGTCTTTTGCCGCAAACAACAGCAACAGCCACAGAAAACTGAATTTGATTTAGCGAGTTGTGCGGGCGCAGAGGGGCGCGGTAGGGGGTGAGACGATGGGACGATGGGACGACAACAGCAACAAAAACAAACAAACTCAAACATTTATGACAATAACTTCTTAAATGCGTTCGTTGTTGCCGGTTGCGAGCTGCGAGCTGTGAGTTGCCTTACAGCGCAGGCATCTGCTTGCCCCAAGTTATATAAGGATATGCAGGAAACTCACCTCACCCCACTCTCTCTCTGTCTCTCTCTCTCTCTCTCTCTCTGCGTGTGTCTCTCACGCTGCCTGGTGCTTGGTGCCTGCTGCTTGCTGCCTGTTGGCTGGTCTACGTCTCCGGGGCTGCCGTTGAATTGAATTACTTTTGCGCCAGTTGAAATTTCAATTGCCCGGGCGGGCCAGGAAGGCAGGCAGTGGTGTAAGCGGGGGCGGTGAAGTGGGACAAAGTCAGCGAGCAGCAGCAGCAGCACAAAAGGCGAAAAGCAAACGACAGCGACGACGACGACGAGGACGACAAAGACGACGCACATGTGCAGCCATATGCAATGGCAGCGGCGGCATTGCATTGGCCGGAAACGGAAATACATGCTGGCATTTTAGCATGGCACCCACACAGACACACACTCAGACACACATACACACAGAGACACAAGTATTCGCATTCCCATACACCCAATGGCCACATGCTGGGGAGTTGGGGCATACAAATGAGGCGTTGAATAATTGAAGACATAAATTCGCACTTGCACAAAAAAAATGCCATTTTTCCACGTCCGCTCTCGCTCTCGCACTCTTACGTTTTTCTCTTCTTTTTCTTTTTTTTTTTTTGTTATTATTATTATTCGTTCGTTCTTCTGCTGAGTTTTTGGGGGGCAGCAGCGTCCAATGCTTCCGGTCAACCTACCGCCATTCGCTTTTTATTCGTATATATGTATGTATGTATATACAACGATTTTTCCGCTCTCTATCGCCATCGCCCTTCCACGCTATCGCTGTCTCTTGCCATCTCAGCATGTTTAATTCACAATCTCAGGGCACAGCGGTGCGACCCGGTGCCACCTTTGCACTCAAGTGCGCATTCAGAGAACCGTTTCGCCCACGCGCTTCCATCTCCTTCCGCATCCAGCATCCAGCGCCAGCTCCAGCTTCAGCGCCAGCTCGTGACCCCCAACAGCGAGAGCAGAGCAGAGCTGTGCAGTGCTGGGCAGAGAGTTGCTCGTTTAACTTTCATGAAATTATAATTTGCTTTGTAATTCGAGCATCCTTAGCAGGCCGAGCAGGACCTGGGGGCCAAGCGTAGACCAAAGCAAGACAAACCTAACCAGACCAGAACAGAGCAGAGCAGAGTCGGGCATATAACTACACATTGAAAATATTTTAATTAACGAAAATTGTTCAGCAAGTTGTTCTCATATATATATATATATATATATGTATATGCTTCTACCCTGACAAACATACACGGACAACTTTGGACGGCTGTCCGGGAGTTGTGAACCAGTCGAAAAACCAATCCCATTAGAAATCTCAATTCCACTCGCAAGTCCAAGTCCAAGTCCAAGTCCTTGCGAAATATTGAGCAGCTGCTTTCGTTTGAATCAAAACACACACACAGACACACGTAGACACATGCACTTTATGTAGACTTACTCTTACTGAAATCTCATGTGGAATCGCACTCCACAAAGTACATATATCTTACTTATGCTCGCAAAGATTAAAAGTTTTTCACTGCCGAGGCATGCAAGTTCTTGCCTAAGCTGTAACATCTTTGTATGACCCCGTCCCCCGTCCTTATCCCCATCCCCGTCCCGGCCCCCGTCTCCCAACCTTTCTTTGAGCTCCCTCACTCATTCTACTTCCTCCTCGGGGCCGCTTTTTGTGCGCTCGTCTTCATTTTTTGTATATAACCCGCTCAAGTTGTTGGCCTCCCACAAAATCTGGCCCAATGTTAGTGTGTGTGTGTGTGTGTGTGTGGGCGCACAAAAGCCCGACCCCAAGAGAAAGCAAAGGGGTGGGAGAGGGCGAAAGAACCTTTTCAAATCCGAAATCGATATTAATTAAATTTTAGTAGCTAACGCGAATCTGTGTGGACTTTGCGTGTGGCCATGCAAAAGCTTAAGAATCTTTTCAGCCAACGCAGCAAAAGACCGAGGAAAAAGGTGGCAAAACTTTTCTTTTTTTGCTCTCTCGTTTTTTTTTCTGTGGCCATCTCATTAAAAGTGATGACAAGTTGTAGGCTTTACAGAGAGCTCTTTTCATTAGTATAAAATACATGTAATGGACGGCCCAATAATAGCAGGCCATTACCCTCGGAATTGCTAACTTATCCCCCAAGATTTGTATTGCCAAGCACGCAGAGATGATACCCACCCCAAAACCCCAAAACCCCACAAAAAAACAAAATTTAATTTTCCCCCCCCCCCAAATTTTTTTACACATATCAATTGCCATTAAAGCTTAGCCGGGCTATTAGAAAGGTAACGGATAGCTTACGCATTTGTGAGAATCACTTAGAATAGCCGCCTATGGCGGAGAATCGACTAGAAGGGTCCTTAAGAAGTTACTCAAAGCTACGAGAAGCAATGACAAATTTTAAAATATATTTTGTTAAGAAATGAAAACTTTAGAAGTTGCTGTGGTTGCCGCCCCGGTCACTTACAAACCGCACTGGGAATTTCGTAGTTATAAATAATAAGTGAGGGGTTTTTTCATATGCGAAATCAAACGCAGCCTCTGCTTATATCATCTTGGCATTCAATTGAGAACCCAAATCAACCAACCGCATTAAAAACTCTACTTCATTTCCGTGACAAGCTCGACACACACACACACACACTAACATAGCAACACACAGCCACATACGCAAACACAAACACACACACATATGTAAATATTGTTTGTGTTCTCTTTGTGCTGTTGCTGCTGTGACCTTTCGTAAGCTAAGGGCAGCTGTTGTGACCTCTCGCTCGCTCCACCTACGATTTGCTTTCCATAAAATTTCACTCTTTCTTCCATTAATAGTTGATCTACTAAGCCAAGGGCATAAACTATGCAAAAGCTTTTCCATCATTGCCATTTGCCATTCACTGCAAGTTCTGCAAAACCTCGCCCACTCTCTATCTCTATCTCTCTCTCTCTCTCTCTCTTCTCTCTCTCTCTCTCTCTCTCTCTCTCTCTCTCTCTCTTTCTGTATCTCACTCTGTCTGTCTGTTTAGTGTTGCTGTCTCTGTTTCACTTAATTGCTCAAATCTCCATACACAATTTAATATTCATACTTGCGTTTCATTCGTGATGCTAATGTTGTGGGTCCGTCGGATGACAAGAGCAACAAAACCAGAGTTGCGGATTAGAAATCTGAATCCTTTTTTAATTGAAATACACTCGCAGTCGTACTTATATATGTATGTGTGTCTCTGTGTGTATAAATCACCCGTTGTGCCATGCTGACTCCGCTCATTAATGCCGCTCTTGTTGTAGCTGTTACTGTTGTTGTTGTTTTTGCTGCCATGCCAATTGATGCGTTTTTGATTGCAAATTTGTCACAAACATTTCGCTTGAGTGCACTGCGAGTCTCACAGCGACTTCACTCCACTTATATAAATAAGCATCTATGTGTGGCGATGTGTGTGTGTCTGTCCGTGCATGTGTGTGTGTGTGTCGCATTACTCATACGTCGCGATGGCCCTGGCTGCTGCCGGACGCAAAAAGCAACTTAAATTCTACTTACAGCCAAATATGTAATAAATACGAGCTTAAAAAAGTTTATCTATATTTCAACCGCACGCAGTCATGTGCTTACCCAACACTCACACACACACGCACACTTTGTTACATACTATATATACTATATACATACATATGGCAGATATATGGCATATATAGAGAGTGAAGCTACTGCTGCTATTTTTTTGCTGTCGCCTCGCAAAGTTTTTGAAAGATGTTCCACTCCTCCGATTTCCCCTGCCCCAATTTAGCACTTAGACAACTCGCACGTCCAGCTACCAAAAGTTCATTTCATCTACCGCCTCCTCTCGCTTTTTTTTTCTCTTTCCGCATCGCAATACTCGAAAGAAAAAAAAACGAATAAATGAAAATAAGTAAGTGTAGTGCAGTGTAAAAGTACACTCCACTCACTGTGAGAGTGGCCGGCAGTGTAGCAGCGTCTAGCTTTCATTAAATGCGACGACAGCTTTAATTTTTAGAGTTCTCAATACGCCTCACAAACACTGTGAAGCCCTCGGAAACCGTAAAAATTCTCGCAACCAACGGAGCGCAAAAAAAAGGCCAGCAAAAAACAGGTTCAAAAGTGCGGTGCGGAAAAAAAGCCAGCCAGAAAGATGAATTACTGTAAATTATCCAGTTAGAACTTTTCGGTTGACATTCGGCATTCGTTGGAGCGGTCAACGTTGACGATTTAACTGGCAGCCCAAGTGGCAGTACACGAATGTTTGCAACAGGCAAACAGAAAGGTTTAATCAAATCAATTTCGACGCGATTTTACGGCATTTTAAAAGGTCCTTTTTCCGAGCAAGTCTGGCAATAAATGTTACCAAGCAGAGCTAATTACGTATACATAGCTGATAAATGCAGAATAAAAGAGTATATAAATGAAACATATATTGGGTGCAATAGTTTGATGAATTTCACGTAATTTTACTGCTGTCAGAAAAAATTAAAGCTGACAATTCCATTATTAGAATAAAGTATATAAATGTGGTAAACTTCAAATAGACTAAAAAAGAAGCGCAGGAAAATAAAGCAAATTGTTTTTTTTTTGGTTTTTAATGACCCTTCAAAAATAATGCATTATTCCTCTTCAAGCATATGAGAGTATTCCAAATGAAACCAATCATTAAAGTACTCATTAAATACGATTATAGAAAACAGTTGCTTATAGTTTCAATTTTTATTATGGCACTAACATAATATATGTTAAAGCATAAAAGGAATTTAAGGCAGTAAAATAATTTTAGCAAATACATTTCAGCAAGAATTTTCAAAGCAAACTACAAACGCAATAGTTGTGGCAGGCAAATAACCAGTTTGTTGAATTGCAATTTTAGGCGAAATTGTGGTGAAAGTGATTTTAGAGACACATGCCGCAAACGTGCCGCGCACACACATGTGAGCAATTTATTATCGGTCGTCGTCCGCTTGTCGATAGCTGCTTTTAAGTTGTATTTTTTTCATCGTCGTCGTCGTGGCCATCGTCCTCGTTTTTTTTTTTCGGCAGTTGCCAGTTTGCAAGCGCATCTCTCATGTATGGCACATAAATAAAAATAACCCGCAGCAGTTTGCTTTTTTTTCTTTTACTTTTCTTTCTTTTGCTCGGCAACATTCATTAATGTCAGCCACAGCAGCAACGAGAGCGACGACGACGACTTCGTCTAGGACACAGCCACATTATGTGCCGCAGAACGCATAAAAACACAAACACACACACACACAAGCACAAAGACAAGGAGACACTCACACACACACATACAGAGAGAGAGAGAGAGAGAGAGAGAGAGAGACTGTGAGAAGTGTCTGTCTTTGTCGCCGTCGTCGTCGCCAGCGTCATAGTCTACCCGCTGTTTTATATAACGATTACGATAATGAAGCGTCGGCGTTTCCAGCGGGCGCAGCATTTTTGTACACAAAATGAGCCAAATGAATGGCTGCCACTAACTGTGGCAGCAGCAGCAGCACCAACCAACAGCGGAGGCAACGCGCCAAGCAGCAACAGCAACGTCTGTAGTTGATGGCTTTTTGAAGTTCTCATCGCAGGCGGCGCAATGATTGGGGGATTATGACGAATTAATGAATTCAGATTTAAATAAAATTACGCAGCGCCTGCTTGTTAGTGCCTGCCCCCGCCACCGCCACACACACCGCTCACCAGCTGCCACGCCCACTTTTTGGGGGCAAGCACATTTAACGTTTGCTAATAGAATTAAAGTTTGCGGTTTCGCCCCGGCCTCAGTAGCGTAATGAGCCGACGCAGCGCTTAATTATGACAGCCTGAGTTGGGGGCGTGCCAAGGGCGCGTGGCTGCGGCATGAGACAAGCTGTTGCTGTTGCTGTTGCTGTTGCTGTTGCCGTTACTGTGGCTGTGGTTGTAGCTGTAGCTGTTGATGATGCAACTATTGGCGAGGCTTAATGAACAACAACAACAATTGCAATTACAGGTGCAGTTGGCGTCGAGCGTTGCAACATTTTGCGGCAGGTAATTTTTGTCTCATTTGACGCTGTACACCGTCAGACCTTCGCTTGCACATTGTGTATTCGCATTGTTGCGGCATTGTTGTTGATTGTTAATTGAAAAACAATGTTGTACTTGCACTTAAAGAGCTGCCAAACAACGGCAGCAACAAGACTCACTTCGCACTCGGCTCGAGTTCGAGGTTCAACTGCGGCATGAGGTTTAATTAATTTTTATAAGGCTGTTGTTATCGCCATCGCCATCGCTGTCGCCATCGCTGTCGTCATCGTCATCGACGTCGCTGTAGCTGCTGCACTTTAATTACAATGCACAGAAGTTGCCTTAAGCCCATTGATTAAACTTAATCAATGGCCATAAGCAGAACAGAACAGAACAGATCGCATCAACAGCAGGCAACAGGCTGGCAGTCAGGCAGGCCGCAGGATGCAGGCCTTGCAGCAAGACAAGGATAACTGAAAGTTGTGCCTGGGGAAGAAGCGGGGAAGCGAGAAGGGGGGAAAATGGGTGGCCGGCTGGAGGGAGCTCATTAATGTTCGCTCACAACTTTGACAGGCAAAGTGCAATTAGCGTCAGGGCCAAAGCGAAAAGTTGTCATATTAAAATATTGAATGGCAGCCAAGATGAAAGCCAGTGTTGTCCTCATCATCGACATCAACTTAAACACATGCACAAAGACTCTGAAATTAAGCACAAATAAAAAAAAAAGACAAGAGAGAGAAACTATGACTAAATATATGCATTTCACAAAAAGGGATGAGATAATGAAATGCTCAAACAGCTGACCGAACACTTGTTACGACGCTCTTAATTTAATCAGCATTCGATACAAAAAATACTTCGACAACTTACAGCTCAATGGACTTGACAGTTTGCTTTTACAACTTGTGGCAAATTAATCAACTAGTTGAAAAAAATCGCATAAATTTACTTAGAAATATTAATAAGTCAAATGTATATTGGAAACTTCTCAAAGATTTGTTTGCCATTCTTGGAAACAAAAGTAATTTATATCGAGAATATTTGTTACATCAGCAAAGTGCAGAAGCTTGTCAGCTGCATTACTTATTTTCAGCTTCATCTTGGCAGTCAATCGATTTTGCTGATGACTTGCCCGACGATTAGCATCGCATTAATCTAAGTTCGCCACAGAAATTTAATGATGAAAACCTATCAATTATCGCAGCGAAATGAAACGAAGCCACTCGTCACTCGCCACTCGCCAACTTGCTGTGTGACGTAAGTTAGTTACTTCATTTTGGCGCCCACGAAGCAGTTAGCCAAGGCAGAGGCCATGGCCAAGACTTTGGCCGATAATGAGCCAACTCGAAAGTCGCGTCGCTGGCCCCGTTCGTTTAGTTAGCTGCATAGTTTGGGCGCTGTTTGACAGTCAACTATCATTATAAGTTGCCTTTTTGCCTCATAATGGCCAAAACTTTCCACTCACTTTGCGCGTGCTTGTGTGTGTGTGTGTTGGCCATTGTTTGCGTGAGCTGGCCGCTCACTTTTGCAATTAGCAACAGTTTTGTCTGCTCAGGGCTTTTATTCGTCCATTAATTGAGTTGAGCGCATTGAAAACTCGAAAGCAAAGCCAAAAATAAAAGAAAACTTCAAAGAAAGCGACAGAGATAGAGCGAGAGAGAGAAAGAGAGAGTGAACTTGTATTTTTCCACTTGGCTAACGAAACAATTGTTTGTTATTCTTCTTTGCAGATCGAGGACGCCATGCTGATGTTTGACAAGCAGACCAATCGGCACAGAGGTGAGTGAACAATAACCATTACAACAACCATAACAATAAAGAACAACAATGGGCGTAGCGAAATAATACATTCTCGTTATAATAATAATAATAATACTTATACGCTATCGATACTATGTGTGTGTATGTGTGTGTGTTGTAATGTTGTACATTCTGTGCTAGCTCCGTTTCCTGCCTTTAACGATGCAGAAGACGAAGCCGGAAGTGCGAGCATTTTGCGCAATGTTCTCGTGCTGTCAATGCATGACAGATACCGTTATAGATACTCGCACAAACAGCTAATACAGTTTTAAAACCGTTAGCGGGCAGAGCCAACAGGATGCAGGAGGCAGCGTAGAGCGTAGAGGTCTAGTTAGAGCGAGAGAGATAGAGAGGGACAGAAAGAGAGCGAGAGACCCGAAAAGATTACCTGGCAATGCAACCGGATATAACCAGGCACACACACACACACACACAAGAGGGGCAGCGCAGGCTATACAGACACATAAATGGATGGATGGGCTCAGCGGGTCGCAGCTATCGAGTGTTCGAGTGGACGGCCAACTACTGCTACTGTCCAGGCAAAAGGCTTAAATCTCCAGCGCACATCCGCTACACGAACTTGTGTAGCGCACGAGTGAGTCCATTGCTCACTGCATAACCCTGCCTCTCTCCCCCTCCTCCTCTCTTTCTCTCTCGCTTTGTATACTGCTGTATCCTGTGACCCGTTGCCCGTCGCCTTGTCCGTTGTCAATTTTGCTTATTAAAGTTTTAAATGACGCGCCGAAATTCGCATTGCGCTGCGACTCCAACGCTCCAATTGACATGTGACAAGAGACAGAGAGAAAGAGAGAGAGAGAGTGAAGGAAGGAACCCGGCGGAGAGTCTGGAGCATCACCTGAGACACGGCACATTAAGATTGATGTGCCCATTTCACAGCTAAAGCCCCGACACACACAGCATCAGCGGCAGCAGCAGTTGGCTAACAATGTCGCTGACCAAAAGTAATTAGCTGCCCACACAGAGTGCTCGCTGTGTGTGGCATGCATCAATAGTTGCCACACACACACACACACAAAAGCACACACGAACAGCGGCATTGTTAACTTGCTGACCTCCGCGTCGTCGTGCCCACTGTCCACGCAAATTACGCACACGGGAATAAGAAAACATGATTTTTGCTTGTATGTGGCCCATAAAAAATTGTTGCATACTTGGAAGCGCCACCAACCCAACCTCATTCACAGTCTGCCTCCGCCTCATCCTCATTCTCATCCTGCCCCTGCTCATCGCATGGCATCGTGAGATAAGCAGCGCGCGACCCACAGAACATTTCGTTTAATTGGACGCTGGAGTACTGAACGCTGCATCATGATGCAGTCATATGAAAAACACGAACTCAACCAGCACAGAAGCTGGAACGGCGAACGGCGAACAGAGGCAGAGACCTTTTGCAAATGGCAATAAAAACAAGCAGCGCCCCATTTAAAAATTATGTGATGCGCTCCGCAGTTGAAAGATGAGAGAGCGGAAAAAGCAGCGAAGCGCAACAACTGTTCAGTCTGTTCAGTTCAGAGAGCCAGCGATATAATACTGTATACTACATGCTCGTACATGAGCAAAGATATAAAACTGCGCGGCTACGACTGCGACTGTGACTGCGAAATTGCCAGCATGTAGATTTATACGAAAATACAAAAAAAAATTACTCGCACAACAAAAAAAGGAAAAAGCGAAAAACACTTACTACATAACGGGCGCTGTGGCACTGATTATATTAATGTTTTCGTCTAAATGCCAAGGAAAATTCCCAGCTATTCGCATTTAAATTAAAAAGCCAGAAAAGAGGATAAGCGTGCAACCAAAGAAAAAAAATTATAAAGTTGCCCTGAAACCAGGTTAATAATCTGCTTCACCTTGAAGCCAGTTGGAAAGTGGTGAGAAAGCTGCAGAAATTTGTTTCAATTGAGAATAACTGTCAGTGAAAATATTATAATTCATTTCGTCAACATGCTGGGTTGAAAGTGAAGCATTTAAACTTGGAGATATGACTTGCAAAAAGGAATGATTAACTCTTCCAATGTTTCTTTAGACTTTGACAATAGTTAATTAAAAGATATTGAATTAAAAGAAGCCTCAAATATATCATTGAAATGAAATTGAATTAAATTAGATTGGAGTACTTCAATTAATTCAATCACTATGCAAAAATAATAAAATCCTCCTAATCTTGCCTCATAATGAACGCATTTGAAGGGCCCCAAGGAATGCAAATGAAAATCACAATTTGCCGCACTTTCAATTAAAATGATTAACAATTTCTTGTAGCCACATGAAAAATGAATGCAATAAATATTTAAATGAAATGCGCAACGAATGTTTGCCCACTTTTTGCGTACTGTGTGTCAATTACGATAATGCAACTGTGAGCTTTGATTGAGCATATCGAAATGGCGCAAATGTTACTCGGATATGTTAAATGTGTAGAAGCAAAGGAAATCAATAAAATGGAGAAACAAAAGCTGTCGCAAAAATAAGTGCAGTACAAGGGCGTAAAAGGCATTTAATTCAGAGTCCCCAGACAACGTTGCTTAGCTTTCAAGTCATTGATATATTGTAGAGTTTACTGTTTTGCCAATGAATTATGAATTGTGAATTGATTGAGAGAGCGGCAAACAACAGAGACTTCGATTGTGAACTGCATTAGTATTAGGCTTTAGCCTCGATTTTGTGATTTGCACATTAAAATGACATGCGAGGCGTTTACTGTTATTGACATGGCTTCAGTTGCCTTCGATGGTCGGTAGGACACGTCAATTTTGCAAATTACAATTGCCTGGGTCGATCGAGAGTACATATAATGAAATATGCAGACGTTGTTAGTTAGACAGACAGACAGTCAGTCAGTCACTCAGTCAGTCAGGCAGTCAGCCAATCAGGCAGCCAGTCAGGCAGCAACTGTAACTGCAGCTGCAACTGGAACTGGAACTGAAACTGTGTACAACCAGCCAAGTCAAGACCAACTGCCCAACTTCACAGGATAGCGAGCAGGCGACCCCATTCGTCCTCTTCCCCCCACCAACTTGGGTGGGGGGTGTAGCAACGATTTCGTTTCGAGTCAATAGAAAATGTGTGTCGTTAATCAAAGGGTATTAGTTGTAACTGGTAGCCTTCATTGCCACGACGATGGCGATGGCGACCAGGCGACTTTTTGTACAGTTGGACGATGTACGACCTTTTGCCATGAGTTGGACTAACAGCAGCACCCGTTGTCCCCTTCTTCTGTCGTTCGTCTTACTGCTTGCCTGCTTGCTTCGTGCTGCCTACAGTCACTTGCGATATGCCTGTAATTGCATTTTATCGATCCAAGAGAGAAGGCTCCCAGCGTACATGTGGCAATTGCCAGCGTGTGCACAGACACACACACATATACAGACTAACAAAGAGGACACCAACTATAATAAAGAAGGCGAAAAAAAGGCGAGCAAAGACGTCGCTGGTTGCTCAGGCTACACGGCAGCAAGTTTGTTACTCATTCATAAATCATGTGTGCAGCGACAGACGGACAGACAGACGAAGCGACGGACAGACACAACACCAGCACACAAACACACAAACATGCTCACAGACAGATAGATATAGTTACTGAAATGGCAGCCGCCTGGTCACTGAAACTTGCAGCGACGTTTTTCCAACTAACGGCTGCAGTTGGCCCAAAAAAAAAAAAAAAAAAACACACACACACACACAGAAAAAGTAAGCGAAGCATTTTATCTATACGACGAGATGGTCGTCAAGTGGCGAGGGGAAGGATTTCTGCAAAAGGAAAACTATATGAATATGCCATAAAACAATATAGGCTGGCACACTAACATCTGCAACACCAACAACAACAGCAATAAGAATAACAAGCAGAACAACAATTGCGACAAAAACAAGCAGCACTTGCAAGTACAGTGACGCCTGCATAAATGCAACACTCTAAGCTCAGCCGAAATGGAAATGTAAATTGGCATTGGGAATTGTGCAGGCAGCTCTTCAAAATTGCTAGAAGTGCAAATCCAATAGACAGTTTTCAAATATGCAAATCGCGCTATTGTGAGGAATTTTATGTGAGCTACAAGCGAAAGAAAATATTCCCAAATACTTTTCAGATTAAACAAATACGTTACAAATGAATGGCATTAGTTATCGCAAGGTTTTCCAATAAAAAAGCATATATCAATCGTCAAATGACCAAACAATTCAGCGTGCTTGGAAATGCAGCAAATAACTCGATTTGTTCAATTATTGTATTTGAGTTATATTAACATAATATTTAATGCTACTTTCTTGATAAGATTGCAAGCATTCTTAATTAAATCGTCAGAACAATTTAAGTCTTAGATTTTAAGCAACTTTCGTATGTCCTATAAATTTCCAAAGATATTTCACACTTTTCAAACATTGCTAGTTAGAATCAATTATTTAGTGTATTTCCAAAGTTTCATAATGTTTATAATTGCCAGTTGGGAAACTCGCAACAATCAGCTACACAGCTAATCCTAAGCTCAGCTCTGAATGTTTTCCTTCATTTCCGTTTGTCCTTCTCGAAAGTACATTTCGCAAAAGTTATTTAAAATGAAATTAATTGTTAACTTTGGCGATGCCCAAAAACTTTGCAAAATGTTGAATTGTTGCGATTTCCACTGTACGCTGCAGATAGTTCTCACTATAGATATAGAATATGGGATAGACGACAGCAGCGCCCTAAACTATGCTATGAATTTCATTTGGCAAGCCAAGGACATGCACAACGTGCGCCTAAACAGCCGCTGCGAGCCGCAGTCTAGCAGTGGGAGTAGCCAAGGTGTTGCAAGTGTAACAGTGCATGTTGGATGGAGGCGAGCTCTAGCTGCTCTGGTTGCTTGGCTGCTTGGCAGTTGGCGTCGCCAGCCGCCACTAATATTAAAATTGAAAATTTTGTAATTTTTCTTTTTTGGCAAGCCGGCGCAGCGCAGTCATAACAGCTGGCGGGCTAGCACCCTACCCCGTTCCCCTTTCCTCTCTCCGCCGCTCTCCCCATGCTGCTTGCTGCTGTCTATATTGCGCTGTGTATATAGCCATGCCATATCTATGCCCCTTACTTGGCAATAACATGCATGAGTGTGCAATTTCTGCAGTTGGCAGTTGGCAGAAGCATCGCTCTTCTCTCTCTCTCTCCCTCTTGACTGGCAGCTAAGGCGCAGCGTCGTTGTCGTCCTCGTCGTCGCCGTCGTCGTCCTGCGGGAAATTTTCGACAGGTAAAAATGGCAGCAAAGCAGCCGCAGAATTAACTAGCAAAGCGACTCGGGCCTGGGGCATTTTTCATGCTCTCTGCCTTGCCGCATTCGCATTTGTAGCTCCAGCGCCAGTAGATACATTTTTGATTGAGTTACATGTGGGTGCAAGTGGCACGCAGCGGTAGCGGTGTGTAGCGCGAGGTGTGAGGGCAGTGGCAGGGCAATGCCGAAAAAGAGAGCAGAAGAAAAAATAAATAGAAATTGCTGGCTTCATTTGGTCGCCAGGCGCTCGGAGCTTGGAGCTCGGCGCTCGACGCTCGGCTGATTTATGAGTGGCCAGAGGCAACTGTAGCCAGTGGCAGCTACGAAAGTGGCAGCTACGTGCAGCTTGCAACTTGCAACGTGCGCTAATTTTATATAATTAAAACAAACACAAACAAGCGGCAAGACGACGCAAAGCCCGCACGTTGTCTCAAGGAGCTGCAAGTGGGTGCAAGGCGCAGAGTGTGGGGGAGAGAGCGAAAGGCGGAAGTAGCTGCTCGCTCGGCACATGTCGCTAATAAGCCTGCGTGTTTACTGTTACTTGTTTCAACTAATTTGTCAGCTACGCCCAACGCCCGCATGCCAAAAGCAAACACACAGCAAGCGATAGACACAGAGGGACCGAGAGAGACCAAGAGAGAGAGAGGAGGAAACTGTGTGTATGTATTTGTGTGTGTATGTTTGTGTCAAAGAGGAGGCGTGGCATCAGGTGTCTGCACTTGGCCCTGCTAATTGCACAGCCCTTTTGGCCAGGGCAAATCTCAGACAATTGTGCTAATTGAAAAACCTCGATAAGACCAAAAAGCGAAGGGCGAACTCGTCGCCGCCATTCGCCACTTGGCGAAATTGAGAGCACAACTCGAGTAGTTACTTCCTTCTGCGCTGCCTTTCCTCTTCCTCTCTCCTTCCCCTCTACCCAGTCTGTCTTCTTTTCCTCACTAGCTAACAGAGTCCTTGCCTGCTTCTTGCCTTTTCCATCCACCCTTTTTGCCCGTTTTCTCATTCGCTGCATCCACCTCCCTAATCTTCAGTTAGTTTTTGGGTCTTTGTTGTCATTGCAATTCACCGTTTGCCTGCTTTTTATAGGCGGTACTAAACAAGCATTACCAAAGCTGGCATGCGTATATATCTCGTATATCTTACATGGGTCTCTTTCATTAGCATCAGCAATTTTCCCAAAACAAGTAACAAAACTTAAAGTCGAGTTTGGATCACTGGGCACATTAAATGCCATCAAAGCCACTGTAGCTGCATTTGAATTTCATCAAATTAAGGTAGCTCTTTAAAGTACTTGCAATAGTAATCAAAATAACAGAAACCACTCAAAATATATTCTTCGGCAAAGAGTCAAAAATCTAGTAATCAAATTTATTAGCAACTCGAACTTAACGCTTTAAAGATAATTATGCCGTCATAATATATTTACGCTAACAAACAAGATTTATGAGCTACATATCATTAGATATAATTTCAACAAATTTAATACATGAGAATCATAGATTTAAATATTCTTATAGATAGCCACAGCTCTTAACTTGGCTCTTAAAAAGCCATAAAAACTAAAGCCTTTTTAGCATATATATTCTGTCATACCCTCGTCGACAGCAGCTAGCTTATACAAATGTAATATACAGTATAACTGTGATAAGATCTAAGCATGCTATAATGTGCGGTTTTATGTGCGGATCGATTAAAACTACAAAATTCAAAAAGTGTTTGCGCGTCACTTTTGCAAGCTGGAAAGTTATGAGTGCGCATGTAATATATTGAGTTTGAATTTTACGCAGAAATTAGCAAAAATTGTGCAGTGTTGAGGAAATGTTATTGGTCAGGCAAATGGCGCCCAACGTGTGGCGGGCTGGCTGCTTATTCAGCATTTCTATGCAGTCGACTTTGGCTTGATTCATTTTTTTAGTGGGTTTTTTTTTTTGTTTTTTTTGGGGAATTGCGGAGAAGCGGGCAAGCGGGGCGGTACAGTTGTGAAAACTTCATGACAAACTTATTATGCACTCGACTGGGTTATTTCCAGCGCACTGGCAAAGTTTGCTATGTAAACTGGGGGAGCAGCGGGCAGTGTTTGAATTACTCGAGCCCAGCCGGCACTTGAGTCCCTGCCCCATATTGAGGTCAGCTGTGGGAAGGAGGCGAGTGCATACTTAGAGTGAACGTGAACGTGGACAGAGCGGGAGTTGGAAGGAGTTGTGGGAGGGGGAGACGAGGAGATGAGAACAGGGTTGCACTGTCTGGGTTCGTCTCGGTCTCGACACTTGAGTAAATTATTTAGCCGCTCGCACAAAAGCATATTTCGTTCAATTTTTGCAGCTCTTAAACTTGTTTGCCCACTCTTGCCCACAATTTAGCTTCATTCCGACTGTTTCGACGCTTTCTCCATTTACTTATTCTATTTTTCTGTTCTCTCCATCTTTTTTTATTTTGTGCTAACGGTTTCGGTTGTGCTCTTCTATTTCTTTTACAGGTTTTGGCTTCGTTACATTTCAAAGCGAAGATGTGGTAGACAAAGTTTGTGAAATTCATTTCCATGAGATAAACAACAAAATGGTAAGTCAAGCGAAACCAAATAAAACGAAGACGCCGCCGCTTCAACCACTGCTTCCATCTTCGTTCTTCCTCCTATCTCCGACCAGGTCGAGTGCAAGAAGGCGCAGCCGAAGGAGGTAATGCTGCCGGCAAATCTGGCCAAAACCCGTGCGGCCGGTCGCTCAGCTTACGGTGAGTTGGTAGTCTGGGGCAGTCACGCAAATCAAGCGGCCGCTGCAGCTGCAGCTGCGGCTGCGGCACCCGCCGCCGCCCTCTTGCCCAGTAGTTTAGCCGCTGCCGCCAGTGTGCTGCAACAGCAGCAGCAGCAGCAACAATCACACCATCACCACCACCAACAACAACAGCAACAACAGCAACACTCACATCACCACCATCATCATCACCATCAGCAGCAGCAGTTGCTCGGCGCCGCCGCCGCTGCAGCCTCGCTGCGCTACACACCCTATCCGCTGCCCACGCACATCTCCGCCGCTGCCGTGGCCGCAGCAGCGGCTGCTGCCAACCAACAGCAGCAGCAACAGCAGCAAGCTGTTGTCGTAGCCGCAGCCGCCCAACAGCAGCAGCAGCAACAACAGCAGCAACAGCAGCAGCATCACCAACAGCAGCAGCAGCAATCGCTCGCTCACGCTGTGGCCGCTGCAGCGGGCGCTCCCTCCCTTCTGCCCCTCTCCAGTCCAGCGGCTGCCGCAGCGCCTTCGCTGCTGCAATACGCAGCCGCTGCGAATGCCACACAGAACAATGTGGCGCTAGCAAATTCATTGTACGCCGATGCGGCTGCTGTGATGGGCTATAAGCGACTGCTGGCCGCCGCCGCCGTCAGCAGTGGTCTTAGAGCCACGCCCACGTTGGGCGCCCTCACAGCAGCGGCAGCGACGGCGCCGGCGGCGGCAGCAGCAGCCGCTGCGGCTGCCCAGCAGGCGCAGTTGCGTCAAAATGCGGCACTCGCCGCCGCCCATTATCCGCTCAGCGAGCTGCTGGCAATGCCGGCGGGCCTCGAGATGCCCGGCGCGGCGACGGCGGCGGCGGCGGCAGCGACGCTTTATCAGTTGCCTGGCATCTGACCGCCAAGGCCGCAGTGAGTGGCTCGAGGCAGCGAACTTCTTCCTTCACACGCACACTAAATCACACACCAACACACTTAATGCTCATTCCGTCTCAAAGTCCAAAGCGCGAACACATGTCCGACGTGTCGCCATTTAACTCTTAGGTCATAGGATTACGTGTACGATTCTCCCTAGCCAAACATGCATATGTACTCCATATATATATACATACTTTACTTGTATTTGTATCTGTACCATACATATATATACATACTATATAATCTGTGTCTAATCAGCGCGTCGAGGCGTATGCGGCGTATGCGTTATACAAAATTTACTTAACTACTTAAATAATTACATTTATTTAGCGAAGCATTCGTTTCTTTTGCCTAGCACTTAAGAGATTTGGTTTAAGAACTAGGCTTAAACACATTAAGAGCAGATCCTAGAGAGCTGCTTAGATTTTTTTGCTCATTTCGATTGATCGATTAACGTAAGTGGTGCAATCGATGCTTAGACAATGATACTAAGTAGTAAACCAAAAACTTACTTTTAACAACAACAACAAAAACAAACAAATCTTTAAGAACAACTAATTAAATAATTGCGTTTTTCATGTAACATGTAACGAAGTAATAATAACAGTAATGCTCTAAGTCTTAGACACACTGTGTAACATTACTATATCTAGCAACTAAGCGCCAAATTTATATTTGTATCGAAATCGAGAAAATTATACGATTGAAAATTGTGAACTATGCGTTTTTAGGTAAATGTCATTCAACCTAATTGTGTAATAATATTCTCTCATGCATAACTCATAACAATAGCTGCTCCAAAACGACTGTATCTGTAGACCTAACAAAAGAACAAAAAACAATTAATAATAATAATAATAATAATAATAATAATTATGAGTATTAAATAACATGTAATAATACTTGCATATTTAGCAAAATGTATCGAATTAGCATTTAAGTTGAAGATGCATTTAAGTAGGCAACAACAAAAACCGAAAGCTGACAGAGCTTAGAATGTCTTACACACATACACGCACAGACACACACACATATTTATTATGTATGCGTGTGCGTGTGTGTGTGTAAAACAATTCTGAAGTCGCATTCGTAGATGCCGTTGAATATTTGAATGGAAGCATTAGAGAATGGCAGCTGTCTGCTCGTTATTTTGTAAGTAACCAGACACTGGTTAATTGATAATGTCAATTAGAGACCCTGGCCATCCGAAGCCTTTACAAAATTACAACGTGGACAGTTGATGGCCCGAATAACAGGCCAGCCACTTAATTACTTAACACACATACACATACACACACACACACATTATACGTTTGCATATAGCCATTAATATTTGACTAAACATGAACTTAGCTATTGATTATATACTTACTTCTACCTTACTTATAATTATACTTACTTACGATAAGCGCATTAAGCGCTCCAAATTCTAGCCTGTACTTGGCCTTTGTAATATAAGCCAGGACACAGAGAATTAGCAGCCAGCCAATTGATGCCAAAGATGAACGAATCAAATGATGATGCCATAAACCAGGGGAACATTCTGAAAAAAAAACAAACCCAATAAAAAGCAAAATGAAAATGGATCAAGCAACAAAATTAACAATTAATTTCCTCAACAACAACAACAATAACAAGCAATACAAATCAAATTCAATTAGCTTTCTCTTTACTTTTTGCCCTTTTTTACGTTGTAGTGTTTTTTATTAGCCAATTTAGTTATTGCCAATATGTGAGTGTGTGTAAACACTTTTCATTTATTTATTTAACTCTTTTTCCCTTCATTATTATTAATCCTATGTGTAGTGTCGCATCGTCCGGGGGCGGGAGGCAGTAGCATTGCCTCCCTCCTTGTGCGAGGCAGAACAAATTAAATAACAATAAAAATCAACACTTAGTACATACATTTAGCCATAGAATTTAAATGTTTAGCAAACAATATAACAATGTCTACTTAACTATACATGTAACGATCATATATAATCGAAATAATGATATATACTTACATATACTTATAATTATGATTAATAAGTGTTCGTGTTTAGAATTGTGTCATATCTACAAATGAATCCAATAATATAGTAGCTCAACAAAAGGCTGTTTATCAACAAAAAAAAAAAAAAAAAACAAAAAAACGATTAGAAAACTCAAAGACACTTTGAGTTTGCTGACAGCATAAACTAGACTAGAGTCTCTCTCACTCTTTCGATTTGTAAAAGCCGTCTTAGCCATATAATCTACTTAATATATAGTTAGCGAAATAAACGATCCTGAAGATCGTTTGTTTCTTAGTTACACTAAACACTAAACAGAAAACAATTAGAGCGCTAAGTACACTAAATCAAATAATACGTACATCAACATATATATCTAACTTATATAACTAATTGATTATATAGTCTTTCAAACTATATTCTTAGCGACTTATATATATACATATATATATTCTTTTTTTCTACAAGTACTTTTCTTAGCAATATCTATGTATAACATATATATGATATTGAAACGCACTTTATGAATGTTAGTAATTGATTTATGTTTATGCCTTTCTTTTTTGTGCTCTCTCTTTGTTTCTCATGCGCCATTTTTAGATAACATCATGTGGGGTCTGGGGACATTGCCCGAAGGTAAGACTTAGTCAACAATTTTCTAGCTTAGCTTTAATTTTAAGCACAATATACATTAAATTTCATGCAATTTTTTTAATGCCAACATCTCCTTTCTCTCTCTCTCTCTCCTCTTTCGACAGGTTTTCCGGCAGCTGCGTATGCTGCTTATGCCGCTGGTCGCGGTTATTCGGGCTATCCAAGCTTTGGCCTACCTTATCCAACTGGTAAGTTCGCCATTTAACTCTTAGTCTCTTCTCTCTCGTATCTCAATTTGTGTGTCGCTGTCTCTGTCTCTCACACACACACACATTCACATATACAAAAGCATATATATATATATATATAGATATCGTATGATTCCCCCTCAACAAATTATTCGTTTGTTTGTGAGTGAGAGTGAGTGTACTCAAGCTGAATTTTGAGCAAGTTTTGTGACTACTTTTAACTAACTGAACCCAAGTCCAAGTTCCCCGAAACACCACCACATTACAATCTGTGTCTAGTTGATATGACGAATCTAGTTGTGTGTCGATAAAAAATCAGCATTAGCATTAACTACTAACTTCTTGCTCGCTCTGCAAACAATTCGACATACTTTTCTTTTTTTTCTTTCTTTCTCTTTCTTTTTTTTTGTCTCTTTTCATTTAATTTTACAGCTGGTGTGATGGGCGTTATGCCGGAGAATCGCGTGCTGATCGGTGATTATATGGTTGGCCCAACGACCAGCACAGCCTAGCAACGCTGACTGCTTAATCAATCAATCAATCAATCAATCGAGCCATCAATATATCAATCAGAAAGTGACTGTTTAACGAGTATTATATGTTTGACCAAAGATACAAAATAAATGCAAATCGGAAAAAATAACAACTCCAACTGACTGATCAATCAATCAATCAGTCACTCAATCTGAAACTTTCTATTCAGCGATTATTATAAATTAAACCAAAGGTTTACAATTAATGGAAGACTTAATCAGATGTGAAATAGCTGATTGATCAATCAATCAATCATATCAAATAAAATTTAACTTGGTCGGTTGTCAAGTTTTACATCATTTCAAGAAATGTGCCATATCGAATTAGTAGAAAAAGTAACCGATACATCAATCAATCAATCTATATGAATTTCCATATCTAAAATAAGATTCAGCATCTCTAGCATTCGTCATATCAATGCACAAGACCTTTCAAGACCTCGTGCGCATATTTCGGCATTTTTAGACTCATGTCCTTAATTGATTTATGCAGCTTGATTTTGAGTTAATCATTTGCACCCGAACACCACACGCAAGGCCACAGCACCACTTACTCAGACACTCACCAACCCAACCATCCATCTAACAAATCAACTATTGCAGTAGGATTTTAACTCTGAACCTTCGACCACAGCCCAACCTCATCGCGTGTGTGCTGTATTACTTTTGTTTTTGTTGTTGTTTTTTTTTTTTTTTTTTTTTTTTTTACTAGGGTTGGAACGTTTGTCAACGAACTGCAACTGCGATTGAAATCGAACAAATCCAACCAGAACAACAAACAGCAACAAGAAAGAACTCTCTGTAGCTTAGCACAATGCAAAATCCAAAGGGCTTTTGCGATTCGCCAGACAAAAATTGGTAAACAATAAAAACGAGTGCAAGTTTCAACGTTTGCGAATATATGTTACATATTCATATGCGCATTCGTCCCAACCCTAGCTAGTCACCAGCCTCTCTCTCTCTCTCTCTCTCTCTCTTTGTCTCTTTCTCTGTCACTGTCACTGTCACTGTCTATGTCTCTCTGTCTCTCTTTCTACATGCAAATCTTGTGTCTCGTGTGATATTTGTAGGCTTGACTATTTGTGGCATCGGTAGAAGTTATGGTACCACGTGTAGCACGAATACTGGCCGCAGCAGAGCCGCCACTGCTGGCCACCACGGCGGTGGCGGTGGCGGTGGTGCAGCTGCTGCCGCTGCTGTCCACAGTCAGCCCCAAACGGGATACCAACACCATCAGGCGGCGGCAGCGTTGACGTTGCCACTGGCCACGGCGCTGACAGCGCGCACGGCGGCAATCAAATCACAATTTCTGGGCAACATAAATTTCTAAGCCAAGTCAAGAGAGAAAGCAAAACAAACAAAAACTGAACGAAAGAGAAAGCAAAAGCAAAAAGTCGAAACGCAAGTGAAAGCGAAAGAGGCCTGCTGAAATTGTATTTAATATTTCATTGCGATTTTGTCTCTTTTTCTCGAGAAATGCGCAAGCCAAATAAATCATTTGTGTACTGTGACAAGTAGGTACAACAACAGCGAGTACAACAACCAACACAACATTCAATTCAACAATTAATAATAAACAACATTAACAGCAAATAGTTTAGATTGTTTCGACGGTTGGAATGGTAACAAACAACAACAAAAACAAAACAAAACAAAGCAAACAAACAAAACAAAAAATTAAAACATAAACCAAAACTTATACTCGTTAGTTTGTTGATCTATTTCTCTAAAAGCAAAATACGAATAACGAAAACTTACATATATTTGTAATTGCAGACCCATGTAATCACATTTAGAGCTGCTGGCGCATACAAGTGTGTGTGCAACACACTAACACACACCCACACATACACACACACACCTCACTATGTATATGCCCTACAATATAGCTGACACTTAGACTCTTTCTCTCTATCTGTCACTCCCCCAAAAAAAAACCCAAACTCAATTACACAATATACTTAATATACACATGGATTATAACGGCATTACTATATAGTTCTAGACGCGTTGAAATTTTCCCTTTTTGCAACGATATTAGCCGATTAGCTGACTCCCTATATCTATATATATATATCAATATATCTACAACATTTATCTGTATCTAGAGCTGCACCCGTACTAATTGTAGCGCAGTTTCTTTAGCTTTGTATGCAAGTTGATCAACCATAATCGAATATATATTCTTATATATGACATATGTAGTGTTTAGGCCAATATAATCGCATAATCACTGACCCTAGAGGTATGACACAATACAATACAATATCAACAACTTAGAAAACACAAAACCAAAAAAATGTGGACAACATGACACAAAAAACTTTTATCCTCTCTCCCCAATTCCCAGTATTGGGATGTTGGAATTTTTGCCCTCATTAATTCTCATTA
Source organism: Drosophila siamana (assembly GCA_035047445.1). Taxonomy (NCBI): domain Eukaryota; kingdom Metazoa; phylum Arthropoda; class Insecta; order Diptera; family Drosophilidae; genus Drosophila; species Drosophila siamana. The sequence continues at coordinate 109,856 of JAWNPP010000151.1, read as the reverse complement.
TTGTCATTACGGAAACTAACTGGAAACTACTCCCAATTTTGTAGCCGTTTTCAGGGACACAAATCTATTATTTATAAAAGTATTTCCACCGTTGGCATTTTATATGCAAATTTTTATTTGTAGTACATCTGCATAAATTAGTCGGGTAAAGCGAATAAAAACAGAAAACATTTAGATAACAGCAACATTTTAGCAGGCCTGTCACACTTGTACGTAGTATCATTATTATCCTTTAATTAATTTCCTGCATAATATAATTTGTTGTCACATCCTCTATCTCATTTACTATGTATGTCTCTGCTGTGTGTGTTGTTTTTCTATTTTTTTTCTTTTTCCTCCCAACTGAGTTTTAGATAATCAGCAGAAATGTGCAGAGATTTGGTTGGTGCATTAATTAGCTGCGTTTTATATTGTATTTTTGCATTTTTATTCAAATTGTAGTCACATAACATACATACTTAATATTCGAAATCCTTCAATTCTCTAATTAAACATATATACATATACTTATATCCAATTGAATCCAAAATCCGAAATTGAAACTGAAACCAAAAATTGTATCCGTATAGCCTGCAAAAATTCTTTCATCGGTGCATCAAAATAAATACAACAATTTCTACCAAAATGAGCGAAATTTTTATTGACATTTCTAAGTATATAAATTATACATGAACTAAATATATACATATATATATTATATACATATATATTTATATTTAATATACATAGTTATACAAGCTAAGTTTAAATATTCATTTTATACAAACAGAATTAAAAACGTAAACAACAAAATGGAAAATCTATTTAATTTGTACAATAACAAATAATTAAATACGTATACAATAATTAATCAACATTGCAAACAAAAATAACAAAAACGAATAATAATACAATATTAATGTCCATCCATTTTTGAAGCGCGACTTTAAGTTTACGAAAAATGCAATTTTTCTATGTCCTTTCCATTTACGCATAATTGTAAGTTCCACATTAGCTACCAAAACCTATACTATATATTGATATATATAATTAATATATATGCTATATACACACACACACTTTACACACATAACACATGCAAACATGGAAATTGATAAGCTGTTAATTAGTTAATTGAATGCAGTTATCGTAAATTTTTGGCAATTTAAATAAATTTATAAACGAATGGACAAAAGAAAGTCGCAGCAACTGCTTCGAGGTGTATCAACAATAAAATATGCTTGCGAGTTATTTACAGAACTAATATATAGCATAATCACACACACATACACACACACACACACGCATATCTATGTATTTTACACGTATATACTGTGATTTATAAGAAAACGCTTCAAACAACAACAAGAACAACAACAAACAAAACAAAAAAAAATAAAAAATGAAATGCCAATGCAGATTTCAAATTGCTTACGCAAAAAAAAACGAAAAGTTATTAACTAAATAAATGCACAAAAATAAACGGATACAAATGCCGAAACAAAAAGCAAAAGTCTATCCTTTTCTGGCCGCAAGGCACAACAGCTCTTGCTCTTGCTCTTGTATTATTATTAGCGTTTTGAAAGCGGACCGAGTAGTGAGTGACATTGTCAAAGTGGCCAACGAGGCGTATGCGCAATAAAACTTGACTGCAGCAAAATACGACAACGAGATGCAATGAACGAAACAAGTGTCAACAAGGTCAGCTAATGGTCGTCTTATTACTCAAAATGCATAATCCTACAAACATTCTTATTATATCTGAAGTACACTCTCTATATATAAATATATATAATATATCTCGTTATATATCTGTTAAAGCTGTTAACACACTTTATGATTAACCATTCGAATTGAACGTAAAACGTAAATCGGTAGCTTACACTTTATAGAAACTCTAGAGCAGCTCAATCGAAATCAAATAATAAATTGTAAACTGCCCAATGGCGGCAGTCGTAGTTCACCTATTTACAAGCATATATAACTATAACTACATACATATACATGTATGTATATGTATAACATTTCTATGTGTAGTGTTTATATTACTTTAGTACATACATACAAATATCTCTAGATACTAAACTTTATATGCGAGTCCATTAAATGCGAAACGATTTCAATTGATGGTCGTTTAACTGGCATATTAAGTAGCTACACTAAACAGCAAAATACTCAACACCCAAACATAAACCAATCATTAGTCGTAGCCAACAAAAATATATAATTAAAATCGCGTTTAACTTTAACTATAAAGACTTGTTAAGCAATAACTAATTGATTATAAGCTAAACGTTCGTAGATCATTTTCATTTTACGATTACATCAATTTTAGCATAGTTAAATCGAAATTAATGTCACACAATAACAATCAATATCCTATAAATTGTGTAGTTTTGATAAACGAAACAATTATTAAGCTCTTATGTATAATTTTCCACAAATACTTGTACTGTATTTTATTACTAAAATAAGTAGTTAATGCAACGTTCTTAATTCATTACACTAGTGTATTGTAAACCAGAGTTGGTCAAGGGGTTCATTGAATTACAACTAAAGTTTGTCTATGTGCCTTTTAACTTACTGTATTTAACCATATATACTGCAGAAGAAATACTAATCAAGCATTAGCCAAATGGCAATTACAAAATAGTGTGATAGGAACGAATAAGATTGAATTTACATTTTATGTGTCTTAGGCAGTTGTGGAACAGCTGTGAATAACAAAAATTCGAAAAATACTCGCTTGGTGAAACCTAATTGACATTTATGATTAGATCTGTCTGGATTTATATGTTGTTAAAGAATCAGGGCTGTTAAGTTTCTTTTGAATTCATAGTTAACTATTTTGCACACACAATATCAGAAATATTATATTCATGCCCTATACCAACAATTCTATTGATTGAAATAGTTGTCGAGGTTCGCCCAGTTAACAATCAATGGATCAATCAGTTGTTGTAACCACCAAAGTTACTGCTTGACTCACTGACAGTAAAACGAACTGCAATGAGGTTGTCAAAATTGGCAACGTTGACAACTCTGACGTGGCGTGTTGTTAAACAACACTGTGGTTTGACAAACAATAAAACCACAAGTCTGACAACTAACCTAACTAAAATTGCAGCTACACAAAAAAGTAAAAATAAAAAAAGCAAAACAACACGAAAAAGCAAAACCGGAAACCAATTCCATAGCAACGACAACGAAAATGGGAACGAGAACAAAAACGAAAACTAAAAACTAAAAACCGAAAACTTATTTATTTAGAAAAAGCAGTTGCTGCTCTTCCTATGGCCAGAAGAAGCTTTCACAGTTGTTGGTGTTTGCTGTTGCTTCGCTGCTCGTTGCTCGCTAATGAAAACAACATGGCGCACAGAGCTTTCCGAAAAGCGTAAACTAAACGTAAGCCAAAGTTGATTGGCGCCATACACACGCACACACGCAGACACGCACACACGCATAATGGGACAGACAATAAGTAAACGTCTGGCTAAGCCACGCCTCGTTACGTTACGTCACGTTACGTTACATCAATTTTTGTGTTTCCGCAGGAAATGCAACTGCTACACATTCCCCATTCACAATTCGCTGTTGCTGTTGCTATTGCTGTAGCTGTAGCTGTAGTCGAAGCCGTTACCCGTAATCCGTTAGCCATAACCCGTCACTTCTTAACCGTCTCCAACAGCATTTCGGCATACCAATGCCAATCCCAATCCCAATCCCAATCCGAATCCCATTCGCATTCACATTCACATTCCCCCATTCTGTTGTCATTTCAATATTGGCCCCAGCGTATTTTTACTTGCTGCAGCAGCTGTGACCGTAACAGCGGCGACAACTACGGCAATGATAACAGAAAAAAACGCCAAAAGGAGTCTGCTCCTGGGTGCCCCTATTGCTCTCTCCCCAACACTCTTTTTGTAACTCAGTTTCATTTGAGTCTGGTTTGGTTTGGTTTGGTTCAGCTGGGTTGGGTTTCGTTTGGCTGGTTTGGGGGTTGCCATCATTGTAAACGAGGCAAACGGCGACAACGCTCGTTTAATAACCAAGCGAGCAGCATTTTGTATTTTCATAACCTGCGTTCTAGTTTAGCTCTATTTTTGTCGTAGTTACTCATACTCTCTTAAACACACTCACACACCACATATACCACTATATGCGCTATATACCTTACTCGATTTTTGTATTAGTTAGCTTTTGAGCTTGGGCTTTACTTACATACATAGTAAAACACTCTTGCGTTAGCTAGTCTCATATTTGTTTTCTCTCTATACTTTTTCGTTCCGTTTCGTTTGGTTTCGTTTCGTTTAGTTTCCTTACCTTAAAGTGACACGATATGTGTCTAGTCGTATCTGACATTCATACTCATATAAACATTTATAATCCGCAATATTTTCTATAATCGTACAACTATATATATATATATAACTTCATATATATGTACATCTAAATGTTTATATTCCACTTAGCGATCAGTCTTAATTATTTTGTCTTAGGTACTTTTAATGCCCAATACTTTTACTACTTAGTTGCATAGCACATTGTCCTGCCAATCACTAAAGTCACAACTCTTGCAATCTTTTGCCACTTACAGTTGATCTAACCAATGGGCAGCTGACACCCAACAACAATACGCCGCTGCTAACACAGGCACTATCAGGTAAGAATTAAAACTAATGTAATGTAATGACGCCAAATCAATAGAAACAGATCTGAAATTATCAGAAAGTTTCGATTGCAAAAGAAAGAAAATGTAGAAAGGATGTAGATTATATACGAAACTTTGTCAAATCAAAAAAAAAGTTTTCATAAATATTCGTTTATCTTAAAGTTCAGGAAAAACCTAAAATTCAAGTTTTTTAAATTTCAAATAAGCATTTTTTCGATTATTTATTTAGGAAAAAATAGAATAACATAGGAATGTATTACTAAACTTTTCCATAGCATAAAGTAACTATGGCCATGAAACTCAAAATCAAACTATAAAAGATTTAAGCTTTCAAATTTTAGAAAATGTAGTCTATTCAGCAATTTTAGTTTTGACATTTCTCTTCCATTTAAGCACAATTTTAAACTTCAAATCATCGAATGATTGTGCTTGCAATATTTTAAACAAATCAAATGTTAACATAGAATTCAATGTTCTGCATGAAGCGTAATCCCAGCCATAAGCTCAAGTCTTTTAACTATTGCTTTACATATATTATCATATCATAAACATTTTCGCTCTGCCATTTCTATCTTTTTGGCGGTCTTGCAGTGATGAACAACTATCAGGCGGCCGCTGCAGCTGCCCACAGTTTTGGTCCGTCAGCCTCGCCACATGCAGCGGCTGCCACCACGGCCACACGGCAGGGCTTTCCGTCAACCAACTCGCCCGGACCAACCATTGACATGTACAGCTCGGCTGGTGCCGACAATGTAGGCTACGTCCAGGCCACCAGTCCGCAGCCATCGGGCTTTCCCATTGCCGTTAGCCGTGCCCCGTTGAACTACAGCCCGGTAAGTGTGCTGACCACCAATCCCAGGCGCCTCCCCAATCTCAAACAAAACAAGATAAAAATAAAAAATCAAATAAAAATAAATGAAAAGAAAAGAATAGTAAAGAAAAAAAAAAAGAATACTAGTGCATACTTCGTCTCGGTCTGGGGGTGCTGCGCGTTATCTAGGCCCAGTCGTGGTCCGTTAACCAGATTCTATAGACAGAAAGAAGAGAGCATTGTGTTGCCACTTGCGATGCCCTTTGCCCGCTTAGCTGTCGTGGCCTTCTGACTCTCGCATTACACACAGCTCAACAGACAAGACAAGTGTAGAAATAAATCATATAAAATAATGAACCAAAAAAAAAAAAACAAATTCATCAAATATATATAAAAATACATAATAGTTACATAGTTATTTGCGACCTTCTATAAATATATTGTACTATGTATTTCTCTTTCATTTCGTACAGATTTATTCGTTGAACTTTGCGATGGCTAATATATAAAAAGACTGATAACCCAAAATATAAAACAAGCAAAACAAAAAAAAGCAAAAAGTATATACAAAGAAAAAATAAAATATACCATATATATATAAATCGAAATATATATATATACATATATAAATAATGCAAAAAAAAACAAAAACAAAATATAAGAAAAAGAAAGTAATAAGAGTATATAACAAACGCAGTTGCACAAGGTAGGCACACCAACAAAACTACAGCGTGTTTTTCCAATAACAATTTCAATTATTAATCAAAACAATATTACCAAAAAAATCTAGTCAAAAAAATCAAGTAAAAATTATGTATGCACGTCACAAGCACAGTTTTCTAGGCCGTTTCAATTAAACTATTAAACTATTATGATTTATTTACAAATTCTACAAAATATTCTACATATGTATTATATAAATATTAAATCTAAGCGCAGCCACAACAATCATACATAACACACACACATATATACAGACATACATACATATACATTTATACCATTCACACACACACACACTCTAAAACATATTTTCCGAGCCTTTGGCCGTGTTTCGATAAAGAACGAGAGACAATTCAATTAATTTGGATTAGAATTGGATTAGGTTTAAACAGAAATATGAAATTTGTTTTAATTATTTGACAGTTGGATTCTTTATCGAAATGCAGCGAAAGCCAAATACAAGCAACAATTATTGAATTATTTTTCTATCTCAATACTTTTCACTTTACCTTTCAATAAACTATATAAATTATATATGTATGTATACCTATAAATGTTGACAAACTTTCTATATGTATGTGTGCATTAGATGCTTCACGGAAATTGTATTTTATTTGAATAATTTTGGTGTATTTGTTTTGTTCTACACGAAACGTTTATTTACAGGGACCACTAATTCCTGCGGCATTTACAAATGGATACCATTAAAAGGTGGCGCCGACAACCGCAATGACAACAACAACAACAAAGCAACAACAGCAAAAGCAACAGCAACAAGAACAAATAACAACAACAACAACAAATAGAGCAGCACATAACAACTAAAAACTACAAAAAAACAAAAATGACAAGAGACACGAAAAGTAACTGTAATGCTGCAACCACACACAGATACACACCACACAAACACAACATTAATTTAATAAAAAATAAAAAAAGTTCGTATATAACTAATATACTTACATATTATATACATATTGCAAATGTATATATTTCTACATTGCAATTACAAAAATCTGTTAAGCAGCCAAGCAAAATCCAATAAACCAAACACAAACACATACACACACACACACATATTACAATTAATTAATTAAAGTATATACAAAAATACTTATACTTATATATATATATATATATATATATATATATATATGTATATATGTATATATGTATATATGTATATATGTATATATATATATATGTATATATGTATATATGTATATATGTATATATGTATATATATATATAAATCTATATATGAAACAAATGATAGAACGCAGCGCAAGCAAAACCAAAAAAAAAACAAGATGCAAAAAAACTATGAACGAACAACAAAAATTAATTTTAATTTAATGAGAACAACTACAACAGCCAGCAGAAGAAGCAACAACAACAACAACAATATTACCAAATAACCAACCACGGCAGCCACAGCCGCAACCCTGCCACCGTCAACACCCCAAACACCCCTCCTTGAAAAGATGCAACGTGTGCAGCAAAAATCGTTTAAAATGCAAATTAAACGAAACTGCGTCAAGTGCAGCGGGCAGACGATGGCAATGGCAATGGCGGAGGCGGAGGTAGAGGTAGGCATGGCCCACTCACACACACACGCACACACACACATACACACAGGCAAAGACAAACACACTGCAATATGAAGGCCAGACTGGAGGAGAACGATGACAACATTTTGCCAGGGGCCGAAGTGTCACCATTTTTAAGTAATGAGAAAACCAAAAAAAAAAAAATAAAATAAAAAACAAAATGTAAACTATAAACAAAAAGATGAAGAAGAAGTGGCAGCTAAAGGAAAAAGTTGCAAAAATACCAAACACAAAACAAACAAAAAATGTTGCAATAATAGCGAAAATGTTATTATTTAAATTGCGTATTATTATTGAAAGCAAAAGATTATTATTATTATTATTATTACAATTCTTAAATAACTAAGTTGTAACTTTTAAAGTTAAAAGTCGATATATATATACTTCTATATATATATAGAAATTATATATATATATATATATATATATATATATATATATCTATATAAATATTATATACATACTTATAAAGAAAACTGCAATATATACAAAGATAAATTACATAAATCAAAACGATGGCAAACAAACAAATAATATTAACACACACATTTATTTGTTTAAACAATGCACTTATGGACGGACAATTCATGAGATCCAAAATAATGTTTGCAAAGTTATAAGTTCGGGTTGCAACTTCGGTTGCCAACTCTGTCGCGTATTGCATGTTTTCTGTTTTGTCAGTGGTAAAAATCAAAAATCAAAATTGTGCTAACAATTAGATGCAAGGTTATAATTATGAATTTATTTTAAAGTACAACAATCGTTTATTGGCCAAAATAAGATGAGGAAACTTATGTAAAAACCAAAAGAAAATGTCATCATCGATAGCATCGATGGATAAACAAAAACATAATTATATTAAATGTGTTAAATGTGTTGACGTTCTGTATTATTTAAACAAACCAAAACCAAAAAAAAATAAGAAAGTGAAAAAGATGCAAGAAAAACTGCAACTCTTTTGTGTTCACATTGAAAGCAAATGAATAATGCTAATTAAACAATGGATAGTTAGATAAATATGTTAAAGCATTGCATTCATTATCAACAATGAACGCAAAACTCGCCCACTCAGATAAGTAGGAGAGGAGGTCGAGTGTGGTTGGAATTTTGCGTAACTCGAGGCATAAATCAATTTATTTGCATTGCACACGATAAAGCAAAAATCTATATAAGAAAGCATATAACACACACCCACACCTACACACAGACACATACACACATCCATACACACAGCAAACTGATGAATCAAAAGAAAAACTTAAACAAATTACAATCTAAGCGCATATGCAAATATAACAATGAACTATTATACATACAACAACATATTATATTTAAGTAAATAAAATATTTATAAAAAGAATTACCAAAAAAAAACAAAGAAAAAACAAAAAAGACAAATGCTGAAAAATGCAAATGTTTAAACAATTAACTAAATACTTATGTATGTAAACACAAAAACAAAAAAAAAACAAAAAACAAAGCCAGAAAATGGATGGGTAATCAATGAAGGAATGAAAATGTTAAAGCAAAGCATATGAAAAGCAGGCCACGTTATGTGCAATTAATTTTTCTAGTCGCGCCGTCTCGCGTCTCGCAGCGACACGACAGGACGATAGAAGGAGGGGTCAAGCAGTGGAGTAGACGATGCTATTTGGGGGTGTAATAGAAAAATATATTTATATACAACTATATGGAGTATTCAATTATTGGAACTAAAGAAAAACAAAAAACTATCTGACAATTAAGCAAACACAACATTTGTTACACAACGCAGCATGTGGCAAAAACGACAAAACAAATCTAAAAAATAATAAAAAAAAAATACAAAAAAAATATTAAATAAAAAGCAAAAAGAAAATGAAAAGCATTGTTCTATAATTGACAGAACAATAACAAACAATACGATGCGCTTTTTGTCTGTCTGAGATTTTTTGCACTAGGCGACATACACAACAAGAACAAAAAAAAAACAAATTAAATGAAACAGACACAGAAACAGACAGAGAAACAGAAGCAGAAACAGTGAAAATGTTCCTTTCATAACTTTTTTGCCAAATTGTCAAACCAACGCTCTCCAGGACTTTGCCGAAGTGAAGTCTCGGACCAAATAGAAAAGACAACCTATATAGGAATGAAGATGACAACAAGACAGCATATACGATATACACGAATACCATACATATATAGTTATACAAATTGCAACCAAAAAAAAAAAAAAACAAACACATAAAAACAAAAGAATAAAATAGAATTGCAGTGTACTATATAATTATGAGTATGATAATAGCGTTTATAATGTTGACAAAGCAATTCAACGATTAAAACTCGAAGCAAACACATATATAAAACTCAAGAGAAACTCAAAATGAAAATGGATATGGCAAAATAACTTTACAAAAGCTTTATAGCCCGTAAAGATACTTAGCAGCACTTGCAACAAAAACTTCATTAATTTCAATTCTTTCACTTGACATTTAACATTTCACTTGATTTCATGTGCACACCACACACACACACTCACAATCGGGGACATAATTAATAAACTGAAATGAAGTCTATATATATATAAATAATCAAAAATAAAAAACAAAGAACAAAGCAAATAAAATGCAAAAAGAATGAAGAGAAAACATTTTTAGATAGGCGAAAGTAAGCTGCTAAATTACATATTTATATACACATATATATGAATCGGCTAGAGGCAATCCACAATCTATATAGATTAACCCGAGCATTGGTGATTGCTGATTGTCCAGCAAGGAAAACAAAGGAAAACCCAAAAAAAAAATTAAATAAAAACAAAAACACATTTTACTTATGTATACGTATGTGTAGTCTCGCATACGAGTGCATACTGTATCTGCAAGGGAGTCAAGGCAATGGTTACTTTAACGCTAACTAAACTATTTGTTAATAAAAAAAAATATATACATATATGAGAATAATATTACAAACTAAACAATAAAATCGCAAATGGCAAGTACTCGTCATCCAAGCTCTGCCTGCTCATCCATGAGGCAGGTCCTGGCGATGGCAACTGTGTATTTTCGAAAGGATGCGAGGAAAGTGCGCGAGGGCGAAAGAAAAACATGTTATATTTGCATAAAAATATATATATATGAAAGCGTAACTTCTAAGGCATATACATACACATATATATATAAAATTAAATAAATATAAATAAATAAATCAATATATTTTTAAGACACGTTCTAAAAGCAATAATTGAAAACAACAACAACAAGATGATAAAGAACAACTGAAGAGCAACAGCTTGCCGAAGCAATTGCAGCTACGTAAGTTTAATTGTGGATGAATTAATGACATAAAGCAAAGGAATACATTAAATATACACCAATATATAAATATACATATATATACACCTAAATTATATATATATATATACAAATATATATATATATATATATATATATATATATATATACATATATATATATAAATGATAAATGAATATTATTAATTACGAGTGTGAAGCGACAGCGCATGAACTGTATTAAAATGGAAAAGCAAATCGGGAGGAGATCAGAAGTTAATTCTCGTTCTCTCATCTACAACAAAGTATGCATATTGTAAATTACTTGTAAACATTTTTTGATTGTCCTAGAACAAAACACAAAAACGAAACTGAAAACAATTTAGAATCGGTCTCACAGTGTCGCCTATCCGGCCCCAGAGAGACTGAAGAATTCTTTAATGGCATCCGAAGTCTACAAAACAAAAACAATTCTCAGTAAACACACAAAACAAAATCAATTCTGGGCAGCTCTAATGCCAATCGTATATAGATCGTATGCTAAACTTTGCTGGCCCAAAGTACTCGTACAGACAGCTAGTTAATTTTTTTATGTTCTAAGTAGAAAACCGAATACCGAATTTAGCCGGAAATGGTCCGTAGCGGAAGCGGAAAGCAGCAAGATGGCATATCGGTTTTTGCGAAACACAAAAGCGGTTATTTTTGGGACTGTTGTTGGGACCGGTTAGCTTAGCAGTCGAATCGCTTATAAAAATGCACACACACAAACACACACACATACAGGATGTATGTGGAAAACCCAAAAAAAAAACAGCTTTAAGCGTACCGTTGAATTTTTTTTTTTAGCATTTTCCCCCTGTTAACACGTTCGTTATGAGTAGAAGAAGAACATGCTTTATACAAGACAAATATATTATTTTGTAGTGCTCTATTGTTAATGAAAAAATAATAATGACAGCTACAAGAACAACAACAGCGAGAACAACAACTGCAAATTACTATAATAATATTGGTATACCGGATCAAGAGAAACAACAACATTAACAACCAAAAGAAAATGCGTCCTTGTAACAAAATCAATTTCAGTCAATTAGATAAAACAAAAGGAAAAACCAAAAAACAACAACAACAATGTTACAGCTACAACATAAAGAGCAACATAAAGACAACAACAAAAGAAAACACATTTAAGAGAAAAAACAAAACTAAACAAAAGAAAACCAAAAACGACAATTTTTTCATTATTTTTCTACTGAAGGCGCCGTCGAAGGGACAGTAGTTGAAAGTGAAGAGATAGAAGATACAAGAGTTCAAGGAAACGTTTGACGGAGAGAAAAATAGAGGGATAGAGAAGAAGTTTCGACGGCGCAGGCGCAAAAGCTTTAAATTGAACATAATAGAACAAGAAGATGTCTCTTTTTATATATATATAGAGAAAGAGAGAGGAAGAAATACACGTGTATAAATAAATACATAAGATTGCCGTAAAAGATTTTTTAAAAGCGATATAAGAACACATACTTACTTTAAGCTAAATGCCGTTTTTTGAGTCGAAAAGTCAATTTGTGGTCGCGTTCTTGGGAGAATTGAATAGAATTGGATGAAAGGAAATAAATGTGGCAAGAACACGAAGAGACGTATGTAAAATAGTTTTAATGTGAGAAACAAAACAAAAGAGGAAAATTAAAATAAAAGTGAAAAACACAATTACGAAAAGACAGACAGCCAGAAAGGGTAAAAGTTTGGCGTGTAGTTACAACTTATATACGACTTAATTTCCGTTTAATTCTATTTATGATTATTACGATTACGATAACTATAACAATTACGCTAACGATAACGTTTACGAATAACGATCACCATTATTATTACACTTATTGTCTTATATAAACATATCAGTTCTTATTATGTGTATGCGTAATTCGCCAACAATACAATGACGATTACGATTACGATAACGATATCGATAATTCAACAAGAATATACAATTAACTAATCGAATATCGAAGGTCGCTAATGTCAATGGACGTGACGTTTCTTTTTATATATATACCAATACCAACAACACATGCAAACGCCCCTCCTCACCCCCCTTTGCAGCCTATACAGCCTACGAACCGACCCCGTTGAGAAGCGCATAGAGAGGCACGTTGGGACGACGCAATATTGTGAGCCTTGTACACACACTTTGACATGCTTTTATATATGTATGGTAGAGCAATGAATTACTGACATCAGCCAATTCTCTCTTCAGTTCTTTATATAGACACATTTGTACATACACCACACTTACACCGACACACAGACACATACACATACAGACACACACCCAGCACACCTCACCATACACTTGGTAAATGCATAGAACAAAGAAAAACAATGATGGGAAACCTACATAACATACAATACATACGAACGATCACTTGACTATTTTTGCTATAAGTAAGAAATTCCCCCCAGGAATGTGTCAGTTTGCAGTTGGTACTCCTACTGACAAAAACACCTTTACTATATTGACAATATCTCTTATATATTTTACACTATACTATATGGAAAAAATTATATATTAATATATACAAGAATACAAATAAATAATAAATACAACAAGAAAAAATAATTAAGCTAAAGACAAAAAAAAACCCAAAAAAAATCCAAAAAAATAAAAAATAAATGAAGCAAAGGCGACGTTAAAATTGTATTTACAAAATGGGTAAACCAGCTAAATGAAATCATTTTAATACTTTATACACGATACAAGTCGAAAGAATCTTAACAAAAAAGGAAAAACCAAAAATTTAACAAGACAGAAGAACAAAACAACAAATTGAACATACATTTATAAAAACCCCAAAAAAATAATAAGAGAAAAAACAAAATACGCAATATGAAAGCGTACAGTTTGTAAGTATTCTACTAAGTAATAAAAGTAATTAAGAGAGACCGAGGAAGCGAGTGGATTAGAAAGATGAAAAGCTTGAGAAAGAGAAATGGAGAATCATTTAAGCACATACACACACACTCGTAAGTATGTATTGCGTGGTATCTTTGAGTCGATCAAGCACACGTTTTGGAGAAGTGCGCAAAACTGTAATCTAGCTGATGTCCCAGCCAAACATTTTAATCATCGAGTTGGAGTGGACTGGAATGAGAATCGCAGAGAAGACTCAATAGCAGAAAGTATGGAAAAGGATCGTAAAAAAAATGAAAGGGAAATTAAGGCGTCGCCATTGTATGTATATACATATGTATGACAGTGTAATAGTTATGAGAAAAACTGATGCAGAACTACACTTACAGCAAACTATACAAGGTAAATAAATAATAAACAACATGAAAAACAAAAACAATTAAGACAACCGAGCGAAAGCCATACACATAAATAGAAGTATAACAAGAATTTAAAGATACAAAAAGAATAATGAAGAAGAAAACGACAAAAAAAAATAAAATAAAACAAAAACAATTTTTTCATTTCTATAAAGAAATCCGGTAACGAATTTGTATATTTACTATGAGAAATACCACAAAAACAAAGAAAAACAAGACAAAAAGAAAATGAAAACTTATATATATATATATATATATATATGATCAGCCCAAAACTATTCATACGACCGCAAAAATATGCCCATATATACATAAATATATACATAATAGTTATATAACCAAGAACAACAAATAAACATATAGTTAAATTCAATAAAATTAAGCATATGATGGATAGAACAGAACAAAACAGAACACACAGACAAACAGACAGACGGATGGTTAAAGTAATTCAATTATTTATAAGAACCCTTGGACAGCAGCAGCAGAAACAGAAAGGAAAAATAATATGCGGCCACATCAAGTACATTGAAATTAACATTAACTGATACAATACAGACACACACATACAGACTCACACTCATACACACTCAGAAATGGCAATTATTGCCTTTTACACACACTCGAACAACAGCAAATTGTAAAAGTTTTTAACACACAACAATATCAACAAATAAGTATGGAAAAACTTTAGCAACATTTACAACTTACAATCTACCCCATTAATTGAAACTCAACTGAAATTGAAATTGAAAATGGCGAAAATGAAAGTTGAAGTGGAAAATGCGAAATGTTGAGATTGATAATGAGAAATCACTTTGTGTGCTGTGCACATTGTGTAACGGGATAGATAAGTGCATAAAGTACTATATAAAGCATGTTGTAGGAAGTGTCAGAGAGCAAGGGAGATCAGATAAGGGAAGCAAGCAGGCCTAAAGCGAATTCCAATGAGCAGGTTAAGAGCAGCAAAAAAACAACAAAAACAGTAACAACATCAATGTGCATGCAAATACATCTAAATAAATATAAATATATATACATAAACTATAAAGAAACATGATTTTAAACAGAAATGAAAACAAAAAACCCAAAACAAAGCAAAACAAAAACCACAAAACAATTAAATAATGGCATTATAAGTTAAGATAATGATACATAAGTTTAAAAAACAATGGCAAAGAAATGCTCTAGAGCAACAAAAAAATATATAATACAAATTATAATGAAATAACTGAGAAATAAATAAATTAATTCATAATGATTAATAAACAAATATGAACATTGTTCAAAAACATAAAAACAAACTGACTTATTACTTTGGGTTGGGTTTTGGTAATAAAAGAAAAGATAATATATGAGATTCATTTATACATAAAATTTAAGAAACATTAATAAAAGATAATTTTTTTTTTTTTTTATTTATTTTATTAAGTGTAGAATCTGTACAGCAAAGTTATAGTACCTTAACAACACATGTATAAAATAAAAAGAAACGAAACCTCATCACAAATAGACTCACATATAAATCAGCCTATCGCCTATTTTTTCAAAGCCTTGCCGTTTGAGCTCCTCAAAGCCTCTAATAACTTCCTGGCAGTAGGCTGCGGTGTCTAAAATCTTGTCATTATAACGGCTGGTATGTCTCCCAATCTGCTCTCAACCGTATTAGCTTAAAGCTCTGTGAAGTAGTGCCCCGCACGTACCAGGGACAGTCCGTTATATTTCTTAGCATTCGATTCTGCATTACCTGAATACATTTATAATGTGATTTGGTTGCGATCCCCCAAATCTGGATCCCATAAAGCCAAATTAGCACGATAAAAGATAATTTTGATAAGTATTGTCGTATTAATCAATAAATGCACCCTGCGCCTTATTGATAGGCAATGTTTATTGACGGCACTCGCAATGTCTCCAGATTCCCTGAAATATATCAATTGGACTATCTGCAATACCAGGCGAACATAAAAGAGTAACAAGTGGATCTAACACCACACAACTGACGCACCTCAGCTGATATGTGTGGATCCTAAGAGCGGGAAATAATACTCTCTGGAAAAAACAGTTATTCTCTCAGCTGATCCGTGTGGAACCTAAGATCGGAAGATAATACTCTCTGGAAAAAACAGTTATTCTAAGACGGATCTCTGTATACTTCCTGCTTGCCTGGTAGAATATCAAATTTTCATTAATTCGCTGGCAGCTGTGACCATTTTTTTTTTTTTTATTTATTCAATAAGTGGATAAACAGTACAGCAGAAAAACTAAAACAACACATGAATATAAAGAAAAGGCCAAACCCTAACATCCGTCAAGGAATATGGTGATGTGTTGATGGAACACTCCTTCACTGACGTGCCAAGGTCTTGGCAAAGCCTTGTCGCTTCAGTCGTCTTATTGGACGGGCAGGTAGTAGACGTCTTACGAGTCGGCTCTGATGTCTTAGCAGTCTGTCGCTGTGGAGCCACACACATACCAGGGGCAGTTTGATATTTGCCGAAGTGCTCGGTTTTGAAAAGTTTGGATGCGCTTATGGTCCGATTTAGCCGCAATCCTCCAATCTTAATCAGCTCTTCATTTACTACCATCTCATTTTCATCCTTTGGCCACACTTTTTCTTTGTGCTATAGTGTCCAAAAAAGCGTTATCCAATTAATCCTAGTATTTCTACCTTCACTGTTCAAAGTAACTCCTCCACTGATAGGGCGTATATATCAGGCTCTTTAGCAAACAATACGTTTCAGGGTTTATTTTAAATTCCATCTCCTGCACCAATCAGCCATAGTGAAAAGGTAATTAATTAATAAAAAAATAAACCATGCCCCCTTATTATAGGCAACATTTATTTTATTGCCTGGCACTCGTAATGTCTCCAGATTCCCTGAAATGTACAACGTGAACCATCTAGAATACCGGGCGAACATGACAGAGTAGCAGGTGGATCTAACACAGCAGAGCTGACGCACATCCGCTGATCTGGGTGGATCCTAAGAGCGGGAGATAATACTCTCTGGAAAAAAACCGTTATTCGAAGAGCTCTGTTTACAAGTGCAGCGACCTTCTGCCGATTTGTGATCGCCTGGTAGATAGAAATAACAAAATTTTCGTCTCTTGGCTGCCAGCCCCTTTTTTTTGTAGGGGCCCCCGTGCATTCAAATTGAAATTAAATGTACATAGGTTACCACATGATAAAAAAGGAACTTAAAATAAAACTGAAAAAATAACGAAAGTTTAATTTATGTCTATGCATATTGTTGTTGCGTAAACTAGCTCCTAATTTACTTTAATTTATTATGAAGAAATAAACCTTCTAGGTGATGTCTTTAATGCTGTAGCTTAGTAACCACTCACCAGTCAGGATGCGGCTTTGCAGACTAGATTTTATATCTCCCGCAATAACCATCATTGATAATCAGATTACAAAACAATACCCACTTTTATTACATTTTTGCTACAAAATAAAACAAATACACAAATTTTACACTAGAGTCGATGGTAAAGCAAGTATAAAGACTTTCAGTAAACAGAGCTCATCTAGCTTTTTTCGACTTGTTGGCCAGCTGCTTCTCGTCCCACCACTTTGCATACCATTTGGCGCTGCGCTCGGCGCTGATGTCCGGATCGTAGAGCGGCATATAATCCATGTGGATGGAGGCGCGCAGACGATTGTACATCAGCATGGACGAGGTGAACGAGGCGATGGAGCGCAGTGAGTAAGGCAAACGGTATTTGGTGTAAGGGAACGCCAGGCGAACGATGAACTCCAGCAAAAAGGCGAGGAAGAAGAACAAAAAGTGCGGCAGATACCACCAGCTGGTCTTGACCTTAAAGCGTTCGCCCATCAGCGCCATTTTTTGCAGGAAGCGCGACACATCGTTGATGCCGGTGTCGTCGGTGACAAAAACTGGCAGACCATTCACCGCTTTGGTGGACACCTTAAGCGCCTTATAGGCACAGATGTGACCCCAAGCGACATTGCCAGCATACACCAGCTGCTGTTTGCCGCCCACGCCAGATATGCGCGGAAAAACCCAATCGCGTTTTGAGAGATACTCAAAAGTGTCGGTCACAAAGTGTGAATCGCATTCGCCGTACGTCAACGGGGCGCGTATTGCGCTGGTGGCCAAATAATCTAAGCAAAAAAAAAAAATGGGGTATTGATGTGAAAAAGTTTAGATAATGTACAGAGTTGTCTTCTCACTCACCCAGCTGGTTGAGCAAGGGTGCTCCATTCGAATTGAGCACAACATTCTCGGCCCTCAGCTTGCTGGAAGCGTAGCCAGCAATGAGAAACTCCTTGTCCTGCTCCCACAGCTTTGAGCTGTCCAATGTGGGCGTCGCTGTCTTAGATTCCGTCGAGTTGATGACCGCCGAGAAGGTGCTGCGTCCCTTGAAGGGCACAAAGTTGACCGAGGTGCAGCTGCTATACACTAAACGCTTCACATTGTTCTGAATGCACAAATCCACGATGCCGCGGGTACCTAGAAAAAATAATTGTTCATCGTTGTTTATTATTCATTTGCTCTTCCCATATACGGTAAATAATGAGCGTAATTATCGTAATTTCTGCATATTGTACTAGAAACAAATGTACTCTTTACAAATAGCATTAACGAAAAGTGACGTTAATATTCAATTAAAAAAGAAAGAGTTGAGAGATAAATTTTACTTTTTTCGGAATATTTCCGAAATTATTAATTAGAATTCATTTTAAAATAATACACATTTTTATATACATATATTTATGTTAATCCAAAACTAATAATAATTGATACATTTTTATCGAACTTTCAGTAAAATATTCAACAAATTCTAATACAAATTTTAAATCAACTAGTTTATATCAACATAGGAAAGGATGGTATGTAGTTAAATATATTTATATTTGCGTCATCTTCTTTAGAGTTAGAAATCATGTAGTTAACTTTAAAATTCTTCGCCTCCGTTACTCACCTTTAATGTTGACACGCTCCAGTTCAGCATAATTGGGTGGATACGCAATGTCAACCAATGCGGCGCAGTGAAAGACGCCATCGACGCCCGCAAAGACTTTGTGCAAACTGTCGAGATCGCCACCAATGTCGCCCACAAATGTGCGCAGCAGTTTCGTCTCCTCGTGTCCAATGTTATTCTTGTAGGGCACAATGTCCAGGGAGCGTATCTCTTTAATGTTGAGCTCCTTGCGCTGCTCGAGCAGTAGCTTAATGATGTGCTGACCTAGAAATCCACTGCCACCAGTAACGAGCACTACTTCGCCGCCACCAACGTCGGTGCCGCTCATTGTGTCTAATGTCTGATGTGTGGACGTTTTTAAATTGCTGAAATAGAAAAAGAGTATGGAGAGGAACACACTGAGACAGTGGCAATAACAACAGAAAACTACCAAACTACCGTCAAACTACAAAGTGCAATGGCTATAAAACAAAACTGATGCGCAAGTTGGTCAAGTGAGGGCCATAAAACACGACGACTGTCGCAAGAGGCAACTCCACGTCACACCACCTCCTCCAAACTTCCAAACTTCGTGGCAAAAGCGGCTTGCCATGGCGTGCAGAAACCTTCGACGGGGTCAGTTTTCTGCTTATGTCGAATGACTTGCCAGTTTTTATGGCGACTGGCTTACGTGCGGCTTTGTTTTGTTGTTATGATAATGAAGACTATACAATAAAAGATGCCCAGATCATATACCGTGTTTCGCAGCTTCTTCTAGACACCAGATATCAAAATAATACTAAGGTGTGATAGCTTTGTGATAAACAAAACTATTGAATTTAAATTGAGACTTCCGACGTTGTCATGCTTATTCTTCAAATTAGAACGACTTTAAGACATTGAGTTCTGAAATGCATGTTTGTTTTCTTAAGAATATATGATAACAAAAGTTAGTCTTTGATTTTAAGCTAAGTATTTTATTTCCGTCGTTGAATATAGAATCATATAAAACTGGAAATACACTTTGGTGACTAGTGCATATATTACGTATACGCAATAAAATGTAGTGGCTTGATTTCAGTGGATTTAAAAGGTAGAGTACTTTAAAGTCTAGCATACGCCGTTTATTTATTCAGCTATTTACAACTCGTGGAAATCTAATGTTCAAATTTGTAGGCATTCATTTTTATAACTTTTATTTTTAAAATATTAAGCGCATTGAAAGTGTTGCAAATGCCAAATCTTTGTCAATTTTTTATTGGCAACATGAAAATGAATTCTTTTAATTTGCGACCATTAATTGATTTTTAAATGAATGTAACTTTTATTTGGAAATATTAGGTGCACTAAAAAAGTATAAGAGTTCATGACTTATTGCAGTCTTTGGTGCCCTGCTTTTTGTGTTTCACGGGGCCATGGCCAAATTATTCAACACCTTTTTGGCCGAAAGACACAAAATTCAATCCAAGCGCACAAGAAAGAGTTACTGTGACAGACTTGACGTTGGGCTAGCTACGATTACAACATCAACAACAGCAGCGGTAGCAACATCAGCAGAGCAACAACAGCCAAACTAGCATCAGTATAATTACAAGCGAACTGGTTTCCGCGTCTATTACAACATCATCATCAGCCGCCACAACAAACAACTCACGCATCAAGTGGTTGAGCACTGCGAGTGCCTTTTTCAGCCTGGCCATTGATTACTACTTTTGATGCAATTGACCCGTGTACCGTTACACTGGCAATTCGCGAACTATTCAAGACAACCATCTAGCTATAACCTTACCACAAGTCGCGCTTTTTTTCGCCGTCGCGAACAGCTTGTGTTGCTTGCCGCTTTATAACTGTCTCACGGTTTCGAAGTTTGAGAAGCAAACGAGCTGTAAAAGAGTGGACAGCGTTGCCACATGTCATTCAATGACTTTCTGCTGCTATCGATAGTCAACTATCGCGTCTATCGATCGAGCACAAAGCGCGCATTTATTTAAATATGCGCCGTGTTGGTAAAATTCAATTTTTATTCAACAACAATTAAATGAATATGGACATTAAATAGGCTTAGAGATTACATAAATAATTGTATCATCTTTTTTTTTTTTGGGTTTTTTCTTTATATCAATCGTGTTAATTACACTGACATTACAATATTTCAATAAGTACATTGGTAATTGTTTTCGTTGCATTTCTCCTCAATACATATGTATATATATGTTTATATAAATATAAAGTAAACGAGAAGTAAAAGGCCGTAGATACAAATGACTTTGGATTAGATTAGGCGCGCTTAAACATTAACAACACATACATACATGGAATACAAAATGGTGTTTAGTACAATTAAAAATTCTGTTCACATTTCGGTTTGGTTTATTACAACATTATTCTGTAAATGTAAATGTTCATGCTCAGTTTACTCATTAGGTTAATAATATATAAGTATGTATGTATGTTTGTATATCAATCTGTTAAGTACTAGTTGACTTCATGGGTTCCCATCTTCATTTTCATTCGTGTGCCATATAAACATAAATATGTGTAGCGTTTAAGATTAATGTGTACGACGCACACTCATGCATATGAATGCGAATCGTACAAACTATAAATAATAATTAATTAATAATTATCTAGCAATTTCATTTAGTTACATATACAAAAAACACAGTAATTTTCATTTTATTCTATTGCATTTAGATGCATAATTGGAGTGACATGACGAAATGAAAACAAATTCTATAATTATAAATTGTCGCGCTATGAACAATATGAATGTTTGATTGTGTGTACATTAAACTAGTTAGGTGTATATAGCTCTGTATACATATAAATATGTATTTATATGTATAGTATATAATATTAATATAGTAGGTATTATGGTATGCTGTCACAAAGAGCAACTCTCTCAAACTAAGAATATTTACTTTAACTATTACAAGTATAATTTCATTATCAGCTATTATTGTTATTGTTTTGTGTTTGCCATATCAACAGACACATTCTATATATTTATATATATATATGGAGAATATATATATATCCATTCCATTCAGTACGATAATGCTGATGGTGAGCGCGAACCAACTGTAAAATCTTTATACACCGAAAATACCGAAATCTGCAAAAATCGAAACAGCACGGAATTATTAAAAATAGTTCATAAATCATACATTTCATGAATGTATATGTAGGTATATTATAATATATGTAAATACTTTGAGGCTTGTGCTAGTCGACGAGTTTAATTGGCGACTTGCGTCACAGTATAGAACTGCATAATGATGCGGGCAATCTGCCAATAACTAAATAAAACTAGGAATCTACTTTTCGCTACCCGCATGGCAATGTGAAGCGTGCCGTCTGCTTGGGGGCCAAGCAGTGGAAATGATTTTCCAAGCAGCAGTAGGTTAGCTAGCTTATCAGTTGAAGAACTGCTTGTTTACCTTGTCTTTCAGCTGCTGACACAGTTTCTGGCCATTCATCAGCAGCAGCAGCACATCGTTGAGCCATTGGACACCGATTTCCGCTTGACGTGAATCGAACTGCATGGTTCCCTGATTGTTCAACAGCTGATAGACGGCAATGATGAGCTTGTGGCTTTGCAGATAAAAACTAACAGCCAAATCCTCGGGCAGGTTAGGCACAAGTGATTTCATATTGCGACCTTTGATTAGCTCCTCAATTGGCTTCTTCTTCGGCACCAGCAGGCTATTGCGACCGCGCTGCAGGGCATCCAGAATGTTTCCTATCACATGGAGCACTTCATCCGAGGTTCTGTGAATGCCAAAAACAAAGCGATTTATAAATATAAACACAATCATAACAACGAGCACACGAATGAACGAACTCACTTGAAGTGATAAGAGTCATCAACGTCGTCAATGTGATTGATTGCTGTTTGCAGATGATTGGCGGCATCCTGAACTTGCTGCAGCTTCCAAGGCGAGTCGTGGGTGATTGAGGTACGTTGCGTTTGACTCGGCGCCTTGCACAGCTTAAAGCTAATGTCCTGTACAAAAGAAGGAGAGTATTGATTAGAATGTATAATTGAATCTAATAATAAGTATAACTTATAATGGATTTATTTGTCAAGTTCAGACACCAGGCATAGCATGTGCTCTAACAAGAGCTTATTCAAGACACGAACCAGTTTTTTATTTTAAAGTGATAACGCTTACCGCCTGCGTAATTGCATCGCCTGTGAGGGTAAGCACCGCCTTCAGCTGATCTGGCGAAACGCTGAGTATGAACTTTTCAGTCTTCTTGCCCTCGTTATCATAAAGCGGCACGGGAAATCTATGGGCGCACTCCTGTAGGAGAGGGAGAAGGATAGATTGAATGGTAGTTCAATATAATTTTTTGTTATATTGTGTACTTACAACCAGAATGGTGCGTAATTGCTTTAATATCGCATGTACTTCTTGTCTCAGCACCCACTCGAATTCAATTTGCTGCCAGAATTTGGATGTGGGTGTAGATTGTGGGTTGTGGGTGAGGATTGCGGGTTGTATTTTAGACAGCGGGGGCAGCGACGTTGTGTGCAGTTTTTTTGCGATATCGCCGTCGATGTCAACGTCGCAGCGTCAACAGCAGCGCCAAACAAAGAGCACGGCACGTTTCATGTACAAATCAATAATATCGGCGTTCGACGCGAGCCCCACAACGGAAGAGAGGGAGAGTCAGAGAGAATAGACAGAAAAGAACAAACGATCAATAATCAATTGTGGCACTCTTTTGGCACTTCAATTAATTGCATTGCATTTGGGATAATTTTTTAATTGCACACACTTACCAAATTTAGAGCCTCCTCACGCTCCGTGTCAACGACGAGCATTTTCATTGTGCTTTTGGCCTTCTTGCGCGCTGTTATGTATCTCCGTTTGTTTTTGTCACTAATTGCTGCAGCAGCGCTAGCAGCAGCAACGCCAGCAATGTGTAATGAAAGCGCTGTAATGTTATAACATTTGTTTTATATACTATATTGAATTTTGTGCACTATTCATGCAAAGCCACTAACTTAGTAATATTTACTATGCGTTCACTGTTTGCTGTCACTCATACACACTCACACAGCCACAAACATAAAGGCATAACATTTTGCTGAAATGTTATTAACAGTGCGCACTCATTTTTCTTTTTTATCGGATAAACGTCGCTTGTATTTTGCGGATTTGGCGAGATTTTTGGCATTCGATTTGTCTGCAGTTTGTTGTTAAATTATGTAGCTTGCAAATCGTATTAAACAATTACTATAGATGACAAAGACTGAGATAGTAAATTAAAATCTAATACATAAATTCGAATTTAACAGCTTCTAGGCGGTGCTCATCCTAACAACCTGATAACAGCGCTGTAACAGACTGAGTATAACAGCGCACAGCTGTAATAAACAGACTAATCGATTATCGCGCTGCAGTGTTGTATTTGCACATAAAAGGAAATGAAGCGTGTGTATGATTTATTTAAATGCTAGCAAAATACTACTGTTCAAAACAAAGTTAACTGAAATGATTTTATCACTTGAAAAGGTTGACAATATTGTTTTACATTTTACATTGTTCATACTGCAGCCCTGGCTTATCGACTAGTAGTAACATAATGCAATTGCGCTGTCATGTGAATGCCCAATATAAAGGGCGCACTCTATTCAAACACTGATAGTGGTCAATTATACTTACGTTTACGTAGGGGAGGGGGTGTTGTCAGCACAGCCGTCTCGGGTACCGAGTTAAGCACATGGTGCTGGAATTGTCCGCTTCGCTGCCGGGATAGCGGATGGAATGACCAATTTGTTGTCGGGCTGCAAATTAGTGGCAAATAAATAAATGTTCAAATAACGTGTTGTTATATTTTTCCAATCAATTTAACATTTGAGTTTTTGTTTGTACACATTTTTCGAGTTTGCCTTATCAAATTTGTGTGTCTTGATTTTGATTCAATGTGAAGTGTTAATTGCCATAATGCTTTTGTTATTGTTGTGTATTGGCCATTGTGACTCATATCCAACCGTAGCAGCTGTTGACGCCGCTGGCAGCGAACGCTGCCATCGTCAGCGCCTGGTTGGTTGGTTTTTGGTTACAACAGTGAATTCATCAAACCGATTCGCTTGAACTGCAGCGTAATCTGGGGTTCCCACAGCGGACACGGGGCGCGTGTCAGCACTTTGATGGCGATGGCGATGGCATTGGCTTTTGGGCTACAATTACAAAAGCGCTTATCAAGCTATGCTGACGTTTTCCACGCACACACACAGCCAAACAATCTCACACGAGTCACAAACACGCGCATAAATATAAAAGTATTTATCTAGCTCTTTTTGTTTTCCATTTGATAAGCCAATGTCAAGAAAAATGAAATATGCACAAACAACGCTCATTTAAGAATTTATGTGACCATAAATTTTATTGGCACGAAAAGCAGCAGCAATGGCAGCGGCGGTGTTTTTAACTTAACACATTCTTGAGCTGTCATAATGCCAAAACAAACACGGCTTATTATTCCTATACAAATATATGCATTTAGGTACATTTTTACGAATGTATGTACATTTATGTGAGTATAAACAAATAGATTTGCTCGAAAGTTGTTAATTTTGTTTTACGTTTACCTCTGCGGCATTTTGGTTAATAATATGTTACTGCTATACTGATGTTGTTGTAGCTGTTGCTGCTGGTTATTTTTTTTTTTTGCTATTATCAATTGCAAACACTTCACAGACGCGACGCGTATCACGAGGCAAAGCCAAAGCCAAAGCACAAAATATAAAGCAACAACACAACGCAGCAAAGCACGAGCACAAGCACGAGTTAGGCACGAGCACGAACGAACGAACGTTATTAGAATGCGAAGAAGGGTGAGAGAAAAGGTAAGGTGGCGTTGTTAGTAGGTGCACATGCGATCAGGTGTAGCTCTGTAGCAAACTGACTGGCAGCTATGAGTAACGGCAAGCGCACACAAAAGCCACAAGCAAGCAACTGAACCGACGACGCTAAGACAGCGACGCCGCCGTCAAGTTGAGCGGCGGCCACAGCGCGCATTGGTCAATGGCAGGCAAGTGGTAGCAGCAGCAGCAAACAACAACAACAGCAGTAACAGCGACAGCAGCAACCAGCAAACAGCAACAACAATACTATAGCAATAGCAACAGCGACGCCAGCGTTGTCGAGGCCAACGTCTGCGTCGAGCGTCGTTTTGTATGTAACATTAACGTAGTTAAAACTTGACGAGCTTTTTTTTCGTCAGCTTTCTTCAGGTGCGCCCTCTTCACTGATAGCTGCCGGCGTCGCTGCTGCTGCGCCGACGCCGCCAGCGTCGTTAGCGTCGTAGTCGTTGCCGCCGTCGTCGTCGTCATCATCGTGGCGTTTATCAGCAAAGTAGCAAAGTGTGCGGTTGGCATTGACAGCATAGCATAACCATAATATACGAATTTGTTGTAGTCATTTGTGTTTTCATTTAGTATTTTTTTTATTTTTTGCATACACAGTAATTTGTTTTGTTTTTGTTTTCATTTGGTATAAAAAAGTAGTACAAAAGTGTTTAATGCTATTATTTTGTTGTATCAATTTAAATACGTGGATTTGTTTACGGCATGAAACAAATGTACAAATATAAACAAAATAAACGTGTGCCCAACAGGTGTGTCAGTGTGCGTGTGTGCATATGTGTTTAACTCTGTGTGTGTGTGCTGTGTGGGTGTGCGTGTATCTGCTTATGTGTTTGTGTGTCTGTGTCTGTGTGTGTGTGTGCCAGGTGTGTATGTCTGCTTGTGTACGTGTTTCTACGTGTATATGTGGGAGGTGTGTGTATGTGTGTGTGTGTGGATCTTGGGACTGCGTTTTGTTTTTATATTTATTCGCCGGTCATCATCTCCATGAATTCTGTAAATGAAGCGAAAATGACACGACAATATTAATGACAGAAATGTGCATTTAAAAATATGCATTAAAATAAAATTCACATAGATCTACGCTATTTTTGGCTGATCGACCTTTAAATACTCTCCACTTGACTTCAGACAACTTGTTAAAATAAAATATTGTAATAGAAATATTTGAGTTGATCATCCTAAATGTTCGATTACAAATGATTTTTTCTAAATCTAAAATATGATTCCCTTCATTCTGTTGATCAATCATAAATATTCAAAAATTGTAAAGATATTTCTGGAAACAAACAAGTTTTCTATGCTAATTATAATTATTAATAATTTATTTTTGTTTTCAAGATAATAAGGTTTTGCCTTTAGCATTGAAAAATAAGATTTGCTTTCATTAAGAATATTTAAAAGCTGATAGTTTGCAGAGTAAGATATGACTGATCATTCATAAACTACGCGCTGTCATTGGCATCAAATTAAAGCACCCTTCGATAGAGCACCAAAAATAAAAAGCAAATACAAATTAATAAATACATGGACATATGTCAGTCCATTAATAATTTGTCGTTTTTTTTCAAAAATGTATGCCACGAAAACAAAGAGGCGAAATCGAAATGAGAGTTCGTTTCTGTGTCGCGCGCGATCGTCCTATAAATAGCATCGATATGCTCCAAAATGATCGGGAGGTTGTCAAGAATCGAGAACTCAAGATCAACAGAGCAACAGCGATGTCATACAGCCATCTTCTAGCTGATGTTTACAAAAAATTTATGAAGACTATACAAAACGTGGGTGGTTGGGTTGCTAGCTCTACGGATGTGTTCAAATTGTGGGTGTGTTGGTGTGTATGTGTTTACGTGGGAGATTTTTAGCAAGCTGCTAGAAAAGCGCCAACACAAACATAAACACACACATTTAATTAGCATTGTGGAAATGTGGAAGAACTCACCATCGAAATCAACTGTACCGGAACCGTCACTATCGATTTCCTCAATCATAATGTCCAATTCCTGTTCGGTCAGCTGATCGTCGAGCTCCTTGAGGATCTCCTTCAGGCAGGTCGTGGGAATGAAACCGTTGCCCTGTTTGTCATACAAACGGAACGCCTCACGCAGCTCCTTCTGCATGGCCTCGGCATCCTCCTCCACAATGAATTTGGCAGCCAGTTGCACGAACTCACCGAATTCCAAGCGACCAGACTCTGTCAAAATAAAACAAAAACAAAATACCAGAAATAGTATCCATAAATAAATGTGAAACTGGCTGGAAATTGTGTATATTAATAATTCCGCTTGAAATATGGCAAATGGTAAAAATGGAATTTATGGCACTATCAGAGTGAAATATTGCCCCAACCAATTGGCCAATCAATACAATATCTAGTATAGCTGATAGACAATCTCTTTGTGAAGGTGAGCTTATCTCAAGAAGCGGACAATTATGTGATTACTTTTTCAAGTTGAATGTAGAATACTTACTGTCCTCATCGACCTCCTCGATCAACTCCTCCAGGATCTTCTTGTCGAAGGGCTGACCTGTAAGCAAAGAGATGAGGAAATTGTTTTCAATAAAGTTGGGAAGATCAAGTAGAAAGAAATTTGGAAACTCACCCATCAAACGCAGAATATCGGCAACCATCTCGGTGGGAATGCTGCCAGTTTTTTGATGATCGAAGCTGTTGAATGCCTTCTGGAGCACGGCAATTTGCTCAGGGGTCAGATCCTCATCCTTTTGCAAGTTAGTGCAATTAATTGAAATGTTTTGATTCACGGTTATCCATCCAATAACTTACCACGCTGCTCATGTTGCTGCTGTTAATACACAAAAATAACGATCTGAATCTGACAGATTTTTAACGAACCGATCACCTCGGGGTATTCGTGCCTACTACGAAGCAGCCGCGCTGCGTTTTCCAAAATATAGCGCAAAAAATTTCAGATCGACTGTCTCTGAACTTGCCGCACACACACAAGCACGAAAACACACAGGCAGACAGAAGACGAACCCGAGACGTACAATTCGGAATATGTAGCACTTTTCCACGCCGATGCCAGAATTTTATTGTTTTTTAGAAAGAACTGTAAAAGCGCGATCAAAAACAAAATTAAAACGATAGCAGCACGCCCAATACATTCACGATGCCAGCAGCAGCATCACCAGCAGCCGAATGTGAGCCGTATAGTGGTTTTCCACACAGCAACATCAACACGACAACAACATCAACATCAACAGCCTCAGCAGTAGCACCAGTCGCAGCAGCGGCAACACCAACAGCAGCAATCTCTGCGATCCAATCAGGGAGCGATGAAGGAGCAGGGAAACGAGCGAGGCTGAAGCTGCATGAATCCGTCCATATGCCAGCTAGCTAGCTATAATGCGATGCGTTGCGTTCTCCCAATATATACAAAATACGTGGTATACATAGACACTCGCTAAATATGTATTACACCGATATATGCATAAGAGGGGATACATTCATTGTACAAGTATATGTATGTATGTGAAACAGTTGCACGCCAACAACATGCGCGATATGGAGAAATGCCCCAGTGAAGCATGCCGAGCAGCTAGACAGCGCATAGAACGGTGCACGCTACCCTTCATGTTGTGTGGTCCCTTAGTTCAATTCAGATTCAAATGGCTGTTAGTTATTTAACTAATTTATCCTGGAAATTTCATTATTGTTGAGCTGCATTCAGTTCTTACTATTATGGGTTTTTAAAGGATGTTTTACTGCAATTCAGAGTCGTCGATCGTGTAATTTTTTATTGATCGAATTGCGTCAACTATTTTGTAGGGTGTCACGATATAGATGCAGCAATACAATATGAATTTTGTTGTAGAAGACTTCAGTTTAATGCAGTGTCATAAAGGTGGCCAATTAGCTAGATAATTTATCCTACAATATGTAGTATTATTATTTTATTTTTGCAATAATAATAAACGGTCCTCAACACGAACTTTTAAATAATAATATATATGTACATACACATGTACATACAATTTATTTTAGGGTACTTTTCTTCAATTCAGTGTCACCTAAAAAGTATTAGCTAATTTATCCTGTGTTCTTTCGGTCTACAAAATATTTTGATATAGATATAGATAGAGTGGTAGAAATTCGAGTGGCTAATTGTACTTAATTCAGAGTCATACAGAAGGCAATGGGTATTTTAAGCTTTCGTTTTACATTGCATAAAATTGTAACGCTTCTGGAATTAACTTCTAAAATATGCATGTGAATTTCCCCGTATGCTATGCTGGCTTTTTTAAAGCGTCACTCTATGCAGTTTATTTGCATGATTACTGTGATAACAGTGAAATTAGTCAGATGATGTACCAGACCATCAGATATAACAGGTACAATATTAGTCATTTTAGAGTATTGGGTAATTCTACAAAATACTATAATTCTATAAATAAATAAAATTATACATTTTTTTACTTAATTCTGCTTCGAAATCCATATCACAAGAACAAAAACACAAAGTCTTTGATTAAGAGTCAATTAATGAATTGCGCGTATACGTAATATATACGTATCAAAACCTGCCACAAGATAATAAATTTTATTTGCAAAGTAACCTAATACCTATTCGCGAATATTTGTAATTAACCTAACACAATGATTTATAAACTATTGAACTGTCATCTAATAATAGTAAATTTTTGATAAACATCCGTTCTTCGTTCAGGAATGTTTTCCTTTCGGTTGAATGCTTCGCGTTATGAGTTGCGCTAAATTTCAAAATTATTTATTAACCAGCCCAGCGATTAACTAACATATAACTTGAAGTTGTCAATATTTGTTGTGCAATGCTGTAATATTTTGTGATTTTCCAAAATCGAAAGTCAAATAAAACAATTTAAAATATAGTAAAGATGCTTTCATTGTCTACATTTGAAAGGTTTACGATTGTATTTAAAGTGAAACGGAAAGACTACACGGAGATCCAGCGATATGAGATGCGAGTGTGAGCAGCAAACTATGTTACTTATTTAACTAAAAGACTGATTAATTCCGAAACTTGTTCGACGGCGCTGCACTAGTCACAGTTCCTCCCTGATTGAGCAGCGCGGTGAGCGTGGCATGCGAAGAGCTGAGCGCAGAGCTGCTCGCCATAAGCTTGGATTTGAGTGGATTCGTGGTGCTGCTACCCACGACGGTGCCCTGAAGACACGGCGATGCAGACACCGAGGCAGAAGGCAGCTCCTTGGAAACAGCCTCATCCGCTGCTGTTGTCGTTGCCGTCTGCTGATTAGTTTGCGTCGGCTGTAGAGGGGGCACGCCTTGAAGCAGCGCATTGCGCAGATGACTATTGTTATTGCTATTGTTATTGCTTGCTAGTTGCTGTTGTTGGGGCTGCTGCTGCTGATTGTTGGCCATAATAAAAGAGTTGGTAATCAGGCCGCGACTTTTGATATTCAGGTCCACAAAGAAGTGCTTCATCTTCTGTATCATAGGCTCGGTGACCGTAAAAGTCAACATCATACTCAGATCAATGTTGGCCTTGTGCCGATACAGTTCATGCGTTTGCTGCAACCGACAGACCTCATCGTAAATGAGAAACAGAAAGCGTGAGCTGCGATTCTCGGCTGGAATTATGCCTCGCGCCGACAGCCATTCGCGATCCTCGGCATCCGGTAGATAGCGTATAATCTCCGGATGTTTGCTGGCCAGACGAGCACCGCCCAACTCCTTGCCGTCGATGCTGAAGCCAAAGGCCAGGTTCGCCTGCACGTCCAGCACGAACTTGGTGCTAGTCGTAATCTGTGCGGTGTTCCAGAAGATCTGACGACGCACGGGCGTCGGTAGTGGTCCACTCATGATGGGCGTGCGCTGCAATTGCATCGCCTGCGGCTGCTGCGGCTGCTGTTGTAGTTGCAGCTGCTGTTGTTGTTGATGCAGTTGCTGCTGCTGAGGTTGCTGTTGTTGTTGTTGTGGCTGTTGCTGCTGCAGCTGTTGTGGCGTTGATTGCGTATTTGCTGTGCCTGGCATTGGCTTCGTGGCGGCAACTGTAAATCCCAAATTGCTGGCAAACAATTTATTGTTGGTGGCATTGAAATCATTTGGTTTAGCGGGTCGCTTCAACGCCAGACGCTGCTGCTCATTCACAGTGGTTGTTGGAGCAGCTGTGGCACGTTGTTGGCGCACCACAAAGTTCGTGTACTGCGCCTTGGCATTCTCCAGCAGCGCACACGAGGACATCTTCTGCAGCGTCTCCTCATTGACAGCATGCTGCCCAAGATTCTCTTTAATGTTGCCAAAAGCGGGCTTAAAGTAGTTCTTAAATGAAGAGCACAATTTAATAAATGATTAAAGACATTCATATTTACATATTTAAATGTATTATATAAATATTATGCTTAAAGAAAACTATAAAACTAATTATATATTAAATAAATAAATCATTAAATAGATCTTTACTTAAATTTAATATACAAATAAATAAAAACAAATTTATAGTGTCGAAACTCTTAAACAAAATAAGAAACAAATTAAACGGAAGGACTAATTTTTGCTTAACAGATTGTCAAATAAAATTAGAGATTTTTGATTCAAATAAAATGAAGTTAAGTTAGTTAATTTTTCTGGCCAGTATTTGTAATTCTTTCATTGCCTTTGAATTTGCCAAGCCATTCTATACACTATTTGTCAACCTACGTTCATGTAGCGCTTAATGATGTCGTTGACTTCTGAATCAAATGCTTGCTGCACGCTGATCCGCAGCAATTCAAGGGCTCTCATCGCTGATTCTGCGCTGCCACCACTCTCAGTGTTGTGGACACCGTTGTAGCGCTGTCTGATGCGCTGCAACATCGTTTCCGCCATCTCCGCAGTGGTCACGTATTTCTGTCAACAACGGCAAAGCGTCAACATTAAAAATGTGTATCTAGTAATAGACTAGAGGCTGAGACTGTATTTACCACGGCGGGCTCTGTGCCATTTATAACCAGCGATGGAGTGGTTGTCTCCGTTATGGCCTCTGGCTCCGTTTGCTTGATGGGGCTGGCGACACGCGTGTCCATCGAGTGTGTGGTTTGATTGGAGCAGTCGGAGTCATCGGACGATGAGTTTGCCTGCATTGTGGCAGGTGAACGTTGTGCCACATCGTTGCTGTTACTTGATGCTGCTGTTGTCGCGCTTGCTGATGATGTCGATGTTGTGTTGCTGCTGTTGATATTGTTGTTGTTGGCTGTGCTCGCCGCATCGCTAAGAATTTTCCAGCTACGCTGTATGACCATTTTAGCTTTCAATTCGTTTCTTCGTTTGTTGTGTGTGCATTAAATTTTCGCTGTGACTGGGGGGATTTTTCTTCTTGCAAAAAGTGTTGTTGCAACGCGCATGCGCTTTGTGACAGCCACCACCAGACACAGCTCAAGGCAGCTCAGCAGCTGCTGGTGCTGGCAACAACAGCTGTTATTGCCGCCGCTGGGGTGCAATCCATGTCCAGCTCGCCAAGCTCGAGACGTCGCTGATGATCCAACAGGCTGCGCAGCTCTGCAAACTCCTCCAACTCGCCATTGTCTTCTTGCTCCATTTCATTAGCAGCCGCTGCAACGGTTCTTGCCTGCTCCTTGGCTACCTTGCCACGTTGCTTGTGCTGCTGACGCTGCTGCAACAGATTCGCATCGAACGCATCCATATATGCCAGCGCAGCACTTGGCTGGTAATCCT
This sequence comes from Drosophila siamana, assembly GCA_035047445.1. Lineage (NCBI taxonomy): Eukaryota > Metazoa > Arthropoda > Insecta > Diptera > Drosophilidae > Drosophila > Drosophila siamana. Next base: position 75,976 of record JAWNPP010000151.1, on the reverse strand, counting down.
CTGGAGCAGCATAACTGGAATTCACAGGCAGGTGCAGCACATCGGGCAGCATGAAAGCAAAGAGCCAGCAAACTAAAGGCGTGCTGCCGCATGTGTAGCTTGCCTCCTTGTGGTAGAAAAGTAGCCCGTCTAGCTGTGGCTGATTGTGCTGCCACAGTGGATAACGCTGCAGCAACTGGTGGACAGTGTTTGCATCCTCAAAGTCATAGTAATCCAACAGTTTAAATGGTTTCTCATTGCGCTTCCCGCGCTCTGCCAACTCGGCACCTTGTTCGTCGAAGCGCGAACGTAGCCAGAAGAACCGAAAGTTGGCATCACAATCTTGCAGCTGCTGCTGCCCAAATGTCAACGTATCCAGCACATAGAAAGTGTCCGTCTCTTGCACATAGACGCAGTCCAGCACCGTCTTGCAGCGTTGCAAGTGAGCATCTCCCGGTAGCAGCGTTCGCAACTGCATGATGCAGCGACCCGCCTTGTTATGCACCTTGGTGCGCCCATTAGTGGCAATCACCAGGCAACGCTTGCCCACTGGACACGGCACCAACAGCCAATCACTGAGGTTCTCGGGACAATGACGCAGCCACTCCGATTGTTGCAGCTTAAAGTGTTGTTGTTGCGTGCGCAGTCCACTGTTGTTGTTTTGCTTCTTCTTGCGCTGCCTGCGCGATGCTCGGCTGTGTGTTGGCGCCTCTTCCTCTTCCTCTTCCTCAGAATCCAGAACATGCCGCGCTGCATCCTGCTGCAGTTGGCGGCGCAGCTTTTGCTCGTTGAGAAGTTGAAGTTGACGCTGTTTCTGCTGTTCACCCAGATCCACGCTTCTTTTATAGAGTTCTTTATGACTATCACTCATTGTTATGAATATTACAAATTTTATGACACAACAACAAACACCGGCAACTGCTTTTCATTCAATATTTTTTGTCATGCTGCAGTCACCTTAAAACAGTGTTGAGAAACGTTATCGGTCAACAGCTGTACTGCTCGCCGGCCTTCGATATATTTACTGAGTGCTCATTGACATTCATCGCTGAAACAGCTGTTTTGCATTATTGCCGGCTCATCACTATATTTGCTGTGTGCGTATGGATCAAAGGCGCGCAAGCAGGTATTTTGCGCTCGCCGGTTCATTTTACTCATTTTGGTGAATTAAATAAGTTCAATGCGTGCAAATAATGAATAAAGCATCGCGTCTCTTCTGGCCCACTTTGGTAACACCCAAAAATGCGGTGGTCAAACCCACTGAGCAACTGTCGCGCAGTCAAAAGGTGAAAAACAGCTGTTACGAAAGCAATTCAACAAAGAAGATTTATAAACTCTAGTTTTGCAGTTGTTAACTGAGCTGGGCCTTGTGAAAGCAGGTAGCAATGGCACCTACCAGATCATGCCAATTGCTCAGCGTTCCATCGACAATTGTATTCAGTTGGTGCAGCGAAATATGCAAGCAGCGGGTGGTCAAAAGATCAGTCTGCCTGTATTGACACCCGCGCAACTTTGGAAAAAGACGGGCCGCTTGGACGGCGACATCTCTGAGTTCTATATGGTGCGCGACCGCAGTGGCAAACAATTCCTAATGAGTCCAGTGCGTGAGTAAGTCAATTGCGCTTAGAACATATTCATTATCTTTTAAATACCTTGCAGACCCATGAGGAGGCGGTGACCGCCATGCTGGCGAGCGCAGCGCCCATTTCGCATCGCCAGCTACCGCAGCGTCTCTACCAGATTGGTCCCAAGTTCCGTGACGAGCTCAAGTCACGCTTTGGCCTCATGCGCGCCAAAGAATTCCTCATGAAGGACATGTACAGCTTTGATGTGTCCCAAGATGCGGCTAGACAGACTTATGCAACGGTAACGGCTGCCTACGAACATTTCTTTCGCCAGCTGGAGCTGCCATTTGCGCGGGTTGAGGCAGCCAGCGGTATCATGGGTGGCAGCCAATCGCATGAATATCATTTTATTTCCCCCGTGGGCGAAGATACCCTGCTACAGTGCAGCAGCTGTGCCTATGCGGGCAATACCGAAGTCTTTGGCAACGAAGCAGACGCGCCCAGCACTTGCCCCAGCTGCAAGAACGCACAATTGAGTCGTGTGCGTGGCGTAGAAGTGGCACACACCTTCCTGCTGGGCGACAAGTACTCCAAACCTTTGGGCGCCACGTTCCTTAACACGTCAGGCAAACCAGAGCCACTCGTGATGGGCTGCTTTGGCATTGGCGTCACGCGTGTCATCGCTGCAGCCTTGGAAGTGCTGTCCACGGAGCAGCAGTTGCGCTGGCCCAAGCTGTTGGCGCCCTATGATGTCTGTGTGATTGGTCCCAAGGCGGGTAGCAAGGAACAGGCATCGGCGGAGCGCATAGAGCACGAATTGCTCCAGCAACTCACGCAAATATGTGGCGCCGAGCAGTTGCTACACGACGAGCGCAAGGAACTGACCATTGGCAAGCGTTTGCTAGACGCTCAGCGACTCGGACACCCGCTCACAATCGTGGTGGGTGCCAAGGCGACGCAGCTGGATGCACCCAAGCTCGAGCTGCATGTGAGTGGTACTGAGAAACTGGAACTCGATATGGCTGAAGTGGTACAGCTCGTTACACGACACGTACAACATAAGCAGCAGCTGCTAGAGACGCAGCAAGAGGAGACAAACAACAAACAACAACAAGAAGGAGAACGAGTTGCCCATGTGCATTAGCTTTATGCAATAAAGATAACAAAAACGCAAAACAAAAGTCACTAAACAGCATGTAACGCAACGCAGCTGATTCTTTACAATCCGACAATCGGCAGCGTGCCTCGAAGTACTATGTCTAAATCTAATGCTCCGTATAGTCCGGTTCGGGTATCTGCGGATAGATCTGCACCTGCTGCTGTGGTTTCCTGGGCGGTGGTGGTGGTTTGGTGATCATGCTGGTGTACGACCAGGGCATCTGATTGCGCAGCTCCTCGCTGACGCGCTGATTACTCTGCGGCGCTGGATAGATATCCGAGTAGCGACTGTTCAACGCTGAGGTGGTGGCCAATTGTTGCACCGCTGGCGAGGTGGGCGCTAGACGCGGCGATGTTGGATCGGCAGCTGGATAATTAAGCTGATCAGGATGCGCATCTGTGTTGCGATACGTGTTAATATCTGGCTGGGGTGTGGCTTGCTGCTGCTGTTGTTGTTGTTGTTGGATTGGTGGTAACACCAGCACTGGCGACTGCAGCGTTGTGCGATCGTTGGGTGGATACGTTTCCGCTGGTATCACAAAGGGCGCTGGCCGCGCACGCTCTGGAAACTGCGGCTCCAGCTGCACTGAAGGTGTCGTCGACTCCGCTGGCGCTGTGGGCAGCTGCTCCTGGCTCACTGTGATCACGGGCTGTAGCGTCTGGCTCGCAACTGGATCGACGGCCTCGAAGCGTCAGCTGCCTGATTGGCCAGCACATTAGACAGTGAGAGGCAGAACATGCTGCCAATTAGATTCAGCAGCCAGATGAGCAGCACACGACTGCTGATGCAGATCATCACGATGGCTGGTGTGGAGAAATAGACGCCAAAGGTTTCCAACAAAGTCATGGCATCACCGCTTATACCCTGAGGTGAGGCGCCCACAAAATCGAAGGCTTCTTGTAGTCCCTGTCAAAGAAAAGTCATCATAAAATAGCAGCTACGGCAATGGTTGGATATTTTCTCCATTTCTGTTTTATCTTTAAAAGCTATTTAAGCTATTGGGTTGATCAAAATAAAAATAATCAAAATCGACATTTTTGAGCAATTAATGATTATTTCAGTATAATGTTAATAATAGTAGTAGTAATAGTAATAGTTTCCCAATCCGTTAAGCTACGGAATTTAACTATTGATAAAGTCAGGAAAGAATGCCACAGTCCAAAATATACAATATAAAATTTAATGTCAAAAAAAATTTCTTTGCAATTTATAATAACATATGTTAATACGACTTACCATTGTCTTGCCTATGTCCATGCCGTGAAAAACACTAGCCACCACGTCAACAATGCAGCCCGCGAGGACGGACAAAAACCAAGGCCAGTAAATGGTGCCAGTAATCAGTTTGGTGGTGGTGAAACACAGCGTAACTGCAAAGTATCAAATGTTCAAATCACACTGCGTATACTTAATGTTTTTAGCTGACTACTCACAAATGATCAACAACGAGGAGGCGATCCACAAACCACTGATCACCGCGTAGACAATCATGAAGATATACTCGCGATTTGTCACCGCAAATGACTTGGTCCAGTCCATGTCCAGCGTATAAGAGAAGCCTCTAAGTTCAATCACCGGCAGACCACAGTTTTCGTCTGCAATGTCGAAGTCATTTGTAAATGTAATTTCGGTTGTTTATCTATTGCTGCTTTTGCCTGTTTACCCAAGAAGTAGATGAAGTCCATGGCGAACTTGAAGGGATCACTTGCAATATCCGTTGTCGTTTGACAATCCTTGAATGTTATGCCCCATATCGAAAGTCCCAGATAGACTACACCTTGTGCCTATAGCGAAAGTGAAAACGGTAAGCGGTTGAATGAGATGCAGTTAAATTTGAGATTCATCTTCAAGTTATAGTTGCAGCTAAAATATTTGAATTACTAAATAATTGCCTATTCGATCGTTATTAAATGTATGGTTGTTGTAAACATTTCCATATTTTTCTAATGCTTAATGCTCTTTCTATGTAACTACCCTTCGTTCTCCACCAATCTTGAATCGTTAACTTGGAGAATTTGGAATGTAATCTTCATTTTTTATTTTTAATTTAAGAAAAAACTAAAAGTTTACATTTTGCTTCTTATCGATTCTGAAATTATTAAGCTAATGCGTGGCTGCTTTGTAAAGTAATTGCATTATAGCCAACACTTGTGAACTGACAGCTTAAATAGTTGCAAAGATCAGAGGTTGGTCCAACTGACGTTTATTTTTGATTGTTTCAATTTACCCTTGTGTTCTATTTGCATGTATTACATGACGTCAAGCTAGACAAATTTGTTGTATGAATTGCAAATAATTTACATATTTACATAGCTAATTATGAAAAGAAATATTTTTGTGTTTCATTAGTGTTTCATTTTTTTAACTGAGTGTTCTTTATTTTGTAAGCGGTCCACAATAGACTAAAGTGCAGTGATATACCACACAGGTTTTACTGAGGAAGCAATAAACCAAATGATTGTTTGATTAGTCTGAAATTTCCGCTTTATCTGTGGCATGAGTAATGCCTGTTTTTTTTTTTTTTTTTTTTTTGTTTTTTGTTATAGAAATATTGTGCAATGCAGTGTGAACTGAATTAATGAGAAATAGAGCGAATTGAGCGACTTACCAGAATGACAACTGCCATAAAGAGCATGAAGCACTTGGCAAATCCCACGCTGACACCAGCCATTGTTTTGAAGGGTATATCGGCGTCGGAATGTCACCCAAGAGTATGCACTTGAAATTCGACCAAATAACTATGATCTATTACCAGGTCTTTTTTTCTTGGTTTTTGAAGCGGCGATAAGAGCTGGGCTCGCAATACCTTTTGGGTTATAAAATTCAATTAGAAATTAATGTTAGATTGCCACGGTGGAGAATCTAATCAGTTTAATGAGCAGCGCGGGGATTTTGGGACGGTCAGCAATATTTCGATTCATTAGAATTTGAATTCGCATTTCCATTAAAATTGAAAATTTTAGCAGATATGCTATTTATGCCACAATTCACTGTTGTTTTGCACAATCACAAGAAATTAGTAGCGTAAGTCATGGACGAATTTACACGACAATTCACAATAAATTTTGAGTACAGATTCGACTGCAGAAGCGATACGCATATGTGTTGTATGTTTTATGTTGTGTGTTGGCCGCAAAGAACAGTTGTTGGCCCGTGCCCGTGGCTGTTATCTCGCTTACCGTTAGGACTGCTGTATGTCTTTTTAGCCTCGTTTACGCGTAGCGCATTCGATGGCTGCTTCTCTTGCACTGACTGGCAGCACAAACAACAATCTGGCCAACACAATTGAATGGCCATCGGCACGGCAATTGCTGCTGCTTCTCTTGAATTCTCTTGGCTGTTCTTTTTAGGCTGTTTGCGAGGCGATAAGATAAAGCTAATGAAGTTTTAAGGGTAACACTTGCTATCAAAAATTATTTAACTACAACAACAAACAGGCCAAAGCATGACTGGGGCACTCACTGAGTGTATTAGCTATTCGAGTACTCATTCTCGCACTCACAATCGCACTCGCATTCGCATTGCCGCTTATCAATTGGCCAACGAACGTCACTTATCTGACACATTATTCGTATGTGCGAGTATTGTATTAAAAAGGCAAATAAGGCATAATAAATACTTGGCGGCTTTAAATTTACGTGCGCCTAAAAATATTAATAGCGCTTTGGTGCTAATTTTAATTGATCAATGGCTGCAGTTGCGTTAAATAATTATTAATCAATTTTAGCCGACATTGCCAATTGTCTTAAGTATAAATGTTTGGAACACGTTGCGTATACTTAATGTGGTCATGTGCGCACTCTCTCTCTCTCTTCACTTCGCTCTTTATTTGCACTCGGTTTCGTGTGTGTTTATCAATTCTCGATCGCGCTCTGATTGATATGCGAAGTCGACGTATTTTTTGAGGGGGAATAAGTGTGGAGCACATGTACTTTGAAGTACTTCTGGGGTATTCAGATTCAAATTGCGTGACTCAGACAACACACGAGTGTCAGACGAAGTCAAGCCAGTGCATTGTGCGCAATAATTGCTGCACAAGTATCAACAGATAACGGGGAATTACTTTCCCATCGTCATATCAAATAATAATGCAACGAACTCAAATCATTGTCAAATACTCAAAAAAAAAAAAAACTTTACATAAACTTTTTATCAGCAAAATTTGGTAATTGCATATTTGTTGGGTTTTTTCTATTTGTTTATGTCAGTTTTATTAATTATATACATAATGTCTGGAGAACACGCACTCGTCTATCAATTTCAATCGATCGATGAATCAGTCGACTTAAAAAGACACATTTGTTGATATACGATAGTTTGATTTCATTACGGCATAGCTATCTTTATGATTAGCTATAGTGTGTGAAACCCCATTGAAATCTTGACCAAAACACAGACTTTAATTTAAACTTCTGTTGAAATTATTAGGCAAATAATTCATCAATGATTGTGCGTATTTCTAGAAAGATATCTTTATGAAAACAAAGAATAATATAGTGCAGATTTTATGTGTTGATTTACATATTCCTAAAATGTACACTAACCAAAACGTAAATACAATTCGATAGAAAAATATAATGTTTTTTTTTATTTGGTCTTACTTAAAATTGAAAAGATATAATATTTTGCTTATCGGTTTACAAATACAAAATCATTAAATAGGCAAATTTAAGATAATAATAATTAAAAATTTAAATTTAGAATACTTATTACTCAAATTTTATTTAATTTAATGAAATTTAGAAAATCTTTTTAATTTCAATCTAAAATATTTAAAATATTGCGTTCAATTAGTTGTACAAATATTTAATTACGTTTTGTCCAACGTTCATCCTGATTTCATCTTTGTATTCAATTTAAATTTAGAAGGAGCAAATGTAAATGAAATTAGTGCAAATTCAAAGCAAATCTCTAAATATAAAACACCGCCTAAACAAAACGACATTAATAGCTTTGTAAATACTTAAGTCACGATGAAATATACTCAATTAAAGATCAGCTTCAAAAGCTCTTCCCAAAAAAGCCTTTCTCTATGCAAAACTTAATTTGTACCATTGGATTGATGCAATGATTACTCTTTCAATTTCTATTCAAATTATTGGTTCCATCAAATTAGCACATAAGTTTTTTGATTTTGGCGAGCACACGAATCTCACATGAATGCAAATTCGCAAATTAAAACGAAAAATGTAGTGTACAAAAAGTCTACAAACGTTGGCCAATATTTGAGTAACCCAATTGAAGTCGGAATCGGAGAATTGCCACAGAAAGCTGATAACAATACGATGAATACTTAATAATACTTAATATGTTATTTACCGAGACATTTGAATAGCAAATATAGTATAGAGTTTGTTTCCCATTTCCATTTTGCCAATTTCCATATGCATTTCCTACCACCCAACAGCTCCCATGGCTGGGAAAATAGTTCGTTGGACATGGTTGGATGAGTCGTTCATTGCGCAGCACAAAACAAAACAAAACAAAAAAAAAATGCCAACCGAAAAATACTTATTTGTCTCAGCAATTAGAGCCTCGAATTTCGGCCAGCTTCCAGTTTCAGCAGAAGATTGCAGTTCCAGCGATGCGAATCGCTTCGATCTCTGCTCGTGTGTGTGAATTTCAAATTTAAATAAAGAGGCGTCAGATTTGCTGGGCTTTAGATCGAATCACATGACTTTAATTGACATAAATATGTGTGAGTGTGAGTGAGTATGTATGTATGATATGTGAGCTGTGAGTTGGCTACAACTAGAGTCTGGTGGGGTTTAAACGCGGGCGGTGAGAATAACAGGCTCAGCCTCCACCTCGGCGACCTTCTCCTTGAGCTTCGTCACAATGGGCTGCTCCGATGTGGTGCTGCTGGTGGTGCTAGTGCTGCTCGAGCTGCTCTCACTGGAGCTGCTGCTGCTGCTGCTGCTGCTGCTGCTGGTTGGTTGCTCCGTTGTGCTTGTGATGATGGTGGAAGCAATTACCTCCGGGTTGAGGCTGGTGCTTTGTGTCTCAATGCTCTCGACGGGCGCTGTCGAGGTGATCGATGTCTTGGTGATACTGATCTTCGTCTGTTTGCCATCGCTGCTGTCGTTGTTGGCATCCTCCTTGATCGTGGCCGATGTGATCTTGGTGTGATGCACCTGGAACGTGGGAATCAAGGGTATGGCGAGTCCGCTGTGCGGCTGAACCGACACATGATCGATGATCAGATGGGCGGGCACACCGCCATCCTCCGACACGGGCACCTTCTTGGTCGTCTGCACGAGAATCTTGCGCTCCTGGGCATCGTCAGCGGCCACGGGCAACACGGTGACCACATTGTCGGCGCGCTTAGCAATGCTGTGATCATTACTCTCCGCTGGATCAGGGTGGCCAGGCTGCACTTCGTCCACTTGGCTGTCGGGAGCGCTGGCGCCGTTCAAACTCAGCGCAGACTGGAACAAACTGTTCTCCAGATTGCCAATGAGTGTTTGGAACGAGATCTGCTTGAGTTCGCTGTCGGGATTGGCCAGCACCTGACGCTTGACCACTTCCTGTGCTGGCGCCTGTTCAACGGGCACATTGCGCGACAGACCCGGGAAGAGATCGGTCAGCTCAAAGGGCGCCGCCAAGCTGGAGGCGAAGACAGCTGCCAGCAGCTGAAGAGAAGAGAAGATCAACTGTCAGTCGACTGTGTTAAAACCAAAACGGTTGACACTCACTGTGAAGATCAATGTGTACTTCATGGTTCGCTATCACTGCTGATTTCACTTGACTTGGCTTGAGTTGAGTTGAATTGAGAGAGAGAGGAGAGAGAGTTGTTGCCGCCACGAAGTCCAGATTGATAATAATTTCGTTGGCGAGCTGGGTGCGACTTTTTAAACTTAACGCCAGCCAGCCAACCAGCCATCTTGCCAGCGTTGGCAAAAAAGTTTGAGCTAAGCTTTTCAGTTAGCACCCCCCAAACTTGTTCGCGCGTGCGTTTCATATATTCTCAGATGAGCGCTGCAAGTTCTCCTTTTTAATTCCAATTTAATTGATCTCTACGAGCCCAATGTGATGTTCTTTATTTAATGAATGGTAATAGATATGGCCTTCGTATCATGAAATTAGTTGGTATCCGACTCAAGGATTGACTTGACAGCAAGCCGACAATCTTTTTCCGTCTCTCTATGTGTCATATGAGTTGAAAGGGTTGACCATGCGAAACGATCTTCACATTTTCATCTTATTGGTATTGATATTGTTATGGATATTATTATTCAGTCGTTGAATTAACATAATTATCAACAGATTGTTAGATGTCTATTTATTTTTTATTTGTTTCCACGAAAATGATTAAATCTTCATTTGTTTACCGGGACTTTTTTTCGGATATTGCGTTTATTTTGTTATTTATTAATCTTTTTTTTTTTGGCGCAGTGAAATTTTTTGCGGAAAGAGATTCAACGTTGTTGTTCCTTAAGCATCCTCTAATGGGATGGTCATAGTTGGTGGGTTTGTTTTCTGTTGAGCCGACAGAACTTGCACTGAAGTTTCACTCTTCGACTTCGTGTGCCGACTAAATGCTTGATTCTCCTTGGCCAGGCTTGCGAAATTTCCTTCACTAATGCCACATAATTGGAACTCAGTCAGCAGGAAAGAAATGTGCGAATTGATTTTAAAATTTTCCATGCCACATTAAAAGAATAAACGCGACTTGACCACTAATAAATTGGGAAAAAATTAAATTCCACGCCACAGCTGGCGATCATGAATGAAAAGTTGGGATCCGTCTGGTTCAATGGTGCCACAAAGCAGCTCAAAGCGGTTGCCACTTGTGTGAAATTGTTTTAAAAAGGCGATGCCGGATGCTTCATTTATTATAATTTAATGAAAATGTCATAATATAATCAAAAATCTATATAAATTATTTATTTATGAATAGAAAAATGCTGCTGATATTTCAAGACATAAATAAATATTGATTGTGTAAGCTTACATACATATATTTAATTAACAAGTATTATTTATTAATATACAGAAATTTCGTGTTAATATTTCAAGGCATTAAATAAATATTGCTTTTAATTCGAATTATTCCATTTAAATATTTAAATTATTGATTTCAAGCGCGTCGTCTTTTCTAGTAACACCCCACTGCGTATGCGTAATATTTCAATGGAGCTCAGCATTTGCCAGAAGCTGCTCAAAGAATTTCACAAATCGTCCAAATTATTTGCGAATTATTAACAGTACTGTGCAACTATTTACGTCAATTTACATGCGCAGCATTTTTTTCGTCTGCCTGTCACACGGGGCGAATGCGTAATTCGAGCACTCGATCGATCGCTCATTCGTTGCTTCGATCGGTCAGCGAGGCGCGTGTCCAGAGCGCATGCAGCAGGCGAATGCGTCAGTCGGAGGCGCAATGTTTATGAACCTATTTTTGGGCCAACAGCCAACAAACAGCCAGGTAAACAACATAAACGAAGTCGCGTCGTTCAATTCGTTTTAAGTTGGAGGCGGAGGCAAAACGTTGTTGTCGTTTACACCAAGCTGAGATTTGCGTAGACGGCCTCAGTTTGCTTGTATGGCCACAAAACGGGCACAATTAATTAGAGCCTCAAGTGACGATAAAAACAATGCTACTCTGCCTCGTCTCCAGCCACGTTCTGACTTAGAAACAGCATTAGCCGGGTGCGAAAAGGGAACGCCTGAGGAGGGAGAGGGACAGACAGCCAGCCAGCCAGGCAACGGCCAGAAGCAAAAAACCTGTCAGTCAATTAACAGGTGTCAATAATTACGCGGAATCGTCAAAAGTGCCAGCGTTGCCTATAAAAACCGATGATCTGCCCTAATTAGGTTCAAACACGCGAATACCACAGCAGGGATCAGATCAGCACAAACAGAACAGCATAGCTGGACAATCATCGAGTCCGAGTCGAGGAGCAAATCACAGCGAACACCACAAAAGTCAAGAAAACAGCTCTAGACATGCAGACACAACACGCGATACTTGCCGCCGCCGTGCTGGGCATGCTCTTGGCCTTTGGCTGCACGCTGCCCGTGCTGGACGCTAGCTCGGGTCTGGACAATGCCACCATCGAGGAGCTACAGGCCAGCGTCAACGACACGCCCAAGAATCTGTAAGGTCCCGAAAAGACTTCATTGTTCGCAATGCAAAACTAATCGAGTATTTCTGCCCTTCAGCTATGTGGTGAAGGCTGTGGTCTATGAGATTGGCATTCTCACCGAGGTGGGCGATAATGAGACCGACTTTGAGAGCCAGGAGCGTGTGGATCTCACCTTCTACGACGCCCACACCAACAAGAGTCACATCGATCTGGGCAACATTCCGCTGCCCATCCAAACAAACGTCTCGGGTCAGGTACTCACGGGCATTGCCCCCGTCAACATTGGCGCCTTCAGCAGTCCCCAGGAGCTGCTGCAAACACTGCCGCTGACCGGCAGCATTGTGAACATCACGCACAGCGACACCGCCTTCTATCAGCTGACCAAGTCGAACACCAGCGCCCACGAAAAGCCGCAATTCTTGAGCGAGGAGGCGTTAGCTAAGCTGACGCATGCTGCCCAGCTGTTCCCCAGCTCGAGCGGCTATGGCGCCTCGGCTGCCTCCAATGAGCTGGACTCGGCAGACAACTAGATACAAATGAAGTAAAAAACCCCAATTTCGAAGACGTAATGCAGTGCGTTGTGCTCCCACAGAATACTTAGTAGAGTTAAGACATAGTTAACCCACATAGTTGTTATTTGTTATGAATCATCATCCGTAGACTTAAGTATACAGCATAAGACTGGATGAGGACGAGATCGTTAGACCCCCGAAGAACACCAAGTTAGTTAGATGACATTGACATTCCATTGACATGCCATTGCCATGGTCATAATATAGTTACAAAATCACAAGCTTAGAATTTCGCATTTTGTATTGTTAACAAATATATATACATACATATATACATATATAAAATAAAAATCACATTAGTACAATAGCACATGGTTGGACTCCGTCTTCGATTTGGCGTGCTCATGTGACTCCGCGACTGCTAAAAGCTTTCCATTCCACTTCTCACCTGAGTCAGCTAGCTCAATGAAAAGACGAGCTCGAAAACTTGCATACTTTTTTTTCCTAACAATAATTTGCAAGAAATGAACTTTCCTTTTAGCAGCACGTTCTTATTTTTGATCGCACGTCATCGTTCACATATTGTTAAGAAATTAATAAAAGTAAGTGTCATAAATAAATGTAAATTGTTTACTAATTTCCATCGTGATTGATACAAATTGCTGGGGACATTTTTATATTAACTAGTTTTTAATTTTTCTCATTTTCATTTGTTTGTTTGTTTGTTGGTTGTTGTTGTGTTGTTGTTTTTAGCTTTTTAACTGTAGTACATGGGTTCTTACGAGCTAGTAGATGATATATTTTATATTAATAGATATATGTAATATATATATATATATATATATATATATTTATATATAAATATAAGTTTAAACTTGTACATGAAAATTAAAATTTGTTGAACGTCTCAGATCAGATAAATTACCACCCCATTCACAAATACATGTCCCCCATCCCAGGCCCCCCTCCCTGACCCACCGTTATCACCCCCTCAACTCAACTTAAATCCAGCGCATACTTCGCCTCCGCTTAATTCGTTCTCTCGTCAATATGCCAATACCACAGGACGAACTAATATATACTATCCAAGAAGGTGTGTATGCATGTATGTGTGTGTGTTCAGAGCGTTGTATATGTGGTGTGTTGGGTGTGTGTGTAATATGTACATACTGCAACGCACATTTAGATACTCGTATATAGTATAAATAATATTTAGTTTTTAACTAATTTACATAGTCATGTAGACGATGCGCTCTAGCGGCTTTTCTTTTACAATATATTTATATTTAATAATTGTGTGTGTATATGTTTGCGTGTGTTTGTGGTGTGTGTGTGTTGTTGTTGTTTGTTTAATATGTATGTAATTATTAGGTAATTATTAGTAGTAGCTACAATTTTCAACTTATGTGCACACTATAACGTAGATAAACTAAACCGTAACTAGAATTTGAATTCGTATCTGCATCTGCTTCTGCTTCTTGTAAGTGTGTAGCTCTGTTGTGTATCTTCTGCTGTATCGTAATCGTAAATCAGCTGTGGAGCTATATCTGTATCTTGATCTGGATCTGATCGGTGTTAGTCCCTTTCTTAATGATCGACGTTATGTAAAGATATTATGTATTTTAGGTTGCTTTGTTTTTGTTTTTGTATGTGGTTGTGTTTTTTGTGTGTGGTTGTTTTGTTTTCACTAAATATCCGCTCGCTTTATACAGTTCTGGCTTACTAACAAAAATCATATACGCATGCGTCGGCGCAGCCTACAAGAAATCATAAAGACTAATAATCTTAACGCGCGGCCAAAATGCTGCGGCAAAAACTATGCGAGATTAGGTTTTTTGGTTCATCCTCCAATGCGCCATTTAATCTGTTGCGAAAATGAAAAGCAATCAATGAGTAAAACTCAATGATCTGATAATGAGCGTTAAAAACTCAAACTCACCTATAACATGACTCTCCATATTTGTGATGCGTGGCTTTGATGCAGGCTGTGGTATTATGGTGATCTCATCGTTGATCTTCAGTGGCTTCAGCAGCGAATCGTTCGCCGCCCCCAGCGAGTTGCGTATCCCACTGACACTGCTACTGCTGCTGCTGGATTGTGCGCTGTTCTTCTTGCTGTCCATCGCCTTGCGAGCCACAGTGCTGTGCGCCGTATACACGTGCGTCTCGAACTGTTTGTACATGCCAAACGTGGCCGTGCACACGGTGCACTTGTAGGATAAATGTGCGGGCTTCAGGGTCATGTGATGATCGCGCGATACGTGATTCAATAGCTTCCATTGGTACATCTGAAAAGAGACGGTGCGCAATTAGTTTATCACATTAATTTTGTACATGCAATTTAGGTGATAACTTACTCTGCCACAGACAGGACAGCGACCGGCATCTTTGCCCTTGTTGGCAGCCTCCTGCATGGAGCTGGTCACCAAGCCGTGTGAGCCCAGTAAATGCCGCTCCAGGCCCTGATCCGTGAAGAATCGGAACTGACACTTCTGGCAATTCAACGGTGGCCGATTGTAGATCATCTTGGGATGTATCTAAAACACCAACGATAATACAATACGATTAAGGAGAAAGTTGTGATCGAAATGACAAACTAGGAATTACCTTCACTTTATGCATCCACTGCATGTGATTGCGCAGCTGCTCCAGATCCTTGATGTAGCCATCGCAAATCTCGCAGATGACAAACTGCGCCTTGTTGTTGCCAGCGGTGGGACTCTGGCCGGGCTTGATGCCCGCTGCTGCCGCTGTTGTTGGCACTTTGCTGGACGAGGCGGCGCCGGACGCACCGCTGCCAGCCGCACTTTGACGAGGTAGTGGCGTTATTGAGATGCTCGGCTGGCCAGCGATGGGTTTCTTTGACGCTTGCTGCAAACGACGCGGAAAATTCTTATATTAGCAACTGCAATTGAGTGAACGTAAGTAGCGGCGTTTTACCTGCACAAGCTGTCCGGCTGTTAGTTGATAGCTGTTGGGCAATGACAACGCCGCGTTGGTGCCGATGGCACCACGCACAGGCGCAGGATTCCTCACGAGACTGTTGGCATTGGGCATCGCCTTGGGCAGCTGTGGCGCTCGCTGTCGCATCTTGGCCGCATTCTGTGCTGCCAACGCAGCCGCCTGCATATTCCTTGCCTGAGCCGCGGCCTGTTGCTGTTGAATGGTTGCCAGCGCTGCCTTCTGTGCCGCCGCCTGAGCTGCCATCGCCTAGAATACAAACAAGAATTAGCAAGCATTCTCAACCACAATCGGCAAACAATCGGCTTACCTGATAGGCGGTTGCTGTGCCCACGAGACCATGTCGTGGCTTGATGCGCGGTATCTTCGCAGGCGCCTCCCAATCGTTGGGCGGCGCCAGATTCAATTCCGGCCTGAACTTCTTCGCGCACACCGGCTGATGACGCGCCAGTTTCGCCTTGCCGTTGTCCTCGAAACCACAGTTGGGGCACTGATGATAGGGCAAGGGCTTGATCAGGCGCGCCTTGATGTTGTGCACCGCCTCCATGTGATAGACAATCTCAGTGGCGTTGCGTATCTCGAACGTGCAAAAATTGCACTTGTACAGCACGCCATTCATGTGCGGCGTCTCGTAGTGATTGGCCATCGAGAGTGCCGACTCTGACTTAAAGTTGCAGAACTCGCAGCGTTTCATCGTGAACTTGAAGGGTGCATTTTTCGTCTTGGACGCCTGCAGATTGCCACTCAACGCATTGATGGCCATCTCAAAGTCCTTGGGATCCCGCGACAGTGACTTGCGCATCTTGCGCTTCTGCAGCCTCAATAGATCCGCCTGCACGTACTCCTGCACCAGGCCGACGCCAATATCCATGAAGAACTTGCCCAGCGGACTCTCAAAGTAGTTCTCCTGGCCCGGCTTCGTGGCCGTTGTCGATGGCACGCCGCCCGAGGCGGCCAGAGCAGCGGCCGGCTTGATGGCGCCCTTCAGCGCAGTCAGATCATCGTTTGCCTCTTTAATTAGCACCTTGGTGCGCACACCCGACTCCGAATCATCGTCGTCGTCTTCGTCATCATCCTCATCGGACTGTTCCGACCACGATTCGTCGTCGCCGCGCTTCTTCTTCTTATTGTTCTTGTTTTGCGTATTCGCCTGTTCGCCCTGACTCTGTTTGTCCTCCTTGTTCTGCTCGGTCATCATGTCAAACTCATCCACCTTGTCGGCCACAGCCAAATCCTCGGCAGACAGCGCATACGTTGTCTCAATGGACTTGATGATCTCTCGTATGTTGTCGTTGGGCGGCTTCTCATAGATGTAGGGCACAATGAACGATGGCGCCTCCAGCACAAACATGTCGTCCGTCAAACCGGGCAACAGATTCGCATTGTTCGTCATGCTGGGAAGTCCAGCTGCCGTCAGCGACAGAGTCGGCGGATTCAGCTGCACCGTGTTGCCAACAACGCCTGTTAGCGCCGCGCCCGTCACACCCGCCATGGGCACCAGCTTGGGCGGTGCACTGCCCAAATTGGTGGCCACGCCGGTCACCGCATTGGTTATGGTCACCGGATAAACGGCAGCGGCCGATGCGCCTCCAATTGTTGGCCCCGCCTCGTGTGGCATCAGCGAGCGTGCATCCTTGATGGTCAACTGGCCGAGGCCAATGCCACCCAGGGCACCGCTAGCCGCCGCATTGAGCACACCCAGAGCCAGAGCGGAAGGCGTCGAGCTGCGTTGTCGCTTGCTGTTCGGTTGCAGGTCGTCCAAGTCGCTTTTGCGCTTGTTAAGCGTCGCCTGTTCGCTGGGCGAACTGTTGGGCGGCGTATCGTCCTCAATCACCACACAGTCATCGTCGTCGTCATCGTCATCCTGATTTTGAGCTGGTGGCGGTGGCGGCGGCGCCGGCGTTGCCTTGACAATGGGCGATTGCTTTTTGCTGATTGGCGGAGGTGGCGCTGTTGCTGGACCCGTTTCCGAATCCGAATCGGAGGCGATCAGGACCGCATCGTCAGAGGACTCGGCTTCGCTAGATGCAGACGTCGTTGTTGCTGTTGTCGTTGCCACTGGCTTGGGGTTTGCTGTGCTTGGCGTTGCCTGAGGATTCGCTATTGCCGCTGCATTCACGTGAGCTGCTGACGGCGTCGTTTTTTCCGCCATTTCGGAGATTTCCTCGTCACTGTCCTCATCCAAATTGACCACAGCGCCTGCATCGTCATCACCATGATTGTTGCTTCTCGTGGCTTCCGCTGTGCTCGCCTGTCCATTGGGCTTGGCTTTGGTCGTGGCGGCTGCATCAGCCTTGGGACTCTGATCAAAGCCATTCACCGACTTCTCCTTCGCCTGCTTCACTTCCAGCTCGTCGTCTTCGGTTTGCATTGCTTCGGGCTCCGAGTCGGTTACGGTCTTGGCTGTGCCGCTTTGTTGGCTCGCCTCCTCCTCCTCTGCTTCTGGCTCGTCCACATCTTCAATGCTCTTCTTCTCTGCTTCCTCATTTTCCGCCTGATTGGGCTGTGTGGCTGCCCCCAAAGGATCTTCGGCATCGCAACTGTTTTCGGCTGTGCTGCCAATCTTCTCCTGCTCATCTTCGGGATCCTCGTGATCACCATTGGTGGTCACTTCCTCCTCCTCCTCTTCATCCTCATTGGCTTCACCGTCCAACTTGGGCTCTTTGCTGTTGCTGCCGTTCTCTGTGGAACTGGCGCTTGTGATTTGTGAGTCGCCCTCCTCGGTGTCATCCACATCCATGGACTCTGCCGCGGGCTTTGTGGCCTCCTCGCTAGCCTTGCAATCACCATCGTTGCTGTTGTTGCTGTTACTGTTACTGTCGAGCGGCAGTTTAGCCGCTATCACTGCACCATGAACATCATCATCGGTGACTTCTTGCTGCTTGACTGGCTTTGTTGATTGCTGCTCCTTATCAAGCAGCAGCAGTTCTTTCTGAGATTTGGGGTTATTCTGCTGTTCCACTTCTGCATGCTGTGGCCCTTCGCAGTTGTCGTCTTTATCCGTCACCTTCTCGTTGTCGTCCTCGATCTCGGTGTCTTCTGATGTTGTCGTTTTGGCAAGTAGTTTTGTTGTGGGCTCGGCAACGCCCTCCGGCAAAGCGACGTCGACTTCAGTCATTTGTTGTTGTTTTCTGCTGGATTTTGAAATTGTGGAATGTGCCTCTGTTGGTCGATAGATGTCGCTGCTGCACTATTCAGCTCGCTGTTTCTCTTGTTGTTGTTGCTGGGGATGCCTGCCGAGTAAAAGAAGAGATCTCGATAAATTACTTCTCATTAATCCGCTGTTGTAATCGATGCCAATCGTAAATCGATAAAAACTAAAACTACGACTAAGACGAGACTTTACAGCGCTCTTCTTCCAACCGGGAAATATTTGGCACACAGAGAGAGCTAATGAGAGACAGAGAGAGGAGGAGGAGGAAAAGAAAACTAAAGCGTAAATAGCAACGAAAGAGAAGCGCAAAAGAGAATTGAAAAAAGCGCAAAACTTGCAGAAAATTAATCAACGAGAGCATAACATAAATTTGTGTTAACAATTCCCAAAAACCCAAGCAAAGAAAATTGAAATCTAGGTGAATTAAGCACTTCCAACCCACAGCCCCTCGCTCTTGCTCCACACCTCCCCCCACCCACACTCAGCTAATAGCCAATAACTAGGGGCAGCAAAAAAAAAAGAAAAAAAAAGAGTTAATTGAGACAAAATGGCTGCCATATTGGATTAAAACTAAAATACAATTTAATATGTATATATGTATTTATAGTATATATGTACATATATATGTAATATTGCAAAGCAGCTATGTATACCAATTTAAGTATGTATGTAATTACATAAAAACGTCATTGCGCGCGGCATGTAACGTTGTATGTTTGTATATATGTATATATAGAAATGTCTGTATGTATGGTATGTATGTATGTATATACAGTGTTGCATAAACAAACATACATACATGCTTATATTATTACACACATACATACAGACAGACAGACGAGCAGTTACCGAGCACACAGCAACTGCACGATTGACATACATACAGACAAAACACACACACAAATACACACACCTACGTACATACATACAAAGCGCACCAACAAAACGAGCACACACACATACACAAATACGTACGTATCTATATATATATATGCACACACACACAATACATATATAATTATATATGTATGTAGATACAAACGGACACGCAGACGCTGGGACGGGGACGGACAAAGCGACAAACAGACAGACGGCCGGTGAGACGACGGCGACGACGTTGGCTTTGGCTCTGCTGCGGTGTTGGTTGTTAGTTGGCTGTGCTGTTGCTGTGGCTGTAGCTGGCGGCAGCGGCGGCGGCGTGGAGTGGAGTACGGGTGGGTACAGGAGCGTGTTTTGCGCTTCTGTCTGTATGTGTGCGTGTCGGTGTGTGCGTTGATAGAGTGGTGTGCGCGCGTGTGTTTGTATTTCTATACGTATGTGTGTGTCTTTATGACTGTTTGTGTGAACAATGTGATATTTTTCATTTTAGCTAATGCGAATTCTAATTCAAATTCTACCATTTATGCAATCAAAACAAACTCCGTCTGCATTTTGAGCAAACCATCCACAATAACAAAACTTACAAATTACATTTTACGTCACACTTCAATGGCAGTGGCAGGTTGCAGTTGCAGTTGTTATTGTTTTTCTTTTTTGTGGCTATTTAAGAAACGATAACACGAATCATATAAACAAAAAAAAGTAAAGGTAAAAAATGATCTCTTTGCCGAACACGCACAACAAATTGTTTTTCTTGATTTATTGTGGAGCACACACTCAGAGAGCGAACGAGCAAAAGAAAAAAGAACGCTATGCCAAAGCGCGACAAACGGACGATAGACAACGGGGGCAACAACAAGGCAAACTGGAAATGGAAGCGGAAAAAAGCAAAAACGTCGCTAGCACTACCAAACACAGAGTTGCACGAGCGACAGCCGGGCGCTAGCTCAGGGTTGCATATCCGATTTAAAAGTTACGCGCGCAGCAAAACAGTTATCGGTCAATCGATAAAATTGTAATTAATATTTATAGCATTTTACAACAGCTGCTACTGACTGCAGGTGCCCATGCAATTTTATTAAATTACTCGTTCAAATATTCAATTGAACTGCTAATTATTTTCGAGAGCGAAACGATCAGCAGCATTTGAGTTTTTGATTTTTTTTTTTTTGTTTTGTTGACTTTGACAGAGCGCCAATATTGCAAACGTGCATGTGGCGCACTACGAAGAGAAAAGTGAGAGAGAGCAGGAGCTGTGTTACGCTCAAAAATAGCGAATGGCAATGTGAAGCGCAAACCAACCGTTGTCACTGTGACCGAGTGTGTGTGCGTGAGTGTGTGTGCTTGTCGGTGGGCCATTGCTGTCGTAGTATTGGAGCGCGCCCATGTGAATGGATGGATGGGAGGAAAAAAAACAAATTTGACAATTGTACGCGCGCCACGAACGAAATGAACAAAACAAAAATGAAACGGCATTGCTGCTGCTGCCTGCTGTTGCGTTGTCGTCGTAGTCGCTGTCGCTGTTTGTTGCCGGCGTATTTGATGGATTTTTTACGATGATGATGATGATATTAGGCATTTATTTGTATCTGCGCGTCGCGCGAAATATTTGAAAATCGCGCGCGCAAAACTGTTCGACGGTCGTTCTATGGGACAATGGCTTATTACTGGTTATGGTTTGTTACAACTCTCTAAACCAGGCCAATATTGAATGCTCCCCCACACACAGACTTTGAAGATACATACATATCTAAATCTATATGTATGTAAGAAGCATAGGCAAAGCGACGATTGCCCCGTCGTCGTCTGTAAGTTTTAAAACTGTATACTCATCACGATACTTCTGCTGGCGCTGCTGATGCTTCTTCTTCTTTCCCAACTTATTTCAGATTACGCTGCTTGCCTCTCTGTCGCTCTCACACGCAATGGGCCAATATACATACAAACGAACATACATAAGTATGTAGTATACATACATAATATATGTATGTAAGTGTGTGCATATATGTACGCTCTTTGCAAGTGTGCGTGCGTATGAGTGTTCTCTTAGTGAGCGTATGTCTATATGTATTTATGTATGTGTGTTCGTATGTATGTGTGTGTGTGTGATTTGGTCTATATGCAAGTACAAATTTGAAAGTAACCCGCTTCTCACCCCCGTTGATCGGCAACTGGTAGAAGTCTGAATTCGCCTACCGCTTGCTACAATAGTTGTTGTTGTTGTTGCTGCTGCTACGGGATTCATTAAGAGCCACAAACTATCGGAATAATAATATAATGGAACGATAACAAATACTTTATGTTATACATACATGTGACCTTTTCTGTTTGCGTCGCCGTCCGTCGGTTGTCAAGCGAATTTGGATACAACTTAGAAAGAACCTTGCCGATTTCTATACTGAATGTCAGTCAAGTGGACCGTCAAGAGGACTTTTAAAATGTAATTTAACGAATTACAAACATTTTGCATCAATACATCTTGTATCAACTTTCCTACATGTTTATTGATCTTTTTGCAACACAAAATTGAAAATAACCCAAAAAACTACATAGACACTAAAATAGTATTGCCAACAAATATTACAAATTCAAAAAATTAATTTATATAAATATTACTAAGCCCACCTTTAAACAAATTATGGAAGTGTAAAGCAAAAGCTTTTCTAATCTATTCATCTTGGAATATATTAATTATTATATTAAAATAATACAAATGAAAAAAAATAGTTCAACGTTCTAATAGTAACATTATGCAAATAAGAGGAACTATCATTGAACAAAACACTTCTATTGAAATGGTCTTTGCTTGAAATCTAAGGAAAGTAAAAAATAATCTGCTTATTTTTTAATAGTCTGTCTACAACTACACTAAAATTCAAACACATATATTTTGGTGCTGACAAATCAAAAAACAATTTCTGAATTTAGCAATGCATATAGCAGTTACCAATCTTGCAAGTACATAAGTAGATATATATATGTAAATATATATGTATTAGCTATTAATATCTAATTTCGAAGTAAAAACATGACTATAGCCCGCATACGTGTGTCTTAGTCATTTATCTAAGCTTAAAGAGCGTGAGGTTGTAGTATATCTAATACACAAATAAATATTAAATTTAAATAATCTAAGAATTACAACACTCAAAGTCCAGGGAATCACATTAATCACGATAATCAATATACTATATACGTAGTAAATATTTAAGACATACATATATATAACGCATATTATACGCAAATTTAAATGCGCAGTTTGGATTTCAAAATATACATACATACATATAAATTCAAATACAAATACATATCTCTATGCATGTGTGTGTATGTGTAAAAAGTTGTAGCGCTTACCTAACCATGCACTGCGGGCAACCATACAAAGGGGCTGCTTGTTGAGATATTATGGCAAACTCGAAAGGGGGAATATAACTCTCTATAGGCGATGTGTTTAATCCTCGCCTGCTTCGGCGTCCTCTTCGTCCTCGTTGAATGACAATTTGCTGTTGCTGCTGCTGGCCTTGGACTTTTTGTTCTTATCAGATTTCTTAACTTTCGACTTGGTTTTATCTGCTGTGGCTTCGCTCTCAAGTTTTGTCGGCTTAACGCGTTTTTTGAAGACTATAGGTTGGTTTAAATCCGCGGGTCTTTCAGCTTCCTCTGCAATGCGAAAAGTCAACGATTAGTTCAATAAGAATTACGATACTTCAATTAAATTTGATTTTACATGTAGAGTGCATATAGTAAATGTGGCATACGGGCAATTGAAAATGCAGTTTCCTTTGGTTGTTGCCGCCCCCACTTGCAACAACAATAGGAATAATTGAATATGTAAGTTACAGACGCATATGCTCGACTGCGCGATACCCGCTACTATAGCTGGATATTGCAAAACTATTATTTGTGACCTTAAGCAGTGCACATGATTTGATGGAGCTATTAAATTGTTTGTTAAATACGTACAAATGTAAGTTTAAAGTTTAATTTCCTATCACTATGAGATTCTTGCGCTAATCCGTATTCCGTTTTCTTAAGTAAATTTCATTATCAGCAATAAAGTTTACCCACACTTATGAAATGTTAAACTTCATTTAAATAAATTCAATGGATAGTAAAATAGAATGGGCTTTTAAGAATGCGGTTATGTTTTACCCAAAATTGTAAAACAAATTGGAATTAGACTTTGGTGTTCTATAAAAAATCAACTCTCAAAACTGATCATATGGTAGCGGAAAAGTTTCAGTTTTCCAATAGATTAAAATCCGTTAGGAGTTTGCAATAACAATAATACCCTTTTCACCCTTTGGTCAACCCGTGTGCAGAAATCACACCTATTGGGGCAACCGCCTTACTTTGCTGCATCCTGCCTCAAAATGAGATAGAAAAGATTTTACTCATTTCGCCTAAGTTTGCAGAGCACAGCACCTCTGCACCCGGTTCTCTTCCTCATCAGCAGCCGCCTCCCCTACCTCCCTCCCACAACCCAACACAAACTATAGCGTCTTGCAGTGCTCCACCTTCGTTCGGACACGACGAAGACAGCACAACAGAGCAGAGCAGAGCAAGCACAGTTTGTGCGAGACAGTGGACATGACAGTGGCCACCGCCGCCGTCCCCAGTGCTGCCCCCTTTGTGCCCTGTTATCCATCCATCCATCCATCGTTGTATCGTCGTCAAGCCACTTGCCGTGCTCTCTTTTGTTCGCCTGTTTCGTTCATCATTGTCTCTCCCGTTTTGTTGCTTCGTTCATTCTTTCACACGTTTTCACCCGATTTTCTGCGCGCGATTCTTCCTCTTCTTCTTCTGCTTTAGCAGCAGCAGCAACAACGGTGGCGGGCGGCGGGGCGATGACGATGACGACGGCAGCTGTTGTTGGTTTTGCGGCGGCAGCGACGGCAACGGTGACGGTGGCAGCGGCTGTGGGTCGCCGTTATTTGTTAACTTCTCTTGGCCGGCTGCTTTAGCGTGCGCTCCGCTTTGGCTATGATTTTCATCACATGCTCCGCTTTAGCGGAGCCCCAATGAAAATGTCAGTGTGTATGCTTTGTGCCAGCCATCTGTGTATGCTTGTGTATGTCTTGTATATGTGTGCGTCTCTGAGTCTGTGTGTCTGTCAGAATGTGTGTGTGTTTGAGTGTGTGTATGAGGGTGCTCCGCTGGCAGTGAGTGCCACAAACTAATTGCAATAATCAAAGTCAAAGGAAAGAAAGCGAAAGGGGACTGTTCGATTCGCTGTCATAGAGACGCCAGGAAGGGCGTTGCGGGCGTGGCAACTTCCCAAAAATAAGCGAAAAAAGTCAAATATATAGAACACATTTTCTAGGTTAGAACTGAAGTTAGCATGAATACGAATTTTCATGAAACAATATTACAACGCAGCAGATTGCAAAAAAATGCAACATATTTTTTTGCACAAACCAAGAGACGTAGAAAAAACGAGAAAAAAGGCGAAAAAAATACGTTGAGAGCCCGCAAAAATTCAAAATATGGAACTTGAAGTTTTTGTTATTTTTTTTTGCTGTTTGTTCGATTTTGTTGCTGCACTTTAGCGTATTTGTTGAGCGTTTTGTTTATGTTTCATTAAAAATTTTCAAAATTCAATTGCGAAAATCACACACACACTTGAACATACACTTACGTACGCGAGCAAAAAACGCACACATACAAACGCGAAAACATACATACATACGGTGTGTAGTGTTGTAGTATAGGGCAGCGAAGAAAGAAGAAGCAGCGACAGCAGCAGCAGCGTGAAAGAAGCGTGGAAGCGACCGACGCTCGATTCTGACTCAACTGAACTGAAAGCCAAACTGCCACAGACGATAACTACATCCTACCTACGCACACACCGACACGCATACGAACACATGCACGCATACAACTGCAAAACACTCACTGCATGTAGTGGTGTGTGTGTCTGTGCATACCTTTTGCTATGCGCTGCTGCTCGAGGGCCACCTCGTCCGCCGTGAGATCCCCACGCGATAGCACTACGATTTGCGGCTGCTCGTCCTCGCGCTCCGGCCGCTCTTCACCAGAATCGTAGCCGTCGTGCTGCTGCTGGTCGAGGTCCTCGAGTTTCTGGCGCTGTTGCGAATTGGATTTTTGGAACAGCAGCAACAAAGCTGAGCATGAGCGAGGCACTTTGTTTTTTTTTTTTTTTTTGTTTTCTCGGGTTGTTGTCTGCTTACCTTTGTGTCGACGTTTGGCCCTTCCTTATAGCCAATTTCCGCCTTTAGTTTGGCCAAAAAACTAGGTTCCTGTGGCTTCACGTACGTGATATTGTTGCGCTTGGACATAGCAGAAAACAAGACGCGAGCATAAATTTTTGTTTGCGCTTTTTGACGCCGCTTTCTTGTACTTGGATTTTTCTTCTATTTTGATTGCCGTCGTTCACTTGACAGTGTCTCCCTCAGAGATCAGTGTTGCGAAATTCGTTAAAATGACAAAACACAGAGTGCAAATATTATATACAACAGCACTTATACACTTTTTCATAATATTTATTTCCTCTAAATTCATAGCATTTTTTAAGAAAATTTGACGCACTTAAAAATATTTATTTTGACAATCGATTACTTGTTTTTAAATGTATCGTAAGTTTCTATCGCTAGCAGCGCCATCGAACAGCTGTTTGTGGAAACTGCCAATATCTGGCCACCATTTTGCATTTAGTGTGGCAGCGGTACAATGTCGAATTGCGGCTATTGTGAATGACTGCAACTTTAAGTAACAGTTACTTTTTGAATGGTATTATTGTGCGATGAAATTATCTAGTTAAATCTTAGTAGCAGTTGTCAATTCATAAGCATTGGTTTATTTTTTTTTTGTTATATTGGACTTAATTAAATTTTTTTATAATCAGCTTGAATCCAAGCTGGCATATTTATTTGACTAATTTAAGGATGAATATCTTATGATTAAGCTTTTCTGTGAATGTTTGCAAAAGTTGGCTGCATAGCACACTTTTGAGAGCTCACTTATTATTCACTTTACTGAATTGGATTCGTCCTTTGTGTCACTTGCAATTATATTTCATTCGCCTTTGTCGCCATTGCATATTTTCCGACTGGTTTCTCTGGTCAATCAGCTGCAGGAATTCCCAAAGCGAACTCCACACTGCAGGACTTCGCTGTCAAATCAGCGCTTCGCTATCCACAGCGGATGCTGCCAAAATAAAAAAAAACTGGGTACACATATAGCTGTTGCATAACTTGCAAATTTTCCACTTCACCTGCAATCCGATGGCACGCGGAACGAATTTGGATCAAAAACCGGCAACCAAACAATACACAGTGGCATTCATCAACGTCCGCCAATGTCGCATGCAGCAGCGACGGCTGCCACTTGCCCCTTGCACCCGATTGCCGCCGCCGAAACCCACTTTGGCAACATAATAAATCATCTGTAAATTGATTTCAAAACTTTAACAGCAGCGTACAAAAAATATCGGGGGGTAAAAACGAGAGCCGGAACACTCAAACATTATGAGCTCCTGCTGCAGGGCACTCGGGATCATATGTTGCCTCCCTCTCAACAAGGCACCAAAAAAAAAAAAAGAAACAGAGATAGAGATAGAGAGTGAAGCACGATTTTTGAGTGCAGCTACAAATCGGCAGGATTTGTGCTGCATCCTGGCACGCGCTTAAATCTCACAAGCGTTCCCACAACGCGCAGTTCCCTGACCTAATATCAAATTGATAGCTTTTAAATTTGATTCCGCGTCTTATCACCAAAGCGACAACTTTGACAGGCCCAAATGGAGTGTGCACCCACACCACCCACCCACACACGCCCACCCCACGCCCCCTCTATTACTTTCGCCCCTCCTTTGAGCTACCCTTTCGACTGCTACTAAAGCTGTCTCGCTTTTTCTATCGTTTTCTCTATGTGTTGCATTAAAAATGAGCATTCCAGAACATTTTATGGGTTGCAGTGGCAGCAACTCTCGAGTGCAACATGGCGTATGCTTCTTTTTTATCGAACTATCATATATACGCTAATACTTAAAGGGTATATTGAATTTAAATATATTTACCTTAGTAGTCAATTAAATTTTTTTAAGAAGTTCTTCCTTTTTCTACACAGTTATTATTATATATTTTATTTATTTTGGGTAGTATTAATTTACGTGGTATCAGTTCGTCAATCAGATGAACGAATTCCAATGTTGATTGCCTTGTTCAAGTTGTTGCTTCTGATATTTTAAGATAAATCAAAGGAGTTTCAAGCTATAAACTTTATAAAGGATATTTACTTGTCAATAAAAAAAAAAATAGTTTGCATCTGCCCTATTTGAATGGAAAAGTAGTTTAAAATTTATATACGTCAATGCAAGTTAACTTCGAGATAATGCATACAGTTAAATCATATGCTGTTCAATAATTAAATTATTTTATTGGTGACAAATAAAACAAGAAAGAAAGCTACAGTCGAGTGTGCTCGACTGTGATATACCCGCTACCCAGCTCAAATATACTAAAATATACCAAAAAGTATTTTTGGTTTATTTGGTATATTTGTACATTCATATTGCATCACATACTAAAAATCGCATAAAGTATAAAATATACCATGCACGGTCACATTGTTCACAAGAAACAAGCCACGTGCAGCTGCCTATGGATTTTCCCATACAAGACTGTTTTCTGGATATCTTCCAAGTTTTTCATCCGATCGCGACCAAGTTCTCGGGAATCATCAAGACTCTTATTATCTTCATATGTACCAAAACTTTAAAATTGCGCTAGTAAATCGTTTTCGATTTTAGGGGGCGGAAAGGGGCGTGGCAAAAATCTAAAATAAACGGGATCTGCGTAGGACATACACCAATACTGGTACCAAGTTTGAAATCTCTAGCTCTTATAGTCTCTGAGATCCAGGTGTTCATACAGACAGACGGACATGGCTATATCGTCTCGGCTGGTGACCCTGACCAAGAATATATATACTTTATGGGGTCGGAAATGCTTCCATCTGCCTGTTACATACATTTCCTGAAGTCACAAAGCTATAATACCCTTCTACCCTATGGGTAGCGGGTATAAAAATATGTAAATAGGTATAGTAATATATAATATTTATTTCATCCTGACAAAATAATTAATAGTTGCCTGAGAGAGCAGCTGAACAAACAAGAACTTCGCTATCGCTGAATTTATTATTGTAATACTCTTATTTGCTATGCAATGAATTGTATGACCGTATAAATTATGGTAGGGTATAAGATACTAGTGCTAGTTTCATGTTCTAAATGGTTGCTCTAGTTGTTGTTGTTGACATTTGTGTGCACATTTAAAACAAATCGAGTGGGCGAGTGGCAGTTGCTTTTACTTTTGCTGCTCACTGCTGGCTGCTGCAGGCGAGGATTTCAAGTGTGCTGGACTAAGCCGAGTTAAACGTGTTTAGTTTCATATCAGCTTATTGACAGCTGCTAAGCACGCACACACAAACACACTCAGTTACGGTGATACACACACGCATAGAGTCACGCACACATCTTCAAAAGACACTCCCAAATCAGAAGAAGCTTGAGCTATGCGCCTCAGGAAAATGTTATCACAAACTGCATCCGGCGGCGTCGCCGTTAGCATCGCAGTCGACGTCGCCGTCACCATCGCCATCTCAGTGTCAGCAGCAGTGCTGCTTCGTTGCAGTTCGGCTGCTGCTGCGTGACGCAGCCTGCGTCGCGTCACTTCGGCTCGCTTCGTGTGCTTGAGTGTGCGCGAATCGGTTACAATTCAAAGTTTTTCAGATGCTCGTCGGCATTTGGCGCGTGCAGTTGCGAATCGCGGCAAACCGTTCAACGTGTACAACGCGGACATCGAATACGTAGATAATAGAATATTCCCAAAAAAAAAACCTAAAAAAAAATACAGTTATCAAGCATTTCTGATATTTTTGCGTGTGTTGTGTGCGTCGCACTTGCGCACTAAAAACTCACTGGTAGTCAAGCAGTGAAGTGAAAAGCAGATAACGTGAACAACATCACATGACCAAAGGAGCACCAAAGGGAAGTGTGGAAACCTCAAGTCAAGCTCATATCTTAAACTAGTGGGGCCTGGCCACGGCTATTTCCGTTAGTTGCCATTGTTGTCGGCGTGTTTATCATCTTTCATTTTTTGTTTTAATTGGCGGCCTGACAAACTTTGATTTCTTGAACGCAACAGTTTCAGTTTTTCGTTCGTTCGGTTCGGTTCGGTTTCGCTGACGCTACGCGAACAATTTATCTTCAGGATGCGCTGGCGAGTTGGGCCACTCCTCATGGTGGTCATATGCCTGGCCAGTATTGTCGGACTGTCGTCTAGCCAGTGGCAGCCATGCCCCACAAGTTGCAATTGCTTTGCGCGCACCGTGCGCTGCATGCGCGCTCGCCTCACAACCCAGCCGCAAGTGCCACGGGACACCCAAGTGCTGTAAGTACCACAAAACGAATTAGGGAAGTGGAAAGGGGTAAAGTGCAAGCAAGTCTGCAGTTGCATTCTTCGTTTACATGCATAAATCATAGCAAGTTTTTGGCTTTTGGCAAATCCATAAATTAGTTTTTAATGTGCTCTCCAACATGGCGAGCGATAGACGGGCGGGCAGATGAAAAGATGAACGGAGCGATAGACAGAATCGACAGACGAACAGATGAACTACAGACACCCGGATTGACAGACAGATGAACTGCAGAAGAACAGAAAGACAGAGCGACAGACAGATAGACCGGCAGACGGATAGTGATTGCGGAGGCGGTTTCATGCTTTGACTGAGCAGTTGCCAGCGTTAATTCGTTGTCTCCTCCCGCCGCCTTGTCTGACTGCCTGTCTGCCTGTCTATCTGTGGCATGCTGCGTGTTGACTCAATTAAACGATGTCTAACTGTGGCAGCAACGCGGGAATTTTGTATATTTATCACTTCGCATCACATCGCATCTGCGATTTGTATGCATGCGAAATGCGAGTAGTTCTCCATCGCGCATCCCCGCATCCTGCAACCTGCAGCCTGCATCCTCCATCTTCCATGCTCCATCCTCCCGTCATCATCATCGCGTTCACTGACGCTGCGTTTATTTCCAAATGTCAGCACTTTTCGCATGAATTTCGGCTAAAGTTTTCTGCGAATGGCGTTGCATGCAACTTGGCAAATGTTTGTGGAACATATGCATATTTATGCGATAGGCCGCGCAACGCCAGCAGCTCCGCCTCATGTTGTAGAACGTTGGAGAATGCCGCGCAAAAAGGATTTGTGTATTTATGAAGAGAATTCAATTCAATTTGCGAACTGAGTTGAGGCAGCAAGTTGTGACAGCTACGAGCCAAGTGTGACGCGGGCGTGGCAACCAAATGATCGGCATTTATTTAGCGTGAAGCATGGAGGAAACAATTTAACTGGGCTGGTAGCTACTGCGAAATTGGGTTTGAAATTTGGGAATTGCCAAATATGTTAAATCGAAATTCATTTCCCTAGATATCTGCGACAGATTGAAGCACTTTATTAATTGTTTTTTCGCTCAATGCAGTTTATCAATAGTACTTTAAAAAGCTCGAATTTTCAAATTTCTGTGAGAAATGGTTTTATTTTTATGCTCTATTTTTAGTAAATTCGATAAAATAATTGAATATTTGACTATATTGCGTATGCATATTTATTTAAACGTAGCAAATTTAATTAGCTTGTCATATTTTGAACGTGACTTAAGTGAGACAGCCATTTTCATAAAAGAAATTTTTAGGCGCAGCCAAATTATCTACTTCCATAAAGCATTTAGTTTGTACTTTTACAATGTGGCAACGGTATGTTATGTTTTTTCATATTTAAATGCTAAAGGGCAAAGTGGTCAAAAGAAAAACGTATGCTTAATTCAATTGAATATAAATTAAACTCAATATTGACATTATTGAACATAGAATAATAGTTATTTTAAATAAATGGTTGCATTGTTCACTTTACCATTGCATTAGTTTGCTGTAATTTATTGTGGAATTTCATCTATTTTCGTATCAATTAATTTGTATATTTTTGGGGCAATTCGGTTGAATGGAAAAGCATTTGCAATTTGCACACAAGCTGCTAACTTTTATATGCCAATCAATCTTAATATTAGATAAGGTGTGTCATGCATTATTTATCTTGTTTAGTTTCCCCTCGCAAACCTGCAACTAAAAATAAAAACAACTAAAAACAACAACAATTAGAATGGCAGGCAGACGAGTGGAAATTCATTTGAAACTCGGAGAATTGCATTTCAAAGTTACATTCGCATTTCGCTTTTAATTTATTTTGTGGCACTTTTAATTAATTTGCTGCATTTACAGTTTAGTCTAAAGCTGCCGAAAACTTTGTTGTTTAGCTAAATTGCAAATGTGGCACATAAAGCACGAAATTCTCCGACTTCCCAACGACTATTTTGTGTAGAAGTATGAGCTTACTACACAAACACACACACACACACACACATATATGGGGAGAGTGGGGGGAATACGAGCATTTTTGTTCAACTTGTTTCCGTTTGTCGTCTCGTTATTTTTATGAAAATTCAGCATTCAACATTCAACACATGTCCATAAAGCTGCCGGCAGCCAAAATTGAAATAATACGGCACAAAAATGCAATTCCCCTTGACCAAGCAGATGCTTTTGGAAGGCACAAACACACACCATCGCATTTATACACACACTCACACACACACTAACTTATACACTCAGGTCATGATCTCTCTAGCAGCGTAGACCATTCTCTATACCTGCACTTGCTATGAACAGAAAGGTATCTGAGATGATTGGTTATACATTTAAAAAATAATTCATAATCAGAGACAACAACAAAATTCTAAAATTAGGATGCTCATTATGTGAACAGTGCTTAATATAAACTGTTTATTAAGTGAATTAAAATTTGGGATTCATTCGATTTGAATTGGGATATTTATTGTATCTGAATTTCATATAGAGAAACTATTATATACTTTAAATATATGATTTTTATAACTAATGAGTTTGTAAAAGTAAATAACTAAAAGGATCGATGTAATTGATGTGATTGGTTCAAAAACAGAAGCAACACAAAATGGAAAAAAATATTTATAAATAATTTAAAAATATTAGTTATTTTTTATTAGTGTTTTGTATTTAAAAATAAGTCAATAGGTGTAATTAAAATGTCATTTCGAATGCTTTTAAATCATAAAGTAACATATTAACTACTATATTTTCTTCACTCCGAATGAAATGTAGGTAGATTAACTTTAAACAAATTATATACCATTTCTTATTATTCCACTTGTTAATCTTCATAATATATACAATTCAGAATCTCAATGCAGGTATTTTGAGTCGTATATTCGAGATTACTGCGAGTTCTTCTATCCGTTTGACTTAATTTTGTTAATGGCACAAATTTGTTTACAGTTTTGGCTCATGTGACTCTGGGTGTTTCTTTAGACTCATGTGTGCGAGTTTTGTGTGTGTGTGATGAAATGGCGAATAATCATGACTGTGAGACTGTATAGTAGATTATGACGGCAAACAGGGATAGAGAGAATGCAAAAAATAAATATATACATATGTATATACATATATAAACAGAGAGACAGAGAAAAAGTCAACGCACAGATGGCAAATGCAAAAAGTCAGATCGTATTTTTGAGCTGGACACTGGAAATGTGAAATGTGGGGCATGTATATGATAAACTATATAAGTCAAACTGGCATTTTAGAGGAAACAAAACTGAGCACAAAGATACCCTAAATAAAATATTTACAATTTTAATACAATCGTTTATTAAATTTTAGTTTACAAAGTCTTCAAAGCAAGAAATTTATTTATTTATTTTAATGATAATAATACAAGCTTTGACTACATTTGGCTTTATGTTTACAGGGTATATATTTAAACATGTTTCGTGTAGCCAACAGATTTATTATTTCTTCGTAAATTTTTTTTATTTTTCTGCTTGCGTTTGTAGCTTATAAATAATTAATTTATGTAGCCATAGACAATAATTTAGATCTCTTGGTCATAAAAATGCTTTTTTACACAATGTATAATTTATTTGTTCTCTACTTAGTTTTGAATACTATTTAAATTTAATACTGGGTATATAAGTAAAATACATTTAGCTTGGTTCTTATTTTTTTAATACAATTTATAATTCTTTCGTAAACTTTTGCTTTGTGCTCTCCAGCGTTGACAAGGCCTATGCCACACAATTTTTCTATTCAACATGTCCGTGGAACAGCGTGCAGTTTCCTGCCACACAGCCGTGGCAAGCAAGTCATGCATCACACAAGCACAGACATACCCCCACACACAAGAGGCAAGTTCAAATGTTGCTGTGAATACAAAAGCGCAAACATTTTGACTTTTTGCTTGCCGCGTATTTAAACTTGCAACTAAATGCAAGGCAAACTCTGCGCGTGTGTGTGCAACATACAGCATCATTCATCGTCCACCCACACAAACACACAGAGAGAGCTTGCCACATGGGGTGGGGGACAAGTGGGGCAAGAGCTGAGACTGTGACTGAGACTGAAGCCGAGCCAGCGACTAAGGTCGCTTTTTTGCACACTCGCTAAATAAATGCACTTGATTTCATTTCATGATGATGCATTTTGGCTGGAATCGTGTATATACATATGTATAGTATGTACTGCTACTATGTAGCAGAGCAAGCTTAGAGCTTCAGCTTAGAGCTTATTTTTCTACTCTAAGGCAGTTGGTTTGTCATTATGTGGCGAGTGGAAGAACTGAAACCGAAGCTCCACTTTTGCATGCCACATAAAATGCAGATGGGGCAGGCACATGAGCTAAATATGATATGGTCTGCAGTGATTATATACCATATATATATATATATATATATACTATATATATATATATGTTATACTTTGATGCTTTGCTCCTCGCATCTATCGTGCTGTGTTCGCTGTGTGATATCAAAACAAAAGTCGCCACACGTTGCACACACGCTTGGCATATTAAAAAGTTTGATTAGTGCCCAGCTGAGTGAGTGCCTGTGCCGCCCCCTCACTTCCCCGCGCTGCCCATTATCTGCCTAGTTGGACAATGTTGAGCCACGCCCACTTTGCAACTAAACAATTTTGCAGCATATTTTGCGATGCTCGTGCAAAACTATTTCACTGGCACAAATGCCACCTCTTCTCCCTATTCTCCTCTCCCCCCTTGTATTCTCTGGCCCCATATATTACGAAGCATTTATGCGTGAGAAATGCCTTGTTCATGCTTGCTCCTAGCTGCTGCTCCTGTCTAGCATCCTGACTGCCGTCTACCGTCTGCCGTCTGCACAAAATGTTGTATGTTGTTATTAAATATGCATAAATTTCCTTTTTGCCAGTGCCACATTCATTTTTGTTGTTGTTGTTATTATTGTTGCTGCCTTTTACAGTTTTGCATTTACATTTGCTGTTTATTTATTTGGCCGTGCAAATATTGAAAATGTTATCAAAAAAAACCGCATCCCGCTCCCTCCACGTGCTGACAGCTCGTGCGACATGGTGCAACTTGTTAAATGCAACTGCAACTGAGACCCTGCCGCTCGCCGTACCTAAGGTTAGGGTATAGTGTTTGATGCATGCATCCGATATCCTTGTCGAGCTGAACCCCATTATTAAGCTGTGAAATAAGAGAGCGTCTCTCGTTCATCTATCTATGCTGTCGCTTGTTAAAATTGAATGCCATCGGAATGCCATAAGAACGGGCAAACAGATTGAGCGCAGATACGCGTTTTTCTTGTATTTTATTTGAAGCTCGCACAAGGACGACGCAATACAACGGCAAAATCATAAATTTCGTTGACAAGTTTCCTCTCGTGTTACGGGCAAAAACACTCTGCAAACTCTGAAGTAGATAAATGGAGCTCAAGTAGATGGCGACAATAACTGAAAAATGAATTAACTGCATTCACATGAATACTTAATAATCGCAGAGACGACAATAATGCTAATGCAGAACAAATGCAATTGCCGCACATAATTGATGTGATGAGATTCAGGTTTATGATAATGCTGCTGCCGATGCTAATAAGATAGTTGAGGTAATTTTTAGAGACAGTTAATTGGCATTAATGCAAATACGGATGCAATAAATAATGTTCATGAAAAGTCTAGGTTTAATACTTATACTAATATTCAATTTAATATTAATGGTTATGCTAATTGCATATTGAATTTCAACAATTGCATTCATCTAATACGCAATCACATAAAGGTGATTCGAATGCAAATGCGAATTACATTATTATGTCTAGTAAGTTGTCACTAAGTATGACAATGACAATGCTAATATCAAAGCCAATGATATTGCTAATGTTAATGTTAATGCTAATGCTAATGCGAATTCTAATGCGCCAGAAAACTGTAACATCGATTTAATATTTATGATAACTTTACTATAATTTCCATTGGAAAATTTCGTTAAAATGTAGATGTTAAAGTGAAAGTACATTAAAAGCATAATAATACAAATCGGTTAAATATAATAAATATTTATTTGCCCTATTTATCTTTAATGTAAATACTAATGATAATTTGATCTACAAATTTTGCGCATTTGCATTAATGCATTTTTATTTGTATTCTATATTTATTTAGTAACTACTTAAATATACGCTACTGACATTGCTGACATTATTAAATAACTACCATAAAGATGAGCTTAATGGCAATTTATGAGCTGCGGAATGTTAATAAGAAAAACAATTAATGTAATCACCTTAGTAACTCAATAATGTGACATTAAATATCTGCTCAAGTCAAACAGAAAATTTCACTTTGCAGTTCTTTTGTAGAGCATTTCAATTTTCACTTTGTTTCACGCACATTTCGCCGCGTTTTTCATGTATGATATATGATATATGGTTCCTGACTTTTGTTATTACCTCCCCATCGAAAGCCCCATCAGCAATTTTTGATCTCAGCTCTGACTTTTCAATTGTGGGAAATTTACATTTGCATAAAAACGAAATAAAATTGTTGCTTTTCGATAAATGCACGTGTGTTCGTACCGTGCGTGTGTGTGGATTTAAGTGTGTGTGTGTTGGCTGACCACTTGAAAGTTCGAACAATGCAGCAACTGCCACTCAATTTGTAATATTATTTGTAATTATGCAAATGAAGCTGGCCGACCGGCCAGAAATAAAATGAAAATGTGCCACAAAATTAGTTAAAGTGGGGCATGCCACAAGCAGCCACCACCAATCCGTCTTCAAAAGCGCACATATCTGTGTTGAAGCTCGTTCGCTCCCAATCGCTTGGTATGCATTTTTAATTCACTCCAAAGTGTTGCGCAAGCAGTTGCCAGTGGCATGCAGCGCAGCCAGAAGGCAAGCAGGCAGGGAGCCTGCCAAGCGTTTCACTTTGACATAGAAAAATCTGCTATTGATTTCGCCTCGAAGCAGCAGAAGCAGATGCAGAAGGACAAACGCATGCAGGCAGCTTTTGTTTCTCTATTTCTCGTCACGCCGAGCAATTTGCATTTAAAGTTTTTTTTTTCGTTTTTGTTGTGTTCAGCTTTCTTCACTTTAATGCTGTGCAACAAAAGTGGAAGAACGCCCGTGCTGCCCCCCGTGCCCTGCGTGCCACGCACTCAAGCTTTGTCATTCCGCATGCTCGTTAGTGCACAGAGCTGAGAATGCAAAGTAGTTGAGCTGAGATAGTTCTCGGAGCTGGGGCAGCAACTCACAAACACATGCCACAATTTATAAACTGAGTTATTTTTGTAGCAGTCAACAGTGGGGCTGACAGCAAGCCGAACATGTCAAAGTGGAGCAATCGGCATGTGGCCCCCCCTCACAAGGGACGAGGCAAGGTGGCAACAGCAGCAGCAGTAGCAGTTGCAACAGCAGCAACTGGTCAAGCATAAGAAACAAGCAGCCCATAAGTATGCTATGGCAACGAACAGACAGACAAAGAAAATGGCCACAAACAGAATGCAAGAGAGAGAGAGAGAGTGATAGAAATTTCTGGAGTTGAAGAGTAAAACGTTTGAAGCAAAAGCAAATGTGCGGCAATTGCAGCCGAAGAGCTATTGCGAGCTGCCTTCACGGCGCAGGTAAAGTCAACAGCAGGCCAGCAGCCTAGCAGGCAGCCAGGTAGGCAGTCAGGAGGAAATTGGAGTAGGAAAATGCGGGAGCAGCTGCCTCAGTGAACCGAGGCTAGCTAGGTAGAAAAATGCGTCCTGCTCGCCGAGGCGGCAAAC
Organism: Drosophila siamana; assembly: GCA_035047445.1. Lineage (NCBI taxonomy): Eukaryota > Metazoa > Arthropoda > Insecta > Diptera > Drosophilidae > Drosophila > Drosophila siamana. The sequence continues at coordinate 38,480 of JAWNPP010000151.1, read as the reverse complement.
TAAGTAACTAAGCCAAAGTGGCGCACCACGTAGCCAGCTAGTCCTGCATTCCTGCACTCCTGAAATGTGATAGACAGACGCATAATAATGTTAATGTAGCAGCTCTGGCAGCTGCGAAACGAAACGAATCCTCGGCCACACAGATAGCAGAGCAGAAGAGTGGCAAGGGGCAAGGAGCAAGGAGCAAGTGGAGAAGCAACCTCCGATAGCGAGCAATTGGCATTGGCCAGCTGGTTCAATGGGTTTCAGTTTGCGAGCCAACTAACACGGCGTATACGTCATATTATTAACGAGTTTTTTATGTGCGCCAACCGCATTGCACTGATAATGTGCTTAGCACTCTCTGACTAAGATTAAATGTCCGTTGGAGCACAACGCAAAGTTTATGGCCAAATGAATTGGCAACATTGTGGAAATTTATACAGCAAATCAAATCAATGGCAAACGTGGAGAATTTGCTTCTTAAAGCATCGAGCATGGAACTCTTTAGTTTTGTCGACCTTGTTGTTTAGTCACAAATTGCATTTGGCACAATTAAATTAGATTTTCTACTCTTTGAGAAGTCGTTTCAATTTATGGAAATCACTCAAAACATATTCTTAAAGTGAACGATGCTGAGGGCAAAAATGCTTTGTTATTGTTCGCAATTAAATGCTTTTGTTTATTGCAAATATTTCAAGGTATTCATAGCATTTCACTCATTAATTCGAAGTTCAAAGAAGAAAGGAGTCTACAAAGGCGTCTGTGGTTTAAATAAATAGAGTGAATTTCTATTAGAATATTTGAATAGCTCTTGGCAAAGAAAAATACAAAATAATGCAGTTATATAGTCAACATATTTAGCACAAAATTATGTATTTCAAATGAAAAGAAAAGTGTTCAGAAACAGTAAAATTAAACCAAAAGAACACAGTAAAAAATAAAAGCAGAGGCAAAAAAAAATAAAATCTTTAGAAGTTGTTTAATATTTTCATTTGCTTGCATTCAAAATATTCGCTATTGTGCAACAAAATTTGATGCTGTCGTTTATTTATTTTAGCCATTTTCATTGTGTATGTTATATATGCTGCAGAGTCTGTATTTCGCTGTCACAGTTAAATTACTAAATTCTACATATTTGGCAGACATGGAAAAGTTGCGAAATTCCGAAAAAAAATCATTGCATAAATATTTAAAGCACAAAACAAAAGAAAAGTGTTAATACACCGAGAAATGTTAAACGGAAAAGTAACCATTTAACTCATTAAATACAGTAAACAATTTAGCCATATATTTAAAAATAGAAAGTTTCATCGCAGTTGAAGTAATCACCATTAGAGCTTGATGAAAATACTTGAAGTAATGCTTGGGGATCAAGTTGAGGCAAGAAGCTTACAAACAACACTCACACACTCACTTTGTAGAATGTCCGGCAGTTGCGTCGAAGTGTAAACGATAAACGCAGCGCCTTTTCCCACTGACCATGACCAACAACAACAAAACAACGACGACGTTAACAATAAAGACGACAACAACAACAAGTTGAAGTTGCAGAAGAGCAGCATAACTACAACTCACATCAACAAGAAATTCCTGTCCGTTCACACGGAATTGATATGTCGTCGTGGTTGGGCAATGTCGAGCACGTCTCTCTCTCTCTCTCTCTCTCTCTCTCTCTCTCTCTACCTCTCTATTCATCTCCCTCTCCCTCATACTGCGCATTGTTGTAGTTATCTGTGTTGTCGCTGTGGCTACGCATAAGTGGCCATAGTGGAGCTTCGCTCGCCAAACCATTTTCCCCTATTTTCCCTGCATTTTGCGTTGCTGCAACGAGCAGCGTAAATTGTTATTTTCAGTAATTATGTCCAATAAGCGACGAAGCGTGAAGGGAGGAAATTTGCTGGGTGGTGCGGGGTGGGTTTGACAACCGCGACGGCGGCCGGAGGAGGCTGCCGCTGGGGCTTCTGACGCTGCTGACGTTGCATGGCGGAAGGAAAATGTTGTCGTTAATGTTGCCGTTATGTAAGCTAACCCAGTTTTAGCGGCGACATGACATTTCCTTCCTGAATGCCTCTACACACGCCCCGTCGTCAGTCCTCACCCCCGCCCATCTGCCATCGTACCTCTGCACACTCTGCCTCCACACACTGCACAATTGAGCTTGTGCGATAAATGCAGCACCACAAAATTATAGAGCTGACGCTAAAAGAGAGAAATGCCACAGAAAAGAAAAGAAAATTTTTAGCGCGGCTCCAATTGACTTGAGGTTGAGACGGAGGTTAGGTTACGATTTGCCCAGGATCGAGGCGAGGACACGCAAGAGCTGAGCAGGCTTTGCTGCAAAAGTTGCGCCACCTCAAAATTCCTTTCTTTTTTTCTTATTACACTCATAGCAAAAGCGTAGAAGGGTATAATAGATTTGTGTCAACAGGAAATGTGTGTAAGGCAAGCAGAAGGTAGCATCGCAGAACCCATAAGGATTGTTTACACTTTAGCAGCTTCAGAGGCCGCGACGATACCGTCTATAACATTCAACAGCTAAATAGATCTCGAGAATTACATAATTTTGTTGTTAGCAGTATAAGTTTGTTTGAGATTTGCGGGTATAAAATAAGACAAATAACTATTACAATTTAGAAGCTAGACTCTAGATTAGTAACTTTGATAAACATAAAAAAGGCTATACTCTTAAATTTCGTATGTACTCTTAAATCCTTAAAAAAATCAATTTATAAAGCAAAGATGAAGAGCAGTTTTGATTGATAACGCAACCGGATTTTGTACTCTATGATCTACTAATAACACTTATAATCACAATTAATATAATCTGATACCAAATATGATTAATTGTATATAATCTGTATATTTTTCAAATGTTTGTAGTATATTTATGTGGTTGATTTAAGCTGCTCTCATTCTGTTAGTTATAGAAGTGCTTTAATTTTATTTAAAATTTGTTGCGAATTTCCCGCAGCACAGCACACTCGACGTTTGCTTTCTGGTATGTGTTTTTGTTGCTACGAATGTTATATAATTATTCTTTAAGTTGGTTTTCTGCTACTTTATTAGCAGCTTAACGAGTTATGCATTTAGCAAATAACTGTAAATTATTGAATTACATTAAATACGGAGATAACACGAACATAAAATTGAGTAATTTACGTAATGTTTGTTCGGCAACGATGCTCACGAGCTGAGTCTGTGGTTTGCACAGAGACTTCAGTAGTTGCATTGGCAGCGAACTTCTTTCTGTTGCATACTTTTTGGGGTCTGCCAGTTGAAACCTGACAGCATACTTAATAAAACAAAAAAGAAGAAGAATAAAGCGAAAACAGAGAGGGAGGGAGGTAAAAAGCAGCCAACCAAGCACTCTCAAAACAGACTGTTCCTTGGTGCCTTGATCATCCTCTTCTCTTCGCCCCGTTGAGCTTGACTCTGTCGAACATTGCATTGCGCTTATCGCTGGCGGCTCAGCGGCACTTTTCTGTTTTCTTAGTTGCCAATTTTTGTAGTTTTTTTTTGCTGCTGCTGGCCCTGGCAATTGCCATCGACATTTCCACAGGTGTAAATATCTGCGCACACATGTGTATCATGTGTGTGTGTGTGTGTGTGGCACTAAGCTGCTTTTGCAGTGGCCAAGAGCAACTGTTTGGGCAACTCCTCCATAGTTTAAGCGGCGCCCAAGCACAGATCTCGTTGTATTTTTTTACAGGTATTTTTTTTTTTGGTTATAATTTTCACGTTTGCAGGCGCCACACGTGTCTCCCGATGTGTGTGCGCTTCTATTTTTGTTGAAATAAATTTTATTTAAACTTTCGTCTCGTATTTTTGGCAATTTTCTCTCCCTTTCTCTTTTTTTGTATTATTTGTGCTGTAGAGTAACGTGTGAAATTCAATTATATGGCAGGATTTATATGTCGAACATGCCGTCGCTTGGCGTTTCGAGTTGCAGTCAGCTGAAATTTTATTTGAAGAGCCAAAAAATACACATTCGCACACAAGTATTATAAATGTTACATATATATATATATATATATGTATGTATATATTAAATACATAGTATACATGTGTGTGTGCGTGCATGGAAAAAATAATATGAAAATGCAGCGAAATCAGCGCGCCATTCAATTGGAAACTGTTTAATATGCGTATAAAAGGCGAATATTATGCTCAGCTTTTATTATAAAATTGTTTTAATTTTTTTTTTTTGTTTTACCCCTCTCACTTACTCTATTGCTGAATCTCTTGCGTTCACTCGTGAGTGCTTTGTAATTGAATATTTGAAGCGGCCGGCAATCTGTGAGTGGATAATTAAATTGGAGCTTAGCTGCAGCATTAAACTCTCGCCCAAAATTCCCCTTTCACTCGATTGAGAAGTTCTTAATTTGGAAAATGCCAAAAGGCTTATAGTTGTCAGTTAACGATTTTAATATAGGAAAATATAAAGTTATTTCATCGAAAAAATAAAAATAATGCCGAATTTAATACAAAAAGCATTTAAAAAAGTTTCAACGACTTTCACATGTTGGTTACATAATTGCATTTAAGTTGAATCTTGCATCTGGTTTTTAAATTATATACTTTTATAATTGATGAATGCAAAATTCTCCTTTTTATAAATGTAAATATTTAATTCATATCGTTGGCTCATTTGAAAAAATATTCTTTTACAACTGAGAAAAATATATATGAAACATTAACATATGAAAATAGTGATTTAAAAAATGTAATGTTTACAAAAATTTGAAGTAATTTAATGTATTGCAAAGTTGGTTAGTTACATAAATATTTAAATAAAATATTTTACTACCAAGTAATCCAAAAAGTAGCTTTTAAATGACATTCAAAAAGTCACTAATACAACTAGAAACAAGCTCTTAAGTTTGGAACACATTCGATAGTCTTGATTTGCCTAAATACAAAACTCAAACAACTGCACGTAAGCTGTGATGGTTGCCATAGAAGTCTCTCGAAAGCAGTTACAAGCGCACTTCAAAAAAGTTTTGAGCTGCAGTAATGTAGACTAAACACTGACACAAACACAAAAGGAGTTGCAAATTGGGATGAGTGCTTTCAGAGAGATAGAGAGAGATGCGTCCCCCTTGTTGCATTAGACAAACAAGAAAGAATTTCATGCATGCACCATATCCAGGGCAATTACGCAGAGTGCTCGTAAGCAGCCCAAAAACAGCAAAGCAGCAGCACCATCACTAACTGGACACAATTACATTAACAGTTCAGCACACATACTAGCAGGTGTGTGTAAGTGTATGTGTTTGTGTGAGTAGTAGGTGGGTAGCAATAAAGTAAGCAAACAAACTAAATTAAACCCAAGCTGCAGCTCAAAATAAGCCCATGCACAGCAACAGCAGCCAGGCACACAGTTTGGGGCAACACAAAGCGGAGGCGTTAAGGGTGGTGAGGCAACAAATCCTCCTTACGGTTGTCAGGCGCAGCAGAGTGCAACAAAGGATGCTGGCAAGTAACTGGCCGAGTGACAAAGTGACTGCATGACTGACAGCTGAACTTTTACGCAAGCTAACAAAACAGGTAAACAATGTCAAGCAGCAGCAGCATCAAGCATCAAGCGGCGGGGCTGCGAGTAAAGCCGAGCGAAAGGCTAAGGGCTTTGGACATGAATGTGGCAGGCTGTGGCTTTTGTTGAATAATAATAAAATGCCACTACAATATATATAGCACAACAAACAAACGAAAATTGTTCGGCTGCAAAGCGAAAGGAAACGCAGCGGGAGTCAAGCAGCGACACTAGGCGATGGGAATTACATTACCAACTTGCCTGACTGACTGGCTGCAGCTTACAGCCCACCACACAGAAGGGCACCACTGCACCAACAGCTGCAGTTGGCAATTGTCATGAGTATTCGTCTGACTATCGTCTGTCAGCCGGCAATCACCTGGGCAACGCTACAGCTCAGTGTGCAGTGTGTATGAAGCATGCGGCAGCCGGGGTATCTGCATCTGCATCTCTATCTACATATCCATCTCCAGTGCATGCCAGGCGAATTGCAAAATGACTTTACTGTCGGCGTTATTATTATCGTTTACCTTTCCTCCCATTTACGTGGGGTCTGCACTACGTGTAGTAGCTAACTATATTCTAGTTATGCCAATAATTTTAAACAATTGCATTTCTGCTTGTATTGTTAAACTTGACTTACCAAATAGGTTCTGTTGAGGAGATAAAGCATCTATCCTAAGGATACACCACAAATCTGTATAGAAAGCTAGCCCCTTATTTTCTAACTGCCTATCTGTCTTTTAGTAATATAATTTGTCTGTCTTTTAGTAATATAATTTATGGTTTGGAAATTTCACAATTTTTCCTTTAATTCAAAATTAAATATTTTTGCTCTAAAAATGTTATGAACTTTTTGAAACCTATTATTTTGTGCCATTTGTGTCCTTAGCAGCAATTATTTTTGCTTCTCTTTATGTTATTCCTAAGACTTAATACAAATTTCATGGTACTGCGTGAAGTATTTATTTAAAAATCATTTATTAAAATTATATTTCATCAATATTTAAAGCCATATGATTTGAATAATTTTTCAATACCATAGTTAGAGTATGTTCAATATGAACTGAAGGTATTTACACGTCTGTCAGCCTGCGCGCTTGTTGCATTCTTGTTGATTTTGTTGTTATGGCTGTTATTGTCGTTGACGCTGTTGCAGCTTGTTATTTGCGTGTTTCTAAGCCATGTTATGACAATAATGTGCGATGTGTTGAGTGTGTTGTACGCTCTCTGTGTTGTCTGTGTGCTTGACTGTGTGAGTGCGTATGGGTGTGTATGTGTGTGTGAGTGTGTGTATTACTGGAGCTGTTTGTCGTGTGTGCGAAGCCAAAGTTAAATCTTGTTTTTATTGTCACATTTGCCATAAAGGCAGCTGAGGGAGCTGCGTAGCATGAAGAAGCAGCGTCATAAGACGCCATCTAAGGTGCCATACAGGTGTGAGTGAATGTGTGTGCAGCTCTGTGTGTAAGCCAGACAAATCATAATCAGAGACAACAGCAAAGGCTGCTGCAACAGCAAAGGCAAAGGCAACGCCAACGACAACGACAGCAAAATTCACCTTAACAACGAAACATGACTTTGCCTTTACCCGGGCTGAGCGCGGCGAGTAATGTGGGTTACGTGCCACGCCTACACACACTACGTCCCACAGTCCACAGCCCGGATCAGGCGGATAAGTAAGCAATGCAGCAGGCGCTGCGTGCTCAGCCTTTGCAAATAAAAAGCGCATATTTATCGGGTTTTTATGTTGCATACTTCATGGCGCAGAAAGGCACAAGATAAATGTGCCACTGTCTGTGTATTTGTGTGTGTGTGGATATGTGTGTGAGTGTACGAAGCAAACTAACAATAATGAAAGCCAAAGCTAATGATAGAAGCTAACTGCAGCTGCAACTTACACAAATGCAATTTGCAAAAGGCAGTTGTTGAGCTGCTTCCGGTCTAATCTAAATGATGATGATGCTGCGCGAAAGTCTCAAGGCTTATGCTTATGGGCGTATACTTAATGTGATAACTTGCTTCCCATAATGTGCATAAATATACGCCAGCAAAAATTTTAAGTTTTGTGGATTAACAGGGAAACTCAATAAATGTAAACATTCCATTTTGAATTCGTAAAAAATAATCCGTAGATTCTCAGCAAATTTCTTTCAATTATATACCTAACTATATTATAATTAGTTGAGGTTTGAAATTGTAAATTGAAAATTGTTTATATTACATAATAAATTACTACAACTATTTCCTTTGAGAAATAACTAGACATTTTAAATTCTGAAATCTGCAAATCCAGCGTTCAATTCATTTTTTTATGCATTCATATTCGCTCAACTCTTTGATATAGAGAGTAATTAATTTAATTATGCAGGTTATTTGAATTTCGACTTAATTATTTAACCAAGCGAAATTTATTTGTGATTAAATTTTCATGAATTTACATATTTATATTTTTTTAATATTTTTAAATGCACTGTGGAATAGTTTTTTTCGCGTAGCAATTGTGGACACCGCTTCAGATGCTTTTAGCACTCTTGTTTTGGCTTCATAAAAAAATCTTTTATAACATAACTTGAAATGCTTAAAAAGGCGACAAGAAAGAAGTACACCGGAACCAGAAGCAACTCAACTTGTTGAGGCTTGAGCTCGTCTTTCACAGTTTGCTGTGCATTGCAACTCGACTCGACAGCTGCTTTAATTAAGCTGCAGTAGTTAAAGCACTCTTGCCCCACACTCTTCAGACGCACTCACTAATTTGTGGTTGTGCTTCACTAATTTTGGCAACTAATTGAAATCAAATTTGTAAAGCCACTAAATAGTTTAACGCTCGCTGCGCACGCGACACATTTGGCTTTAGCCGCTTTTGCCTTGCCGCCTTGCTGCCTTGCCAAAATTGATTGACAGTCACGTCGATGGTGCTGGAATTGTTGGCGGGTAGTTGTTGGCTAACCGTTAGCTACACAATGATGATTGTTTTCATACTGTTTAACAGTTTACTGTTAGATTGTGGCTGAAATACACGATGCAATGCTTTAGTTTTCGGTCTAACCATAAATTCAACTCCACACGGACTTCAAAGCGAATAACAATTGTGCGTGCATCTGTGTTTGTATGTCTGCGTGTGTGAGTGAGTGAGTGTGTTTGTGTGTGTGTGCGAGTGCAGGCATGCGTGAATAGACAAACATATTCGAACAGGCTATGCTTTTGTCAATAATATGCATTAATTAAGTGCAGACATGCCTGTCTGACGGTCTGATGGACGGGACAGAACTGAACAGAACAGAACAGGACAGGACAAGACAGGACCGGAAAGGACAGGAAAGGACAGGCTCACAGCGAGGGGGTTTTTGATGCATGCTCAACATGGCGTATACGTGTTCTGACCAAGTATGCGTACAAATTTAATTGGAATTTTGATATCACAACAACACTTTGCTGCAGCTGGCATAGACAAAAACAAAATGAAAAAAATCAAGGAAAAACTGAAACGAACCCCAACTCAGACCCACGTAATGCAAATGTCATTATCAAAATCACTTTGCAGACTGGCGGAAGCCAAAAGTGAAAGAAAGTCGAGCACAAAAAAATGCAATTTCCTAGCATATACCTGCGAGTCTGTTGGGACTCGGCGTGAGAAGCGTGCCAGCTGCGTGTGCATTTGTAGGCAGGCAGTCGAGCCACTCGATGAGGTGAGCTGGCTGCTGACTGCTGTCTGCTGGCTGCTGGTTGCTGGTTGCTGATTGAAATGACCTGGACAAGCGTGGGGCGGCTAGCAGACTCTTTGCCTACCACAGCAGGTGGAACACGGTTTCGGAGATGTCCTTTTTTTTCTTTTTGTATAGCTGACCATGCTCGACTCTGATGCTCGACAAATAGTTGCGCAACTGACACGCAAACTATGCGGAAGGCCTGCAACTAGCACAAGACGCACACAGAAGTGCCACACACACACACAGTTGCACTGACAGCAGCAAGCAAAGAGAAGTACAAGTCAAAGCTGTGGCAGGAGCAAAAAGGAGCAGCTGCTGCTGCTGTGGACTAGGCTCAATGGCAGCGCTCGGGCTATTTTGTATGGGCTTAGAGTGGACCATCGTTTGTCACACGTCAGGAGGGCGTTGGCAGCGGCAGAAGGCAAGGCAGGTCAATTGTATTCCCAGAGCCATGTCACTTGCCACCACTTGCACAGTGGTTGAGCAGCATTTATTCCCCGAAAAATCGACAGCGTACACATATTTCTACATCTCTGCGAAAAGTCAACTGGCAAACTGACACTTGAACTCTTTGTCGCAACGAATTGATTTTAAAGCTAAGCTAGAGCTGTGGTAATTGAATCACATTCAAGTTGAGTTGAATAAATAACGAGCTGAATCTACCGTCCTGCTCAGTTTCAAAATGCACATGACACATAAAATAAATTATTTGCCAAGTTGTAAATAGATTTACCAAAATGATTTATTTATGCCGATCGCTGAAGATAAGCGTGAATTGAGAACAAATAACAATGAAAAACGTAATCAGATTCTGACTAAACGCCAATGCAATTTAGAAATAAAATTGTTTTATAAAAGCAATTCAAATGTATCTTATGAACATACACAATGTGTATGTGTATTACACATCTTATTGGCTTAACAAAAGTAAGCGTAGTTTAATATATTCTTAGACTTTATTCAACTTTATCTTTAGTAAATTTTATTACTTATTGCTTACGTATTTGGCTTTTCATACGTTGCCTTCTCCAATCTATTTCGCTGCCTATTTATTCTTAAATTTATTTTTTCGTTATCATTCCCCAGACCCCCCAAAATTCCCCCCCCCCCCCCCCCCCCACCCTCCTTTTTTTTTCCCCCCCCCCCCCCCCCAAAAAAACATTCCCTAAAACCAAACACCCCCCAAACAAACCCCCCCCCTACCTTCTTTCATAAAAACCACAAACCAAAAACTCTTTTTTTATTTTTCTTCACACCCCTTTTTTACTTGTTTTTCTAATGCAGCGATAAATTCATTAAGTTTTCTATTTTTGTATTTCAATTGAAAAATAGTTTCGAAATTAATTCTACTAACAAAAATGCATAAAGCAAACTTATTTTATTTTTCCATAAATTCAAAATGCATTTAAATTGGTATAGTAGCCTAAAACCATATTTCCTACTAATTTTGATTGACAGTCAATGTCAATTAATATTTTTCCTGCCTGTTGTCTGTGCATCTCTTATTCCTAGATCCTTTCGGGGTTGTTTTGCTAGCTTAAATTGCGTAAAATTGGTGCGTTCGTCGCGTTTATATGTCTCTCTCAGCACTCGCACTCACTTGTCTGTCACTTGGCTGTCTTGGCAGCTGGATTCTCAGTGGACCACACTGTGAGTTGTGTTTGATGGGTGTTGACTCTCGCATTCTGGGTCTGTGGGGCTAATGGAGTTTGCAAGAGCCCAAGGAAGAGAAAAAAGGCAAAAAGAAGTGGATCAGGCTGATGTATGCGCACAAAGGCTTCTGCTCTATTCAGCATGCCGAGGATATGCAGAGCCAACTTACAAATCGTTGACGTCGCTGCTCGCAAAAGCAAACTACCTTCCAGGCCACTAGACTGTGCTACAAACAACAGTTCCTGCTGCTGCTGCTTCTACTGCCTTCTCTGCTAGCCCGCAATGTGCATGTGGTTGCCACAAGTTGAGAGCGGCACTGTTGCTGCCACTGTTGTTGCAAGCACACATAGAACATAGAGCAAGCCGCCCGAGGGCTTGAGCTTGGGCTAGGGCTTGTGAAGCAAGACCAGAATGCAACCAGACCCAACCATGCCAGACCAGAGAGCAGCCACAGCGATGTCGGCGTCGACTGAGGCAGCAGCGGTTTTGTTTATATGCCAACATTTGGGCGAACTGTGTGTGTGTGTGTGATGGGTTGGTGTCTGTGTTCACTGTTGTCGCTCTCACTCGCTCAGCTGTTGTGGCTGTTGTAGCCCTCAAGCTGTACGTGTGAGTGGTTTTAGTGTTGTTCTGGATTTTTAAGTTGTTTTCGTTGTCGTTCGTTTGTACGTTGCACGTTGCACGCTGCACCCGCTGCACGTTGTTCTTGTTGTTGGCTTTTTTACTCGTCTTTAGTTGCAATTTGCACTCACACACAGACACATGCAACATATGCACTTAGTCAACACACAGACACAGGTTGTTGTGGCTATGACCACGCACTGAATGCTGACACCAATTAGGGTTAGCTGCACTCTGTTGTTGCACTTCGTGCGTTGCATGTTTACAGTAGCCACAAAACATAATTTTAGCTTAGACAACTACCCAACAACGAGGACTAAACAGCAGCTGCGGCTTCTCTACACTCCACTCCACTCTGAATCCTGCTCCAGTTGCTGCTGCTGCTGCTGCTCCGTAATTATCGCCCAGAAGAGGAGAGAGAAGAGGTCCGGTAACCGAACCTGGCCGGAGACGAGCTGGCTGCCCGTTTGGCATAATTTTCACTTTGAGTTTTGCACAAAGAAACTTTTTATGCGCTACAGCTGCAAACGAGAGAAGAGTTCCCTGCATTGGAAATTAAAACCAAATTCCAATTAGTTTGTGCCACAACAAAACGCTGCATACTTATGGCCGCTCGTGCAAATTTTCAATCACGGTGCAGCTGTAATTATGCTACTTGCGTAAAGAGTTTGATTGGAATGTTATTCAATTAAAAAGTTTAAATTTCATATCTCTATTCGAAAAAAAAAAATAATTTCTGTATGTTAACATGGCCATTAATTAAAGTTAGGCGAACATAATTTTTGATTATTGCCATGTTTTGACCCTTTACTTTTTTTGCGTAATGTTTAAATTACTTTTCTTCTCTTTTGTGCATCTATATTTAATACTAATTGATATTATATTACTATAGCTGGTTTTATCACTACATGAACTAATTACATAGCATGAATAAATACAAATACCACTCAAATTTTTGCAGCTTTAGCTACAACTATTTTTAATAAGGCTGCGATTAGAACATCTTAGCAATGAAATATTCGTAACTACCAACTCTATAACTACTATATAATACTACTGTTATTATTCTCAAACCAGACTATTTTTTCTACTGCTGTGATTACAATCTTTAATTAAACCTGTCTTCAATACAATGCCCACTTTTGTTCGCCATAATTCATTGTTTTTATACCTACTCAATTTGCATGTTTTTGCTCCTATCTGCAAGTCGGGCATGCTCCGCTTCCTAAGCACGTTGTGGCGACAGCGTTTTTTGAGTTGGCTTAGATGTTGCTGGCACCGCATTGAATTTGCACCATAACGAGTTGTTGTTGCACCAGTTTCATGAATTTTTCCTTGTTGTTTTCGCTGCCAACTCCAAGAGTTGATTAGAAAGTTTTTTCAACTTTTGCTGCTGCTGTTGCTGCTGTCGCTATCCTTGTAGCTGCAGTTGATGTTGTTGTCGTTGTTGTTGTTGTTGTGGGCTTTCGCAGCGTTGCTCACTTGTTTCCATTAGGCAACGAGTTTAGCAGGTCGCGATTCGCGAGCATATGTGGGTGCCGCTTCTCTCTTCTGCCCCTCAGCCACGCCCCGTTTGAAAACATATGCAACTCATATCCTGCTGAAAGTGCACATGAGTTGTATGTGTGTGTGGGTGTGGGAGAGTGTGTGTGTGTGTGTGTGTTGGCTTATCGCTTGGCTGCGCTGTCGCTTAGCATAAAAACTATAGCACACAACTTTTCCTAATTAATTTTTAATGTGTGCAAAATGTTTTGTAAATGAGTATTTACTTTAGTTTTACATAACCCAAGGTCTAATTCGTGTTTAGGACTGAGAAATGACTTTACGACAGCACCGAGATGACAAAAGATTAAACACCAGTCGAAGAGGGTCGGAAACTGTTTAAGATAAGACTAGGAGACGGCGTCGCACAAGACATTGAATTGCATTCAACGAAAAACTATTTGCTTACCCTCGGTGACTAATGTTCGTATCGATTTTATATACATTTAAAATCGCTCATATGATGCTTGTTAATTAAAAAAAAATATATGCAATTTGTGAGCTGTTGTAATTGTGACAAATTTGTATATATATTTATTTGTTGGGTGCACATACTTTTAAATGCACCTTTCATTATTGCGCTTGAGCGTATTTCTGCTCAATGTTTCCGCAGCTTGCACATCGATTATGAATTACAAATGGTTTGTCCAGCTTTTTGCCACACACACACACACACACACATACATACTTGCCACACTAAATCCACGTCATGTGTGCGGAATGCATTCAAAATATTTACCCTAGTTTCGCACATCCGGTCGCAACTGGCAGCTTAAATAAATGAACATGTTTTAGTTTTGAATTGAGTGCCAACTTGTGCCCCACACACACACACACACACAGACACACATACAAAAAAAACACGAACACTTCAGGAAGGAGGAGCATTTTATTTTTTTAAAGTTTGCACAGACGTGGAGTGGATTTTGTGGCACGCCCTTAAATGTTGATTGCGTGCTCAAGTAACGCACTAATTGCATATGGCAATTGCTGGCCCCAGTTACAAGGATTCACACCCCACAAATACACACTCACACACACAGACACACACATATACATGCCTGCTGGACATGACACATGTCCAACAACTAGCAAATTGAGGAAAGCAAAATGGAAATGGCAAAAACTAAAGAGTGAGCGCAAGAGAGATGCAAAGCACACTCAGACCTTCGCTCCATTATGCTCTTTATAGAACGCAATTTTCACACACACACATATAAAGAGTCCAGCATCCCCTTAACTAAACGTGTCTTTTTTTCCCCTTGTGCAGAGATTTGCGATTCAATCACATTGAGAAGCTGACGGCCAATGCATTCAATGGCCTCGGCCAGCTGACGACGCTCTTCCTCAACGACAACGAAGTGGCATTTGTGGAGGAGGACGCCTTTAAGGATCTGAAGGCATTAAAGTTCCTCTATTTGAGCAAGAATCGCCTAAGCCGCTTACCCGCCACTATCTTTCAGCAATTGAGCAGCTTAGAGTCGCTGTAAGTACACAAGCTGTAGACTGCAGACGGTTTCAATTTCACCGCAGCGTTCAAGATTAATTAAAAATATCGTGCGTTCACCACGTTAACCAACTATTTCACTTCCCTTCTCAGCCATCTGGATAGCAACGACATTTGGCAACTGCCTGTTGGACTCTTCGACAACTTGCCACGTTTGCATCGACTGTAGGTTCTCTCTTCTACAAATACGCTGCATATTTGGCTAACCATTTTGCTTTGTTTTTTTTTTTTTTTTTTTTTGGTTGTGTTCTGGGCAGCTATCTGTATAACAACAAATTGACCAATCTGCCGCTGGAAATGTTCAACAAACTCCCGAGTCTGAAGCAACTACGTTTGGACGGCAATGCGATTGATTGCAATTGCGGTGTCTATTCACTCTGGCGTCGCTGGCACCTCGTATCTCAAAGAGTACTCCATCTCACTGTCCTGTGCACAGCCGACAGCATTGCAGGGCTTCAGCTTCAGTCAGCTCAATGAACGGCACTTCCAATGTGGTAAGTTAGCGAATGTTGATGACACCAGTTGTGGCTTTACGCTCAATTGCCGTTTAAGGCTGACAATATTAATGAATTGACAAAACAATATGTTCTGCTTAATTGAGAGCAGCATAGAGAAAAGCTGTCGCCGATTTATGTGCAGCTGTTGGTGCATTTAAATGACAATTTACACGAAAGTCTTTAAAAATTATTTAACAAATAAGGCAACTTCAATCAGGGGTTCTATTTAATTGATATGAGGCAAGAATAATCTCTAAAATAGAAATGTAAGTTTTCGGCTGTTTACATTTTGAGTTAGACTTAAAAAAGAATTTAGAAAGCCTCACTGAAATGTAGTTTCTAAAATAATTACCAAGCACATGAGCTGTTTAAAACATAATTACCTTGCAGCACTTTTAATCTAATTGCTACAATCAACCACATCGCGATTATGCTATCTAAATTGTAAAATCTAGCCATAAAGCGTCGCTTTAAGCCAGTGCCATTTGGCCGCATAATATTTCTCTCGTTTTACGTCCACAGTTAAGCCAGAGCTGCGGGCAGGACCCCACGACATGCACGTAAGCAGAGGCGACACCGTCAACATGCCCTGCGAGGTGGATGGCCAGCCGAAGCCGGAGCTGATTTGGATGCAAAACACCAACGAGATCGGTGTGGAGCAGTCGCCACGCATCCAGGTGCTGCCCAGTGGGGCGCTGCGCATCAATGGCGTCGAATCGAATGACATTGGCATCTACGAGTGCATTGCGCGCAACGAAATGGGCGAGATCAAATCGCAGCCCATACGCATGATGGTCAACGATGCCGAGAGCGACAGCAGTAGCGGGGTGAACAGTCTGTACGACTACAAACAACAGCAGTTGGATAACGTGCATCATCCGGATGGCAATCAGGTGCGGGCGAATGCTGCCAATGCGGATGTGGAGCCGACACCAATGCCGCCACATTTCACCCATCAGCCGCATGACCAAATTGTTGCCCTGCATGGTGCCGGTCACGTGCTGCTCGATTGCGCCGCCATCGGCTGGCCGCAGCCAGACATACAATGGTTCGTCAATGGCCGCCAACTGTCCCAGTCCACGTCGTCGCTGCAGCTGCAGGCCAACGGCAGTCTCCTGCTCCTCGAACCCACCCAGTTGACAGCGGGCACGTATCGTTGCGAGGCACACAACAGCCTCGGCTCTGTGCAGGCCACCGCCCGCATCGAAGTGAAGGGTGAGTCCACCAATTGGCAGGGGAGGGAGGTAAGCAATTTGTCCAGTTTTGGGCGGCGTTAATGTGCCCCATGCTCCCGTTCGTCCAGCTGCCGCAGTTTCAACTGTCGCGCTTAACACAATTTGCAGTCGATTAAATTTGTATTGAGAGTTATCCGTTTACCAGTTGACCAAACTCGACTCTATAGACCTTCAATGGGGCAGTTGTAACTTCGTTTGTTCATTCCCAATTGAGCGTCCATGATTTAAGTCAACTTGCAATCGGCGTCGCCTGAATTGAACTGCAGCGTATACTTTTATTGCAGGCAATTGGATTCACTCAGAGCTTAAGATTAATTGGTTGCAAAACAACAAAAACCGGTCGAGAGTTTCAAACAGCGATTTACGAGCGATTTCCAATTTATTGGCATAGTTTTTAATGCCTTTCCATTTTCGGCAAAGCAATTGCAGTCTATTTATAGCCGTGGCGCTGAATAAATCAAGTAATTTCTTTTTAAAGTTATGCGAAAAGCGCTTGCTTTAAATTTGAAATGGATTAATTAATTCTTATTTTACGTTAGATTTAATAAAAACATAATTTATGCATATGCATTGACTGTTAAAATAAAGAGCATAGCTTATTTGATAGTTTGCTTTAAAAAATGTGCTTGAATTCATACAGCGAAATAAAGACTCATTGATTTCAAAAATTTACTGCATTACATAAATGTCAGAGCACAACAACAATAATTATTATATAAATTTAAATGTTTTCTGCAAAGTATATTCCATTGTGTCTCTGCTAAGGTTACCTTTACTTCGTTTCAACTTGAATTCATAATTAATTACGAATTTTAATTGAGGTTTTTTTCATTTTTATTTTACTCATTAACAAAAATTCTATTAAAATGCAATTAATGACGATAAACAATCATACCCAACATATGTACGCTGACTATATCATTTTTTGCCAAGTCAAAATGCTATAATTTCAGCACGTAGTGCGCAATTTGCGAGAGTATTTAAATGTTTGCTTTAAATTCTTTAATTGCTAAGCCAAAACCGAGCGACGTGACTGTACTTTGAATGGCATTAGTTAGACAACAGACAACAGGCAAGAGAGGAGCAGCAGAAAGTGTTCAGTCAGCGCCTTAATCACAATGGCTCATTATAATTTGTGGTCACAGCACAAAATGAAGTGCAAAATGTGCGCATTATTTTCGCAAATTAAGTGCAAAAATTATAAACTATTTTAAATGCAGCACGCACTGCAAAAGCAGCGGGATGGGCGTGGCAGTTAAAGCAGTCAAGCGTGGCATTTGGTCAGCATAATTAACCCCACGAACACACACACCCATGCACTGTGTGAGAGACAAACCAAAAAGGGCGACCGTCAGTTTGTTTGAGCCGCGCCAAAAAGTATGCTATGAAAAATGTGTTTGCATTATGCATACGACCCGTGGGACGCAATAGGCAAAATGGACAGCAGGAGAACAGAAAACAGAAATTCCAAAAAATGAAAAGAGGAACAGCAGCAACAACAAAAACGCATTGCAAAATGACCGCCAGCTGGTGAAATTCGGGATTTATACACTTTTTCTCCCCCTTTCATTTCTTCAATTTTTGCTGCTGGTGCTGCTGCTGATGTTATTTGGAGCGGGAGAAATTGCTCAAATCGCTCAATACGCCTCGTTGCATTTTCGTTGCAGATTTACCCGAAATATTAATGGCACCACAAAACCAAACAATCAAACTGGGCAAAGCCTTTGTGCTGGAATGCGATGCCGATGGCAATCCGTTGCCCAGCATAACCTGGCAATTCAATGGCCAACCACTCGAGGCCAGCGCTGACCTGCTGCTGGAGAACGAGAACACCGAGCTGGTGGTTAGCGTGGCCAAGGAGCAGCATGCGGGTAAAGCAGCAACCCATTCAGCATTTATAATTTGCAGTCCACATAAAAACGTTGCAATGTTTTCCAGGTGTCTATCGCTGCACGGCAAGCAACGAGAATGGCGAGGTTAGCGCTTGGGCAGCGATTAAAGTGGAGCAGTTGCAGTCGCCGCCGCGTTTGGCCATCGAGCCAAGCAATTTGGTGGCCATTACAGGCACCACGATTGAGTTGCCCTGTCAGGCGGAGCAGCCCGAAGATGGACTTCAAGTAAGTTTTGCGCTATCGAAAAAGTTGCGACTGCGAGTACGAGTATTTGCCAGTCACTTGTTGACTCACTCTCTTTCTGTCTCGCCCTTAGATTGTCTGGCGTCGCGATGGGCGCCTCATCGATCCCAACGTTCAATTGACTGAGAAATATCAAATAAGCGGCGCTGGCAGTTTGTTTGTCAAGAATGTGACTATCCTCGATGGCGGACGCTACGAGTGCCAACTGAAGAACAGATTTGGACGCGCCACAGCCTCGGCTGTCGTTACCATCAGGTGAGCATAGCATACACACTACTGCATTGTGTTGGTAATAGCGAAAACTTGCGCTGTAAATACAGTGCAATCAATGCAGCATGTTCCGCTCAAAGGAAACAACTTTTTATGCAGCCCCTCAAAGCACTCAAAAGGCAGACAGTGCTTAAGTAGTAAGGCTCTTGCACTAAAATGCGTTTAAGAATACACCAAACTTGCTTAATTAATTGAAAAATAGTTGTAGTGCTTGAAAGCGGTAAAAAAAAGAAGAGAGCCACTCTACTGCTTGGCACCGTGGTGCGAACCTGCAAGCTGGCTAAAATAGCCAACTGGGAGCGATTCTCTTCAAGTGTTTTGCCATTTAACAATCACTTTATTTGCGTTACGTGGCAGTGTTATGCAAAACGCGTAGTTTGCAACCCTTGTAAGGCGATATAATAACATTTCAAAGCTTGAAACTATGGCACACTAAAGAGAGTTACATATATTACAAATTAGAGATTACATTTCTGACAATGTAATCTTTTGTAAATTACAGTTAGAAGTTAGAACTTAATTCTTCTCTTTGATTTCTACCAAATTGAAAACAATGTTACATTTTAAATGATATATCTAGATTTTGTTCATTTCTGCACCACTGTGCAGGTGACTTAATGGCATTTAAAGAACTCCCCATTTTAGTTTAGTGCGCAAGTTGATAATCCCTTTAGGCAAATATCGTTGTTGAGTTCACAAAACTTTCGGCAGTTGCTCGCCTGCTGTGGCCCCACTGTGCCGCTGGCTAAACTGCATATAAAATATGCACTAAAAGACATCAAAAAGCGGCGACGAAAGCACAAAAGTTGCCGTGCCAGTTGGCAGCTTTGTAAAACGTGCCAAGACAGGGCAAGAAACGTGACAAACCGATAAAGGGAGTGAAAGAGGGCGTTGGGGAGACACAGTGGGACGCAGACAGAGGCAGCTGGAGGAATGGAAGACAACCGCACAAGTTGTTCAAATTGCCCAAATTGAAATTGAGTTGACAAGTTGTTCATGGGACTGGAACCTGTTTTAGTTTCTGTGTTTTCAACTGGCGCCGCCGAGTCTCCGCTCCGAACTTTTCAAAGATGAAACCAAAAGGCAAAAAATTATCAGTAGGAAGTGAGGGGTGGAGTTGAACGGGGCAACATGCATGCAGGCCGTAAATCAATTTGGGGCCTGGCAATGATAAAGCAAAAGCCGCAGAAAACGGTAAACCAAAGCAAGCCCACAAATCTCCCAGCAACAGAAACGGCAAAGAAACGAAACGAATCCAAACCAAAGGCGTTGCTTACGCAGCCGTTTTTAAATGCATAATGCAGCAGGCGGAGCGGGACATGAAAACTGAGGCTTCTGCCGGCTGCCATGTGACCTGCTTCCCTCTATGTGATTGTGTGCTGTGTTCTCTGTGCTGTACGCTGTGCGCTGTGCACGCATCATTTAGTTCCGCTTGCCAGCTGTGGGTGAACAAGTCTGCCAGGATGCAGGCTGAGTTTGTTGCAGGCTGTCTGTGTGTTGTGTTGGAGTAACGGCAGCAACGGCTTACAGTTGTGCCAGCAGCATTAGAAACTTTACTCATTACGCTGTGTGCCAACCTCAGTCGCCAGACCGCAGCAAAGCGACGGCAGTCGACAGTCAGCAGCTAACAAACAAAATTGAAAAAAGGCAAAACGTTAAAAGTGGAAAAACCCGAGTACGCTGAGTATGCTGAGTCACAGACCAAGAACGCCAGTCTAACGTTCCACACAACAACAAAAAGTGAACGAAAACCGCTGAAAGCAGCGACAACAACAGCAACAAGAGCAGCAACTGAAATCCGCCTAAGTTGTGGGTAATGCTGGCGTAAAACAAAAGCTTATCCTGTTACTGGGCTCCTAACGGAGGGTAGGGTGTGCTAGCCACGGAAATACGTTGCCAACGCCGCACAGCATGTGGCACACTCACACAATTGCACACACACACACACTCGTACACGCACACGAACACGAACAGAAAGTTAAGCCAAGAAAAGACACACACTAGAAAAAGTCGCCTAAGCTCGACAATCTGACTTAAGATATACACTTTAATTGCAGTGAAAACAAGACTGCATAAAACAGAGGGAGATTATTAATGTAGCCAGATAAATTCTGTTTATACACTATAAATTCCCAAAGAAATAAATAACATTATACAGCAGAAATAATGTCATATATTTTAATTTTTATTTTAAATAGGAATGTACAATGAAACAGCACTTGTTTAAGTTAATAATAGGTAAATAATATTCACACAGTTGAAGGTTTTTAGTTCATAGAATGAAAATATATGCCTACATAATTATTTTATCAACTTTTTAATTAGTATAGGTCTCTTACGAATTTTTATGTTTTGCTTGTCAAATAGTTCTCAAAATTTCGAAGCGAATATTATAAATATTATTAATCTATACAGCTTAAGAAAAACTGGCTAATATATACAAATAATATATAAATTATAATATAAATCATTGTCCCAAATTTAAGCCTTACAAGATATACAAAATAAAAACATATACAAACTGTCTGACCAATTCAACGTGCCCACAGCAGACTGAACTGACTAGGTAAAGTATTTACAAACGCTCGGGCGTGCCAGAAAAAGCGCAGCCACAGAAATGGCCATGTGGCAGCGGGAAAATATGTAGTGCAGTGTAGTGTAGTTGGCTGCCTGGATGGTTGGCAGTGGCTTGGCTGCTATTTGCTGGCTGGCTTGGTTGGTAGGTTGGATGGTTGGCTAGATGGCTGGCTCGGTGGCACTGCGATAGTTGATAGCGAGTGGTAAGCAGTGGTTGTGGTGCAACAGGGTGTATTATGGTCGTTAAGTTATTACCTACCACGCCGACAATGCCAAAGTTTACACAGCGAAAGTTTCCAAAAGGGAAATTCCTTTAACGGCAACAACGACAGCAGCTACAGCAGCGACAACGGCGTCGACGACGATGGCAGCAAGAATGCAAGGCATGAATTGTTGTTAATGCCAATGCAGTTGTTTGTTGTTGTAGTTGTCCTTGTTGTAGTAGTAGTAGCTGGGCAGCGAGAGCTTTTGGCGTGGATTTCGCTTAACTGCAACAAAAAGTGTGCCATAATGTTGTGCGCTGCGAAGTCAGCAATTGCCAACGGCAATAGACCAACAGCAAACGGCGAATCTTCGCCAAGGACCAGCTAAAATCCAACGCAAGACTATAAGGCAACAAAAAAATATAAGAAAACTTTCGTTTTACTTGCGGATTTTTATTAGTCAACGGCCTTTTAAGGAACCTCCGACGCTGCCAACAATTAATTGCAATTAAAGTGCGAAAACTGTGAAAAGTCGCGCTATCTTAATATTAATTACTGAATTTTCGTTGCGGAAAGTTGGCAAAATACAAAGGCAAGCATCAACATCGTAAATCACGATTGTTTCGCAAACTTTCGCAATAAGCAACGAGTTGTACACAACGTATACTTACTATAAGCAGAATACGGATATTAAGTATAAGTTGCATAAGCACTATACATAATGAGCTAATAAATCTATAATTTTCTCACATTTAAGCTGCTTGAGCATAGATCAATTGCTCCAAATCAGACAGCTACATAGCATGTATTTGCTATATTAAGTATACGCATTCCATGAGGTGAAGCAAAGCAAATATACCTAATTAACATGCAATGTCCTCAACAAAAAATAAATAAAAAAATAAATAATAAATAATACTTAAATGAATAAAAAGCGTAAATCTTTCAGAATAAAATTATATAAACAATGGAATGGAAATAAATTATATTGATATGTAGTAATAATAACAAAAAAATATTAGACTTTCATATTAATTGCATTATCAATTAGGAATTAATCTAAAATAAGAACTCAATCATCATATGTACTATATGAAAAAAACATAGTCTCGAAATTAATCGAATAACAGCTTTATTAATAATTTGTTTAGACAAACTTTACTGCCGCTTAGTTTTTCTAACCATTTCTCTTCTCTCCAACTCTTATTTTCTTTGCATCGCACCAAGAAACAATGTGGATCTCGCACCCGGTGATCGTTATGTGCGCATTGCCTTCGCCGAGGCCGCCAAGGAGATCGATGTGGCCATCAACAACACGCTGGACATGCTCTTCTCCAACCGCTCCCACGGCACTCCGCCCAACTTTGGTGAACTGCTGCGGGTGTTCCGCTTTCCCACGGGCCAGGCCCGACAATTGGCACGAGCCGCAGAGATCTACGAGCGCACCTTGGTCAACATACGCAAGCATGTGCAGCGCGGCGAGAATCTGACCATGGAGAGCGAACAGTATGAGTTTAGGGATCTTTTGTCGCGCGAGCATTTGCATCTCGTGGCCGAGCTGTCGGGCTGCATGGAGCATCGCGAGATGCCCAATTGCACGGACATGTGCTTCCACTCGCGTTACCGCAGCATCGAGGGCACCTGCAACAATCTGATGCATCCCACCTGGGGCGCCTCGCTGACCGCCTTCCGTCGCCTGGCGCCACCAATCTACGAGAACGGCTTCAGCATGCCTGTAGGCTGGACAAAGGGACGTATGTACGCGGGCCATCCGAAGCCAAGTGCGCGTCTCGTGTCCACTTCGCTGGTGGCCACCAAGGAGATAACGCCGGACACACGCATAACGCACATGGTCATGCAGTGGGGCCAGTTCCTCGACCACGATCTGGACCATGCCATACCCTCGGTGAGTTCAGAGAGCTGGGACGGCATCGACTGCAAGAAGACCTGCGAGTTTGCGCCGCCCTGCTACCCCATCGAGGTGCCACCCAATGATCCGCGCGTGAAGAATCGTCGCTGCATCGATGTGGTGCGCTCCAGCGCCATCTGTGGCTCCGGCATGACGTCGCTCTTCTTCGACGGTGTACAGCATCGCGAGCAGATCAATCAGCTGACCTCCTACATCGATGCCTCGCAGGTCTACGGCTACAGCACACCCTTCGCCCAGGAGCTGCGCAATCTGACCACTGACGAGGGTTTGCTTCGCGTGGGCGTTCACTTCCCCAACCAGAAGGATATGCTGCCGTTTGCAGCGCCACAGGATGGCATGGATTGTCGTCGCAACCTGGACGAGAACCAGATGAACTGCTTCGTCTCTGGCGACATTCGAGTTAACGAGCAGGTCGGTCTGCTGGCCATGCACACTGTGTGGATGCGCGAACACAATCGCATTGCGGGCAAGCTTCGCGAAGTCAATCCGCATTGGGATGGCGACACACTATACCAGGAGGCACGCAAGGTGGTTGGCGCCCAGATGCAGCACATCACGTATACGCAATGGCTGCCACTGATCGTGGGCGAGAGCGGCATGCAGCTGATGGGCGAGTATCGCGGCTACAATCCGCAGGTGAATCCCAGCATTGCCAACGAGTTCGCCACGGCTGCGCTGCGCTTTGGCCACACCATCATCAATCCCGTACTGCACCGCTTGAACTCCAGCTTCCAGCCCATACCCCAGGGACATCTGCAACTCCACAAGGCCTTCTTTGCGCCCTGGCGTCTGGCCTACGAGGGCGGCGTCGATCCGCTCATGCGCGGCATGCTCGCGGTGCCCGCCAAGCTCAAGCTGCCCGATCAGAACTTGAATACGGAGCTCACCGAGAAACTGTTTCAGACTGCGCATGCGGTGGCACTCGATCTGGCTGCCATTAATATACAGCGTGGTCGTGATCACGGCATTCCCGGCTACAATGTCTATCGTAAGTTCTGCAATCTGACTGTCGCCGAGGACTTTGATGATCTGGCTGGCGAGATTAGTAATGCGGACATCAGGCAAAAGCTGCGTGAACTTTACGGGCATCCCGATAATATTGACGTTTGGCTGGGCGGCATTCTCGAGGATCAGGTGGAGGGCGGCAAGGTGGGACGACTGTTTCAATGTCTGCTAGTGGAGCAGTTCCGGCGACTACGGGACGGCGATCGATTCTACTACGAGAATCCGGGCGTCTTTCTGCCCGAGCAGCTCGTGCAGATCAAGCAGTCGAACTTGGGACGCGTGCTCTGCGATGTGGGCGACAACTTCGAGCAGATGACCGAAAACGTTTTCATACTGGCCAAGCACCAGGGTGGCTACAAGCAGTGCGAGGATATACCCGGTATCAATCTGTATTTGTGGCAGGAGTGCGGCAGCTGCAACAATCTGCCGCCCATCTTCGACACGTTCGTGCCACAGACCTACACCAAGCGCAGTCAGCGCAGCAAACGCCATGTCCAAGAGGAGCTGGAGGTGCCCACGGCCGAAAGCTATGACAGCGCCTTGGAGGCGCTTTTCCAGGTGAACGAGGAACGTGTGAACGGGCTCGAGGAGCTCATCGGCAGTTTCCAGAAGGAGTTGAAGAAGCTGCACAAGAAGCTGCGCAAACTCGAGGACGCTGAGCCCGTGCCACAGATCGTTCAGCTGGCGCCCGCTGCCCAAGTGCCAGCTCAGGGTGCAGTGAAGCCCAAGCGCAGCCACTGCGTCGATGACAACGGCACCACCAGGCTGAACAACGAGGTCTGGACGCCGGATGTATGCACCAAGTGCAACTGCTTCCACGGCCAAGTGAACTGCCTGCGCCAACAGTGCGGCGAGGTCAGCTGCCCGCCCGGCGTTGAGCCGCTGACGCCACCCGAGGCCTGTTGTCCACACTGCCCCATCATGCCCAGCTCAAAGTCGGTGGTGAACTGAGCGAACTGGGTGGGAATTTTGCATATCGACTTAACGCAGTAATCAAAGCAACTGAATTCTTAATAGCCACATTCAAATCCCAATTGACGGATGGATGCAAACACATTGGCATCCGACTAATAATCCTAATCGATAACGCACACACACACACGCCCGCACACAGACACACCCACACAGAATAAAAGCAATTAATTAATTAACAATTTAACGAAGAATTCAACTTAACATTTACCGCTACACATGTAATAATAAAGCACATTAAATAGCAAACTGTTGCAGTTCCTTCGTGAGTGGTTTTCCAGCACGAGTCCGATAGTTGTGCGATATTTTCGATAGTTCCGGCACTCTCGCTTGAGGTTCGCTTGCTGGTTCACTGGGTTAGCATCACAACAAATCTCTCTCGCACTACTCAAAGTTCACGTATTTAGTGTGTGTGCCTTTGGCTATCACAGCATTATTTTTTTTGTGCTTCAGTACGCAATCGATATACGCAAGATTCTTGCCAGCACGCACCGTGTTTGCCTCGATAACCACCTCGTCGCCGATGCGTGCTCCTTTCAGATAACTGACATTGATGTCCACCGAAACACCTGGATGACAAGGCTTTGACATCAGTGCATAGGTGGTCACCATGTCCACCAGTGTCGCCGTGTAGCCGCCATGCAGACCGCCACCTTTATTGAGATGCTCTTTGTCCACGGTGAACTCCGCAGAGCAAACTCCATCGCCACCGCCAACAATTTTCACCTACCAACAAAAATGAACATTCATGAATGGCAACTACTTTTTTTTGTTTTTTTCGCACCTTTTCCAAGTGGCGCTCGAATCCCGTTGCCTTAGCTATGATTTCGCTGATGTGTTTGGAAAATTCCAGTCCCTTTTTGCGAGTGCCCATTTCGGCAATTGTTACGAAACGCGTGCACAACAGAGAAAATGCAATTAACGCACACTCAACAGCTGTTCGATAGCTCAGCTATCGATATACATATATGCATAGCATAATAATAGCAGATTGCCAGTCGTATCTGACGTCATCGCCAAGATAAGAAAATCGCAATAAAATACAATTACTGTTGTCTATCATTTATTCGAAAATCATGACTGGCAGTTTTAACTCATTTTCGTGTCCAAGTCCACGAATTTCATTTGCCCGCCTTTGGCTATGACTTTGCCAGTTGCTTTAATCCGTAGCACACACTCAATGTAGGCCATTTTGCGACCTGCATGCACAGTATTGGCATCCACTTCGACGACATCGCCTGGTTTAGCGGCAGCCAGATAGCTTACATTGAGGCTGGAACTAACACCCGGATGTGAACCCTTGGACATGAGAGCATAGGTAGTGACGTTATCTAGAATAGTGGCCGTCAAACCGCCGTGCAGCGAGCCCATGCGGTTCAAATGCTCTGTTGCCACTGTGAATTCACCCACGGCGCGTCCTTCGCCACCAGCAGTTATTTTCACCTATAAACATTCAAAAGTGGCGGGTTATCGATAGCTCTCTGCTTACATAATATCGACAAAGTGCGCCAGCTGGTTTGCGCTTCGTTTTCACAATTACGACGTCATTGCTTAAAACCACAAATTTACCATTTGCGTTACTCGGTCAAAGCTGGATCCTTTGGATAAATATTCGGCTACTTGTTTGACCATTTCTACACCACGCTTGGCTGCCATTGTGCTTATATTTGTTGCTGCCTGATTTGGCTTTTTATTAATTTCAAGAGCGGTGCAGAACTATTCACGCCGAAATGAGAAAATCTACTGAATCAAGCGCTGGCGATGAGAAAGGTGAGCACAAGCGTAAAGCTATACTATATATGCGTGCAAACGTGAATGAATCGGTTATGAAATCTTATGTACGGCCTCCGTACAATAAATAAATGTCTAGACTTGGCCATTTGTACTTTGTGCGTCTTTGTTTTGCTCGCGCTGTCCGCTTCTGCGTCGTTTGCCGGCAAATGCGCGGAGTGTGATAATGGAACTTAATTGAACTCGGTGAATAAGAGAATTGTTAGAGTTGTTGCACAAAGAGAGCTGCATTGTTTCCTCAACAAATTAGCACTAAATAAATTAGTAAAAAAAATCACACTATACACAATTTAATCCATGCTCTTCGACAGCCGAAGTTGTACTAAAGTTTCGGCAAATTGCCAAGGACGATCTGCGACAGGATAATGCCCGTGACTTCATATGCCACACAACCGACGGTAACTGCATTGCGCTGGTAGGCTCCAAAACGGAGCTGACCACACTCGAGCTGATCAACAAAGTGAGCTATCAAATGTCGCTGCCCTACTTAGTCGCTAACTTCGAATGCTCGCCAAGAGCGCGACCCTTAGACAAGTTGGTGCAACAGGTGAATGTACAGCATATCTACAACAAATGCAATGCTTTGGAGGTGCAACAATTGAGTCTGGATCCATGTTATGCTGGCATTTCGCCACAGGAAGTGGCTGACGCCACAATGCTCGCTGCGAAATGGTCGCCACAACTGCTGCCCAATGGCAACATGTTATTAGCTTTGCTCAACAGCTACGGCTCCCTGGAGCTGGTCAGCAAGAAGGCCCAGCACCCGTTCTGGCATCACTACGAACAATACGATATATCTGCCACGTTCAGGGACGAGTTGCAGCCGCCGTTCGAGGTGGCACCGGATAAGATTGATACGTTTCGACGGTATCAGGCATTCATAGATCGCAGCTGGATCACTATGTTTGCTTGGCGTTACCTCGAGTCGGACAACGGCAATCATGTCTTGATCTTAGGCACGGCCGTGGGCAGTTTGTGGACACTCAACTTGAGCGGTGATGCACAAACTGTGCAGGCGTATTGTGAGCTGCACACGCTGCTGGATCGCATTTGTTACATACATGTCTTTGATGATCTGCTGCTGGTGGGCGACATCAGTGGTCTGGTTCATCTCTACCGATTCAACGAGAGCGCCGAAGGCGGCATAGTGCTGGTGAAACCGCTCTGGTTGCGACCCGATCAAATGTCACTGCAACAGGCGGTGATAACACGCTGCGACGAACGCAAATGCTACTACATAGCCTGCTGCAAGGGCGCACATCTGCTCATCTGGTGCATGCCACAACGAGGAGGCGCCGACAACTGGCTGGAGACACGTTTGCTAGTGGGCGGCATAAAGATATCAAGTGAGTGTGCTCAGCTAGCTGCGATTGAGATCATGCATTCATTTTCGTTATTTTTCTAGGTATTTGCAGCTTGGACGACGGCAGCTATGCGCTGGCCACGGCGCGTGGTCCCATTTATCGCATTGAAGTCCACCACAAGGCAGCTCAGCTGAGTGTGAGCAAACAGCTGATTGTTGTCGACGATGTGGAGAACTTGAAGGCTGTGGGCATGTTCAGTAGCCCACAGAAAAATCTTCTGACAGTGCTCTTTGTGCGCAATAAGGAATATCTGATTGACAACAAGACGCAACGTCGCGAACTCACAATCTATGTGGGCAAGTTGGACAAAGGGGATTCACTAGCGAGACTAGCTGAGCTGCTAACAGCCAACGAACCCATCAACGACTACAAGGATCTGTTGAGCGATGTGCGTCTGCAGATCTTCAATCGTATCGACACTGAAAAGTTTGCCAAGTTCGCTTCCTGTGAGTCGCTTGACTTCGGGGAGCTGGCGACACAAACGCAACTACATCAGCTCCAGCTCAAGTATCATGTCCTAGATGCCCTGCATCATGTGCAGCAGTATCAGTCATCCGAGTATTTTGAACTGGAAATGAAGCTGCTGCTAGCCATGTTAGCCGTTACTCACATTCGCCTGCGTCTACAGTATTTGTCTGAATTGGAAAATCGAACACCATTCCAGACCAAGGCAGCGCAATGTCAGCTGCGAGAGATTCTGCGCATCAAGCACCAGCTTGAGCAGTCGCTGCAGAAAGAGCAGCCCATCAATGCGAGCATCAAGCGTTTCTTGGACTTCGTTGAGGTGCACTACAATGCATTGCAGTTGAAGCTAGGCACACCTCCTGTGCTCGATGTCAAGCAGGAGCCCAAACGCTGCTGCATCTCCTATGTGGAGGTAAGCAAAACACTGTTCAGTATATATTTGTTATTTGTTGCAATAGAAAATGTAGGATTTTAGTAGGAAAAACTACGATGAGTACAATTTATGAGCTTGAAAAAAATGTTTCGCAATTAATTTTATTGAAATAATTAGCAGTGCATAACTTAATAAGTTCGTTAGACATTTTGAATAAGATGATTGAAAAATATATTTAATTTTAGCAAATTTTGATTTTTTTTTTTTATTCATCAATGAAAATGGAGCATGCAACTTTTGTATATGCCAATATTTACTCTAATTAATTTTTATCAATTTTGTCTATAATTATGCCATTAAATCATTTAATTTCTCAATCTACAGCTGCTGCCTGAGTTGGAGACCCATTACTGCACGATCTGTGGTCGACAAGCCTTGATGGAAAGGCAGTTGTTGCTGGAGCTGTATGAGCTTGACAGTTGCTTAATTTGTCCTTACTGTCATGGAGCATTCATCATGGAACTGTGCGATGCATAAACATGGAACAGAACGCATCCAAATTCCGATGCAAAAACAATTCCGCAAAAAAAATAAAATTAAAACAATTTTTTATGCATTTTTCTACTGCGAATGAAAACTTTGCGGAATTGTTTTTAGCAACGGAATTTAACACGCGCCTGTTTTCAATTTATTCAACTGAATTTTAGGAGTGTCAGTGTGTGAGCTTGTGTCTTCCGTGTTTGCGTGTGTGTGTGTGTGATTGAAAGTTTGCAAGTGCAATTAAATGTTTAAGAAACAAAATGAGTTCAGTACAGCGAAACATAAATAATGGGACTAGTTTCGAGCATCAGAATATCCTGCTCGAGCTGTCTCAGATCGCTCTCAAGCTTGCCCTTGCGCTGACGCTTGTTCTCGCTGTCGATAAGCAGCGACATGGACTGATAACTTTTGGTCATTTCATTGAGATGGGCACGCAATCCCACCAACAATTCATTGCGTTCCGCTTGATCCATCACACGCATGCCGGGCATATGGGGTGGTGCATCTCTAATTGGAGCCTTTCGCTCTTGTGGTTTCTGACCGTCCTTGGATTGCGCCAGTGA
Organism: Drosophila siamana; assembly: GCA_035047445.1. Taxonomy (NCBI): domain Eukaryota; kingdom Metazoa; phylum Arthropoda; class Insecta; order Diptera; family Drosophilidae; genus Drosophila; species Drosophila siamana. The sequence continues at coordinate 8,015 of JAWNPP010000151.1, read as the reverse complement.
CTCTTGCAATTTCGCAACGTCTTTGTCTTTGGCCTGCCCCTGTGCAGACGATGGCGACAGCTTGAGGCCGCCACACAGCTCATTGAGGCGCCGCTGCTCCTTGCAGCAAACATCATGTGCCTCAGTCAGCATCTTCTTGGTCTTGTGTATGTAGATAGGCACCTGGCCGAAATCTTTGCGGCACACATACTGCGGCACGAGTCCCGAGTTTAGCAGATTCTGACGTGTGCCCCCCGGTGTGTCCACGTATCGTGGTGGAGGCGGACAGCGCACAGTGCTGCGAGCACATCGAATATTCCGCAGCACAAAGTTCGGCACCATCTCAGACTTTTTCTCCTTCTTGCCGAACTCAGGCAGCGGCGGCATGTGAGCGCCTTTGGGACACACGTGAAGATTCTCGCGACGCCACTTAACGCCTTGGTTCTTGCGTAGAAAGGCGCACGGCGGATCGAGTGGCACATTGGCACAGCCCATGGTACGATGAAGGGATTTCTTGGCATCTGTTAGTAACCGCACTCCATCCTTAAGCATGACGACGGAATGCTTCTTGTACTCCTCATTGAGACGATTGCGCAACTCGTTGGCGCAATGAGCTGCCATCTCAGCAGTATCGTTCGTGCCCAAGCTAGGTTGGGACCCGCCTGACCGGTTTTTTGCATCCTGCGGCTTATTTTGGAGCTCCATGTTGAATATGTTCTCATCGTGATGTGTAATGTATACTAGCGACATGGTTGTAGACTTTCTTCAAAGCAGCCACCAATTTCTGTTCGGTTTGTATGGAATTTTTTAAAATATATCTGCTCCAATAAAAGTATTTTTTTTATATTATTTTGATACGAAGTCTACCCGATAGTAATATGTAGTTGTAGCATTGCAGACTATGTTTACGTTGCCAAGTTTCGAGGCATTTCAAAATTGGTTGTCAAAATAATTCATTTGTTGCTTTAGCAACCTATGAAATGAGAAATGCAAGTTTTGAACTATTCACAATGATGGCCGTGTACCGAAAAAAAAACGCTATAAAATAGGATAACCCAAAAACTAAAAAAAAAAAGCCATACAATTTCAGTCTAACATAAGCAACTCGTTGAATAGAATTTGTGAAATTTTATTTTCGCGCCAAAGTAAGTGTTTCTGTCTACTGCTGATTTCTGTTCGCCTGGTAGTAAAATTAACTCTAAGAAAAATACTGTAGTAAGTAAGTAATATTAGCTCAACATGTTGATTAACTATTATGCATCTTTAATGAAGATCAATATAATGAAGAAAAAAATACGCTATAAAGTGGACTGACCCAAAATATAGCATAAAATTCCAGTCAAACATAAGCAACATGTTGAAAACAGTTTGTGAAGTTCGAATTTCGCGCTAATATTATTGGTTCTGCCTACTGCTGATTTCTGTTCGCCTGGTAGTAAAATGAACCCTTTAAGGAAAATACTGTAAGTACAAATATGCAATTAGTAATTTCGCTCAACATGTTGTTTACCATTACGCAACTTTAAATAAGTCTACCCGACCATAGATGGCGTTACTTGAAATATCGCCTGCATTCTAGTCAGTTACTTTTTAAAAACATAAAACAACAATAGAATTTCGTAATATTAAAAAAAGTTGATTTATTAAAGCACAAAATCAAGCCGCAGCTTGTGTCGCACACGAGTTACACTTACATAATAATTATATATAATTCGTTAATGTAAAAAATTCGTGTTGTATATAAATATTAGATGTTCGCGTGTGTACATAGAAAAATAGCACTAAAAACGTCAAAAGTTATTCATATTTTGATTTTAGCAGGCGTTGCACTAATTAACTGTGTGTCCACTTTGGGAAAGGAGGAGGAAATGTTGGAAGCACTCTGACAAAGGACAAAAATATCGTCATCATCTCTACAGAGACTGACGGCACACAGCAGCATTTAAAAAGGACGCCAAATGGTCACAAAGAATTTACGCACTTAATACAATTACTTAAATGTCTAGGTCAATATGTATATGTATATATATTATATGGATATGGATGTATATGAGGGGTCTGTGTGTGTATTTGTAGACGTTTCAATATGAATACGAATACGTCAAAGCCACGTAGAATTTGAACTGTTTTGACAGCATTGTATAGGCACTACGAAAAAAATGATGAACTGCGCTTTTGTATTATTGCACATTAATCATATGAGTCATGTGGAAGATGCATACGTTCGCATTATTTATTGCTGCCGCTCTCGCTGCTCTCCTTGTTGCGCTCCTCACGTATGCGCTTAAACGCCTCCGTCTTGACAAAGTCCACTGAGTTGTAGACAACGCTGCTTTTAACTGGGGCACGCACTGCCGCTGCATCCGTTGCACCGAGACGCACACCACCGCCCCCCGCAACACCGCCCTGGGTGTACAGATTGCCCACGCTCATGCTCTGGCGATTGAGCAGCGGCGGCTTGTTGGTCACATCCAGATCAAAGTACTGCAGCTTGTGTTCAGACTGTGCTTGCTGCGCTGCTTGTGCTTGCTGAACGAGTGCAGCGGCTGCAGCTGCTGACGCCGATGTGGAGGTCATGGCTGCAGCGGCGGAGGCGGTGCGTTGATGTTGCACCGACTGACTGCCCGGGCTGTTGGGATGCTGACGATGCTGTTGGCGCGGCAGCGTACGTGTCTCATGGAAATAGCCAACAGCGGCTGGTGAATGCACATCAGTCTCGTGGGGCAGCACCATCGATAGTGGCGCGCCCGACGAGCGACGCATGGCCGCCGACATTGTGGCCGAAGGGCCCATCTAACGAGAAACAAGAGAGATTAGTAGAAGATAATAGAATAAAATAACTGCGTACACATAAACGGGTCATATGGGTCATAAACGGCAATAAATTAAGAGAATAGCTGGCTATAGCAATAGCTTGTATGTTGGTTTTAAGGCAACAATTCATTGAATTTATTAAACAACTAATTTAATTATGTCAACTCCTGCAATCTTTAAGTATATCAATGCAATTATATTCAGCATAAATTAATCATTTGTCTTAGTTCCAAATGTCGGTATTCCATTTGTATTATCTGTGCTGTTTATGACCAATATATTACACATAGAACATTGCTGTTCTGTCCACTCACCTTGTGTATGGGTTTACACTTGCGGTCGACGCTGGGCGGCGCAGCAGACTGCATCTTTGTGGCGCACAACTTGCTGCTCAGCTGCTCCACGACGCACACTGGCGGCTTAGCCGGAAACTCCTCAGGCGGCTTGTCTTCTACACTCGCCTTGTGCGTCAGCTCGGCCGGCTTGGGCTTCAGCTTGCGATTGACAGGCGGACAATCGGTTTGCTCGATGAAATCATAGCGAAACACATTGCCCTCCATGCGCGTGGGCGCTGCATTTGTATAGCAATGTGTGCGCGGCAAAGTGCGGGCACTCGTCGGTGAATTGGTTGCGGTTACAGTGTGCGATGTCGCTGGGCTGGGATTCACGAGTGCTGCTGTTGCAGTACTGGCATCAGCCATGAGATTCGGTGTGGAGGCGGCGATGGGATTGGAATTGTGCGGACTGGTCACAGGTCGCTCGCCCATCAGCAGTCCCATGTTGCAGTAGGGCAGCTGATGGGAGCGTGGAATGTCATAGCTCTCTTCGATCAACGAGGAATTCGCATGCCGTGTGGCAACAATCGCTGGAGATGTGTTCTCCGTGTCCGACAGCTGCGGCAGATCGCGAGTTAGTCTGCAAGCAAAATATAACTTGTGATTTACATGCTGGAATTTACATATTTTAAAATTGTTACTTTTCATTCTCCTTAAAGTCCAGTATAAGATTATTTTTGTTCTTCAGCACTTTGGCGAGCTTCTCGAGCGTGTGATGCTCGCCAGCACCATCGGCAGCTGCTGTGGCATTGCTGTCAACTAGTTTGCCATGTTTGTCGGCTGCTGCTATGGGTGCCAAGGCGGCACCATCCTCGGGCATTTTGGAAAAGCGCTGCGAGTACGTCAGCACAAACGACTCGTTCTCAATCGAGCTGTCCGAAGGACGCGTGCTGCGGTCTGCAAATGCAAAAACATTTAGAAAAGCACTGTGAATTTGTGAGCACCGCTTTACTTACCGACATTCTCGCGCAGTGGCAAGGGATGTGCCCACTCATCGTCGTCGGTGAAAACGCTCTCCGAGTCCGAATCGGAGCGTTGACTGCGCTGCTTGTTGCTGTTGCTGGCATTGGCCAACTGTTGCTGCAAAAGTCACACAATCCACAATCAGTTGTTTATAAGTCTACATGATTCCAAGAACTTACCAGACTGCAGTTGGTTATTTTGGGTGAGTAGGATTGATCGTTGGTCAGATTGAGACCAATGTTGTTGTGGCTGCGCGGTGTATCGTAGAATTTCGGATCCAAATTGTTCAACGCACCCGCCGGCGCAGCATGGCCGTCCATTAAGAGTTTGGGACTGCCCGTAAAGCACTCGCTAATCGGTATATACGGCCCCGAGGCGGTGCTCAATGCTGGCGATGCCTGCACACTGCTATGCTGCTGGGCCATGGCCTCGGCCAGCGTCTGCTGAGTGAGCACCAAGTGCTCGGGCAGCTTTCTAACCACACCATTGGCATTGACAGCCAGGCGAGCAGCCTGTTGTTGCTGCTGCTGCTGTTGCTCTGCAATGGCCGCCTGTGCCTGAGCCTGAATCAATGCGCTCTGATTCAAATAGAGCGCTGTGGCGGGCGAGGGAGGCGGTTGTTGTTGGGCTGCCGACAGCAACTGTTGCTGATCGAAATGCGCATCGCAGAGCATTGTCTCGCGATTGTTGTAGTCCGTATTGACATAAACCGAGTCGGAGTTGTTGTTGTGCGAGCTGCTCTTCGGCTGCTGATCGATGACCACAGTTGGACGCTGATGACGAAGCAGCGAACCGGCCGACGAATGCAACGAGGTGGTGGTAGTGTTTTGCGTGGAGTTGCTCAAGGCGCCGCTAGAGCTGGTGTGTTGCTGTGCACTACGATTCTCATCGGCTGCAATGGAAATGTTGTATGCAATTCGTCAAGTGAAAGTCGTCGTGACCAGTTGAAGGCATTAACTCAACTCACCTGCAGCAGAGGCAGCTGGAGCTGCTGATGTCGTTGTTGCTGCTGCTGCTGCCGCTGCTGTGGCTGTGGCAGCCAGCGGCAGCTCATTGGATTGCTTGGTGTCGTGCAGATGGCACACCTGGCAGATGCAGTTCACCCAATCGCGCATGCTTGCCTCTGTCTCGGCGGCCAGATAATATGTGCGCTTTGGCGTCTTGATGTCAAACATATACTGAAACTTTTGCTTGCGATTCTCCAGTCGCAGTCCACAATCGACTTGCTCACATTGATCCAGATCGATGACACCCTTCAGCTTACGGCAGTATTGATCCGTATAGTATTCAAGGCAAAACTGCTCTGGTATCTCGCCCTGCTTCAACGTAAACCAGCGACGGCGCCAGCGCTGCAATTTTTTGCAAAAATAAAATAGATAAAACAAGTTGTATACGATAAGCTCGAATATGTATCGTTGGATGCGAGTCGCAGTCACAGACTGACAGACTGTCCGACCGTCTGACGGCATTAACTATCAACAGCAACAGCACCGGCAAAAAACAGCAGCGGCTGCGGTGAGTAAGCGACGCTTGAGTCGCTGCCTGCGTCGCTACCAACGTCGCTGCCAACGCCGCTTTTCCGCGAAACGCTTTTACATTGACATTTTCTTGTGTAATCAACGGCTCACACCCACCGCATTTCCAAACAACTCAACCCAACCCTGGCGAACGGTCGTCGAGAGTGTATTGACTTTATCCGTCGTTCTCTCTTTCTATATCTGGCGTTATCCAGGTCACATTGCGGTGTCTCTCTTGACAGCAGCTAAGCAATTAGTTAATGCTGATAGTCTTAAATGGTCTTCAGCTCGGCAACTAATGCGTCGCAAAAAAGTCGGAAGTTCGCTGGGTCACGATCTACAGATTTGCTAGATAAAAACAGCTACGTTTTCTTGAAAGAAAATATCAACAATAAGAGTGTACAAACAAAAACAAAGAACGTAGCAAAAACGTAGACGCAAGCGAGGCGAAACGAAGTGAGACTCAAAGGTCAGACGGTCAGTTTGGTAAACATTTAGCAAATTATTAATATGCATACCCCGTTTTGAAATACACAGCTGGGTGTTCTAACAAACAAATAACATAGAATCTCTGATAAACGTTTCTTCAGCACGAATATCATAATCTTTATATTTAATTTCATCTTTTGTCTGTTCACCTTCACAAGCATCTATATCTCATAGAGTCGAACATTAAAAACTGATAAATTTAGTAGTAATCAAATAAAAAATACTAGAACAAAAGAAAAACGTTATCCCAAATTAAACACTGATCCTGCTATTAAGCGTTCATATTATGTAAATATTATGATTGATATAGAAATATGCATAAATGCCATTCGAGTATTCAGCAGTCGAGCACACTGCTGGCTAACTTTTTACTTGTTTTTAAATGTAAATAAAATTCCAGATTAACGAGCAAATTTGCCTCGAAATAAATATGGTTACACTTTGGCCAATTGGCGATAAGTTCGAGAAAATTATACCGCGTAGAAAGGAAGGCAAACTAAAGAAAATACTTGGAATAGTGTTTTGATGAAAAGCTGGAAATATGCCAATACAAATGTTGCTCTTTGCACAGCAATGGAGCACATTTCTTCACCATTCATTCAACAAGTCGAGTTCTCAAGGCACGGTCGACAAATGACTCAAGAATTATGCGTAATTTATAATGCATGCTTTATCTTGCTGACTTGCTGCAGATGAAACATTGGAATCGTTTCTGAATCATAAGAACTGACAAATACATTCCTCGGGCGAATGAACAAATACATATATACATATGTACATATCTACATTGTACGAGAATATTTGTCGTATGATTATCTATTAATATAATTATTTTGATTAATCAAAGGGTATGCGCTAACTCTTCAGTGCTTGTTGATTGCTTTTTTCGTCAGACAAATTTGCATTGTTGTCTGCACAGTTTCACGCTTAATTCAATTATAAACAATAAACAATAAACATAATGCCACACACGCACTCAGCCAAACACACAAATACAGATACACTGAGGCTCCACATGGAGAAATTGGCACCCTGAGGCGAGGCAACAACAACAACAAATAGTACAAGAATGCTCAGCTAATTTTCTTTAAGCGCGTGGAATACCTAATGCTTAGCAACGTATGTTTGAATGGATATTTGTATATAGTTATACAGCCCCTATATAAGGCTTGCCTCAAATAGAAAGGAAGCATAAAAGAAAATGTTTAAGAAGTTATGATGGTTGGCTAGTCGCCAATTTAATACGCTTGCGTACGAGTTTCTATATAAATAAATAATTAAGCTAAATTATAAAACATTTTAATTTATCGGAACTACGTAATATCTCCAATGAAAATCAAAGTGTTGTGACTATTTGAAAAAATATACTCTTATCCATTTACATACATATATCGCGGCAGTAATAAGATTACTTTATATGCAGATTACTTGAGCTTGAGACCAAAATCCAGCCCCCGTAATTTAGTTTTTAATTTTCCTAATTTATAAAAATAAAATAATTATGAACACAAAGTCAACTTCAACATTTTTGACTACCAAAAACAAAATTCAAAACCTTTACGTAAAGAGACTCCCGACTTGATATCAAACCGATCTACATATGTATGTACATAAAAAGTGATGTGATAGAAGAATTATCCACTTTATATTTAAAAACCGAAGAGTTCTCCAATCGTAGAATATTTCTTCGTTATCAACACTACCACGCCTGCTCCATAGCGTTGTAGATGCACTGACAAAACGATAATGCTCTGCGAAAGAGAGTATAACAATAGCAGCAACAGGAACATCAAGCTGAGCGACAAGTGCGTCATTCTGCATGATGTGTGGCTTATCGTATAGACTCAGCACCATGCATGTATGTGTGTGAATGCTGCATGTATTTATGATGTACATAAAAACAAAAAGAAACGAAGGA